>JAJHZJ010000414.1:1573675-2173675 GCA_023548195.1 Bettongia penicillata ogilbyi | reverse complement strand
CAACGGAGTCAAAGGGTACTAATGAGGTGCAGTACCAAGACTGATGAGATCTTACAGGAGGATGAGGTTATCCCAATAATGAGCTTCCTGGGACATGGTGGAGAAGTTAGCCACAGAAGTTTGAAAGTAGTGCAGCCAGGTTAAAATGGATGATTGTGTTGTCTCCATCCATTGAGGTAGTCCATCAAATCAGAAATCTGAGGTAGAAACTATAGCTGAATAAAAAGGATTTTAGTCCAAAAATGAACAAGATTCCATCTCAGAGCACTTTTTAGATTTCCTAAGGAAGTGTACATGTGTCTATGCACACATACACACATACACACACACACACACACATACTTTTTTTCCTTCAATAGCCTTTCCCTGATGATATATGGCTATAAATAATTGAACACTGTAATCTCCAAGCAATCAAAATTATGGGTGACTCAAAAGGTAGTGGATGAGACACATGGTGGGTGTAAAAAGGGACATATGGTAGAGATAAAGAGCATGTGTCACCTGGTCATCAATAAAGAGGATATGAACAAGAATTGAAAAAAATGAGGATTGGATGGGTTATGATCTGCAGGATAGAGAAGAATGATCAAAGACTTAGAGATTTAGGGGTAGAAGGGACCTCCAAATTGGCCCAGCCCCCTCATTTTACATATGAAAAAATTGGAGCACAGAGATGTTCAGGAATTTTCTGAGGATCATAGATGGAAAATTTCTGCATCAGGATTTGAAACCTGGTGTATTTTGACTCTATATCCCCTGTTCTTATCCACTACACCATCCCACATCTCCAAAATATCATCAAAAGTAGAAAGTAGGAATAATTGCTAGGTTGTAACTAAAATATGCAATAGTGTAAGCCTGAAGGGAATTTAATTGCAGTATTAGATAAAGGGATTTCAGTTAGGCATTTTTTTTGTTTGTGTCCATTTCATATGAATTGTCCCTTCTCTTTACATCATGTGAATAACAGTATGCAAAACTGATAAAAAAAATTGATCAATATATTTTATTTAGTTGTAATGCAACAAATACCCTGAAACAAAACTTACACTCAGCAGCATAGCCTATTTCTAAAGTCTCAACAGAAAGAAAGGCTGTGTCCTTTCATTTTTATAGTATGATACTCCCCCACATATCTAATCTGTTGCCAAGTCATGTTTCTGCTTTCACAACATCTCTCATCTATATCCCCTTCTCTTCACTCACACACCCTGGATCAGGTCTTCATGACTTCATACCTGGAGAGTTGCAGTAGCCTTCTCATCTCCCTGCCTCAAGTTTCTACCCACTTCAGTCCATCCTCTTCTCAGTCATCAAAATGAATTTCATAAAACTCAGAGCCAAGAATGTCACTCCTATATTCAGCAAACATCACTGACTCCCTGTTTTCTCCAGAATTGAATATGAAATTGTTTGGTTGCATTTAAAGTCCTTTACAACCTAGCTTTTCTCTATCTTTGCAGTCTTTTCATAGTTTACACCCCTACCAGTTCAGCTCCATTGGCTCCTTGCTGTTCCTCACACAATGTATCGCATCTCCCAGTTCTGGGTCTTTGCACTAACAATCCCCCATGCCTCAAATGCTCTCACTCCTCACCTCTGGCAACTCCCTTCTCAAACCTGCTTGAAGGCCCATCTAAACCCAGCATTCTGCAGGAAGTTCTCCTTACTGCTATGGTCTCCCCTCTGAGAATTCCTTCCATTTGTTCAAAATATATCTTGTACATGTCATGTTCTTTATCAGAATATGAGCTCCTTAAAATCAGGGACCATACTTCTGCCTCTCTCTTTATATCTACACTTAACACATTATCTGGCACGTAAGTGCTTAATAAATGTTTGTCAACTGCCAGGCTGACTGATCATTGACCTTGGGGTTGACTAGAAATTTTTTGCCTCTCTATATTGACTTTGTTTACTTGGTTGTAGTCACTGTCTATACAAAAGTTTTTGCTTGTAGTAAAGTGACTTCTAGAAAGGCTTAATGAGGGAGACTGAATTCAACTTAGCAAACATTTATTAGAGGATGTTTTGTGTAAATTCTTATAGCAGGAGAATGCAATTTTTTTAGGTCACAATGTTAATTCGCATAGCCAAAATTAGTATTTTTTGCATTATCATTAGTAAGATTTTTAATTTCTGCTTCTTATGTTCATTTCCCAATTGACAAATGATCAAAGTATATGAACTTTCAGTTTTCAGATGAATACAGAATAAAACATTATTTTCACTTTATTTCATGTTTTGTTTTCTTTCTTACTTCACAACATGACAAATGTCACTAAAACTAATGTCTATGATAAAGGCCTCATATCTAAAATATATAGATAATTGAGTCAAATTCACAAGAAAACAAGTCATTCCTCAATTAATAAATGGCCAAAGATATGAACAGACAATTTTGAGAGGAAAAAATTTAAGCTATCTATAGTCATATGAAAAAAATGTTCTGAATCACTATTGGTTAGAGCTATGTAAATCAAAAGAACTCTGAGGTATCGCATCACAACTGTCAAATTGGCTAACATAACAAAAGAGGAAGATGAAAAATACTGGAGAATATGTGGGAGAATTGGAACACTGTTTCATTGTTGGTGGAAATGTTAGGTGATCCAATCATTCTGGAGAGCAATTTGCAACTATGCCCAAAGGGTTACAAAAATGTGCATATCTTTTCACCCTGCAATAATGCTTTTAGGGCTGTATCCCAAAGGGATTATAAATATGGAGAAAGAACCCACATGTACAAAAATATTTATGGCAGCTCTTTTTGTGGTAGCCAAGAACAGGAAATCGAGGGAATGCCCATTAATTGGGGAATGCTTGAAAAAGTTGTGGTATATGAATGTAATAAAATGCTATTGTGATATAAGAAATGACAAACAGTAAGACTTCAGAGAATCCTGGAAAGAATTATATGAACTGAAGCTGAGTGAAGTAAACAGAACCAGAAGGATATTATACATAGTGACAGCCACAGTGTGTGAGGACTGTTTTTGATAGACTTAGCCCTTCACAGCAATGCAAGGCCCTAAAACACTTTCAAAGGACTCATGCAAAATTCCATCAACATCCAGAGAAAGAACTATGAAGCTGAAATGCAAGATGAAGCAGAATATTTTGTCTGTTATGTTTTGTTCTGTTTCTCATGGTTTCTCCTATTTTTTTAATTCTTCTATGCAACATGACTAATGGGAAAATGTGTTCGGTAAGAATGTAATATAAGATGGAATGCTATCTTGGGGAGGGAGGATGGAAGTAGGGGGAGAAAAAAATTAAAACTTATGGAAGTGATTATTGAAAACTGAAAACAGATACGTTAATAAATTTGGGGAAAAACATGACTAATGTGGAGATACATTCTAAATTATTGCACATATATATCTTAAATCAAATTGCTTACTCCCTTAGAGAAGAGGGAGGTAAAGGCAGGAGGGAGAAAATTTGGAGCCAAAAATTTGAAAAATTTGAATGATAAACTTGTCTTTCTGTGTAATTGGAAAAAAAAATTAACTTTTATTTATACATACACACATATTATATATACATATTCGTGTGTATATACATAATTCTTATCAGCTAACTGAAGTCAGGAGACATTTGGTATCACTATATGTGTATTTTCCTTTTTAAAAATTTTTATTTTTAATTTATTTGTTTTCAGTTTTCTACAATCACTTGAGTAAGTCTTGAATTTTCTCCCCTTTGCTCCCTCCTCCCTCCAAGATGGCATACAATCTTATATAGGTTCTACACATATATTCTTATTGAACACATTTCCACATTAGTCATGTTGCAAAGAAAAATTAAAATGGGAGAAACCATGAGAAAAGCCCAAAGAAAACAAAACATAACACAAGAAAAAATATTCTGCTTCATTCTATGTTCCAATTCTATCATTCTTTGGGAATGTTTTAAGTCCATTATCACCACTGTTATTCAGTATGATGCTAGATAAAACACTACTGATTAGAGAGATGCAAATCAAAACAATTCTGAGGTACTGCCACATCACACCTATCAGATGGCTAACATGACAAAACAGGAAGATGATAAATGATATGCCACAAGTTGTGGTTTATGAATGTAATGGAATACTATTGTGCTATAAGAAATGATTAACAGTAAGTCTTCAGAAAGGCCTGGAAGGACTTATATGAATTGATGCTGAGTGAAAGGAGCAGAGCCAGGACAAGTTAGGACATAGTAACACCTACGATGTACAAGGAATTTTTCTGGTAGACTTAGTCCTTCACAGCAGTATAAGGTGCCAAAAATTCCCAGTGGACTCCTGAAGCATAATGACTTCTACAGCCAGAGAAAGAACTATGGAATTGGATCACAGAATGAAGCAGACTATCTTTTCTTGTGTAAAACAAAAACAAAAACAACAAAATAAAGAGTTGGGTACAACTGAATTATGACTGAAAAACAAATGTAGCTCACCAGATTTGCAGATGACACAAAAGTACCAGGGATACATAACACAGTGAATGAAAAAGTGAGAATCTAAAGGGATCTTGACAGATAAGGGTAGGAGTTCTTAACATTTACTGTGTCATAGAGTCCTCTGGCAATCTGATGAGACCTATAGACCTCTTTTCAAAGTCATATTTTTAAACATACAAAATAAAATATATGGAATTACAAACAAACAAAAAAAAGAAATGTTTGAAAGTCCTCTATTTCATTGAATGACCATTTTTTCCCCTGAAGTATTACACTCAGTTTTACTGGGTAGGTGATTCTGGCTTTAATACTAGCTCCTTTGACCTCTAGAATATCATACTCCAAGCTCTATGGTCCCTTAATGTAGAAGCTGCTAGATCTTGTGTTATTCTGATTATATTTCCACAATATACAAATTGTTTCTTTCTGCCCATTTACAATATTTTCACCTTGAAGTAAACAAAACCAGGAGGATATTATACACAGTGACAGCCACAGTGTGTGAGGACTGTTTTTGATAGACAGCCCTTCACAGCAATGCAAGAACCTAAAACACTTCCAAAGGACTCATGCAAAATGCCATCCACATCCAGAGAATGAACTATAAAGTTGAAATGCAAAATTAAGCAGAATATTTTCTCAGTTATGTTTTGTTTTGTTTTGTTTTGTTTCTCATGGTTTCTCCTATTTGTTTAATTCTTCTATGCAACGGGACTAACGTGAAAATGTGTTCAGTAAGAATGTATGCGTAGAACTCATTTAAGATGAAAATGCCATCTTGGGGAAGGAAGATGGAAGTAGAGGGAGAAAAAATTAAAACTTATAGAAGTGATTATTGAAAACTGAAAACAGAGAAGTTAATAAATTGACCTCATTGCTCTGCACACTGGCTACAATATTTCTAGAAGTTTTCCTTTTGGAATTCCTTTCAGGAGATGATCAGCAGACGCCTTCAACATTTATGTAACCCTCTCATTCTAGAATATCAGAGCAGTTTTCCTTGATAATTTCTTGAAAGATGATGTCTAGCTTCTTTTTATGATCATGGCTTTCATACAGTCCAATAATTTTAAAATATTCTCTACTGCATCTATTATCCAGGTCAGTTGCTTTTCCAATGAAATATTTGACATTGTCTAAATTTTTTTGATTCCTTCATTTTATTTACTTCTTGAGTTTTCATAAAATTATTAGATTCCATCTGCTCCATTCTAATCTTTAAGGAATTATTTTCTTCAGTGAGCTCTTGGAAATTCTTTTCCATCTGATTAATTCTGCTTTTTAAGGCATTATTCTCCACAATGGCTTTTTGAAATATCTTTTGCCATTGGGTTATCTTTTTTTTCTTCAGCACTTTTTTGGATCATCTTTAGCAAGCAGTTGACTCATTTCTCACAATTTTCTTGTATAACTCTCATTTCTCTTCCCAATTATTGCTCTACTTCTCTTACTTGATTTTCAAAAATTTTTTGAGTCCTCTCATGGCTTTTGACAAATTCTTATTTTTGTTGGAGACTTTGGATGGAGGAACTTTGACTTTGCTGTCTTCTGTTAGCATGTTTTGGTCTTCCTTGTCATCACAGCAAGATTCTATGGTCTGCTTCTTTCTATGGTTTTTGCTCATTTCTCCAGTAATTTACTTGACCTTTGAGCTCTTTGTCAAGGTACTTCTCTCCTTCAAGTGGAGGTGTACTGTCAGCTGGTCAATGTCCCCACAATTTGTGACCCTAGAGCTCCAGAAACAGTGGCTGCAGCTGTCCCTGATTCTGTTGTGACTTTTTGCACATTCCTCCACCCCCTGCCCTGTGCCATCCTGGGGCTGAATCCAGGGTTAGACCACTCTACTCTCTTGCTCACATCACACAGGTTTTTTTCCACTGACCTTCAAATTTCTCCTCAGTGTTTTAGAAGTCTGGAAGTCATGAAGTCTGGAAACTACCACAAGTGTGAGAGATTCAGTCCCCCCAGGGCCTGCTCAGGTTGGCCCACACTGGACTGTGATCTACTCCCAGCATGGCATGATACACATTTCATGGTGCCCTTCCTTGCTTTCTTTGGCTGGAGATTGCTGTTATTCCATCTTTCTGTGGATTCTGCAGCTCCACAATTTGTTTAGAGTCATTTTATTTTTACAGATACTTGGCTGGGTCTGTGAAGAAAGCAGTAGAAAGTTCATGCTGTTACTCCACCATCTTGGCTCTGCCCCCAAGAGAATTTCTTTTTAAGGTAGTGGAATTGTTTCTCTTCAATATCTAGAACAATTAGAAATTTTGAGTGTCCTGAGAAACAAAACTCTGCACCCCAGGCAAAATGAATGAATCAGGAGGCACAGAGATCATCTAGGTCTATTGTGATCCACAATATCCCAGTCATGGACACTCAGACAAGTGTGAGAATCTCACTAAAAATAATAGATAACATTTATATAGCACTTTAAGGTTTACAAAGCACTTTAAAGGTTTTATCTCACTTGATAATCACAACCCTGGGAGGTAGGTGCTATTTCCCCATTTTGTAGAGGAGGAAACTGAGGCTCAAAGAAACTAGGTAACTTGCCAAAGCACATATAGCCAATAAATGCTCAAAGCAGGATTTGAACTCAGATCTTTATGAATCCAAGTCCAGTACTTTTTCCATTATACAACCTTGCTATCTTACAACTACTTCACAATGTCATCTCCAATAGTGGGACAATGATCAGAGCTCTTTCCTCCTAATGAACCTAAATCTACCCCTCTTTCACATTAGTGCTAGCTCTATTCTCAGCTCTTTAAAGGATTGAAGACCACTGTCATTGACCTTGTCATGCCTGCTTATGATAGGTTGTAGACACATTTAAAATACAAATCCATAAGTTTTAGAGATGGGATTAATCTGCTTTTAATAGAGGGCATCCTTCACCAATGGTTCCCTCTACAATTTAAATTATAGATTGAGTAAAAAATAAATAATAAAAGTTAATATGTTAACTTAATTACATACATTACATAATATAATTACACATATTAATATATATGTGTATATATATTCATATGTGTGTGCATATGAAATGTAAAAGTTTATACTGTTGAACAATAGGCCACTAGAAAACCTTGCCACTGACTCTGAGTCCACATAGGATAAAAGGGTATTCTTCGTTTTCCCAGCTAGCTTCTATGAATTCACAGGCAATATAAGCAGTTTGAATCTAACCAATGACACTCACTTGGGCAGATCTAGGAGTGTACTGGTAAATTTTTTATTTTTTAAATTTTATTTATTTTCAATATTCTACAATCAGTACCATACAATTTAGACTTTTTTCCTTCTCTCCTCTGCCTTCTTCCCTCCCTCCCCCCCTCCCTCCCCAAGAAAGCACACAATTTCATATAGGTTCTTCACATACATTCTTATTAAATACATTTTCCCATAGTCATGTTACATGGAAGAATTAAAATGAATGGAAGAAATCATATAACAAACCAAAATGTAATACAAAAGAAAAAGTTCTGCTACATTCTGCAATTGAATTCCATAGTTCTTTCTCTGAATGTGGAAGGCATTTTGCCTTAAAGAGACCATTAGAAATTTTGTCAGTCTATGCATTGCAGTGAAGTACTAAGTCTACCAGAAAAAATCCTCGCACACTGTTGTTGTTGCTCTGTACAAAGGTCTCCTGGTTCTGCTCCTTTCACTCAGCATCAGTTAATGTAAGTCTTTCCAGGCCTCCCTGAAGTCTTCCTGTTCAACATTTGTTACAGCACAATAGTATTCTATATCTATATGTAATAGAATATACCAAAACTTATTCAACCATTCCCCAATTGATGGGCATCCCCTTGATTTCCATGTTTTGGCCACCAAAAAGAGAGCTCCTATAAATATTTTTGCATGTGTGGGACCTTGTCCCATTTTTATGATGTCTTGGTGATACAGTTCTGGAAGTGGTATTGCTGAGTCAAAGGGTATGCACATTTTTGCAGCCCTTTGGGCATAGTTACAAATTGCTCTCCAGAATGGTTGGATCAGCTCACAGCTCCACCAACAATGAATTAGTGTTCCAACTCTCCCACATCTTCTCCAGCGTTCATCATCTTCCTATTTTGTCATGTTAACCAATCTGATAGGTGTGATGTGGCATCTCAGAGCTGTTTTGATTTGCATCTCTCTAATGAATAGTGATTTAGAGCACTTTTTTCATGTGACAGAAACTAGGCATAGACCAATGACTGACGCTGAACACAAGAAGAAAGTTCAAAAGGGTACATGACCTAGGTATAAACATTGAGAATATAAACAAACTAGTGGAGCAAGGAACAGTGTATTTATCAGATTTAGGGAGAAGGGAAGAATTTTTGACTAAACAAGAGATAGAAAGCATTATGAAATGCAAAATGGATTATTTTGATTACATTAAACTGAAAAGTTTTTGTACAAACAAAGCCAATGTAATGAAAATTAGGAGGAAAGCTGAAAATTGGGAAAAAATTTTTAAAATCAATGTCTCTGGTAAAGGCCTCATTTCTAAAATATTTACAGAACTGAGTTAACTATATAGTAACATAAGTCATTCCCCAACTGATAAATAGTTAAAGAGTATGAAAGCATCAACAGACAGATTTCACAGGAAGAAATTAAAGCTATCTACAGGCATATGAAAAATGCTCTCAATCACTATTGACTAGAGAAATACAAATCAAAACAACAGCGTTACATTTGTCAGATTGACTGACATGACAAAACATGCTGGAGAAGACATGGGGAAATTGGAACACTAATGCATGGTTGGTGGAGTTGTTAACTGATCCAACAATTTTGGAGAGCAAAGTGGAGCTATGCTTGAAGGGCTATAAAAATGGACATATCCTTCCACCCTGAAAAAACACTTATAGGGCTGATTACCACAGAGATCTTACAAATGAGAAAAGAAACAATATCTACAAAAATATTTATAACCACTCTTTCTGTGGTAGCCAAGAACTGGAAATTGAGGGAATACCCATCAAATGGAGAGTGGCTGAACAAGTTGTGGTATATGAACGTAATGGAATACTATTGTGCTATAAGATATTATGAGCAAGCAGACTTCAGAAAAACCTGGAAGGATTTACATGAACTGATGCTGAATGAGGTGAGCAGAGCTAAGATAACATTGTACACAGTTACAGCCACATTGTGTGATGAATGACTGATAGATGATGGAAAATGCTATCCACATCCAGAGAAAGAAATTATAGAGTTTGAGTGTAGATTGAAGCATGCTATTTACTCTTTTTTGTTTTGTTTTGTGTTCTTTTGTTTCTTCTTTCTCATGGTTCATTCCATTCATTATAATTGTTCTTTGCAATATTAATGTGAAAATATATTTAATGTAAATGTATATGTAGAGTCTATATCAGATTGCATACCATGTTGGGGAGGATAGAAAATAAGAAAAGGGAGAAAATTTGGAACTCAAAAGTTTCTGGAACTGAATATTGTAAACTAAAAATAAATATTTTTTTTGAAAAGGTGAATGCAAGATCATAGGCTACAAATAAAATCCTAAATCATCTTAAAGGACTTCTGATGCCAGATGAAATTTTCAAAAAATTTGCAGAAAAAAAATTTGTCAGACTTCTCCAAGGTCACAAGTAAGCATCAGAAGTAGGATTTGAATGCAGGCCTTCAAGCTTCTTGCCACTGTACCACACTGCCTCCAAGTGAACCATTAATATAATCTGCAAAAAGGGATAACTGTTTCCTCTTCACTCTCTTTAACTTGTACGTTTTATTTCTTGTCTTACTATTAATGGTCACACTTCCATTATGACACAAAGTAATAGTGTGTGAAAACTTCCAGGGTTACTACATATAGTAAGAATGGAGTGGAATTTGTAATTTCTCATAATTAGGGTATGTGGAAAGAATATATACATGAGAAAGGAGTGGAGAGAGTGGGCTTCAGATGAAATTCACCGACAAAAAAGATTGAATAAAGAAACATAAATACATCAAATTCAATAAAGAAATAAGTAGGGATAGAGAAGGGTAGGGGGTTAAGGATAGCCAGAAGAAAATCAAACTTCTTGGGGCAGAGCTCAGAGGGCAGAGTAGAGGAAGGGACCTGATAGAGTTCTTCCCCCAACCTCCTCAAAAACCTGTAAAAATGACTTTAAATAAATTCTAGAGAAGCACAAGTCACAAAATGACACACTGAAGCAAATTTCTAGCCTAAGACAATCTTGAAGGTTGAAAGGAAAGGTCTATTGTACCATGCTGGGAATAGAACACAGTTTGGTGTGGGCTACTCCAGTGCAAATGGAACCCAAGAAGTCTTAAGGGAACTGAATCACTGGCAGCTACTGGGGTTTTCAGGCTTCTCAACCCACAAACGCCAAAGACAACTTTGATGGGTCTTTCACCCAGATAAGAGGGGAGCATGGTCCAGGCCCAACCCTGGTGCTAGTCCAGGGGCAGTGGCAGTCACTGTTTAAGCAGTAGTTGCTTCTGGAGCACTCCACTTAACAATGAGCTCAAAAGGCAAGTAATAGACTGGGAAGATGAACAAATGAGGGAAAAAGAAATAGACCAGAGATGCTTTCTTTCTCTTGACATGGTATTTTCTTACCATGGAGATGAGAAAGATCAAAACATACAACCAGAAGAAGATAAAAAAGTCAAAGCTCCTGTGTCCAAAGCCTCCAAGAAAAATATGAAGTGATCTCAGGCCATGGAAAAGCTAAAAAAGGATTTTGAAAAACAAGTAATAGAAGTTGGAATGACAATTAAAATAGAACCTTTTTTTGCTGTTTTTGTTTTAGTACAATCAAGTGTAATGCCTCTATTTGAATGTGACTAGGGAGAATCTTTCCCACCTATTATCAAGCCTGGGAAGATTTTCCAGAAGGTCCATGTGTTTTGTTAATGAGGCACTGGTTCTCAAAAAGAATGTGATGCCCTCTGGCTCTAAAAAGTTTATAAAGACTCTGAGGGTCTTTGCTTTGGGGTTAAGTAAAGGTTTTACTTTGGGGCTTACGTGTCTGTTTGGCCAGATGAGGACTATGGGAAGCCTTTAAGGAGCTCTCTAGCTTTGAGAACCCAGATATCATACTTCCCTCTCTGGTAACTGTGGTCACATAGTTGGGGTGAAACTGTCTGCTGAACTGAAGCAGAGGAAACCATGTCTGTTGATCTTTAATTTCTCCTTATTTTCTTTGAAGTTCAGGTGCTGACTCCCCTGAAATCGGTGAATGATATACATCCTTGGTTAAAGGATTGATACATGTGCCATATTAAAGTGATTGTTAACCTTTCAAAAGTTGCCTTTCCTTTTATGAATGCAGATCTAAAAGTCTGTGACAATAGTCCCCCCTACTCGTATATATTGAGGTGCTTACTATTACAGAAGTAGAGGAAAAATTGGGAAGAGGAATGGCAATGATGCAAGAAAATGATGAAAATAAAGTCAGTGACTTGCTAAAAGAAACACAAAAACATACTGAAGAAAATAACACCTTTAAAATCATACTAAACCAAATGTCAAAAGGGGTCAAAAAGTCAATAAGGAGAACAATGTCTTAAGAAACAGAATGGGCAAAATTGAAAAAGCGGTCCAAAAGCTCAGCAAAGAAAATAATTCCATAAAAATTAGAAAGGAGCAAATGGAAGCTAATGACTTTATGAGAAAAGAGACATTATTAAACAAAACCAAAAGAACGAAAAAATAGAAAACAATGTGAAGTATCTCATTGGAAAAACAACTGATGAGGGAAAAGGATCAAAGAGAGATAATTTTAACATTATTTGACTACCTGAAAGCCATGATAAAAAAGAGCTTGGATATTATCTTTCAAGAAATTGTCAAGAAAAACTGCCTTGATATTCTAAAATCAGAGAGTAAAATAGAAATGGAAAAATCCACTGATCACCTCCTGAAAGAGATCTGAAAAGAAAAATTCTTAGGAATATTGTAGTCAAATTCCAGAGTTCCCAGGTCAAGGAGAAAATATTACAAGCAACCAGAAAGAAACAATTCAAGTATTATGGAAGCACAATCAGGATGACTTAGCAGCTTCTACATTAAGGAATCAGAAGGCACAGAATATGATATTCCAGAGGTCAAAGAAGATTGGATGAAAATCAAGAATCACCTACCAAGCAAAACTGAGTATAATACCTCAGAGGGAAAAAATGGAATGTCTATGAAATACAGGACTTCTAAGCATTCTTGTTGAAAAGACCAGAGCTGAATAGAAAATCTGACTTTCCAATACAAGAATCAAGAGAACCATGAAAAGGAAAACAGGAATAAGAAATAAAAAGGAACTTATTAAAGTTGAACAGTTTATATTACTACGTGAAAAGATGGTATTTATAACTGATGGCACCTTTCTCAGTATTAGGACAGTTGAAGGGAATATGTGTGTGTGTATGTGTGTGTGTGCTTGTGTGCATGTGTGTGTGTGTGTGTGTGTGTGTGTGTGTGTGTGTGTGTGTGTGTGTGTGTGTGTGTGTAGAGAGAGAGAGAGACAGAGACCTGAATGAGAAGGAACAATACCTAAAAAATAGAATTTTGTTGAGAGGAATGTACTAGGAGAAAGAGAAAGGGAGAGGCAGAATGTAGTAAGTCATCTCACATAAAAGAGAAAAGAAGGCTTTAAGAGTGGAAAGCAAGAGGGGGAAGGTGAGAGGGAAAAGTGAGCCTTACTTTCATTGAATTTGGCTTCTGGAGGGAATAATATACACATTCAATTGGGTATGGAAGTTCATCTTACACTACAAGAAAGCAAGGAGGAAGAGAATAAGAGGGGGATAACAGAAGGGACAGCAGATTGGGAAAAAGGGTAATTAGAAGCAAACACTTTTGTAGAAGGACAGGTAAAAGTAGAGAATAGTGTAAATGGATGGGGCAGACAGGATAGAGGGAAATATAGTTAGTCTTTCACAACATGAAAGTTATGAACATGTTTGACATGACTACACATGTTTAGCCTACATCAAATTACCCGCCTCCTCAATGAAGGTGGGAAGGGAGGAGGGAAGGGACAAAATGTAGAACTCAAAGTTTTAAAAATGAATGTTAAAAATTGTTTTCACATGCAACTATGGGATAAGATATACAGGCAAGGAGGTATAGAAATCTGTCTTGCCCTACAGAAAACAGAAGGGAAGGGGATATTATAGAGGAGTGGTGATAGGAGGGAGGGCAGATTGGAGGAAAATGTAATCAGAATACGTGCTGTCCCAGGGTGGGGAGGATGGAGGAAATGGGGAGAAATTTTGAAATTCAGAATTTTGTGAAAGTGAATATTGAAAACTGAAAATAATAAATTTCTATATGAAAAAGAAAAACAAACTTATTGATCCTGAATTGGGGATGGAAAAGGGAGGAGGGGGGGAGGGAAAGGATGACAAGAACCCAGGAGAAAAAAACAAAGAACTAAAATCTTAAGGGGGTAGTTTGGATTCCTTCTTAGATAACTGGGAAATAATTGAACAAACTTTGGTTTATGGATGTCCCATATATTACAAATGCACACAAAAAAATCTCAATATTAATGTAATGAAATATGATTATGTCATAAGAAATAAAAAAGAGACTATTTCAGAGATTCCTGCATTTTTAGAACTAATCAGACCAGAACTAGAACAATTTGCTCAAGGTCAGAAACATTGTAAAGAAAAAACAACTCTAAAAAGACTTAAGAACTCTAATGAATACAACAACCACTTGTGAGAAATGTTATCAACATGCCTCCAACTGTGAGAAAAATGCTCACCTTAAACAAGGAACATCAAGGAAATCAGGAAAACTTTATTAATTTTTATGTTCATTCCTCCCCTCTCCCCTCACAAAATAAATGGATAGCTCCCAAGGAAGGTCACAGGAAGACTACAGTTTGTTCAGACCAATGCAAACCCTTTGTACTGTTCCAAGTTTGGTCTTCCTGCCACACCAGCTATTGACCTGGGGAAACCTCCTGACCACTTGTCTTCATATTCTCCTCTCTTCTTGGTTTTTTTCTCAAATAGCTCAAGCCTGAGCACAAGTTTCTGACCTTTTACCTAATCATGGTAGGTCACAACTCTGATTAATTGCTATCACTTAAAGCTGGGAGGAGTTTTAACAGTGTGGAAACAAAATTCCTTGTTTCCCACAAACTCCTCCCCCTTTTTATCAAAATTTTTGTTTCCACACCTAAATTCAATTAATACCTCCTCATTTTTCTTCCCATATGAATTCTTTCCTTCATCTATCTCACCTTTAAGTAAATATGGGAAAATAGGGAAACTGAGAGGCATTAACAGATCACAAGGGGGCAGTCCCCTTATTATAAGTACAGACACAGAGAATAGAAAAGGGAAATCAAGGAATTGTCCATGTGGAAGTTTCATCTCATACAGCAACCTGGGGAGAAACATCTTCTGGTGCATTTTTCTGCTCCGAATGCTTGTTCAAAGCCATCTTCAACACAGCATCATCTTCCCTTTATCTTCCTGTAAAAATACAAATGTCCATTCTTCTGCAAAACTGACCTTCATACAATTTTGATTATCATTCCTAAATCTTATACCCTTATCATTCTTACAAAATCAAAATTGGAAGTTTGGCCAATTGTCATGTTTAAGAAATTCACATTAGAACCCAGTTTTTACATTCTACACTAATTCACTACTCATTTCCCCATCAGGAAGATGAGCTTTCACTAAGGAATTAATAATAGGCTCCAGTACATACGCAAATACAGTAAGTAATTAACTTTTTAACACATTACATGTGAAGCTGTCAAACAATTCCAACTTCTGGTCATGTTTACTTCTTTTGACTCATTTACAAAGTAAACCACAAGTCATTCATCCTTGATCATTAACTAATTGTAACAAGACTGAGAAAAATAGCAAAATAATATGCTGATTTCACAAGCACTTGACCTCATTGCCTCCATACTATAACTAAGAATTAAAGAACCTTAGCTTATTGTTGCTGGTCTAAAATTCTAAACCTAATAACTTAATCTCAGACTTACTTCTTAATCTCAGGTGTTCCTCTAACAACCTGTTACTTAATAGATATGGTATTATGCTTGCAAAACTTTTGATTATAGGAATTTCCCATTAAGCATAGTGACATAGCAGGGAAACAACATCTCCATAACTCATGCTGATTCCAGGGAGGAGTACATTGTCAACTGGCACTTTAGAAGGTTTGAAGTCTGCTAGGTGTCAGTGGGGAAATTGAGTCAGGAGAATCCTACCTCAGCTCAGACAGAAAAGCCGTTCTGCCAACCTTCCCATGAGATATTACCTTTTACAGTTCATATCTGCACAGGTTTGCTGGCATCATGGAACAGCAATTAAACAGTTTTCCTTAATATTTACACATGGAGTTAGACCCAGAAGAAGAGTTGGCTGATAATCCCATAAAATCAGAAAACAGCAAGCTCTAATCATCGGTTTCAGATATAACTATAATTTTACATTGACTAAGGAACATCTTTAAAGGAAGTTTTAAGTAGCTTGCATGCCTTTCTATAGTTAGATTGAGTTGCAATTAAATAACATAATAATTAAATAACAACCATAAAGTCAAACTTACCATTAAAATCATGTTATTGTTCTGCCTGGCCTAACTGCCATGGGCTGCCGGGTCATTCTTACCTAACCAGATCTTCAATGGCCAACCGGATAAACGTAATGAGAGAAGAGACCTCCAGAGTCAAGTAGAAGTGTAGGCTTTATTCTGGATACCAGCTCCATGTCAACATGCAGGATGAGTTCTCCCTGTGGAGCCTCCTCTCCTTCCGGAGGAGAGAGGAACCCAACCCCCAGCCTTTCCTGTCCCCATTTAAGCTCTCCCAGCTGCATAGTTTGCTCATGGACAGCGTGCTCTCAGCCCCTTAGCCAATCAACAACAGGTGTGCTCAGACCACGGACCAATCTCAAGGGTGGGATGCTCTCCCCAGAGAAGAGGTGGAAAAACAAGATAGCTCGTGTTTCACTCCTCAATTCCCAGCTGTTCCCTGGAGGGCCTTATGAGAGCTCTCTGGTTTAGAAGCCCTCACCTTTACCTGACCTGAGACTGTTCACGTGAAAACCAAGCTTACACCCCAACATTGTTCTAATAGATTAACATCTGGTTCCCAAGTTTCTCTTTCCCTTTCTAACCATGCTTAGTCTAAAAGAATGATTTACACATAAAATAAGTTTGAATTGAAATGAATTCAAATCAAAACAGAAACATTTAACTTTTCCATCAATGCAAAATATTACCAGAGGTTTCCTACTTCTAACAAACCTACACTGAAATTTCCCCCACCCCGAAGATGTCTCTGATTTAGCCTCAGTAATTAATTCAGTCGATTGCATTAATACACAATTATTCTTACATCACTTTGAAACCTTCAAGGACCTTATTGCAATGGACTATGGGCCCAAGTCCGGACCTTACCCCCTTACCCCAAAAGAGTTTTAGTCCCATTTGTCTAAAGAGCCCTGAAAAACTTCACCTTGAAAGCTCCTTGCATTTCCCCACTTGATCTGATTCTCTTGAGGCCCGTAAGCTTTTCCCTATCACTATACCCAGATCACTTTTCTCCTTCTCAGCCTTAATCGTATCAATCTGGTTCTCCAGGCTACTGACCACTGTCATCAAGACCATCCCTGGAACCCCCAGACCACGCTGCCAACCCTGGACTCTTCCCTCAGTCCCTCTGTAAATAAGATCCATACTGCTTCCATGAAAGTGCTCAGACTTTATCTAGTCCACTTACACTAACATTATAAAGCTCAAGGTTCTATATGGTCACTGAGAGTAGTGATACAAATGCTCAGATTCCTTAAGAGTCTACTCAATATTGGAAAAAACTTTAATTAACTTCTATTTTCCTTGACTGAAAGAGGGTTCAGGTTGAATTCATTCAAGCAGGACCCAGTATATCATTATTTTGGGGTCCCTACCACTTCTAATCTTAACAATTTCATACATATGCACCTTTATTATTTATTTTATTTTTATTTTTTATTTTTTAAATACTAATATTTATTTTATTTATTTTTATATATTTATTATTTTATATCTTTATTTTTATTTTATTATTTATTTATTATTAATTAAATTATTAGATATTAATAAAAATTAATAAAAATTAATAAAAATAAATAAAATATTAATTATTAAATCATTGGTATTGATATTAATTATTAATATTAAACATTTATTATTTTATATATATGATAAATAAAAATATTTATTTTAAATACTAATCTTGTTCAATGGAACAATGATTCAACATCACATTTATACTTTTACTCCTTTTCCTTTATCCAATGATTCCCGTAACATTTAGAAAGAGTGTCTTATTCTAAGGATTTTTATCTTTCATGAGACTGCACAAGAGTACCAATTTACCAAATTATTTGATTGAAAAAATCAAGATACTACTACTTGAGTTGTGATCACATCTTAAACTATCAGCTTTGATTACAGAAATATGCCACAAAGATGAAAAGCAAGTACCTAATTAGATATCTTCTCCACCTTATATCCAGACTCAGGAATAGTCAGATGGAAAAACATTCCTTTTCAAAGGAACACAGTGGGAAATTGAACCAAAAGGATCCCAACCCAGGCTAAGGTCAGGATTTTCCTCTCAGGCAAACCTCTACCTGTAACAGTCAAATTCTTTTCTAAGTAGCAGAACACAATATGGTCCCAGAGGCTGTTATGTCAGATGGCAAGTTTCCCTAAGGAAAACTTTTACCAGGACTTACATATTAAATCTTAAATTGGTTCTAAAAGCCAAACACTAGAAAGCATTTGCAAATAATCAATTCCTTGTTTAGGAACTACATATACAAAAGTTTACCATTTTGATACACTTCAATTTTGTTGGATACACTTTATATAGAGAAAATAGCTTTAAGCAAGAGAGTTTACCTAAGTCTGAGGTGCTTCTTTGTAGCCTCCTGCCACTTGGGTGATGCTTCTGGGTTTTTCCAGCCTTAGTGGCCCAGGGTTGGACTGGTGCCCCTCCTTTCCTTTGACAATAGGAAAGAGTAAACATTTTTTTTTTCCAGACTAGTCTGGGCAGCTCTTAGTTCAGATTAGATCTTAAGAAGCCCTTCTGTAATAATGACTGGACTTTGAGCATGAATCAGGAAACTGTCAGGAAGCTGTTTGTCTTAGAAAGCATAACACTACCCAGGAGTCTTCCTTATCTTGTCCCTAATCTTTCAAACTCCATAAAACCTCCACATAAGCATGATTCACAGGTTTAAACACAAATTTCAGTGTTAAGTTATTACAAATAAGCTTACAAAGAGAAGTTCTGTAGGCCTTCTAAAAATCATACAAAGGATTTTACAAAACATTTTTTCCTAAAATCACTTTTCCTTTCTTAAACAGTGTACTATTTATCACAAAACCTTCCTAAACTTAATTCACAAGATTTACAAGAAAAGATCTAAAACCAAGGCCTTTGCATAATTACCAAGTTTCCTTTCACAAACATACTTTTTAAATGCTTGATTTATAGGGTTGACCTGAAAACTTGGTTAGAGAAAAGGCAACAGTCTAAATGCATACATTTTGTGATTTAATCAAACAATTTCCTTTAAAGGTAACAGTTATAGTGCTATGGAGTCAGAGGTTAATCTGACTGATTCAATATAGAAATAGACTGCCTTAAATACATTTTACCATAAGAAAGGAACTCTCTTAGTTGAACAAATTGTAGTTTTAGTAAGATAATTAACAAAGTAATGTCAGTTATGATCCCAAGCTGTGCAAACTTCCTCTCTGTAGCATATGTCTCTGTGACATAAAATAAGGACAAAATCCCATCACTCTGAAGGCAGGCATCCTGTTGACACAGGAAAGGGTACCTTTAACAAAGTTTCAATTGAAATTACAACCCAGGACATCTGTGTTTTTCCTTATCACTAACATGCCATAAAAGAATGTCCTAAGGAAATTATTAAGTCAACCCCATTTACCTAGCTGAGGCATTCTCTGAGTTGATTTAAGATAAAAAAAGGAGACTATTAGGTCCAGACTCTTCTTAATTCAAGCTTTGGCCCTTATTAAAGTCCAAAATTTGTATTAAATATCATCAGTAGCAAAAACCATTTTAGCTAAAGCTTCTTTCATAATAGCAAAAATAAGCTTTTTAAAATACTTAATACACACACAGGTACATTCAAGAATCCTCATTTTCTCAATAATAATTCTACAACAGAGAACTCTCATGCACAATTCATAATAGCTTTTTAACCCATTCATCATTAATTTAACAATGCAATTCACAATGTAACAAGATTTAGATACATTACTTTTTCAACAATATGTCTTATTATATACTTAAAACTTGATGCAACCTGTTATCAGTTTAGGTAAATGCATTTCCAAATCACCTTACCCAGAAATTCAACTCCTCACCAACACACAGATACACACTATCACCCTAAACCATTTTATCCACATTTTCATAGTAGGCAAGATTTCAAATGGAAAATTTGCCATCACATCAAACACTAATAGCATTGTTACATTATAATCAAATGTAACAGTTCCACATTTTATCACATTCTTTTAAAATCCCAATCCATATATAACATAATCCAATTTTTAAAAATTGTACTACTACCATTTCTACCTCACAATGTTTTCTCAGATTTTATAATCTTTAAAAATCACTTCAAAGTTAACAATTACATGAGATTAATGTTGTGTCTAACACATGCCTATCCTTGTGTCAAGCACTTTATACTCACAAATGCCAAAGAACAATATCTTTTCCAGCTGAATCCTGATAGGAAGAGCACTCTCATATATGGCTCTTTATTTCTTCCAGATAGATTTTGACTTGAATTGTATCAAATCTGGACTTGTAATTACCAATGGTAAACATTTTAACTCCCACTCTTTTTTTCTTTTTTAAGTCGAATTCAAGTGGTATTTAAAAGAAAACATTATCCATAACTTCACATATTTCCTCAAAGGAACACATGGTGACACTTCTCAGATCTGAATAACTTTTTTTCTCTACTTCCACAAAGAACTGAAATCCAATTTAAAAAAAAAAAAAACTTCAGGGAAATAAAGCTGCTTTAGGCTTGTGGTTTTGAATCAGATTAACTACAGAGCCTAAACCAGACAAAAGGCCTAAGGAATTTGAGTAAGGTGTGGTCCACTTTCCTCCCAAGCAGAAAAGTTTTGGAGCTTAATGACTAATAATAATAATCTCAAATCAGAATAATCAATATCTCTACCACAGTACCAATCTTTAAATTTTTAAATTTTTAACTTTTCACAACTTTGTCTACTGGTTTCCCAATTAGGGTAAATATTTTCTGAAGTGGGATGAGAGTAAGGGAATAGCTAAAAGCACAAGGTCCCAGCACTTGGACATGCTGCTGTCCCACCAATAGCTCCCCCTCCCATTTCAATTAAACTAAGTACTTAGTAATTTCATTCAGTTTCTTTGATCCTTTAAAAAAAAAAACCTAGAACTTAAGTGCCCAACAATTTACATATCAAGAGAGCCACATTTTTTCTAGCCTCTGCCAAGAGATTGTTAATTTTCACCAATTTCCAGCAGACTTACTCTTTGCCTTTCCATTGCACAACTTTTAACTTATTTTCCCTCTCAGCTCATACTTCCTCAGGGCTGCTTGGGTTCTGATTCGCCATCAGTTCTAAAAGGGTACTGACTGTTTATTATTTAACTTTTTGTCTGGTATTCCAACTTGGCCAGTATTGGAACCTAAATGAAAGAATCTTAATCTCTCACTGAAAGCTTAAGGTGGGAGTTTTCTCCCAATATTCTTTCTCTAGTTACAGACCTTAGAAATTTCTCACCACAAAACACGAAGCACACAAAAACACACACACAAGACATTTGACAAAGCATTATAGAGTGCACACCAATTTCAAATTCAATTCAGATTGGTCAAAAACTCAGAGTTGTAATTGACTCTGACTGATTTCTAGCCAATTTAAAAAGGATCCTTCCCAGAATCTAGATTCTGACTCCTCCCTCCCCTGCTATCTTTCCTCCAAAGGTCCTTCCGTAAGACTCGGGAGCAGAGGGGGGAAAGAATATAGCCAGCATTCCTTCAAACAGGCTTCTGAAGGAATACTCAGAAGATTCTTTATCCCCTTCTCAGTACCATTATCTAAAAAGTGCTCACTTCCCATCTTAGGACTTATACTCTGAAGGTCCCCAAAGGACTGGTCATACCTAAGATTCCCTATGCTAAGACCTCCCTCCACTGGCCCTCATCCTGGGCTCAGCTGCTCCAATATAGAAGAGCACTCACCTTAGGAAAACCCCATTTAACAACTTAGGATCCCAAGAAAGACAAAGCAGTACTAAGCCATCAGTATTTTCTTGTAGTAGCTCAGGTCCCTGACTTTGCTGTCTCTGGACGTTTAACTTATCCCCATATCTGCATTCTTGGGTTCACAATGATTCGAAACAGTCCTATGAAAGTTAGCAATCTGAAGAAGGGAAATTGCCTATGGCTGTATTGAAAACCAACATGATACACATTCATAGTGTTATTTCCCTTCTTCAGATGCTACAGATCCCAGATGAGCCACCAATCGTGAGAACTGAGCACATCAAGCCCCCAACTGTGAGAAAAATGCACACCTTAAAACAAGAACAATATTTGTGGAATCAAAAAAGTCTTTATTAATTTTTATGTTCATTCCTCCCCTCCCCTCAAATGAACAGGTGATTCCCAAAGAAGGCCACAGGAAGAGTAGAATTTATCCAGACCAATGCAATTTCTTTATATTGTTCCAAGTTTGAACTTCCTACCACACTATCTATTGGTCTGATGAAGCCATCTGGCCAGGTGACTTCATACTCCTCTCTCTGATAGACTTTCCCTCAAATGGCTTGCAAGCCTGACCACAAGTTTCTGACCTATTACCTGACCATGCTAGGTCACAAGTCTAATTAACCATTGTCACTTAAAGCTTGGAGTTGTAATCCTATGGAAACAAATTCCTTTTTCGTTTCCCAAATCATCCAAATCTCCAAAATGCCTATGAAGAAGCATGTTGGAGACAATATATTTTTGGATATGGTCACCGTATGGATGTGTTGCTTGACTAGGCTCATTTTTGTTAAAGGTTTCTTTTTTCTTTTTCATGGTTTTAAATTTAGAAGGGAGTTTTCTATTGGGAATGGGGAGCTAGCAATGTCAGAGAAGGGGTTCATTGTAATGAATTTGAAAATCCTGAGGCAAGAAGGAAGGACAGGTAAGGACCATTTTGAAAGTAGTGTTTGGAATTATTATATACTTTAAAAAGTGAAGTGTTACAAAATTGGGATTTTTAGATTCATATGGAACAGAACAATAATAAATAATAATAAGCACACAGTGTTTCTATATTGCAAATAATATTAACTCTTTCATCTAGATAAATATTTATGATCGTATTGAAGGGAATTTTCATATCATGATTTTTCTCCTAGTTTTAACTTAAGTAAAGGAGATACTTAAAGAGGATTTTTTGAACTCCATCATTTTACATTTGAAGAGGCTGAGGCCCAGAGAGTGGCTTGCCCAAGGTAATATAGATACTGCGCAGCTAAACTTGGGTACCACCCATGCCCTTTGAACTCCAGGTCCAGCACTGTTCCTAATTTGCTACACATTTTCTTTTATTTAGTGTTTTGTTTTCTATAAACACATTTCATTTTAAAAATATGACAGTCCTTGAATAATTACGAGTATCTGAAGTGTTCCTAAATCAGGATTGGGCATAGTTGCTTAAGAGACTAGCATAAAGTTATGATACATGGATAACACATAACATGGTTATTTTCTTATTCCACATATATGTATATAACCTACATGGAGTGAGAAATGATAATAGGCACAAAGTCACCGTATTTAGATATCTGGTCCAACATTGCACCTTTGTGCAATGAAGGCCCCTCTAAAGTTTCCTGACATTGCGTTTTTCCCACACAGCCATCCATTACATCCTGCTCCATTCTGTTGCTGAGTTACTCCAATTATCAGGAAGTAGCTTTTCCATGGCAGCCAGAAACAGGTCTGAATGAAGTGGGGAGGGACAACAAGATTATAAATCCTAGTTCAAAGGTGAATAGAAAGATTTGAATTTGTGAGTGACTAACTTCTGAAATCAACTAGCTCTTGTAAGGGTTATGGAGCAAAGGTTTGTTTCTTTATATTTTTATTAGGTAGAGATAAGGGTCACTACCCAATGGACCTGAATTTCTGATCATAAACTTTCTGGCAAGGTTGTTTCAGGTCTTTGGGCTGAGATAGGCATGGAAGCTACTCCTTACCTCAGTTTGTTTTGTGGCTATGAGTCACTTGTACAGATATAGTGCAAGTTTGTACATTGGCAAACTGAAACTCTTTTCTCTTTTAACATCAAGAATAGTGTGACTAAGATACCATGGTAAAGACATGGTTTCAGCATGGAGCACTGAATGAGCAGGAAGGAGCTTCAAGTCTCACCACAAATTCAGTCATTTTTAGCTACACTGATTTGATCAAATCACCTAAGTTCTTAGGGTGTCAGGTTCCTAACCTAAGAAAATCTGTATGGTTGCTTCCAGATCTAAAATTCTATGGTTCTATGGGATTAAGCTCTAAAGCGCATTTCTTCTGTCACTGTTGTTGGGGTTTTTTTGCCTCAGGTTTCCTTTCTTACCAATTCTACAGTGCCCATTTCATTAAAAAGAAGCACAGATACAGTCAGGCTCATGTTAGCACAGCTCCTTGAATGCCACAGAACGAAAAAGCAATCAACATAGTGAAAAATGCCACTTTCACTACTAATTCTGGGTCACCATATATCTCCTCTGGAATATTTTAGTGTTTTGCATTTGATGATTCTCATACCCACTTAATTCACCCTTCCAAACTCTGAAAGAATCTGGAATGACAAATTAAGGCAAAATCAAATGGTGGGTTACTAGTGGGAAAGAGAGAGAAGGAAGGAGAAGAATGGTGAAATGCTCATTTCACTGTGAAATGGTGAATTTCAGTGTTAAACAGCTCCTTTTCCCCTACTTTTTCCAGTAAAGAAACTAGGAGATGATGACAGAGTAGGAGAATGAAAAGGCTTATGAGACTCTGAGACAAGTGGGTCAGTGTTAAACTATTGTTATAACCTATGACATGTAGCTATCAGAGCAGTAATAATAACATATAAGTGCTTTAAAGAGTGTGATACAGTTCACCTCACTTAAGCCTTAACAGCATAGAACAGAAAGCACCAGTATTACTATCTTCATTTTGTAGATGAGGAAACTGAGTTTCATAGATTAAATGACTTGTTCAAGATCTCACACTAGTAACACAAGTACAAGCCTAACTGAGGTCTTCCTTACAAGTCCAGCACTCTATTTAGGATTCCCATACATAGCCTGATTGTTTTTTTTTAATTCTCTCAGAAAATTTAACATTTTTTTTAACACTACAGACTCAATCTGCTTTCCCCACCCTCCAAACCCAAAAGCTGAAACATCAACCTTTGCTTTTCTTTCAAAACTTCAAATTAGATTGCTGAAGTAAATGTTTATGTACCCATAGAATTGTGAAGGACTTTGCTAGATGCATGAAAATATGGCTTCAGTTTTAGAAATATACTGTTTTATAGTTTTCTAAGACCCTATATATTTCAAGAGCATCCTGATTTTAGTAGTTTATTTCTGAATCTTTGAGTTTTCCCACAGTTTACATGATTACCAATATCACTCGGACATGCAAAAGATATTACAGTCTAAACTTTGTACTTAGAAATGAAGACAGATTTCACTAAACATGAATCTAAACTTGAGAGCTTTAATCATCTCTCTTTCTTGCTCAAAAACCAAGGCAACTGATTTGACTCTGAAAATATTTATTTCAAATCTCGAAGTGTATTTATTCACAGTAAATTGGTAGCCTGATGTCAGTAGATCAATAGATGGGTGACTTGTTCATGCTGGGCATTTTATAAATTCTTGTTAACGGCAATAAGAGCCTAATAAATATAATGATATATTGAGAAGTGTTTTTGCCCCTTCAGATGTTCCATAAATATTTTTTCTTAATTTTTAAAAGGATGGCAATAGTATTGGTAGGAAATCTTTCCAGTAGATCAAGCTATAATAGCAAATAAAAAAACAGAAAAAAAACTAAGATCCCAATATGTGGGCATACAAATATATGAATGTGAAATATGAAAAAACCATGGAATGCAATTGAACTGGAATGTTGTATCATAAGAGATAACAAATATATAGAATTCAAAGACACGCAGACCTATAAATTGGGTATAGAAAGCAGAATGAAAGGTACACATTTACTGACATCTGTATAAATTAAGTCATCTCTGGCAACATAATCATAATAAACAAAGAAGTGAACACTGTTACCCCCTTGATAAAGTTAACATAGACATCATTTCTTTCTTTTAAGGATACACATATATTTTCAATGACTAATTTCTTTTAACCTTTTGAACTTTCTTTTGCTGTTTACATTATGTTACTAATGATCTATTACTTGTCAAATCTAATGTCCTTTTCTGAATCTTAATCCTTCAAAAACTCTATACAGCCTCTCTAACTCTATTGATCACTTTCTTCTCCTTGATGCCTTCTTCTCTCTATTTTCTTTTGACACTTCTCTCTAGGAAGGATGGACTAATCCACAGTATAAAATACTTCAAAGGAGAGGCAGAATGAAGGACGTGAAGAAGCATTTAGGTTTCTCACCTGGAACACCTCTAACTTTTAAAGGAATGGTATGATGGTGACAAATTTTAGAAAGATAAGGAATGGGTATTAAAAAAAACCAAATTAAGTATAGATTAGTTTTTGCTAGATGGTTAGCAATTTAAAGTTTCTAAGACAGATGGATGGGCAGAAAGTGAAGGGAAAATTTGTTTGTAGGTTAGAGATGTGAGCATATTTCAGTGTAACTAAACAGAAATTGAGAATAATAAATGGAGCAAGTACCTAGAAAAAGTGGGAAGATATGGTATTAAGAGTATAAGTATTATGCATGAACCTGGGTAAAAAGGTAAATTGGTATGGTAGTTCCAAGTAACTTGAAACTATTATCCAATATTTACTAATCTGTGCATACCCCTGGACCCAGCAGCATCACTACTAGGAGTACAACACAAACAAAACAAAGAAAGAGGGGAAAAATTCTTTTCAAATAAAAAAATTTGCAGCATCTTTTTGGTTTTTTGTTTGTAAGACCTAGAACTAAAGAGGATGCCTAACAGGAACTGCTGAACAAATTATCCTGTGTGAATGAAGTAGAATCCTGTTGTTCTGTGTGAAAAACTGAAGGGAAAAATTTGAGAAATCTTGTATGAATTGATGCAGAGTGAAGTGAACACAACCTGGAGGATAATCTATGTAATAATGACAATACCTCAAAGGCAAAATTTGATAAACTTAATAACTGATCAGTGCAATGACCAACCACAATTCTAGAGGGCCAGTGATGAAAAATATTTCCCACTTCCTGAAAGAAAGGAGGTAGACTTAAAATGCAGAATAAGACTCACATTTTTTGGATAAGGACAACATAGGCATTTGCTTGAAATGTTTTGTTTTTCTTTCCTCTCTTGGGGGAATGAGGGGGTGGGGGGTGGGGTAGAATGGAGATGGGGAAAACTAAATGCTTGTTAATTGAAAAGACATGTAGTCTTCTCGTTAAAGTAGGACTTGAGGTCAGCTGCTTAAAGAAAATTAGTGAATATGGAGCTGGAAGACTTGAAGAAGCATGGAATAGTTGGAGTGATAAGTGAGGCATCTATCTAACAAGAGGATAATAACAACTGCCTTACAACCATACAAGAGGATCTAGTTGAAGTTAGAAAGTTTGTTTTTGTATAAGGGGAATGTGATAGTAGACACAGTGCTGGACTTAAGAAAGACCTTGTAGCCTCAATTCTAATTTCTAGCACTTGATCATTATAGGACCATGGGTGACCTAATGTCCCTGTGCCTCAGTTTAATCATCTGAAAATATGGGTCATAGCATCATATATTTAGAATAAGAAAGGACCTTCAAGATTATGCAGACCATAATTTTACAGTTTAGCAAACTGAGATCCAAAGACAGTAAGTGATATATCCAAGTTCACAAAGGTACTAAAGGTTAGAGACACGATTTGAATGCGGGCCTATGACTCCACATCCAAAAGGGAAAAGGGAATGAAAATGAAGCTCTATTGTGGAGGAGTAGAAAGAAATAAAAGCATAAACAAGCGGAAAGGGGATGGAGCAAAAGACACAGATAGTAATCATAACTGTGAATGAGAATGGAATGAACTCTCCCATAAAATGGAGATGCATAACAGAATGGATTAAAAACCATAATCAAACAATGTGTTGTTTACAAGAAACATATCTGAAATGGGGGCATACACACAAGGTAAAGGTAAAAGTTTGGAGCAGAGTATTTTGCACTTCAGCTGATGCAAAAAGGGCAGGAGTAGCAATATGAATCTCAGATAAAGGAAAAGCAGAAATAGATCTGATCAAAAGAGATAAGGAAGGACATTATATACTGCTAAAAGGCACCATGGGCAATGAAGCAATTTCATTACTAAACATATATACTCCAAGTGGTATAGCATCCAAATTCTTAGAGGATAACTTAAGGGAGTTACAGGAAGAAATAGATGGTAAAACTATACTAGTGGGGGACCTCAACCTCCCCCTCTCTGCACTTGGTAAATCTAACCTCAAAATAAACAAGAAGTTAAGGAGATGAATGAAACTCTGAATAAGCAGATTTGATAGATCTCTGGTGAAAACTGAATGGGAATAGAAAGGAATATACTTTTTTCTCAGCAGTATATGGCACATATACAAAAACTGATCACGTGCTAGGCCATAAAAACATCACAGTCTAGTGCAGACAGACAGAAAAAGTCAAGGCATCCTTCTCATGTTATAATGCAATAAAAATTATATCTAATGAAAGGCCATGGTAATATAAATCAAAAACTGATGGGAAACTTAATGATCTAATCCTAAAGAATGAGTGGGTTAAACAACAAATTATAGAAAAAATCAACAATTCCATTCAAGAGAATGACAACAATGAGACAAGCTACCAAATCTTATGAGATATTGCAAAAGCATTTCTTAGGGGAAGTTTTATACCTTTGAAAGCCTACATGAATGAAATAAAGAGGAGATCAATGAATTGGGAATGCAGCTGAAAAAGATTAAAAAACAGTAAACTGAAAATTCCCAAGTAAATACCATATTAGAATACTGAAAACCAAAGGAGAGATTAATAAAATTAAAATGAAGAAAACTTTTCAACTAATAAACAAAACTAAGAATTAGTTTTATAAAAACATCAATAAAATTGAAAAACCTTTGGTCAAATTGATTAAAAATAAGAAAGAAGAAAAGCAAATCACCATTATCAAAAATGAAAATGGTGAACTCACCTCCAATGAGGAGGAAATTAAAACAATAAAAAGAATTTAATTAACCCAACTTTTTGCCCATAAATTCGGCAACCTAAATGATATGGATGATTATTTTTTAAAATATAAATTGCCCGGATTAACAGAAGAGGATGTTGAATAGTTAAATAACCCTATCTCAGAAAAAGAAATTGAACAAGCAATCAATGAACTCCCTAGGAAAAATATCTTCAGGGCCAAATGGATTCACAAGTGAATTCTATCAAACATTTAAAGAACAGTTAATTCCAAAACTCTATAGACTATTTGGAAAAATTGCCAAAGAAGGAGTCCTACCCAATTCTTTTTATGACACAAATGTGATTTTGATTCCTAAACCAGGAAGAGTCAGAACAGGGAAAGTTATAGACCAATTTCTCTGATGAATATGGATGAAAAAATTTTAAATATAATATTAGCAAAAAGAATATAGCAACTTATCAAGAGAATAATACATTATGGTCAAGTAGGATGTATATCAGGAATTCAGGGTTGGTTCAATATTAGGAAAACTATTAACATTATTGATCACACCAACAACAAAACTAAAAGAAACCACATGATTATCCCACTAGATGCAGAAAAAGATTTTGAAAAAATACAACACCCATTCCTATTAAAAACATGAGAGAACATAGGATCAAATGAAACTTTTCTTAAAATAATAAGCAGTATCTACCTCAAACCCTTATCAAGCATTATATGCAACAAGGTTAAGCTAGATGCATTTCCAATAAATTCAGGGGTGAAACAAGGATGTCCATTATCCCCACTATTTTTTCAATATAGTATTAGGAATGCTAGCTATAGCAATAAGAGAAGAAAAAGAAATTGAAGGAATTAGAATAGGCAAAGAAGAAACAAAGTTACCCCTCTTTGCAGATGATCTGATGATAAACTTAGAGAATCCCAGAGAATCAAGTAAAAAACTATTTTATTTAATAAACAACTTTGCAAAGTTTCAGGTTACAAAATAAATCCACACAAATCTTCATTTCTATATATTACTAACAAAGACCAACAACAAGTGATAGAAAGAAAAATTCCATTTAAAGCTATGGTAGACACCATAAAATATTTGGGAGTCTACCCGCGAAAACAAACTCAGGGTCTATATGAACACAGTTACAAAACACTTTTCACACAAATAAAGTCAGATCTAAGTAAGTGGGAAAACATCAGTTGATTGTGGGTGGGCTGAGAAAATATAATAAAAATGACAATTCTATCTAACTTTCTTATTCAGTGGCATACCAATAAACTATCAGATAATTATTTTGTAGTTAGAAAAAATAATATCAAAATTCATTTGGAAGAACGAAAGGTCCAGAATATCAAGGGAGCTAATAAAAGAAATCCTAGGGAAGGTGGGCTAGCCCTACCAGATCTCAAACTGTATGATAAAGCAGCAATCCTCAAAGCACTTGGTACTGGCTAAGAAACACAGGGGTAGACCAGTGGAATAGGTTAGGTACTCAAGACACAGTACTTAATGAATATAGCCATCTGGTGTTTGATAAAACCAAGGACCCCAGCTTCTGGGATAAGAACTCACTGTTCAACAAGAATTGCTGGGAAAAGTGGATAACAGTGTGGTGGAAACTGGGCATAGACCAATGCCTGACACTGTACAAAAGAAGAAAGTCCAAATGGATACATGATCTACGGATTAAAGATTGACACTATAAACAAATTAGGGGAGCAAGGAATAGTGTATTTGTCAGATTTACAGAGGATGAAGAAATTTATGACTCAGCAAGAGACAGAAAACATTATGAAGTGCATAAAGGATAATTTTGATTATATTAAATTGGAAAGTTTTTGCACAACCAAACCCAATGCAGCCAAGTTTAGGAGGGAAACAGAAAACTGGGAAAGAATTTTTGCAACTAGTGTCTGTGATAAGGGCTTCATTTCTAAAATATATAGAGAACTGAGTCAAATGCACAAGAATACAAGTCATTCCCCAATTGATGAATGGCCAAAGGACATGAATATGGAATTTTCAGAGGAAGAAATTAAAGCTATCTATAATCATATAAAAATGCTCTAAATCACTGTTGATTAGAGAGATGCAAATCAAAACAACTCTGAGGTACCACATCACACCTATCACATTGGCTAACATGACAGAACTGAAGATGAAAAATGTTGGAGAAGATGTGAGAGAATTGGAACACTAATCCATTGTTGTTGGAGCTGTGAGCTGATCCAACCATTCTGGAGAGCAATTTGGAACTATGCCCAAAGGGCTACAAAAATGTGCATACCCTTTGACCTAGCAATGTCACTTCTGAGACTCTACCCCAAAGATATCATAGAAATTGGAAAGGGTCCCACATGTACAAGAATATTTATACCAGCTCATTTTGTGGTGGCCAAAAACTGGAAAAAAAGGGGGTGCCCATCAATTGAGGATTGGTTGAACAAGTTGTGGCATATGAATGTAATGGAATATTATTGTGCTATGAGAAATGATGAAGAGCAAGACTTCAGTGACACCTGGAAAGACTTATATGATCTGATGCTGAATGAAAGGAGGAGAACAAGGAGAACTTTGTCCACAGCAACAACCAGCAAGGAATTTTTCTGGTAGACTTAGTACTTCATTGAAATACATGGACTAAAAAGATTTCCAATGGACTCTTGAGGCAAAATGACTTTGACAGCCTGAGAAAGAACTATGGATCACAGATAGGAACAGACCATTTTCTTTTGCATTACATTTTGTTATGTTTTGTGGTTTCTCCCATTCATTTTAATTCTTCTATGCAACATGCTTTTAATGTGAATGTATATGTAGAACCGATATAAGATTGCATGCCATCCTAGAGAGGGAGTGGGTAAGGAGAGGGGAATGAGAGGGAGGGAGTGGGGAAAAAAATCCAAGATATATGAAAGTGATTGCCAAACATTGAAAATAAATAAAATAATTCATTTTTTTTAAATTACTTATTTCTTTGAGGTTCAATTTACCATAAAATGTGGATAATGATGTACCTATCTTTAAGAGTTGTTTTATCAATTGAAATAATACATGTAAAGAGCTCTGCGAACCTTAAAGAACTACATAAATGTTGGGTACAAATATTACCTCCACCACCACCACTACTATAACTAGATGAGGAAGAGAACAACAATTATAGCAGTGTATAGCAAAAGGACAGCAATGTTATTAGTAGGAAATATTTCTGATAGAACTAGCCATAGAGGCAAACAAAAAAAAAACCCTCCAAAACTAGAAACAAATGAAGTACTTCACAGGTGGGGAATGAATGAGTAAATGATGGCATATCAATAAACTATTAGAATACTGTTTTGTAAGACATAACAAACACAAAGAATTCAAAGAAATACAGAATTACATGAAATGGGTATTCATAGCTTCAAGATTTCTAGAGGTCATGGAGGAAACAGCAGGTAAAGATGGGATAGGACTAAGGAATTAGATGGGGCAGGTGGGCCATTAGTTTTGAAAACCCATTTTCATCAAGAATGGGTTCAAGAGGAAACAATACATATACATCTAGAAGAGTATAAACAATCTTCTAATTTCGACAGAAATAAAATGCAAGGGGATGGGGGAGGGATAGGATACAGGAGGGATCTTTAGAAGGAATGGTAAGGGAATAGGTCAAAGAGGCATATAAAACAGTATTTAGATTTATGGGAATGTGAGGATAAGGAGGAATTTGGAGCGGGGCTAGGTTAAGTAATAGGCTGGCAGGGTAGTGGATAGTGTAAAGTAGAGGAGTCAGGAAGGATAGGAAATAAAAGATACACACAAATATAAAAAGATTAGGAGTCGAATCTGTGAGGGAAATAATGTTTATATACGTATGTATGTGTATATATGCATATTTGTATGTATATATTTATATTTACATATAAATATATCCACATTTCATTGTATCCCAGGGAGGGATAAAAAAGAACAAAGTAAAAAGTGTACTGTAGAGAACAAAAGAAAATTTATAAGGAAGCAAAGAAAAGATAGAGACTTCTCAACACAGTGCATAGTATTTATTATGTATGCTTTCTCAAAATGGATATTTATTGCTATAGATTTTGAATCCTTTCTTATATTCTGCTGTGCACATGACATGTTTTTAATAATATTGTTCTTTTTCCCCTCCCATTATGTATTTAAGTTTCAGTATTTAAATATAAAATTAAAAAAGATTTTTTTTTTAAATATGCTATTGACTAAAGAGAAAAGAAAGTACAGAAACTAGCTGAGGAAAACAACTCCTTAAAACTTAGAATTAGTCAAATGGAAGCTAAGGATTCTATGAAACATCAAGAATCAATCAAACAAATTAAAAAGAATTTAAAAATGGAAGAAAACTTGAAGTACCTTATGGGAAAACAACTGATCTAGAATGGGAGAGACAATGTCAGAATCACCGGACTACCTGAAAGCTGTCGTCAAAAGGAGGATCTGCACAGCATCTTTCAAGAAATTGTCAAGGAAAATTACCCTGATATCCTGGAACTAGAGGGCAAAACAGGTATTGAAAGAATCCACTGACTACCTCAAGAAAGAAATCTGCAAATAAAAATTCTTTTTTAAATTTTAGACAAATACTAAAACTTAAATACATAATATTAAAAGAAAAGGAAACATTATAAATTTAAATATTAAGCTGAAACATAAAAAAGAAAAAACATCATGTGCACAGCAGAATATAGGAGAGGATTCATAATATATAGCAATAACTTATTTCAAGGAAGTTTATATATTAAATACTATGCATTATGTTGAAAGTTATCCATCTTTACTTTGCTTCCTTTTAGGTTTTCTTTTGTTCTCTGCTGTATACATTTTACTTTGTTCTTTGTTCCCCCTTCTTTACCCTTTCCCACCAACTCAGGGCTACAATTGAGCATGGATATAGGTATATATAGGTATTGATATATACATGGATGTGTACATATATAAACATGTACTTTCCCTAAGAGATTTCTGCTACTAATCTTGTTTCTATGTTTGTGCATATCTTTTTTCCTTCTCTTTCCTAAATTCACTACTTTACTTCTACCTGCTATCTTGCCCTCCTATTGCTTAACCTAACCCCATTCCAACAATCCTTCCCTTATCCTTCTATTCCCCTAAATCTAAACACCCTTCTATACCCCCTTTTAACTATTCCCTTATCCTCCCCTCTAAATGTCTCTCTTTTATCCTCTCCTCCCTCCATATATCCTTTAGAATTTCAATTCTCTCTAAATTTAGAAGACTTCTATACTCCTTTAGCTGTATATGTATTTTCCCCTCTTAATCTCATTCCCAATGAAAGTCGGTTTTCAGCCTCCTCTCCCATTTAATTCCACTGTATTGGTTCTTCCTCTTGCACCTCATTTGTGTAAGATTATTATTTTTTTAGTTCTTGAACAGTTTTAATTTTGGAAGTCATAGCATAGGCAGGTTTACCTCAATCTTTCTTATAAGCTACCTAATTACTAGTAACAATCTTCTACATGGGTTTAACTTTTTCCATAAAGAAAATGTGAACTTTCTATCCTTATTGAGTCCTTTTTAAATGATCGTTGGAATATATCTTATATTTCTCTTGGCTATTGTATGTGAAATTTTCTATTGAGTTCAGGGTTTGTTTGTCTTTTTAACAGAGTCCTGAAAGCCTGAAAGTTGATCAAATATTCATTTTTTATCATTCAGAATAATAGTTAGCATTTTGGAGTATAATAATTTGGCCAGAGAGTCAGTTCTTTTGCTCTTCCATATATAGTGTTCCAAGACCTCTGATCTTTTGGTTGTAGGTGCTAGGTCTTGAATGATTCTAACTGTGGTACCATCACATGTAAGTTCTTTTTTTCTGGTTGTTCATAAGTTTTCATTGGTCTGGGGGTTTCGGAATTTAACTACAACATTTCTGTGAGTTTTCTTCATAGGATCTCTTTCAGGTTATGATCAATGGATTTTTTTTATTCCTACTTTCCCCTCTTTTTCTCATGGTTCCAGACAATTTTCTTTAATTATTTCTTGTATTATCACATCAAGATTCTTTTTTTATCAGAACTTTCAGGCAATCCAATTATTCTTATCTTTTCTCTTCTTGATCTGTTCTCTAGATTCATTGCTTTTATTGTGTGTTATTCATATTCTCTTCTATTTTTAAATTCTTTTTTTAATATTTCCTCATCTTTTATAATTTTGCTGACTTCCCTTGTCCAGTTCTGATTCTCAAGGAGTCATTTTCTTCCTTAAGATTCTGGATCTCCTTTTCAAATTGGTTGACTTTCTTGTTGTAATCTTCTTGTTTTTCCAGTATTATTCTTATTTTTCTTTTTAATTTTTCCTCTACCTCTCTCATTTGGTTTTTAAAGTCTTTTTTCAAGTTCTTCAGTGGATTCTTTTGAGGCAGGTGACCATTTGACATTACTCTTTGGAATAGAAGATTTCTTTGCCTCAGTATCCTCCTCTGAAATAAACCCCAGTCTTTTGCATTCCTATAGTGGGTCTCTGTGGTTAGATTCTTTCTCCTTTGCTTGTATTTTTTGTAATAATTTAGTTTTTTATAATCACCTCTAGTCCTGAGGTATGGGGAATGGTGCCTCTGGCCTCTGATCCACTTCAGTTCTCCACTCTAATCCTGAACTCAAACCAAGACCTCTCGCCTCCTGTGCATATGTTTGTCCTTCGTTGCTGAAGAAGACCATGCCATCAGACAAATAATGACATGACTTGCACTTGACTTTGTTTTGAGTGAGGGAGGACTGTGCAGGTCACCAACCTCACTTCTCCTCCAGAGCCATCTGAATACAGTGACCAGATATTCATCAGGATGACTGGAGATGACCCAGATGAGGCAATTGGGGTTAAGTAACTTGCCCAAGGTCACGCAGCTAGTGAGTGTCAAGTATCTGAGGTGAGATTTGAACTCAGGTCCTCCTGATTCCTGCAGTGGTTCTCTATCACTGCATCACCTACCTGGCAGGCTCCTGTAAGTATTCACAGCCAGAGGTGTCCTTCTCCCACTGCTTCTGCACTTCAGAAGGCAGGAGAGGAGGGTAGCTGATTCCTTCTTCTCTTGCTGATCTCTGTAGCACAGTTGGGTCTGGTGTTCCTTGTCAGCAGAGGTTCCTTAGATCTTCCCCAGGTAAGACTAACTCTTATCACTGTCCAGGGTAAAAATTCCTGTGACTGGAGCCAAAGCAGACTTTCAAACTAACTAACCCCAGAGTGTGCCACTTGTTGTTAAAGCAGCTTGCCTGGTTGTTAAAACTGACTCTATTCTGGAGGTGATTTCTCTTCACAGGGAGGAAATCTTGGCCTGGAATTTTTTTCAGGTCTTCTCTGATTATCCCAGGAAAACCCCTGATCTACCCCTCTTCTTATTTGTTTTCAAGGCTCTATGTTTGTCCAGAGGAGCTATTTTATCTCTTTTGTGGAGGAAAATTTGGAGAGCTTGAAATTTTCTGATGTACTCCATCAACTTTCCAGAATCCTTTCCACCAAAATAAAAATTTTAAGGAATGTTATAGATGAAATTCAAAGCTATCACATCAAGGAAAACACACTGTAAGTGGTCAACAAGAAACAAGTCAAATATCAGGCAGTCACAATCAGGATTGTACAGGACTTAGCAGCTGTAATATTAAAGGAACAAAGGTCATGGAACATGATATTCTAGAAGGTAAAGGATCTAGGACTACAACAAAAAAATCACTTACCTGTTGAAATTAAGCATAATACACCAAGGGGGAAAAATGATCATTCAATGAAACAGAAAAATTTCAAACTTTCATAAGAAGGGAAACGGAATAGAACCAAAATTTTATCAAGACTCAAGAGAAGCATAAATAGGCAAAAGAGAAAAGAAAGCATAAGGAATTCAATAGAGCTAAACTGTTTACATCCTTATATGGAAGGATGATACTTACAATTCTTAAAAACTGTATCACTAATAGTACAGTTAGAAGAAATATACATGGACAGGGTACATGTATAAGGTGAATTTGAGGGAATGATATAGAAAAAATAAAGAATAAGAAAAGGAGTACACTAAGTGCAGAAGTTAAGTGAGAAGGTGAACCGGGAAAATTATTTCAAATTAAGAGGTGCAAAAGACCTATTTCAGTGGAGAAGGTCTCTACAGAAAGCATGAGATGCTAGTTGTCTCATAGTTCAGTGAAGCCATGTAACCAAAAGTCACTATGCAAATCCACTCTGGCTTTGAGTCTCTGCCAATCAAAAATTGATTTCTCTTGCAGAAGCAGGCAGTCTGTAGTTTGGGGTTTCTGCTGAAGACTTCCAACTGATTACTCTCCAAGAGACCACCAGCTCGAAAGTGAAAGGTTCCACCTTAGAAAACTAATTGAGTAGCATCCTTGTTGCACAACTATAACTCTCCAGTACCACAGAAGGGCTGAAGGGCATTTAAATTACTCCAGAGGAGACAAGATTTTTTTGCACTGGAATCATATTGTAAGGTCCTGGTCAGTGTTTCTGGAATTTTAAAGCTAGTCCTCTTGTTATTCACTATATAAGAATATTTAAAAGAGTTACTGACATGAATAACCTGTTGTTTTGGGAGAGGGAGTGAGAAAATCTAGGTTCTAATCTCCACTGGTGGAACAGAATTTAAAACTCTTCTTGGTGGGCATAGAGAATGAGAATGTTATGCTACCTACAAAACCATTCTAACTTCTATAAGATTTGCTGATTAAATGAGTATTTTTGTCATTAATATATTTGCAAATGCTACATATTCTAATCCTCAAAATGAGATCATTACAATTCATCTTGACTGTTGTTTTACTATTGGTCCCCAATGAATCTGAAGGAGAAAGTGAGATGGATATTGCACAGTTCTGCTCCCCTAAATACAATTCACTTATAGGTCAAGACATTCATTCTCCTGGTGTCATTAGTTTTCTTTTTTTGTTGTTGTCGTATTGCTTCTTTTTCAATTTATTTATTTAATTATAGTTTTTAACATTCATTTCCACAAGATTTTGAGTTTCAAATTTTCTCCCCATCTTTCCCTTACCCCATCACAAAACACCAGGCATTCTGATTACTCCTTACCCCAATCTACCCTCCCTTCTACCACACTCTCCCTTCCCTTATCCCCATCTTCTCTCTTTTCTTGTAGAGTAAGATACATTTCTATACCACATTACCTGTATTTCTTCTTTCCCAATTACATGCAAAGAGAGTTCTCAACATTCGTTCCTAAAATTTTGAGTTCTAACTTGTCTCCCTTCCTCCCTCCCCACCCATCCCCACTGAGAAGGTAAGGAATTCAATATAAGCTACATATATGCAGTTTTGCTGAGGATTTCCATAAGTCATGCTGTGCAAGACTAACTATATTTCCCTCTATCTATCCCTCCCTCCCATTTATTCTATTCTCTATTTTGATCTTATCCCTCCCTAAAAGTGTTTATGTCTAATTACCCCCTTCCTCTCATTTGCCTTCCCTTCTAGCACACCCCACACCTCACTCATCCCCTTCTCCCCTACTTTCCTGTAGTGTAAGATAGATTTTCATACCAAATTGTGTGCGCATCTTATTGGCTACTTAAGCCAAATGTGATGGAAGTAAACTTCATTTTTTCCGTCTCACATCCCCCTTTTCCCCTCCATTGAAAAAACTTTTTCTTGCCCTTCTTATGAGAGATAATTTGCCCCATTCCATTTCTCCCTTTCTGATCCCAATATATTCCTCTCTTATCGCATAATTTTATTTTTTTAGATATCATCCCGTCCTAGTCAACTCACTCTGTGCCCTCTGTCTATATATATATGTGTGTGTATATAATCCCTACAACTACCCAAATACTAAGAATAGTTTCAAGAGTTACAAATACTATCTTTCCATGTAGGAATGTAAACAGTTCAACTTTAGTAAGTCCCTTATGATTTATCTTTCTCGTTAACCTTTTCATGCTTCTCTTGATTCTTGTGTTTGAAAGTCAAATTTTCTACTCAGCTCTGGTCTGTTCATCAAGAATGTTTGAAAGTCCTCTATTTTATTGAATGACCATTTTATCCCTTGAAGTTTTATGCTCAGTTTTGCTGGGTAAGGGATTCCTGGTTTTAGTCCTAGTTCCTTTGATTTCTGGAATATCATATTCCAAGCCCTCAATCCCTTAATGTAGAAGCTGCCAAATCCTATGTTATCCTAATTGTACTTCCACAGTACTCAAATTGTTTCTTTCTGGCTGGTTGCAATATTTTCTCCTTGACCTGGGAACTCTGGAATTTGGCTACACAATTCCTAGGAATTTTTCTTTTTGGATCTCTTTCAGGAGGTGATTGGGGGATTCTTTCAATATTTATTTTACCCTCTGGTTCTAGAATATCAGGGCAATTTTCCTTGATAATTTCATGAAAGATGATGTCTAGGTTCTTTTTTGATCATGGCTTTCAGGTAGTCCCATAATTTTCAAGTTGCCTCTCCTGGATCTGTTTTCCAGGTCAGTTGTTTTTCCAGTGAGATATTTCACATTGTCTTCTATTTTTTCATTTTTTTGGTTTTGTTTTGTAATTTCCTGGTTTCTCACATAGGCATTAGCTCCATCTGCTCCATCCTAATTTTTAAAGAACTATTTTCTTCAGTGAGTTTTTGAACCTTCTTTTCCATTTGGTTAATTATGCTTTTAAAGCATTCTCCTCCCCATTGGCTTTTTGAACCTCTTTTGCCATTTGAGTTAGTTTATTTTTAAAGGTGCCAATTTCTTCAGTACTTTTTGGGTCTCCTTTAGAAAGCTGTTGACTTGCTTTTCATGATTTTCTTACATCTCTCTCATTTCTCTTCCCAATTTTTCTTCCAACTCCCTTACTTGATTTTCAAAACCCTTTTTGAACTCTTTCATGGCCTGAGACAATTGTGTATTTATTTTGGAGGTTTGAGATGCAGAAACCTTGACTTTTAGGTCTTCCTCTGATGGTTTGCATTGCTCTTCCTCATCTGAAAGGATGAAAGAAAATACCTGCTCACCAAGAAGGTAACCGTCTATTGTGTTATTCTTTTTCTCTTTGGGGGGCATTTTTCCAGCCTGTTACTTGACTTTTGAGTTCTTTATCAAGGGGAGGGTAGACTCCGGGGTCTTGTAAGTTCTCAGTTCCTCCAAGGTGGCACAATCCAGGGAGAGAATTTTACTCCTCTCCTGACCTGCACTCTGGTCTGCAAGCAACCAAAAGTACTCTTTTCTACAGGTAGAATTCCCTCTCCTAAGTCTCCACCAATTCCATCAACCAGTGCTCCTCCTCACCCCAGGGCCACCACTCAGGGCTGAGACTCAAATCAGCAGCTCAATTCCCCTAGGGTCTTTAGGTCAGGACTCCAACAATGGAAGCTGCTGCTACCTGGGCCTGAGGCTAGACCACTGCATTCCCTTCTCCCTCAGATGTAAGAGTTTTCACACTGACCTTTGAAGCTGTCTTTGGCAGTTGTGAGTTGAGGAATCTGGGAACTGCAGCTGTTGCTGGTGGTGCCTTGAAGCATGAACAAGGCTGGGCTGCACTCCATTCCATACCCAGTGCAACGGACCTTACCTGTCAGCCCTCCAAGCTTCCTTGGGCTGGAAATCTCTTTCACTATGTTGTTTTGTGGCTTCTGCTGTCACAAAAAAATTGTTTAGAGTCATTTTTTACAGGTATTTTATGGGCTATGGGAGGAGAGCTTCTAGAGGTGTGTCCTTCTACTCCACCATCTTGACGCCACCCCTGTATCATTGTTTTTCTTTGAGAATGAAGGAGGAACAACAACAATCGTTAAAATAACAAAATGGAAAACTTTCTTAATCTATCTAACAGCATGGATGACATATGTGACTGACAGGTGTCTTACTATTGTTGTGATGTCAAATTGTGTTGCAGGGTCATCTTGAAGGAATTCACAGATTCAGACCATCTCCAACTCAAGCTAAGGTATTTATTGAGGATTTTACTCTATGGGCTAGACTCTTAAAAGAACCAGCAACAGCAAAGTAAGATAGGGATCTTTATAGAGAAAATGATACTGATTACATAACAGAGGACATGAATATTAAAATATAGAGTAGATTTACTAATATGGGATCGGGTCCTAGTCTTGGTGGAACTACACGTATGGTTATTCACAGTGCATTCAGAAAAGCCTGCTTGGTGGAGTGGGGGCTTAATGTAGGATAATGATGTTATTATAAACCTTTCTATGGCATAAGTTCCCCCTAAGGACAGTTCTTTGTTAGTACTGTGCAGGCTTCCATTTAGGGAAAGTTTCATCTATGATTTCATAGTCAAACATCCTATTGGTTCTACTTTCTGACTGGCTGGCTATTGTGGTGCTATTTGAGACTATGTAGCTGGGTTGCCTATTCTGGTCTTATCTAAAATTAGTTGGATGGGATTGACACCCCTGCTGTTCTAGTGAGTCATGAGTTCATATACATGCCTGCTATTCTAGTGAGGTATATGAGGAAGTTGGGATATTGGAGACAGTGGCTAGATTCCATTATTATTATCTCACATGTGGATCCAAGATCTTAGTTTATATAAATTTAGACAAGTTACCATGGAAAGGGCCATCTTCTAAATCTCCCAGCATTGAGACTTGTATGAAATAAAGGCAAATGTAGTGAGCACAGTCAGGTGCACACTTTGGATAATGACAACATTGGAAAGACATACAGTTTGAAAAGACTTAGAAACTCTGACAAAGACTTAAAAACATTGAAGAACAGCTGAGCAAAGTAGTGGTGGACTCAGTGGAAAGTGAGACATGGTCAGTGCATGACCTATTTTGGGGTTTGATTATGCAGATTTGTTACAAGGGGTGTTTCCCCCACCCACCATGGGCTTGGAGGCATAGGTGTGAGGAAAAAATATCAATTTCTGTCAAGTGAAAAAAATTTAATTTGAAAAAAATTTCCCATAATCTTTAAATGTAAATATTTTCATTCATGACCAAGATCAAAGGTTACTGTTTCCATTCAGTTATCCAGTTCTCAAAATGAATAGATAAAAAGCAATTCACTGATCACCATGCTCTCTATAGAAGAATTACAAAATGATTTTTTCCCTTAAATTTTTAAATCTTATCACCATGAGGATAACAAATTGTTGAGATAAAATATGCAGATGTTTGCTCTGTCCTTTCATTTCATTGTTCTGATTTCTGAACTTCCTCTGCTTTGGGCTATCTAGACAAAAGAATCAGTCTCCACATAAGCCTGAGCAGAACACAGTGGAGCTTCAGGTACCCTTGATTAAATTACTCCTGAGCTTGGGTTGGGGTTTGACCAGGATTACCAGCCTCAAAGCAAACTCATTATCAGAAATGTCCTTCTGAAGAAAAAACTCAGCTTCAGAAGAAGGGGTCTGAGTGACAATCTGAGTTTCCAAGATATTGATTAATAAGAAAAAAATGTTTCACACCAGCTATTTCTCCTAGGTGTGACTGGACTGATAGTACTGACAAGGTTTAGAATTGTTAGAGCTGGTTCAGGTGTGAAAGAATTCACATAGACCTTCGCTGTAGCCATTGGAAACTTTGTTGATGAAAAAGCATACAGGCCTGAGATTGAGCAAGGAGCTAAAGAAAGGCACTGATATAGGAAAAGAATCAGATTTAAATAGACAGGAAGTTATACAGCCTGTAGGATGATGATGTAATTTTTTAGGTGTCTAATGCGGGTTGGAGATAAGTACAAACAAGGTGAGAAAGGTGGTTGCTTGCAAGATAAGGAAAAGTTGTCATGACACAGAACAAGAAAGGTGAATGACAGGATAGGGAACACAGGATAAGGGGGACAAGAGTTGCGTGGTACTTCAAGAGAAGGGGGAGAGGGCATTAGGATACTTACAAGTTACAGGATGTGGTATAGAATGAGCCTCAAATCCCCTCAAAGGGCCTGGAAAAATAACCCTTATGGCACCATTTATATCCATCAGTAAGTTGGCAACAATTGTTACTAATCACAGAGGTCCTTTACAGTACCAGTTTCACAAGAAGTGAAAATTGATACTTCTCTTAGCTTTGGCAGATCTCATAGATTCCAGATATCCTAAGGTAGTCATATCTGTATTGTTGTCTTAATTGAAAAAAACAAGAGGAACTAATAAAATAATATTTGAAATCTTGAACAAGTAAATACGGACTCTAAGTGGATGCTGTGCTAGGATATAAAAAGAAAACAACATTAATAAGATGGTTTTGATCATTAACTTTATAAAAATGACCATCAAGGGGCAGGGGGAGAATAGAAAAAAAGAGACAATGAAGCACTGATATGATAAAATCTGCATTAAAAATTGGGTTGTGCTGGATTTTTAAATATATTCATTCCAATTCTGAATTTTTTTCTGGTTAACAATTAAAAAACACAAAAAGTCTGGAGGAAATGTTAGAGAGGATACACAAATATAAAATATATAATGAAAATTTTCTCTTGAAAAGTGTGGGGAAAAGAGAAAAGAAAATCAAGAAATATTTAGTGTTAGGTGTCACACAAGGTACTGTGAGAAACATGCTCACAAAAAACTATGACGTTAACTAATAAACCCAAAAAGGCATTTCATTTCATTCTTCCAAGAGCAGACAACCTAAATATAGGCACCGTTATTTCAGGCAAATACAAAATATTTATGCCTCTTTCCAAATTGTGTTTCCCTCCCCTGCTCCCATTGGCTGGGAGTGGGAGGGTTCCTAAACGCCAAAAAACCCATCCATGTGGGTCTTTACCTCTGATTACATTTCAGCCCCCCCCATTCTAATTCCCTTTGTGTTTTGACAATTCTTAAATTCTTTCAAAGGAATTTCCTTAATTGATGTATAATATTTCTGGTGTAGACCTGAAAGTTTGGTTAAAGAGGCAAACAGGATAGGTAATATCTTAATTGAAAGAGTGGTGAATACAGTAAGATAAGAGTAATGACAAAGTGTCAGTTGAAATTATGACCCAAGATATCTGTATTTTCTTTACTATTAACATGTCATAATGTAGTATGTGTCTGTAAAATATGAAAAAATAGTCCCATTATTCAAGATAGTATCTCAGATTAAGGGTCTCATAAATAATGCTCTTAAGTCAGTCCCATCTGACCTTGTTAACATAGGAAGAGGTATTCTCTGAGTTTACTCAGAGAACAAAGAAGCTGTTAGATTCAGGACCTTCTTCTGGTTAGTTTGTTCTCTGGCCCTTATTGAGAATTAAAATGATATTAAATGATTATCATTGGTATTACAGATATTACATGTTTTCTGTGGAAACATAAGTTAAATTCATCTATTACAGAAAATACTGAAAAGCAGACTAGATTCGGAGTCAGAAGACCTGACTTCAAATCCTGACTTTGCCACCTTCTGACTGTGTAACCCTCCTCGAAATTCTGGAAAGTCTGCTCCCTCATTTATAAAATAGAGGCTTTGACTTGATCCCTTCCAGCTCTAGATTTCTGATTCTATTAATATCAGTACTTCAGTCATTTTTCAGTCTTGTTCACCTCTTTGTGATCCCATTTGGAGCTTTCTTGCAGGTAATGGAGTGGTTTGCCATTTCCTTCTCCAGTTCATTTTACAAAGGAGGAATCTAAGGCATATTGGATTAAGTGACTTGCTCGGAGTCACACAACTAGTAAGTATCTGAGGCTGGAGCTCAATTCACTGAGGCATCTAGCTACCATTTTATCATTTGTGTCGAATCAAATCACTTTGGCTTCCACTGAATGGCAAATAATAGCCCCTTGCTCAAGCCTGGTTGGTTCATTGTTTAGGTTTGATGACACAGAATGAGTACAAATAACAATTTTTATGTTAAATAATGCCATTTTTGTCTCAATTCTTATATAGCCCTGAGTCATTGAATGGGCATGGTCTCAGAGAAATTCAGACCTGGGAAAGACCTTAATTTAGAAAGGCTAAAATGAATCCCATGCCATTGCCAGTTATCTAGACTTTTGGCTAAAATGAATCCCATGCCATTGCCAGTTATCTAGACTTTTGCCTTGCCACTAGACTTAGATTACTCTGGAAGAGAGAATGAGGTTGACTTTTTCCATCCCTGTCTCACTTAAATCCAATTCACCTACAAATCAAAATATCACCCTTGGGTTACAAATGTGTGTCTGTTTGTCCTTCACTGCTGAAGAAGGCCATGCTATCAGAGAAATGATGACGACTTGCACTTGACTTTGTTTTGAGGGAGGGAGGGCTGTGCAGGTCAGCAGCCTCACTTCTCCTCCAGAGCTATCTTAATCCAGATATTCCTCAGGATGACTTGAGATGATATAGGATGAGGCAATTGGGGTAAATGACTTGCCCAAGGTCACACAGCTAGTGAGTGTTAGGTGTCTGAGGTGAGATTTGAACTCAGGTCCTCCTGATTCATGCACTGGTGCTGTATCCACTGAACCACCTAGCTACCCAGGGTTTTGAATAGTTTACTTTGGGAACACTAACAGGGGGTGGTGGGTGGATTAATGGTCCATAGTTTTCTTAACTGCCAAACTTGTCTGAAAACTGGAAAACTTCAGAACTGTAGAACTATCCAACTCTACTAATTCACATATGGGTATATAGATATAGGTAGATATGGATATATACCTATATACATATATATATATGCATGTATGAGGTAAACAATTCTGCAACATAATGAAATTTGAGGGATCAGAGTGAGTGATGCCATGATTTCCAGTCTCACATGTCTTTGGGTATGTGTGAACCCGTCGGGAGAGACAGCAACTACTTGGATCTCATCTCCTGGTCCTTGGTATCACCTGTCAGCTACTAGTCCACACATAGCCTTTTCTCTCTTCTCCTTTCCCTAAGAGGCAGCAGTGGGAAAGGAGATGAAACATGATGGCCTGTCTGCTTTGGGAATCATGTACCTATTAGGATCATCTTCCCTTTCTTATGAGACATTGTCTACAAAAGAGCAGGAGGTTTGAAATTGTTGTCCAGTCTCTCTCAATGCCTTGTTGCTTTGGAATGCTTAATAAATTACTTTCAATTTCTTCCACCTGAGTTTGCTTCGTTATTGAGGGCAAGGCTAAAAAACAGATTTTCTTTTCATAAACTGTTCATTAAGTGCCCAATATGAATATGGCACTATGCCAGGTGCTAGAGACAAAAAATGACTGGTTCTCCTTATCCCACTCTTTTCTCTTGTGTTCTTCTGTTAATTGTTTGGATGCCTTTATGAAAGGTCAATTTTCCAAGCTGCCAATTTTTTCCAGGTAAGAAGAGATGACCAGTCAGGAAGGCATTTGGAAGCTATATGTCCAAGTTATAACCAAATATGTCAGGCTTGCTACTTCACAATCCTGCACACTCAGCCATCCTCAGAATAATCCAATTCAACCAACATGTATTAGGAGCTACTATGGCCAAGCAATGTGCCAGCTACCAGGGAAATAAAACCAAAAATTAGTCAGTATTTGCTCGCAAGAAGGGTATGGTGGGCATCAGAGGGGAAGAGAAGTAAGGGGGAAAGTTGGTGGGGACAGGGAGAAATATGAGAAATATGATGTTCTAAACTTTCCTTGTTTCCCTCACATTTCCCACAGCACCCCCTCCTATTCTCTTTGCTGAAGCTTTTCCCTTTTCCCACATCTGACACCTCTCTGACATTATTCTTCCTTAATACTTTCTCCTTCACTTCATTCTCTGATGAGATACCCCTTCTCCTGGTCAAGGCCAAATCATCTTCATTCATCCTTGATCGCATCCACTCCCATCTTCTCCAGGTGGTGACACCACCATGATATCTCTCTAACTTTCCATTTCCGTTACCCATTAATTCTTTCCCTGCTGCCTACAAACATGTTCATATTCCTTCCACTTCCAAGTCAAAAAACCCTCATTAGGTTGTACCACTCCCTACAAGCTGTCTCTCCTTCCCTTCTCTACTCAATTCCTTCAGAAGACTGTAGATGCTACATAGATTCCCTTTCTTCTCTTGCTACTCTGTTGTAATGAAAATATAGCTCCTTGTTTCATCATTTAACTGAAATTGCTTTCTCCAAAGTTACCAATGATCTCTTCCTTAAGAAACCTAATGACATTTTAAAAGTCCTCAATCTTCTTGACTTCTGCATTATTTGACACTGTTGAGCACATTTTTCTACCAGATATTTTCTCCTCTCCAAAATTTTTATCTTATTGTCATCTCTTAATTTTTCTCCTAATTGGCAGACCTCTCCTCAATCTCCCTGATTAGATCTTCATTCTTGTCATATCCAATAAATATGTGTACCTCAAAGTGCTTTCTGGAATTCTTTACTGTCTCCTCTATATTATGTCACTGGATAATATCCTTAGCTCCCCTGGATCCAATCATCATCAATATGCCGATGATTCCCAAATTTTGTATCTACAGCCTTAGTGTCTCTCTGGGGCCACAATTCCACATCACCAACTTTCTTTTGTGCGTCTTGTCCTAAATGTCCCAAAGGTATCTGAAATTCAGTATGTCCAAAAGAGATCTCATTATCCATTAGATAAATTTGTATTTGCATACACATAAAACAGAACACACAAAGATATGCATATGTGTATCCTCCTGCCTGTTAAGACACAGTTTTTTCTTTTTTTTTTTTTGTTAATGGATGTATATGTGTTTGTGAGGAGTGTATGTTACTGTATGATATGACTACATAATGCGAAAGCTCAAATTTAAAACTGGAAAGTTTTAGAAAACTTTTCCCCAAGACTTTTTTATTTATTTAAGAAAACCTTCTCTCTCACTAACTGAATTGGAAGAAAATATTAGAAATATTGAATTGTGATTTTTAAAAAAGAACTATGAATAAAATGTTTAAGATAAATTATTCATTCTCTATGTGCCATTAATTAGGTCACCCTAAACAAATTACTTCATCACTCTACTGCTCTGATTTTTTTTTCCTTATCCATACAATCAGGATGATAATGTTTATATTAATTACATCAATTGAGGTGGTTGTGTCAAATGAAATGATTTATTTTAAAATTGCACTTTGTAAGCATAATATTGAAAGGTAGACTGGCATGAGGGATCAAGAGCCAGCTTAGAGTCAATAAGACCTGGACTAAAGTCTTCCTTTGATCTCTTACTAAGTACATGCCAAGGCCAAAGAGTCTCAGTGCACTAGGGACCTATCTAAATTACTCCACTTATTTACATAAGGAGAATAACTTTCCCCCATTAATGAATACTTGGGACCAGATGGAAAGAAAATAAAAACCTTTGAAGCACTTTTAAGTTATTACCATATATTGATGGGTATATCACTTTTATTCTCCTCTCCCCTCCCCAAAGATTTTTATACAATGGAATACATAGTATTCTATGTGAAAGTGCTTATAGAATATAATGTTCATTTTTATGCACTGAAGATAAGTGGTACAACACAACTTAATTCTAGAGAAAATTTGTCATTGCTAAGTCTGTGAAACTCCTCAAAACTCTATCTAAGGTTTTCTTGGCAAAGGTACTGCAAGTGGTTTGTCATTTCCTTTTCTACCTCATTTTACAGATGATAAAACTGAGGCAAATAGGAACTGAGGTAAACAGGTTAAGTAACTTGACCAAGGTCACACAGTAAGGAAGTATCTGGGACTAGATTTGAACTCAGGAATAAGAATCTTATTGATTCAATCCCAACATTCTGCCCCACATTGTTGCATCTCAAGAACCAGACATAGTCCAGTTTCCTGGAGGAACTGACATTTTTCAAAAATGTATCCTTTTTTATTAGCTAATTTATTTATTTTTAGTTTTCAACATTCACTTCCATAAGTTTTAAATTTCCTCCCCTCCCTCTCCAAGATGGTATGCAGTCTGATATAGACTCTACACATGCATTTCTATTAAGCACATTTTCACATTAGTTGTGTCACACAGAAGAATTTTAAAGAATGGGAGAAACCAAGACAAACAAAACAAAACAAAAAAGAAAATAGTTTGCTTCACTCAGGTTCTGATTCCATAGTTCTTTCTTTGGATGTGGATGGCATTTTCCATCATGAGTCCTTTGGAATTGTTTTAGGTCTTTGCATTGCGGATAAGGATTAAGTCTATTAAAATCAGTCATCAGACACTGTGGCTGTTGTGTGTGCAATGTACTCCTGGTTAGGCTCACTTCACTCAGCACCAGTTCATGTTAAGTCATTCCAAGTTTTTCTGAAGTCCACCTGTTTATCATTTCTTATAACACAATAGTACTCAATTGGGGTGTAGGGTGTGTTCAGGGAGGACAAGTACCAATACCTCTGGTGTGAAGGCTGCTGAGCCTTTTCGGGGTTCTTTTCACCTTTGGTGTCCACCTATTCTACCTAATTCTCAACTGTGGCTCCAAGAAGCTGCAACATGCACAGTGGTCACTCCCCAGTAAAACTTTCTGCAGAAATGCCAAATCAGTTTGAGGGTAACCAAGGGTTCTCAAGAACATTAGTGACTTAGAGGGGTGTCTACCCCAAGCATGTGAAGACTTCATCTGATGGAATGGGCAGATGAGAACAATTTGTTCCAATGGCCATGAAGGCAGACGAAGCAGGTGTTGTAGAGTGCTTAGAACTTAGTTAAATACCCAAGATGCAAAGGTCATCCACTGCATCTTGAGCCATCCTCAGGCATATTGACTCTGTCCTGCCACTGGACTATGATTACTTTGGAGGAGAGAGTGAGGCTGATGACTTCGTGCAACTCTGCCTCACTTGAATCCAATTTATGCATGAATCAAAAGACAAAAGTACTCAATTACATTTATGTACCACAACTTGCTCAGCCATGCTCCAATTGATGGGCATCCCTTCAATTTCTAGTTCTTGGCCACCATAAAAAGAGTTTCAGGGGGCAAAGCCAAGATGCAGAGTAGAAAGTCAAACCTGTAGACGCTCCCCCACATAATTCATAAAAAACCTGTTAAAATGACTCTAAGCAAATTCGAGGGCAGCAGAAGTCACAAAACAACATATTGAAAGAGATTTCCAGCCCAACACAGCCTGGAAGGCCAGGTCTATTGCACCGGGCATGGAGTGGAGAGCAGTCCAGCATGGGCCGCACTGTGTGGCAAGGACAGGACCTGACACAGGCTTCAGGGTGCTGCTGGCAGCAGCAGTTCCCAGATTGATCAACCCACAAAAGCCAAAGACAGTTTCAAAGGTCAGTGAGAAAGCTCCTTCACCCAGGACAAGGGAATACATTCTGGAACACCAGCAACAGCCACTACAGTAGTTGCATCTATTTTTGGAGCCCTCTGCTTAAATATCCCAGGAAAATTGAGCTGCTGATCTGAAACTCATTTCTGAGTGGTGGCCCTGGACTCCCTCCCTTTGCCTAAAGACCCTGGGGGAATTGAGCTGCTGATCTGAATCTCAGCATGGAACCCAGCCATGGGGTGAGAAGGAGCACTGGAGTAGTGGAGCTGGAGGCAGTTAGGTAGAGGGAATTCTACTGGCAGATTCCAGGCAGACAAGTTTTTGGTTCCTCCCAGATCAGTGTGCAGGCCAGGAGAGAAGTAAACTCCTCTACCTTGACTGCGACACCTTGGAGGAACTGAGAACTTACAGGTCCCCAAAGTATACCCTCTTCTTGAAAAGGGACTCAAAAGTCAAGTAATTGGATAGGATAATGCCCAAAAAAGGGGAAAAAATAAGACTATAGAAGGTTACTTTCTTGGTGAACAGGTATTTTCTTTCATCCCTTCAGATGACAAAAAACAATGCATACCCATACCATCAGAGGAAGTCAAGGTTTCTGCATCCAAAACCTCCAAAACAAATATGCAGTGGTCTCAGGCCATGTAAGAACTCAAAAAGGATTTTGAAAATCATGCAAGAAAGGTGGAGAAAAAATTGGGAAGAGAAATGAGAGAGATGGAAGAAAATCATGAAAAGTGAGTCAACAGCTCACTAAAGCAGACCCAAAAAAATGCTGAAGAAAATAACACCTTTAAAAATAAGATAACTCAACTGGCAACAGAGGTCCAAAAAGCTAATAGAAGAATGCTTTAAATAGCAGAATTAGTCAAATGGAAAAAGATTCAAAAGCTCACTGAAGAAAATAGTACTTTAAAAATTAGAATGGAGCAGATGGAAGCTAATAACTTTATAAGAAACCAAGAAACTACAAAACAAAACCAAAACAATGAAAAAATAGAAGATAATGTGAAATATCTCATTGGAAAAACAGCTAACCTGGCAAATAGATCCAAAAGGGACAATTTTAAAATTATGAAACTACCTGAAAGCCATTATCAAAAAAAGAGCCTAGACATCATCTTCCATGAAGTTATCAAGGAAGACTGCCCTGACATTCTAGAACCAGAGGGCAAAATAAGTATTGAAAGAATCCATCGATTGCCGCCTGAAAGAGATCCAAAAAGAAACTCCTAGGAATATTGTAGCCAAATTCCCGAGTTCCCGGATCAAGGAGAAAATATTACAAGAAGCTAGAAAGAAACAATTCAAGTATTATGAAAATATAATCAGGATAACAAAAGATATAGCAGTTTCCACATTAAGGGATTAACAGGTTTGGAATATGATATTTCAGAAAAGGAAGTAGGATTAACACCAAGAATCACCTACCCAGAAAAACTGAGTATAATACTTCAGGGGAAAAATGGTTATTCAATGAAATAGAGGACTTTCAAGCATTCTTGATGAAAAGACCACAACTGAATAGAAAATTTGACTTTCAAACACAAGAATCAAGAGAAACATGAAAAGGTGAACAGGAAAGAGAAATATTAAGGGAGTTACTAAAGTTGAACTGTTTCCAGTACTACATGGAAAGGTAATATTTGTAACTCTTGAGACTTTTCTCAGTATTTTGGTAGTTCCAGGGATTATACACACACACACACACACACACACACACACACACACACAGAGCAAAGGGTAAATATGAAGGGATGATATAAAAAATAAAATTAAGGGGTGAAAGAGGAATATATTGGGAGGAGAAAAGGAGAAATGCAATGTGGCAAATTGTCTCTCGTAAAAGAGGCAAGAAAAAGCTTTTTCAATGGAGGAGAAAAAAGGAGGTGAGAGGAAAAAAAGTGAAGCTGATTCTCTTCACATTTGACTTAAGGGGGGAATAACATGATCACTCAATTTGGAATGAAAATCTATCTTACACTACAGGAAAGTAGGGAAGAAGGGGACAAGTAGAGTGGGGGGAATGATAGAAGGGAGGGCAAATGGGAGGAGGAAGTAATTAGAAGTAAACACTTTTGGGAAGAGATGAGGTCAAAAGAGAGAATAGAATAAATGGGGAGCAGGATAGGGTAGAGGGAAATATAGGGTTATACAACATGACTTTTGCAAAGCTACACATAAATAGCCCATACTGAATTATTTGTCTTCTCAGTGGGATAAGTGGGGAGGGAGGAACAGAGAGAACTTGGAAGTCAGTTTTAGGAATGAATGTTGAAAATTGTTTTTGCATACAACTGGGAAATAAGAAATACAGGTAATGGGGTATAGAAATCTATCTTGCCCTACAAGAAAAGAGAGAAGATGGGGATAAGGGAAGGGAGGGTTGTGATAGAAGGGAGGGCATATTGAGAGAAAGGGTAATCAGAATGCAAGACTTTATGGGGTAGGGGATGAAATAAAGGGGGAGAAAATTTGGAACTCAAAATTTTGTGGAAATGATGTTGAAAACTAAAAGTAAATAAACATTAAAAAAAGAGTTCCAATAAATATTTCTCTACATGTGGGTCCTTTTCCCATTTTTATAATCTCTTTGGGATACAGTCCTAGAAGATGTATTGCTGGGTTCAAGGGTTTGCACATTTTCGTAGCCCTTTGACCATAAAGGAAATGACATTTTCACAAGAGAAGAAAGAATTTGCTCAGGGCTTCTTTTTGTTTTATGTGGATAGATAGATAGATAGATGATAGATAGATAGATAGATAGATAGATAGATAGATAGATAGATAGACAGATAGATAGACAGAGACAGAGACATAGATACAGATAAAGATATAGATTTATATTTATTATATATTTATATTTGTATATACGGGTGTATAACTGAGAATTCATGGATATAGTTCTACTCTCGAATAAATCTCCAACAAACAGGAGTAAATACTATTAGAAGAAAACCCTCATTTGTTCCTAGACCTTATTGCTATCAAATATAGGAAACTTGCTCAAAGGCCCAGGATAAGGAGTGAGTGACAAAGACAAGCGTGGAAAAGGGGGATGGTGCTGACTCTGAAATCCAACGACCTGACTGAAAATCATGGCTTACCACCTCAGTCCCTGAAGCAGCTAGGTAACTCAGAGAGCAATGATTCTGGGGTCAGGAAGACCTGAATTCCCATCCAGCCTCAGACAAAAGTTGCGTCGCCCTAAGTAAGACGCTTAACCTTTCTTTCAGTTTCCTCAACCACAAAATGGGAGAATAGCAGCGCCTCCCTCAAAAGGGCTTTCAGGATCAAATGAGGTATTAGTTAAGCACTTAGCACGGTGACTGGCACACGGTAAGCGCTATAGAAATGCTTGTCCCCTTCCTAGTGGGACATTCCGTGAATCGTAACTTCTCTGAGCTTCATTTCCCTCCTTTATAAAAGAGGGCATGGAACTCGCTAATCCCTAAGGTCTCTTCTACCTCTAAATCTATGACCCTGCAAGACTTAAAGCTCTGAGGCTGAACGGAGCCCCTAGGTGGTCTTGCAAAGCTCTGAGTTCTGAACGAGAGCCTACCACTAAACAAGCTCTGTGTTTTGTTTTGTTTTTTTCTTTTTTCAAGAGAAGACACGAATTAGTGTTTTTCATGGCTTCAAGTTTTCTGGAATTTTCATGGCTTTATATGTGAATCCCTTTCCCCCCAAACAAGACACTGAAAGCAGAGCTGACCCCATTTTCCAAGCGCTCTCTCATCACCCTAAAGGGAAGTGAGCAGGGGGTCCTGGACCGAGAGATGTGTTGATTCCGGAGAGGCCAAGGCGGGGAGCCTCGAGAAGGTGCTGCTTGCCAGATCCAGGATGGGCTTTCCTTTTCCCGCCTCAGGACCCCAGCACAGCCTTTGCTTATCCTCTGTAACATCCAGAGACATCCATTGTGAAGGTGGGAATGAGAAAGGAGCTTTGGGGAAATGAAACTGAAAGTTTACAAGCCATCTAGGGCGGGGCGGGGTGGTGGGGAGAGGAGTTGGTCTAAGGAGCAAGGAGCGAGTGCTGACTGCTCCCCTGCTTCTGCCCTCTCTGCTCCCCAGTTACTCCCTCCAGAGCCCAGCGAATGAACGTCGTAGCCCCGGCTCCCAGCTTACACCTGCTTCGATGGCCGCTGACCGCACAGCCTCCGACCCGCCTTACCGGGTCCTGGTCCTGGTACCCAAGCTCTGTTCTGGAATAGAGAGGAAACTGCAAAAGTATTTCCAGAGCCCGAGGAAGTCCGGGGGAGGCGAGTGCACGGTCAAAGCCGGCCCCACCGAAGGCACCTTCTGGGTAGAGTTTTTGGAAAGACAAGGTGAGCTGAAAGAGGCTGGGGGAGCAGCTGGACAGAGACTGGAGTGGGAGGAAAGGCTGCGGCGGGGAGACGGGGTGAACTGGGAGAGGGCGCCAAAGTGGAAGCTAGCCAGGGCTAGGAGAAGGGGCACTGGGAAACAGGGCTTAGGTTAAGAATAATAATAGCTTGCTTTTATATAAAGTCTATCATGTGCCAGGCATTGGGCTAAGCTCTTAACAAACATCTCATTTAACCCTCGAAACAGCTCTGGGAGGTAGACGCTACTATTATGCCCATATTACAGTTGAGGAAATAGAGGCAGAGGTTAAGTCGCTTGTCCATAGTCACATTATTAGCAAATATCTGAAGCCATGTGGGGAATCAGTTCTTCCTGACGCTGGCGGCAGCACCACCTTGTGTCCCCTATAGGTGGGATAAATTTCTGCCCTTTTAGAGGATTCTTCTGCGCGTTTGCTTCATTTCCCTGCGGTTGAAATTGGGCTCTTTCTATTCAGGAACTCAGAATTACCACCAAAGGAGGATGAGAGATCCATCCTCTTTGCACCAGATCAATACACATTTATCAGAGTTAGGTGGTTACAGCTCCATGTTGTTAGAAAGCCGGAAATCTCCCAACAATATCACCCTTTGACCCACAAACCCTTGGAAGAAGATGACTGAAACACCTCAGTGGGAAAAGAGAACTGCCAACTGAGGGATACCTGAGCTGTTTCCCGGGGAGGGGGCGGGGACAGGGAAAAAGGAACCAAGCTTATATCTGGATCATCTGGGTTCTCATTATCCATTGTGTTCCCCAAACCTTGACTGAGTGGTCTGGACCCTGGATTTTTTCAGGATTAATTTACTACCCGTTGTGCCTCCTATAGGCCATTATTTGTGGTTCAGATTTAGTGAAACTTCAGCTGTAAATGATAATAAAGTAAAAGAGAAAACAGATGAAACTTTAATTACCTCTACATTAAAATTCTGAACAACACAATGTCAGATGAGTACAGAAGAAGCAAAAGTCAACAATGAAGCAAATATAAAGCTAAAATTATTATAGAAAATTATTGGCCTATGAAAGGTGTGGATGACAAAAAAAAAAACCTTTTTTTTATTTGCTGGCAGTTGATTCTTTTTTGTTTTTTTAAATTAATCTTTAGTTTTCAACATTCACTTCCACAAAACTTTTTGTTCCGAATTGTCTCCCCCTTCCCTCTCCAATAATCTAATATAGGTGTGCAATTTAATATAGGCTCTACATATACATTCATATTAAACATGTTTTCACATTGTCATGTAAAGAAGAATTAGAACCGCTGGGAGGGACCATGAGAGAGAAGGAACATACAAACAAAAAAAGATAAAATAGTTTGCTTCCATCTACATTCAGACACAAAAGTTCTTTCTCTGGATGTGGATAGCATTTTCCACCATTGGTCTTTGGGAGTGGTCTTACATCTTTGAGTTGCTGAGAAGAGCTAAATCTATACTCTATGCAGTGTTCTCCAGGGTTTGCTTACCCATACGCAGCATCAGTTCATGAAAGTCTTTCCAGGTTTCTCTGAAAGCTGATTGTTCATCATTTCTTATACCATAATAGAATTTCATTACATTCCTATGCCACAACTTGTTTAGCCATTCCCCAATTGATGAGCATCCCCTCAGTTTCCATTACTTTGCCACCACAAAAAGAGCTGTTACAAATATTTTTGCACATGTGGATCCTTTTCCCGTTTTTATGATCTCTTTGGATGTAGACCTAGAAGTGGTATTGCTGGGTGAAAAGGTATGCACATTTTTTATAATTAATTTGTTTTCACTTTTCTACAATCACTTCCATAAGTCTTAGATTTTGTCCCCTTCCCCACCTGAGATAGTGTGTAATCTTTATATGAGTTCTACACATACATTCTTACTAAGCACATTTTCACCATAGTCATGTTGCATTGAAGACTTAAAATAAATGGGAGAAACCATGAGAAAAAACAAACCCAAACAAAACATAACACAAGAGAAAATATTCTGCTTCATTCTACATTTCGATTCCATAGTTCTTTCTCTGGATGTGGATGGGATTTTGCCTCAAGAGTCTGTTGGGAATGTTTTAGGTGTTTGCATTGCTGTGAAGGGATAAATCAATCATAAACAGTCCTCCCACACTGTGGCTGTTACTGTGTATAATGTTCTCCTGGTTCTGCTCATTTCATTCAGCATCAATGTCATATGAATCTTTGCAGGTTTTTCTGAAGTCCACCTGTTCATCAATTTTCATGGCACAACAGTATTCCATTACATTCATATACCACCACTTGTTCAATGAGTCCCCAACTGATGGGCATTCCTTTGATTTCCAGTTCTTGGCCACCACATAAATAGCTACTATAAATATTTTTGTACATGTGGGATTCTTTCCCATTTTTATGTTCTCTTTGGGATACAAACCTAGAAATGGTATTGCTGGGTCAAAGGGTATGCACATTTTTATAGCCCTTTGGGCATAGTTCCAAATTGTTCTCCAGAATGTTTGGATCAGTTCACAACTCCACCAGCAACACATTAGTGTTCCAATTTTCCCAGGATATATCCCAGGAATCTTCTCCAGCATTTATAATTTTCCTATTGTGTCATGTTAATCAGTCTAATGGGTGTGACATGGTACCTAAGAGTTATTTTCATTTGCATTTTTCTAATCAATAGTAAACTTTCTTTTAAAGAAAGAAAAATTATCCATTTGATAAGTCAGGATACTGAAAAAACAGGACACTGGGAGGGTGGACTCTATCTTCTTATCCTTTTCAGTTTTCCAGTTTCCTTCTTCTTGTCCTTGAGCGTCTCATTTCTTTTTCTTCTTCTAGTTTTTTTTCTCTCTGTCCCTGTCACCCTCCTCTTCCTGTTTCCCGTTTCTGGGCCTCAGTTCTCTCATCAGAAAAATCAAGGATTTGAATGAGTCAATCTCTGGAAAGTTTCCCAAAATTTCTAAAAATTCTAAGAACCTATGACTTTACAAATGTTTTCAGAGATCTGTCCAAAGCATAAAGTTTGAAAGATTGATAGAAATATAAAGTATAGGCTCCTATACCTGTGACTTGGTCCTATATGTTTAGGTGAGGGAAGAAATGGGTCCTGTCTTGAAAGTTGGAAGGGAAGGAGGCTTAGAAATTCCAAAGCCTGCAATTGTATTTGCATATAACTTTTATGTTCATTTTCCTTAGCGAGGTTCACATCTTTGGGCCCTTCCCATTCCCTCAGTTCAGGTTTGATGTTGGGACGAAGTAAGGTAAAAATTGAAAAATTAAGGCAGAAACTGAAGGAATTAGAATAGGCAAAGAAGAACAAAGTTATCGTTCTTTGCAGATGATATGATGATATACTTGGAGAATCCCAAAGAATCAAGTAAAAAAAACTACTTGAAATAATAAACAACTTTGGCAAAGTTGCAAGTTACAAAATAAACCCACACAAATCTTCTGCATTTCCATATATTACTAACAAAGCCCAACAGCAAGAGATAGAAAGAGAAAATCCATTTAAAGTTATGGTATACACTATAAAATATCTGGGAGTCTACCTGCCAAAACAAACCCAGGAACTATATGAACACAATTACAAGACACTTTTTGCACAAATAAAGTCAGATTTAAGTAAGTGGAAAAATAGCAGTTGTTCATTGATGGGGTGAGCCAATATAATAAAAACAACAATTCTACCTAAATTAATTTACTTATTCAAGACCATACCAATCATACTATCAGATAATTATTTTCTAGAGCTAGAAAAAATAATATCAAAATTCATCTGGAAGAACAAAAGGCCCAGAATATCGAGGGAACTAATGAAAAGAAATGTTAGGGAAGGTGACCTAGCCCTAACAGATCTCAAATTGTATTATGAAGTAGCAATCCTTTGGTACTGACTAAGAAGATTCCTGGGATATATCCTGGGAAAATTGGAACACTAATGCATTGCTGGTGGAGTTGTGAACTGATCCAAACATTCTGGAGAACAATTTGGAACTATGCCCAAAGGGCTATAAAAATGTGCATACCCTTTGACCCAGCAATACCATTTCTAGGTTTGTATCCCAAAGAGAACATAAAAATGGGAAAGAATCCCACATGTACAAAAATATTTATAGTAGCTATTTATGTGGTGGCCAAGAACTGGAAATCAAACCACTTGGTACTGACTAAGAAACAGAGGGGTATTAGTAGTAAACAATTGACTGACTTAATTACTGAGAATAAATCAATGACATCTTTAGTTTAGGAAAAGAATATCAGTCTAAATTTCCTAGAGGAAGGTAGCAGCCTTGGGTAAAATTTGGCATTGGTGAAAGAGTTAAGGTTTTAATGATGAATTTGATTTTATGATTACTATTTAGTCAGGAACTAGAACATGTACAGAAGGGCATGTAAGACACTTAAGACTTGCCTCAAAAGATATTCCTTAGCCAAAGTGAAATTATAATCATATTTGAAATATGGTTGTTGGAACCTGCTTTTTTTGATGCTATGGGACTATTAAGTGACTGTTCTTCTGAGTCTAACTCCAGGTATGGGTAACAAGAAAGTCAATCTGAGCCTCCAACCCATGATGTCAGTAAACTGTTGAGATGCTGGTATGAACTGAAAAAGGTGATTTCATGGGAAGCATGGGAGAGCAGCTGCTCAGTCTGGGCTAAGGTACAATTCTCCTGACTCAATTTCCCCACTGACATCTGGCAGACCTTAAGCCTGACTGAATGCAAGTGGATAATCTAATCCTGCCTGGAACTGACATGAAGTCGGGGAGATATTGTATCCCTCCAATGTCCCTATTCTTGGTGGCAATTTCCTATAGTGAAAAGGTTTGCAAGCTTAATATCAGATCTATTCAATTATAGATTATTGGTAGGGGAACATTCAAGGTTAAGTCTAAAATTAAGCTATTAGGCATAGGACTTTAGACCAACAGCAATAAATTAGGGAGTTTAATTCTTAGCAATACTATGGAGACAATTAGGCCAAGGGCTTGTGAAGTTAGCAATTTAAATATTATTTGTGTCTCACTGGGTTAATGCTTTTAAAAAAAATTCTTTCGTGGTCCATACTGTAAATGCTTTAAAAAGAAGTATCACTTGAAAAAAAAAAAAGAACTAGAGGGGTAAACCAGTGGAATTGGTTAGGTACTCAAGACACAGTAGTCAAAGAATATAGCAATCTATTGTTTGATAAACCCAAGGACCCAAGCTTCTGGGATAAGAAGCCACTGTTTGACAAAAATTGCTGAGAAAACTGGATAACTGTGTGGTGGAAACTGGGTATAGACCAATTCCTGACACTGAATACAAGAATAAAGTTCAAATGGATGCATGATCTAGGTATAAAGACAGATACTATAAACAAATTAGGGGAGCAAGGAATGGTGTATTTGTCAGATTTATGGAGAATGGAGAAACTAATGACCAAACAAGAGCTAGAGAACATTATAAAGTACAAAATGGATAATTTTGATTATATTGAATGAAAAAGTTTTTGCACAACCAAACCCAATGCTACCAAGATTAGGAGGGAAGCAGAAAATGGGAAAGAATTTTTGCAACTAGTGTCTGTGATAAAGTCCTCATTTCTAAAATATATAGAGAACTGAGTCAAATTTACAAGATTGCAAATCATTCCCCAGTTGATAAATGATCAAAGGATATGAACAGGCAGTTTTCAGAGAAAAAAATTAAAGCTATCTATAGTAATATGAAAAAATGCTCTAAATCACTATTGATTAGAGAGATGCAAATTAAAACAACTCTGAAGTATCACATCACAACTATCAGATTGGCTAACATGAGAAAATGGGAAGATGATAAAGGTAGAAGATGTGGGAGAGTTGAAACACTAATTCATTGTTGGTGGAGCTGTGAGCTGATCCAACCATTCTGGAGAGCAATTTGGAACTATGTCCAAAGGGCTGCAAAAATGTGCATACCTTTTGACCCAGAAACACTGCTTCTAGGACTGTATCATCGAGAGATCATAAAAATGGGAGAGCATCCCACATGTACAAAAATATTTGTAAATTGGGGAATGGCTGAATAAATTGTGGTATATGAATGTAATGAATTACTATTGCGCTATAAGAAATGATGAACAGGAAGACTTCAGAGAGACTTGGAAAGACTTATATGAATTGATGCTGAACAAAAGGAGAAGAACCAGAAGAACTTTATACACAGCAGCAACCACAGTGTGCGAGGATTTTTTCTGGTAGACTTAGGACTTCATTGTAATGTAAAGGCTTAAAAAATTCTCATTGGTCTTTTAAGGCAATATGCCTTCCACAGTCAGAGAAGGAACTATGGAATTTGATCGCAGAATGTAACAGATCATTTTCTTTGTATTACATTTTAGTTTGTTGTGTGATTTCTCCCATTCATTTTAATTCTTCTATGCAACATGACTAAAATGAAAATGTATTTAATATGAATGTATGTGTAGAATCCACATGAAATTGTATGCCTTTTGAGGGAGGGATGGGGGAGGTAGGGGGAAGGAGGGGGAGGGAGGAGAAAAATCTAAGTTACTTGGAAGTGATTGTACAATGCTGAAAACAAAAAATAATAATAAAAATTAAAAAGAAGAGTTGTTTTAATTTCCATCTCTCTAATCAATAGTGATTTAGGGCATTTTTTTATATGACTAAAGATAGTTTTAATTTCTTCCTCTGAAAACTGCCTGTTCATATCCTTTGATCACTTATCATTTATCATTTATTATTTATTTTATCATTTATCACTTAGATTTATCAAACAGTAGATTGCTTCATTCATTGACTACTGTGTCTTGAGTGCCAAACTTATTCCACTGGTATCCCCTCTGTTTCTTAAGCAGTACCAACTGGTTTTGATGATTGCTGCTTTATAATACACTTTGAGATCTGGCAGGACTAGGCCACCTTCCCTGGCATTTCTTTGCATTTGTTTCCTTGATATTCTGGACCTTTTGTTCTTCCAGATGAATTGTGATATTATTTTTTCTAGCTCTAGAAAATAATTTTCTGGTAGTCTGATTGGTATGGCCCTGAATAAGTAAATTGCTTTAGGTACTATTGTCATTTTTATTTTATTACCTCTGCCTACCCATGAGCAACTGATATTTTTCTACTTACTTAAATTAGACTTTATTTGTGCAAGAAGTAATGTTATTGTGTTCATGTAGTCTCTGGGTTTGTTTTGGCAGGCAGACTCCCAGATATTTTATAGTGTCTACCATAACTTTAAATGGGATTTCTCTTTCTATCTCTTGCTGTTGGGCTTTGTTAGTAATATATAGCAATGCAGATGATTTATGTGGGTTTATTTTGTAACCTGGAACTTTTGCTGAAGTTGTTTATTATTTTCAAGTAGTTTTTTTTACTTCATTCTCTGAGATTCTCTAACTTTATCATCATATCATCCACAAAGAGTGAAAACTTTGTTTCTTCTTTGCCTATTCTAATTCCTTCAATTTCTTTTTCTTCTCTAATTGTTATAGCTAGCATTTCTAATACCATATTGAAAAATAGTAGGGATAATGGACATCCTTGTTTCACACCTAATCTTATTGGAAGTGCATGTAGCTTATCCTCATTGCATATAATGCTTGCTGATAATTTTAGAAAGATACTGCTTATTATTTTATGGAAAGTTCCATTTATTCCTGTGCTCTCCAGTGTTTTCAATAGGAATATGTGTTGTATTTTTTCAAAAGTTTTTTCTGCATCTATTGAGAAAATCATGTGGTTTCTTTCAGTTTTGTTGTTGATATGATCAGTGATATTAATAGTTTTCCTAATATTAAACCAACCCTGCATTCCTGGTATAAGTCCTATCTTGTGATAATTTGCTGTATTCTTTTGGCTAATATCTTATTAAAAATTTTGGCAATTAGAGAAATTGGTCTATAATTTTCTTTGTTTTGTCTCTTCCTGGTTTAGGTATCAGAATCATATTTGTATCAGAAAAAGAATTTGGTAGGACTCCTTCTTTCCCAGTTTTCCCAAATGGTCTATATAGTATTGGAATTAACTGTTCTTTAAATGTCTGATAGAATTCACTTGTAAATCCATCTGATACTTGAGATATTTTGCTAGGGAGGACACTGATGGCAAGCTCAATTTCTTTTTCTGAGATGAGGTTATTTAAGTATTCAACTTCCTCTTCTGTTAATCTGGGCAATTTATGTTTTTGAAAATAATCATCCATCTCATTTAAATTGCTTAATTTATGCCATACAACTGGGCAAAGTCATTTCTAATTATTATTTAATTTCCTCTTCACTGGAGGAATGCTTTTCACTTTTTATATTGCTAATTTGGTTTTCTTTTTTTTTTAATCAAATTGACCAAAAGTTTATCAATTTTATTGATTTTTTCATAAAACCAACTCTTAGTTTTATTTAGCAGTTCTCCTCTTTCTTTATTTTATTCCTGTAGGCATTTAATGATATAAAACTTCCCCTAAGAACAGCTTTTGCAGTATCCCATAAGTTTTGGTAGGTTGTCTCATTATTGCCATTCTCTTGAATTAAGTTATTCATTGCTTCTATGATTTGTTGGTTAACCCACCCCTTCTTCAGCATTAGATCATTTAGCTTCCAATTAATTTTTGGTTTATATTTCCATGACCTTTTATTATATATAATTTTTATTGCATTATGATATGAGAAGGATGCATTGACTATCTCTGCCTTTTTGCACTGAATTGTGAGGTTTTTAATGGCCTATTACCTGATCAATTTTTGCATATGTGCCAAGTACCACTGAGAAAAAGATATATTCCTTTCTGTCTCCATTCAGTTTTGTCCAGAGATTTATCATATCTACCTACCCAGCGTTTTATTAACCCCCTTGACTTCTTTCTTGTTTATTTTGAAGTTAGATTTATCAAGTTCAGAGAGGAATTGGTTGAGGTCAACCACTAGTATAGTTTTGCTGTCTATGTTTTCTTGTAACTCTCTTAACTTCTCCTCTAAGAATTTGGAAGTTATACCACTTGGAGCATGTATGTTTAGTAATGAAATTGCTTTGTTATCTGTGGTGCCTTTTTGTGGGATATAGTTTCCTTCCTTATCTCCTTTGACTAGATCTATTTCTACTTTTGCTTTGTCAGAGATTAGGATTGCTACCCCTGCTTGCTTTACATCAACTGAAGCACAAAATATTCTGCTCCAACCTTTTATCTCTACCCTATGTGTATGAACCAATTTCAAATGTGTTTCTTGTTTCTTGTGTTTCTTTATTGTTGGGTTATGGATTTTTAATCCATTCTGCTCTCCATCTCCATTTTATGGGAGTCATCTCATTCACATTCACAGTTATGATTACTATCTGTGTCTTTCCCTCCATCCTCTTTCCCCTTGTTTATGATTTTAGCTCTCCCTTCTCCCTTCCCCTTCACAATAGAGTTTTTATTTTTGACTGCTGCCTCCTTCAGCCTTCCCTCCCTGCTTCCAGCCCCCCTTCATTTTTCTCCCCTTTTCCCTTACTACTTCTTCCCTCCCTTTTAGCCTCCCCTCTGTTTCCTTTCATCCTTCCCCTCCTCCTGCTTATTTAGCTAGTTATATTTCTGTACTTAACTGAGTTTGGTATTTCCTCCTTGAACACAATCAGATAAGAGTATCTCTCAGACAATGCTCATCTCCCTCCCCTCTTTCCCTCTACTCTAAGATATTTTTGTGCTTATTTCTGTGATATAATTTATCTTTTTCTGCCTCCTCCTTTTCACATCTCCCATGACAATCCCTTTGCACCCTTAAATCACATTTTTATCCTGGTATCATTTACTTTATACCTGCTTCCTCTATCTATATATATCCCTTTTATATATCATAATAAATGTGCAATTCTCAAGATTACCAAGTATCATCTTCATTTATATGGATGTAAACAGTTTGCCCACAATGAATAAGTTTTTTCTCCTGTTTACCTTTTTATGCCTCTCTTGAGATAAGTATGGTGTGGCCTCTGGTTCTTTTAGCTAGAAGTTAAAATGCTGCAGCTTACCTGGTGCTGGGCTGGCTGGTGCTGGAAAGCAGAGGCCAGGTGAAGTCTTTCTGGGTTTCCCCATAGTTATCCTGGAGCAAACTGCATTAAGTGTGGGGGAGGGGCAGTCTGGTCATAGGAGGTCTCCTCTACTTAGCTAGAGCATAGACAAGCTCAGCAGTTGTTAAACCCACCTGCACCAGTACCTTTCTGATTCCCCTGGGGTGCTAAGGCATACTTGGGGTCTTGGTGTTGGTGGTTGCTGGCCCCACTCCCTAGGTCTTCCCTCTGTTTGCTACATTCATTTTCAACTTTTTTTAATGGTAGTTGTGCTTTCCACTTTATATTGTAGTAGTCATTGTGTATCTGTTTTTTTCTTGGCTCTGCTTCCTTCACTTTGCCTTGGTTCATAGTCATACTATGCTTCTCTGTATTCTTCACATTTTCTTTCTTATAGCGTAGTAAAGTTCCATTAATTTACATACCATAATTTGTTTACTCATTCCCCAATAAGCATCTATTTTATTTTTAGTTGATTACTACTACATGAAGTGCCCCTCTAAATGTTTTAGTGTATATGGAGACTTGTTTATCAGTGACATGCTTGACATGCTATGCCTGGAGTCAGGAAAATGTGAGTTTAAACTCAGACTCAGAAGTTATTAACTGTGTGACCTTGGCTGGTCACATAATCTCTGCTTGTCTCTGTTTCCTCATTTGTAAAATGATGATGATAATACCACCTAATTCATAGAGTTATTGTGAGGATCAAATGAGGTAATAATTATAAGGTGCTTAGCACAATGCATGGAATATAGTAAATGCTACAAATATGTTAGCTATAATCATTATTATCATTGAGGTACGTACATAAATGTGGAATCTCTGAGTTATAAAGCATAAATATTTTAGTATGTTATTTCCTTTGTAATAATGACCAAGTTCAGTGTTGAGAGGAGTTGAGAAAATACACTCCCTTCCCTTCTTTACAGAGGACAATGGGTATAATAAATTATTGTAGAATTCACAAGACACAATTTGTTGATTTTGTCAAACTGTATTTTCCTTCTCTTTATTTTTTATTCGTTTTAACAAGGAATGCTTCATGGGATACGGGAAGGGGAATGATATTTGGAAATATACCTGACAGCAAAGCAAAATAAAATCAGTACCAATAGGGTTTAAAACAAGTACAGCATTTTTTCCTTTTTTAAGATCACCACATTATCCTCTTGATTTCATGCATATTTTTCAGCGGAGAAACGAGTCCTGGAGAGAGAGAATCATGAGTTAGACTTGCCAGGAGAAGAGAAGTTGAAGCTCACTGTCAGATTACCTACGGCAAAGGATGCAGATGAAGGAAATGAAGAAGCAATCCCAACAGGAGTAAATATATCTTACATATGATCAAAGAGGAAGAGGGGTATTTTTTCAGGCAATTGCGCAGGGATTCACTACCTGAAGTCAAGAAAGATATGAAAGAGAGAAGTGTGAATTCTTGGTCATGTTGAAAACAGCAAGCGCTAACTTAAGATGCTAGAACAAGATAGTAGAAGGAATAGAAAATTAAGACCAGCACGTTCCTTGGTCCTTCTCAGCCTCCTAGAATTCCTCTCTTCCTCCAACACATAACTCAGATGCCACTTCATAGACAAGATTCCCTGATTCCCACCCTCCTCTCCCAGGTGTTAGTTGTCCTTATCACTTAAAATCACTTTGTATTATTTAGCATCCATTTTGTATTTACTTACTCCTCTTTTATCCTCCAAGTAGAATATTTGATTTGGTTTTGATGGTAAGAACATTTTCTTCTTTATATGCCAAATATCTAGGTACCATACACAAAATAGGTACCTAATACATGGTTGTTGAAATGAAAGAGCTCCAAGTGTGATAAATATATTTACAGGAAGGAAAAAAGCAATGAACATTATAATTTTCAAACCCAAAATATGTATGAAGAACTACCTACGGGGCATACAGCTGAATTCAGTTCAACTCAATTTTTAAACTGGTGTTTCTATGTTTTAGTTAGCATTTATTTTCCCTCCCTTCTCTTTCCTGTTACAAAAGGAAAACAAGCCCCTTGTTAAAAATAATTCATAAACAAGCAAAACCAATTCCCATGACAATCAAGATGGCTGAGTAAAGACAAAAGTACAGCATAGTCAGTGAGACCTGAGTTCAAATCCAGCCTGACACTTGCTAGCTGCAAGTCAGTTAACCTCTGAATATTTGACTTTAATATTGCTGAGATTTTTCCTTTTCAGTTTTCTGCAAGACAATTATGATAGATTTTTTCTATCTTTATTTAGACTTTTGGTTCTACAGATTTGGGCAGTTTTCATGCAAATGAATTTTCTTTAAAATGATGTCCAAACCTTTTATTTTTATTATCATTTGGGGAGTTCAAAGATTCTAAGTTACTCTACCCTGACTTGTTTTCTAGTGCCATTTTCTTGGGGGGGAGCATCATAACTTTTCTGTCTTTTCAGTATTTTGATTTTCTTCTAATCTAGCTGTCCCTTGTCAACATTATCTATTGTTTCATCTATTTGGGGTTTCATAATAATAATATCTAATATTTATTTAGCACCTACTATACGGAGGCGTGGTGCTAAAACACTTTACAATAATTATCTCATTTAATCCTCACAAGCCTGGGAGGTAGGGGCTATCATTACCCCCATTTTACACATAAGGGAATTGAGGCAAACAGAGGTAAAGTGATTCAGCCAGCTAGAAAGGGTCTGAGGTCAGATCTGAACTCAGGTCTTTCTAATTCCAGGTCCAACCCTCTATCCACTGTGACTTTCTAATTCCTCTTCTGATTCTTTTTTTCAGAGCTTTAAAAACATTGTTTAAATTGTCTCTTCCTCCACTTCTGTTAGGGAATTATGTAGTTAGTCCTTGTGGAAAATTCATTGTTTTATCTGAATCTCTGCTAGTGGTTGTTTTAAAGCTACTATCTCCTTCTTTTGGGAGGAAATATTTACGTTTGCAATAATTTTTATAGAGGTTATATTTTATATTTGATTTACTCATCTGGCCAGCCCTAATTCCTGAATTAGAGCTTAATGCCAGCTCCACCCCATTGTTGAGCTTTTGAGTGATGTGGCCTATTCTGCTGAGTCTTCCTCTAGGTCACGTGGGTTTTTATATTGACCTCTGCTTTCTGAAGACTGACCCTCTCCCCAATCCCTCCATGGATCTTTGAATTTCAGAACAATGAATATTGAGGGCCATTTCTGGCACCCCAGATCAGGACATTGCAGGGCTTTCTTGGGGATCACCTTACTCTTGCTACCTCTGGTCTCAAAACTTTGTCAGCTGTGCATGTGTCAGGCCCATCACTGCTCACAGAGGCTTTGCTGGAGGTCGCTTTTCTTGTTGCCTTTGGATATTGGGTGAGGTAACACGCAGCTCTGGTGAATAAGAAGTCATTTACTATGGTTTTTACTGGATCTTTATAAAAAATCAGTATTCAGTCTCTTGAGAACTTCAGGGTTTTGTACATTAATGTGGGAACTAGGTAGTCTAACTCTATTTCAATGAATCATCTTGGCAGGAAGCCACACCTGAAGTGTGAGGGATGATGTCCTGCCCATACCTCTCTTGTACTTCTCCACCTAGTCCCTACTCCTATTTCCTTCACTCAGACAAGCAGACTCTGTTCCCTTTCTTCCCTTCTAATAACTTTCCAAAGAATTATAATCATTTTGTCACGTTCATATGGCCCCCACAAGTGAACATGATACTTTAAGGTATAAGCTGACCAGGGGATAGGTACAGAAGGATTTGTGTCTTACTTGCTTTATAAATCTGTTGATCATAGGCAACTACAGAATTGAGTATATTTATTTCATGCAGGTGTTGTAGGCTGATCCCAGCCACATCTTCTAAGTGGAAAGGCATTCTCCTTAATGCTTGTTTCTTCGTTTGGTCTTTAGGAGTCCAAGATCAAAGCGAGACCCCAAGAACAAGGTAACAGTTAATTCTGAATTAGTCTGATGTACATATAACAAGTAAATTGTTTTTCTTCCTTAAATGTCAGCATTCCTATCTGATCTTGAGTGGTCTTGCGCATGAATCACTTAGAGTTACAAGGCAAGAATGGTAAGAACCAGCAAATAAATCTGAATATGTTCATTTCAATTTGCTAGTTCATTATTCCATATTAAACCATCCCTCCTCCCAACTATGTTTCTCATTCTTTCCCTGAGAAGACCTGGTTGTTATTGTCTTTTTTTTTTTTTTCATTTTTACCAAATAGCTATGGACCATGGATGAAGTCAAGCTGTTTCTCTTAATTTTATTGCATTTTCTCCCCCTACTGGGCACAAGGGAAAACTCCATGGATTGGAAGTTGACAATTTAACCAAAAGTAAATATTTGTGTGAGGAATTGTTGGATTTTCTGGACAAGCTCGTTGTTGTTTTTAATTACAGAGAACATCTGTTTGTAATTGATTTACTTAAAATATTAGAAAGTGATAAAAAGAAAAACATGCATTATAACTTCTCACTTTGGTAATAATGTTTGTAATCCTAATTAGGGATGTTTTTGTGTCCTTAAAACTAGATGTATCAGAAGATCAGGACACAAAGCTCCCCCTGGGCAGAAGAATGGATGAGACAGAGGACATGTCCAAAGATTCTGAAAATGTTCCTTCTTTGGTTGCACTTAAAAATCTCCAAGATCCAGAGAATGAGTATCTCCTAGTTTTGCTGGTGGAGAACATTAGTGGTTTGTCAAAAAGTGAAGGAGATTTTGAAGTAGAAATCATACCAGAAGCAGAAACTGCTGTGTTAACCTTTCTGAAACACATTGGTAAGCCTGAGTAAAAATTTGAAAATATTCATCCACAAATAGTCTTTGTGTCATGCTTTGAAATTCTGATTAGCAAAGAAATGGGTCTTCTTTGAATGCATCTTTGAATTCCCTTTCCAGCCATTTGTAACACTCTTTCTGTCTCTCAATAAGACAAATCTTTAAAGACTTAGGTAGGTAGGTGGATAGGTAGCTTAGGTAATAGCGGATAGAATGCTGGATTTAGATGCAGGAAGACCTGAGTTCATATCCTATCTCAGAAATTAGCTTTATAACCCTGGGGACATCACTTAATGCCTTTGAGACTTAGTTTCTTCATCTGTAAAATGTAAAGGTTGAACTTGATGACCTTTAAGGTCTGTTTCAACTCTAAATCTACTATCCAAAGAAAAGTTATTGCATTCATCAGCATGGTAGAAAGGTACATTGTTTTTACTCCAAAGTTCTGCTGTGTTTTAATTGTAAATGCATCATGACCATTACAAGCTCTATGTGTATGTGTGGAATTATAGTAGCGGACATTCACATAACACCTGAAGATTTGAAAAGCACTTTATTTACATTAGCTTATTTAAACTTCACAGTGTAAGGAAAATTTTGTAGTTATTTTTATTCCCATCTTACAGATGAAGAAAGTGAGATTTTCAAAGAGACTTAAGTAAGTTGACCAGGGTCAAACAGCTAGTGCTTAAGGATGTATTTGAACATAGATTTTGAATACAGGTCTAACATTCTACTTGCTTTACCACAATTTAAGTGTAAAGGAGAGTTCTGTGCGAAGTGCAAGGTAAAGAAACCACATTTAGAAGCATAAAATGTTTTCTAGAGGAAGTGACCCCTGAGCTCAGAATCTGAGAATCTCAGGTATTATGAAACTAGTCGAAGGCATAAAAATCAAATGTAAATGATTTCTCTAAATTGGTGGGTTCTGTATAGATAGCTAGGGGCAGCTAGGTGGATTAGCAGATAGAGGGTCAGGCTTGTAACCAGGAAGACTTATCTTCCTCAGTTCAACTCTGACTTCAGACACTTACTAACTGTGTGACCCTAGATAAGTCACTTGACCTTGTTTGCCTCACTTTTCTAAGCTGGAATAGGAAATGTCAAATCACTCTATTATCTTCCTTCACCCTGTCCCCGCCACCAAAAGAAAACCAAATGGGGTTACAAAGACATAAACCTGACTGAAATAATCGCATGACAACAACAAAACAAAATTTTCCTGTTTGCGCCCCACTTTGCAATCTTTTTTTTTCAGTTTATCTTTACATTTCTAGTTTATCAATTCACTTTGTATATTACGTTATCTAGTCAGAGCAGACCATTCTCTATCCCTATTCTCATCTATCCCACGTCTAATTCAGTATCTCTGCTCTGGTCATCTTCATCTTGGCATGAATACTTTCTTTCCAACTCTGTTTTTTTAACTTTCTCCCTTTCCTTAAGACCTAGCTAAGGGGCTACTTTCAGCATGAAGCTGTACCTGTCTCACTCAGCTGAAAAGCTTCTCTTCCTCTTACTGTTTCTCATAGCACTTACCCCACTTTGCTGTTGTATAATTACTTATGAAGTATATAGTTGTCTATTTATACTTATGTAGTTGTGTTTTCCTCCTGTTAAATTGTAAATACCTTGAAATCAATATCTATGCCTTATTTATCATCGTATGCCTCTAGTACCCAGCACAATACTACAACATAATGAGTATTTTTAAAACATATTTATTGAACTGATAGTAACTGTTAGTTACTATTCAATAAAAAGTAATCATTGAATTGAATAGTAACAGGCAGTGAATGCTCTCTTCCTTCTTTTTTTAAAGAGACTGACCAAAAGTTTATCAATTTTATTGTTTTTTTCATAAAACCAACACTTAATATTATTTATTAGTTCAATAGTTTTCTTAATTTCAATTATATTAATCTCCCTTTGATTTTCAGTATTTCTAATTTGGTATTTACTTGCAGATTTTAAATTTGTTCTTTGTCAAGCTTTTTCAGCTGCATGTCCAGTTGATTGATCTCCTCTTTCTCCATTTAATTTATGTAAGCATTCAAAGATGTAAAACTACCCCAAAGAACTGCTTTTGCAGTAGCCCATAAGATTTGATAAGTTGTCCCATTATTGTCATTCTCTTTAATGAAGTTATTGATTGTTTCTATAATTTGTTGTTTAAACCACTAATTCTTTAGGTTTAGATTTTTTAGTTTCCTATTAAATTTTGGGTTATATTTCCATGGCCTTTGATTACATATAATTTTTATTGCATTATGATCTGAGAAGGATGCCTTGACTATCTCTGTCTTTCTGCACTGGATTGAGAAGTTTTCATGGCCTAGTACATGGTCAGTTATTGCATATGTGCCATATGTGCTGCTGAAAAAATGGTATATTCCCTTCTATTGCATTCAATTTTCTCCAAAGATCTATCTTCTCTACCTTATCCAGAGTTTTCTTCAACTCCTTAACTTTTTTTTGTATTTTGAGGTCAGATTTATCAAGTTCAGAGAGGGGGAGGTTGAAGACCCCCCCACTAGTATAGTTTTGCTCTCTATTTCTTCCTGTAACTCCCTTAACTTCTCCTCTAAAAATCTGGATGTCATACCACTTGGAGTGTATATGTTTAGTAATGAAATTGCTTCATTGTCTATGGTGCCTTTTAGCAGGATATAGTTTCCTTCCTTATCTCTTTTGATTAGATCTATTTCTGATTTTCCTTTGTCTGAGATTAAGATTGCTAGCCCTGCTTGTTTTACATCAGCTGAAGCACAAAATATTCTGCTCCAACCTTTTACCTTTACCTTGTCTGTAAGCTCCCATTTCAAATGTGCTTCTTGTAAGCAACATATTATTGGATTATGGTTTGTAATCCATTCTGCTCTCCATCTCCATTTTGTGGGAGAATTCATCCCATTCACATTCACAGCTATGATTACTATCTGTGTCTTTCCCTGCATCCCCTTTCCCCTTGTTTATGCTTTTAGTTCTTCCTTCTCCCTTCCACTCCACAATAGAGTTTCAGTTTTTGACCACTGCCTCCCTCAATCTTCCCTCACTTATTTCAACTCCCCTCCTGTTTATTCCCCTTTTCCCTTACTATTTCTTTCCTCCCTTTTAGCCTTCCCTCCCTTTTCTTTCCCCCTTCCCCTCCTACTGTCTATAGAACTAGTTGTATTTCTATACTTAAATGAATTTGTTGCACCCTCCTTGAATCCAATCAGATGAGAGTACCTCTCAAACAATGCTCATCACCCTCCCCCTTTGCTTCTATTGTATTTTGTGCCTCTTCCTGTGATGGAATTTATTTTTTTCTGCTTCCTCCTTTTCACATCTTCCATAACAATCCCTTCTCACCCTTAAATCACACTTGTTATCATCACATTATTTAATTTATACCCACTCCCTCTATCTATGTATATTCCTTTCATATTTCATAATAAATATATAATTCTCAAGACTAACAATTATTATCTTCCCTTATTGGGATGTAAAAGGTTTGCTCATATTGAGTAATAAGTGTTTTTTCCCCTGTTTACTTTTTTATGCCTCTTTTGAGACCTGCATGTGAAGATTGGATGTTCTATTGAGTTCTAGTCTTTTCATCAGGAAGTTCTGGAAATCCCTTATTTCATTGAATATGCATCTCCTTGCCTGAAATATTAGGCTCAATTTTGCTGGGTAATTAATCCTTGGTGGCAGTCCCAGCTCCTTTGCCTTATGGAATGTCATATTCCAATTCCCTCAATCTTTTAATGTAGAAGCTGCAAGGTCCTGTGTGATCGTGACAGCAGCTCTTTGATATGTGAATTGCTCCTTTCTGACTGCCTGCAGTATTTTCTCTTTCACTTGATAGTTCTGGAATTTGACAATGATGTTCCTTGATGTTTTGAGTTTGGGGTCCCTTTTAGAGTAGAACAGTGGATTTTTTGAATATTTTATCCTCTGCATCTAAGACTTCTGGGCAATTTTTCTTAATGATTTATTGGAAGATATTGTCCAGGCTCTTTTTTTCATCATGGCTTTCTGGTAGACCAATAATCCTTAGATTTTCTCTCCTGGATCTATTTTCCAGGTCAATTGTTTTTTCCAATTATATATTTTACACTTTCTTCTCTTTTCATCCTTTAGATTCTGTTTGATTGATTCTTGATGTCTCGGAGATTCATTTGCTTCTACTTGCCTTATTCTATTTTTTTTTATTGTTTTCTTCAGTTAACTTTTGCATTGCCTTTTCCATCTGTCCAGTTGTTCCTTTTCGGGAGTAATTTTCTCCAGTTAGGTTTTGTACTTCCTTTTCCATTTCTCCAGTTGTCCTTTTAAATTCTTCTGTGATTTCTTTTTTCATATTTTTAAAGTCATTGATCAGTTTTTCTTCTGTTTCTCTAATTTGGCTTTTAAAATCCTTCCTGAGCTCTTACAAGAAGGCACTTTACGCTTCAGACCAGTTCATATTTCCTTCTGAAGTTTCAGATGGGAAATCAATCTCAATGCTGACCTCTTTAGCATTTGCATTTTGGTCCTTCTCCCCATAGAAAGATTCTATGTCTTTTCTTTTCAGCTTTGCTTCTTACTCAAGATTACTACCCTTTTCCTGGCTTTTAAAGTAGATCTCTGCTTCTAGGGAATAGGCAGCTCTGTCCCACAGCTCTTGTGCCTAAAACTTGAGGCTTTGTGTGTTGTGGCCACTGGCTCTTTCAGCTAGAAGCTAAAATTCTACAGCTTACCTTGTGATGAGCTGGTTTGTGTTGGAAAGCAGAAGCCAGGTGAAATCTTTTTGGATTTCCCCCAGTAACCCTGGAGTTAGGTGGTTAAGTGTGGGGGAGGGGTAGTCTGGCCACAGGAGGTCTTCTCTGCTGAACTAGACCATAGGCAAGCTCAGTGGTTGGTGTTCTCATATGCTCTAGTGTCTTCCTGATTCCCCTTGGGTACTCAGGCATGCCTGGGGTCCTGCTATTGGCAGTTGCTGGCTTCACTCACGTGGGGCTCAGTATCTTCTCTGGTTTGTTGAATTGGTGTTATCTGGGACAGCTGTGATCCTGCACTGATCCCCTTCAGCCACAGCTAGAGGGACCCTCCTTAGAAGTCTTCCTAACTTCATATGCTAAGAGTCTGTTTTCCCATTCAGCAGCTCCCATTGCTCCAGGGCTTTTCCCAGGGAGATAGTCTCTGGGCTTGTCAGGGTCAACAAGAGGAGGGAGAGAGAAATTACCAATCACTCCAATATCTTGGCTCCCAGAACCAGAAAAAAAGCTAGTTGTATTTCTATACTTAACTGAGTAATTTTCCCTCCTTGAACCCAATCAGATGAGAGTACCTCTCTTTCCCTCTATTGTAATATATTTTGGGTCCTCTTCCTCTGATGTAATTTTTTTTTCTGTCTTCTTTTCACATCTCCCATTACAATTCCTTCACCCCCTTAAATCACATTTGCTATCATCACATCATTTAATTTATAATCACTCCCTCTATCTATATATCTACATATCCCTTTTATATATCATAATAAATATACAATTACCAAGATGAACAAGTATCATCTTCCTTGATAGGGATGTAAACAGCTTGCCCATATTGAGGAACAAGTTCTTTTTTTCCCCTGTTTACCTTTTTATGTCTCTCTTGAGACCTGTGTTTGAAGACTGAATTTTCTATTGAGTTCTGGCCTTTTCATCAGGAAGGTCTGGAAAGCCCTTATTTTACTCAATATCCATCCACTTGCCTGAAATATTATGCTCAACTTTGCTGGGTAATTAATCCTTGGTTGTAGCCCCAACTCCTTTTCTTTATGGAATATGGTATTCCAATTCCTTCAATCTTTTAATGTAGAAGCTGCAAGGTCCTGTGTGATCCTGACAGTAGTTCCTAAATATTTGATTTGTTTCTTTCTGGCTATCTGCAGTATTTTATCCTTTACTTGATAGTTCTGGAATTTGGCAATGATATTCCCTGGTGTTTTTCATTTGAGTTCCCTTTCAGGAAGTGAACAGTAGATTCTTTTGAGGACAATTTTGCTCCCTGGAGCTAGGACTTCTGGGCAATTTTTCTTGATGATTTTGTGGATGATATTATTCAGGCTCTTTTTTTATCATGACTTTCTGTTAGATCAATAATCCTTATATTTTTCTCTCCTGGATCTATTTTCCAATTAGATATTTTACATTTTCTTCTATCTTTTCATTCTTTAGATTCTGTTTGACTGATTCTTGATGTCTCATGGATTCATTAGCTTCTACCTGCCTGATTCTAATTTTTATCAAATTGTTTTCTTCAGTTAACTTTTGCATCTCCTTTTCCATCTGTCCAATTGTTCCTTTTCAAGAATTATTTTCTCCAGTTAGGTTTTGTACTTCCTTTTCCATTTGTCCAATTGTCCTTTTAAATTCCTGTGCGATTTCTTTTTTCATATTTTTAAAGCCATTGGTCAGTTTTTCTTCTATTTCTCTAATTTGGCTTTTAAAATACTTTCTGAGCTCTTCTAAGAAGGCACTTTGAGCTTCAGACAGTTCATATTCCCTTCTGAAGTTTCAGATGGGAGAGCAGTCTCAATGCTGACCTCTTCAGTATTTATGTTTTGGTCCTTATCCACATAGAAAGATTCTATGGTCTTTTCTTTTCTGCTTTGCTTCTTACTCCTGATTATCACCCTTTCCCTGGCTTTTAAAGTATGTCTCTGCTTCTGGGGCACAGGGAATTCTGTCCCACACTTCTTGTGTTTAAAAGTAGAGGTTTTGTGTGTTGTGGCATCTGGTTCTTTCAGTTAGAAGCTAAAATGCTGCAGCTTGCCTGGTGTTGGGCTGGCTGGTGCTGGAAAGCAGAGGCCAGGTGCAGTCTTTCTGTGTTTCCCCATAGTTATCCTGGAGCTAACTGTGTTATGTGTGGAGGAGGAGTGATCTAGCCACAAGAGGTCTTCTCTGCTGAGCTAGAGCATATGCAAACTCAGCGGTTGGTGATGCCATCTGCGCTAGTGTCTTCCTGATTCCCCTGGGGTGCTGAGGCATGCCTGGGTCCCTGTTGTTGTCAGTTGTGGGATTCAGCATCCTGGGGCTCAGAATCTTCTCCTACTTTGCTGAGGTGGGGCTGTCTGGGACAGCTCTGGTCCTGCAATTGTCCACTTCAGCCACAGCAAGAGACGCCCTCCTTATCTATTTGCCTAGCCTCACAGTCTAAGAGACTATTTACCCCTTCAGCTGCTCCCACTGTTCCAAGTTTTTTTTCCCTGGGAGATATTATCTGGTCTCATCAAGGTAAACAAGAGAAGGGAGATGGCAATTAACGATCACTCTGCCATCTAGTGGGTGATCTCTTTCAAAGAGTTCAAATCTGCCTAACCAGGAGCCTCCAAGAACAACACCGTCATAGAGATGTTCTCCTTCTAAAACTCGGATTATATCTGAAGGGTTATATTAGGAGTGTGAATTCTTTCCTAGGGATCTTCACTTCAACCAATCTAGCACATTTTAAATTATATTTCTTCCTCAACTAAAGGTTCAATAATACACTTATCATCACTTTGTTGTTCTTCACAGATACAAAGACATTTGTTGATCGTTGTTCTCAAAACCAAATAGTCCAAGAGAAAAAGATTTTTGTAGAACCTCTGGAAGAGACAAGTACCATTTTGGTGGAAAACCTGCCTCCCAATATCAATGAAAGTTACATCACTCTTTTCTTTGAGAACCCCAATAATGGAGGGGGACCAATAACCAGAGTCCAGTGTTTCCCAAAGGACAATTCAGCTCTGATTGAGTTTTTTGATTGCCAAGGTAATATCAACTTCTAACTTAATTCTACTTGCCCCTCCCTAATCAATTCACATCCACTTGATTGTTACAACACTGAAATTTATATAATGTTTTGACGTTTACAAAGCATTTTATGTACATTATCCGAGCCTTATAGCAACTTTTTGAGACAGGTAAAACATGTATTTAACAGATGAGGAAACAGGTTATTAGAGTTTAATTTGCCCATAGCCATATGGTTAGTGTGTGTTCAAAGGCAGGATCTGAATCCAGCCCTTATTCTAAGTCTAGCCCTCTATCCACAAATGTATGCTTAGAAGTATTATCATGCTCATAACAGATGAGATACTTGAGACCAAGAGAGACTGAATAACTTGCCCATGGTCACACTAGTAGAAAGTATCAGAAGATGAAGTCTTGCTGTTGACCCACTACACAATGAAGTCACCTCAGAGACTGAGCTTAGAGTTAGGCGATCTAAACTGAGGAGGAGGAGGTAGGAGGCTTAATGAAAAAGGACTTTATGGGGAACCATCAGGAAAACTAAATTTTCCACCTGGAATATGGAAAGACTTCTCTGGATGTCTTAAAGTACTGTCTCTATATAGCCACAGCACTTCAGATATCTGATTTCTGTTTTCCATTCTCTGATTCATTTCTCCTGGGCTAATGCTGATTTTTTGGGTGCAGGGAAGTTCTGAACCTGTGTTACCAATGGCATAGGGAACTTCTCCAGAAGAAATTTCCTCCCAATGCACAATGACAGCCTACAGCAGAAAGACTATCATATGTTTTGAGAGAAGAAGGATGTTGGTTGTGGGCTCTAGAGAAAGTGGAGTAATGGGAATTTCACTTCTTCCTTAATAATTTTCTTTGTACTCTTTACATTAAGAAAACATGAACTAAATGTAGCAATAGGAAGTCAGATTTGGGAAACACATTACAATTCCTGAAGTGCTTTTCTCATAATTCCGTAGGTAGTTCAAAGTATTAGTCTTCATTTGTGTAGATAAAGAAACTGAGGTTCAGCTACATAAAGTGATTTGCCATGGTTATAGAACTAGGTAAAACCCACATTGGAATATGAACTAAAGTCTCCTGACTACAAGAATATGGTATATCCACTAAACCTCCCTCTGTTAAAGATTTCCACTCATGTAAGACAAGAACTTACCGAACATGGAAGAAAAATCTCTATGCTCTGTGTTTTAAGATTTGAAATCTCTGTCAGATGATTGTTAATATTCAAGTATTTCTATTTGCAAAGAGTATAGATGGGCAGAGTTCCCCCTGTTAATTGAAATTCTCTTGGTCCCAAATAATTTATGCCTACGTTTTACAGAAATCATGAAATAAAAGGCAAAATCCCATGGTAAAATAAGAAATAATAGGCATGCAGCTAATATTTCAGTCTTTTTGTTTAGTTAAAAGGAATAATAATAATATTAATGCAAACTAGATTTCATGGTAAAATCAATCACTTCCTCTTAATTATACATTCAATCAGGTCAAAAGTGAACAACCTGATACCTCTCTCATTTATCTTAATCCAAAGTTCAGCCCACAAGTTGATCATTCATTCTTTCACTTCCCCTCCCAACAGGAAAGGGGGTGGGTAGTTCCTTTCTCCTCTTGCTGGGCCAGCTAAGGGGAATAATTTTCCCTTTGGCTTCCACCTGTATGCCCTTGGGCATTAAGCACCCATTCCCAAGCTATACCAATTGAGCTCATTTTACCCTTTGGACAAGATGCCCCTGAGGTTCATGTAGAAAAATTCCTGTTACGTTAGTGAGTTACAAGATAAAATGTATTAATAAAATCATAATAGCTCAGAGCCCCCAGAATAGAAAATTCTTAACATTTGGAAAGTGGTTCAGATAATAATAAGAGCAGCTAGCATTTATACAACCCTTACTTTGTGCCAGGCACTAAGCTACAAATACTATATCATTCCTCATAACATCTCTGGGAGGTAGGCAGAACTATTATTATCCCTATTTTACATGAGGAACATGAGGCAAACAGAGGTTAAGGAATGTGTATTAGGTTTCATAATCAATATTCTTTTTAGTTTTTCTTTCTATATGGTATTGTTTGTGTTTGGTGATGTCTTCAATATGCAATATAAAATAATTTTTTGAGGCAATCCCCAGGATCACACAGTTAGGATCAAAGGCTAGATTTCAACTCAGATTCTCTGTACTCCAGATCCAGCACCCCATTCACTGTGGCAGCTTTCCTGCTTAAATCCTGCATAATTCCAGATAATACTCAAGTTTCAATTTAGTTAGAGATGAACATGTAGATAACTTCTCTCAACTGAATTAATCAAATGACATTCCTCCTCTTATTCACCATACAAAAAGACAAACTTTCTTCCTAGTAAGCTTAGTTTAAAGGAATCAAAATTCCTTCCTGAATTAGATTTCTTTTTATTCAAGGACAATTGATTAAGTGACACAAGTGAAAAGCAGGACTTCAGGTTAGAATAAGGTCTTTGGTTTAAGTTAGACCAAGGACTTCAGACCAGGACGCTGATAATGTTATTCTTCAGTGTCTTTTGATACTGACATTGCTTATTGATTGCTTTTGACATGACATTAGTGCATGTGGCACTAATGTAATGCACAAGGGGAGGGGACTTAGATCTCTTTTTACATAAACTCATGCTGGGCATACTGCTATAGCATACATAGGTCAGTTTTTTATTTCCATCTCACCCTACCAATTCTGAACAGAAGGGAAATGTTTTAGAAAATTATCTTCAGTGATCACCTTATTTCCTTACTTTTAAGGACTTCCAAGTACTTTAAGTCTACTTTGTAATACATACTGACTGTCTGACCCTGGCTAAGTCACTTAACCTCTGAGTGAACCAGATGACCTTCTAAGTTTATAAATTGCAAAGAAGATGCCAACCTATATTGGGAGAGAGAATTTCTCCATCTAAGAATTCTCTATAGCAAAGAAATTACAGGTTCATTCCTGTCCCTATGCTTTCATTATAAATGACTCAGTACAGTTTTTTTTTAATTAGCTATTCCTCAGGGGCAATTAGGTGGCCCCATAGTATACCAGAGTCTGGAAGACCTGGCTGGGTGCAAATCTGACCTCAAACACTTACTGCTTGTGTGGCCCTGGGCAAGTCACTTAACCCTGTTTGCTTCAGTTTCCTCACCTGCAAAATCAGCTGGAGAAGAAAATGGCAAAGCATTCCAGTATCTTTGCCAAGAGAACTCTGGACGGGGTCATGGAGAATTGTACATGACTAAAAATGACTAAATAATAACAAAGAATGTATTAAAAAACCTGTTGTTTTAGCACCATGAGGAGCCTTAGTGAAAGCAAATGCCTTTCTTTGGCAGACCAAATAAAGAATACCAAGAGCAGTTTTTACCTGTCAGGTGTCACACATCCATTGTTGGTCCTTGGACTATAACCCAGGTGTCCTGGCTCCTAATATCACACTGTATGTGCATTAAATAATCCTAAGATTCTTGAGCTGGAAGGCATCCTAGAAAGTATTTGCTATCCCGTTTTCCCTTATTCATTCACTTGCTACCTGTCATGTGGGAATCCCTTATAGTTTGATCAAGGTTTCCTAGTAAAGATTCCAGAAATGGACTCTTTTCTAGTCCCCAGGGTAAGCTATACCCTTTATGTTACATTTGTGGCCATGTAAAGTTTCCCAAGATCTAGTTCCTCTTCAGAACAGTAACGGATCCTGCCTGTTCACCTGGAGGTATTTTGAGCACAGGACAAAGCTCCAAATTCATGAAAATCCTAAAAGGTAATGCAAAGTTAATCTAGTAATAAAATTGATTAACTGTTTATTCTGTACCTGGCACTCTGCTAAGCACTGAGGCTATAAAAACAGGCAAAAGATAGTCCCTGCACCAAAGGAGCTTATAACAGAAATGAGATGATAACTTGCAAGTAAATATATTCGGAGCAAGCTATATATAGGATAAGTAACAACCTGCTAATAGAAGGAAAGGAGTAGAATTAAGGGGGGATGAAGAAGGCTTCCAGTCAAAGATGGGATTTTAGTTGGGATTTAAAGGAAACCAGGGAGGTTGGTAGATGGGAATGAGGAAGGAGAGCATTCCAAGGCATGGGGGACAGCCAGACAAAAGTCTAGGAGCTGAGAAATGGCATATCTTGTTTATGGAACATTAAGTACATGGTATAGAATAAGGTGTAAGAAGAAAAGGTAGGAGAGGGCTATATCATGAAAGGCTTTGAATGCCAAATGGAGGATTTTTCTGTTTGTTCCTGAAGACAATAGGGAGCCACTGGAGTTACTATGTGAGGTGGGAGGAATGACATGATCAGACCTACATTTTAGGAAAATCACAGTGGCTAAATGAAGAATGGATTGGAGTGGGGAGAGACTTAAGACAGGCAGACCCCACCAGTAGGCTCCTGCCTAGTTCAGGTATGAGGTAATGAGGGTGGTGGCAGAAGCAGAGGAGAAAAGGGGTGGTTTTCAAGAGATGTTAAAAAGTTAAAAATGAAAGGCCTTGGCAACATCTTGGATTTGGTTGGGTGGGCAAGAAATAATGAGGACTCCAAGAAGACTCCTAGGTTTTGAGCCTGAGGAACAGGGAACATGGTGTTGCCCTCTATAATGTGGGAAGCTAGCAGGTAGGCATGGTTCAGGGTGGGGAAATAGTGAAATCAGTATTAGACATATTATTGAGTCTAATAGGATTACTGGACATTCAGTCTGAGATGTCCAAAAGGCAGTTGGAGATGTGAGATAAGAGGGCAACTGAGAGTTTGGGCAAGATAGGCAGATATGAGAATCATCAGCATAGTGAATCCATGGGAGCTTATGAGATCACCAAATGAAGTAAGTATGGAGGGAGATAAGAAAAGAGCCCAGGACAGCCCTGTTAGAGGATGTGAACTGGAAAGGGATCCAGCAAAAGAGACAGAGGAGTGGTTAGATAGACAGGATGCAAACCAGGGTGAAATGTTGTCCCAAAAACCTAGAGAGAAAGAGGTCTCAAAGAGAAGATAGTGGTTAACAGGTTCAAAGGCTGCAGAGGGGTCAAGGACAATGAGGATAGAGAAAAGCCCAAGGGATGCGGCAACTAAGAGATCATCAGTAACTTTGGAGAGTCATTTTGGTGGAATGATAAGATCAGAAGCTGAATTGTAAGAGGTTTAAAAGAGAGTGGGAGGAGGGAAATTGTAGCATCTATTATAGAGAGCCTTTTTGAAGAGGTTAGATACAAGAGGAAGAAGACATATGGGATAGTCATGAGGAAGAGTCAATAAGAGGGGAGAATGTTTTCAGGAGGGAAGAGAAAAATCCATGTTTGTAGGCAGTAGGAAATGAGCCTGTAGGCAAGTGAGAATGAAAATAAGTGGAAGAGTAAGAGCGAAGGCAATCTGACAGTAGATAGAATGAAATGAGATCTCTAGAAAGGTTAGCCTTGCAAAGGAATAAGTCGACTTCATCATGTGAGACAGGGATGAAGGAAGAGAGAGTGGCAGAAGGTGTGTGAGTGATAGGAAATGAAGAAGAGGGGAGAAGATGTCTAAATGATTACCAACTGGGAGCTTCTTTTGGGGCTTCTAAGGATAGCTAGTGACTGACCTGGAAGTAAAGTGTGTGGCAGCAGAAAAGCTTCAACACTTTCCATTCAGAAGAGTTTTCTGCTCCTATGTCAATGTTCAGTCTGTCCATCAGTATTTATTAAGCACCTACTATGTGCCAAGGTAAGCACCTACTAAGTGCTGAGGATACAAAGAAAAGCAAAAATAAACCCTGCTCTTAAGGAACTCAAGATCAGAGAGAAAACAATGAGCACATTACAGTGTACAAACAAGCTATGTGTGGGATAAATAAGAAATAACCAATGGAGAGAAAGCACTAGAGTTAAGGGAGATTGAGAAACACTTCCTGTAGAAGATAGGATTTTAGTTGGGACTTAAAGAAAGCTGTGGATGACAGAAGGCAGAGAAGAGTAAGGAGAGCATTCTAAGAATGGCAGACAGTCAAACAAAATGCCCAAAGCTGAGAGATGGGGTGTCCTGTTGCTAGAACAGCAAGGAGACCAGTATCACAACTATATTTCAATATTACTTCAAAATCCCTAGGCAAAAATCAGTCACATCCACACCACTGTGCCAAGGATATACCATATGCAGCTACACAAAAGTCTGCCACACTTATTTTAATTGTTGGCCATGGTGACTAATGCAGGCATTTCTAGGCAAGTTCAGAATCACATTATTGAGACTTTGTGAGATTCAGTTTAAGCTGGTCTTGCAGCCTAACTGTATTTCAGCAGAATTCTTAACTTTTAAGAATATTGTGAAATCACAAATTCAACTTTGATAATACCACCACCTTCCAACACTCACAGAAGAATCTATGCCTCTATGTTGTCTATGTTAGCTCAAGTGCTTATATTTACCTTCTAATTAATGAACTCCATTGTTGGCTAATGTGCAACAATGAATAATGAATACTTCTAATTCCACTGGAAAAACTCTAAGAGCCCCAAAAGTTGACTCCAACAAGGTTTTTTTTTTAAATAATTGACATTTATTTCTGTTTTATCATTGTTGGCATTGGTATTATTGGCATTTATTATTTAAATGAGTCATTATATTGGGATCTGTCTCATGAATGTCTTCTATTTAGGCCATTAATTTATAATAATAATATCACTAATACCAACTCACATTTACATAGCACTTTGAAGATTAGAAAGTATTCTCCTTTTTTTTTTTACTTTTTTTTTTAAATTTATTTATTTAACTTTTTACATTCATTTTCACAAAATTTTGGGTTCCAAATTTTCTCCCCATTCATCCCTTCCCCCCACCCCAATATACCAAGCATTCTAATTTTCCCTATCACCAATCTGCCCTCTCCTCTATCATCCCTCCCTTCTCTTGTCCCCATCTTCTCTTTTGTCCTGTAGGGCCAGATGACTTTCTATTCCCCATTAACTGTATTTCTTATTTCCTAGTAGCAAGAACAATACTCAACAGTTGTTCCTAAAACTTTGAGTTCCAAATTCTCCCCATCCCTCCCCACCCATTCCCTTTGGGAAGGCAGACAATTCAATATAGGCCATATCTGTGTAGTTTTGCAAATGACTTCCATAATAGTCGTGTTGTGTAAGACTAACTGTATTTCCCTCCATCCTGTTCTGCCCCTCATTGTTTCTATTCTGTCTTTTGATCCTGTCCCTCCCCAAGAGTGTTGACCTCAAATTGCTCCTTTCTTCCATTGCCCTCCCTTCCATCATCCCTCCCTCCCTACTTATCTCCTTCTTCCCCATTTTTCTGTACTGTAAGATAGGTTTTCATACAAAAATGAGTGTGCATTTTACTCCTTCCTCTAGTCAAATGTGATGAGGGTAAACTTCATGTTTTTTTCTCAGCTCTCCTCTTTTTCCCTCCACTAAAAAGTTTCCTGCTTGCCTCTTGAATGAGATATGATTAACCCCATTCCATTTCACCCGCTCTCCTCCCACTACATTTCTCTCTCACCATTTACCTTAATTTCTTTTAAGATATGGTTCCATCCTATTCAATTCACTCTGTGCTCTCTGTCTCTGTGTGTGCATGCTTGTGTGTATGTGTGTGTGCGTGCACACATGTACATGTGTGTGTGTGTGTGTATACATCTGTGTGTGGTCCCACCAACTACCCAGATACTGAGACGTTTTAAGAGTTAGAAATATTGTCTTTCCATGTAGGAATGTAAACAGTTCACCTTTGGTAAGTCCCTTATGACTTTCCTTTGCTGTTTACTATTTCATGCTTCTTCTCATTCTTGTGTCTGAAAGTCAAGTTTTCTTTTCAGCTCTGGTCTTTTCATCAAGAATGTTTGAAAGTCCTCTGTTTCATTGAAAGACCATATTTTCCCCTGAAGTATTATACTCAGTTTAGCTGGGTAGGTGATTCTTGGTTTGAGTCCTAGTTCCTTTGACTTCTGGAATATCCTATTCCATGCCCTTTGATCCCTTAATGTAGAAGCTGCTAGATCTTATGTTATCCTGATTGTATTTCCACAATACTGGAATTGTTTCTTTCTAGCTGCTTGCAAGATTTTCTCCTTGAGCTGGGAATTCTGGAATTTGGCTACAATGTTCCTAGGAGTTTCTCTTTTTGGATCTCTTTCAGGCGGTGATCGATGAATTCCTTCAATACTTATTTTGCCCTCTGGTTCTAGAATCTCAGGGCAGTTTTCCTTAATAATTTCATGAAAGATGATGTCTAGGCTCTTTTTTTGATCATGGCTTTCAGATATTCCCATAATTTTTAAATTGTCTCTCCTGGATCTATTTTCCAGGTCAGTTGTTTTTCCAATGAGATATTTCACATTCTCTTCCATTTTTTTCATTCTTTTGATTTTGTTTTGTGATTTCTTCATTTCTCAGAAAGTCATTAGATTCCATCTGTTCCATTCTCATTTTGAGAGAACTATTCTCTTCAGTGAGCTTTTGAACCTCTTTTTCCATTTGGCTAATTCTGCTTTTGAAAGCATTCTTCTCCTCATTGGCTTTTTGAATCTCTTTTGCCAACTGAGTGAGCCTATTTTTCAAGGTGTTATTTTCTTCAGCATTTTTTTGGGTCTCCTTTACCAAGGTATTGACCCATTTTTCATGCTTTTCTTGCATCTCTCTCATTTCTCTTCCCAGTTTTTCCTCCACCTGCTTAACTTGATTTTCAAAATCCTTTTTGAGCTCTTCCATGGCCGAGGCCACCGGACATCCACCTCAGATGTCTGGGATAGAGAGGCCCCAACCTCCACATCTGTCTCCGATGGCAGGCATTGTATTTCGTCATCAGAAATGAAGGGGGGAAGGAACATCTCTTCCCCAATAAAGTAGCTCTCTATGGTCTTATTCTGCTTCCTTTTTCTGGGCATTTTCCCAGCCAATTACCTGACTTCTGAGATTCCTCTCCACCCCTGCCTAGATCTGCCCAGCTAGTGCTTGGGGTCTGAGATTCAAATGCTGCTTCCCAGTCTCAGGGCTATCCGCGACGGGAGTGGCTGCTATTCAATGTGAACTTAAGTTCTGGTGCTCGGGTGGGGGCAGGGCTGCCTCCCAGGCTCAGCTCCCTCAGGGGGTTTATGCAGAGACCTGAACTTCTGCCTGCTGCTCTGGGAGTTCCAGGCCACCACTGCTGCCTCTGCCACTGCCTCCGCGGCTGCCTCCCAAGGGGGCCCGAGCCACGATGACACCCCTCTCCCCTCTTGGCCAGCCCAGACGTCTCTCTCACTGACCTGGAGTGCCTGTGGGTGGAGGGACCTTCCTGGCCACCAGAGATTCCATCCCTGAAGCCTGCTTTGATCTGCTCCTCTCGGGGCCACGGTCGGGGTAGCGCTGGGGTGGACTCCGCTTTCTGGGGTGCAGTGGACCCCTGGGGACCACTCCCCAGGGCTCTCTGTAATGGAAATCTCTTCCACTGTGTTTCTGTGTGCCTTGCAGTGATCCAGAATTTGTGGGAAGTTCTTCTTATAGGAAATTTATGGGCTATGGATTCGGAGCTAGCATACGTGAGTCATTCTACTCTGCTATCTTGGTTCCTTCCCCCCAAATCCTCTTGGCTCCTCCCCCCCAAAATCCGTATTCTCCTTTTTTCTTACCTGTGAAGTAATTACAAAAGTATTGAGACTCACCAGTCTATAAATGTGTAAAAATAGATAGTTGGAGTCGCTGGAGCTCAAACCCAGGACTGCTGATTCCAAGTCCTTGATTGAAATGAGCTTTGCTTATATAACAATAATGTCAGAGCAGATATTAGGATCTCTTGACATGGATAATATCATGGTCCAGTATCTTGTGCCTATAGATGCAATTAATATTTGGTGAATGAGTCACTTCAACCTTTAAAGTACTATTACCTCTTATGGTCTAAGTGCACAGTAACACATTGTAGGTTACTCTGTAAACACATCTGGAAAAGATTAACAGTTCAGGAGAGGAAGACAGCATGGGTGGGAGAAAGGGTACTACACTCAGAGCTAGAGTGGCTTCAAATTGCCGCGTTGTTATTGACCACCTGTATGATCTTGGGGGAGTACAAAATAAAGAAATCAATTAATTGATGGGTAAACACAGAAGTGTGAAGGTGGAAAAATTCAACCATGGATTTGCCTTGAGAGCAAAGCTCTCCATTAGGCAGTATAGGGTGGATGAAAACAGCCAGAATTTCTGATATTCCACCAGATACTGTGACATTTTTAATTTGTATCTTAACATATTATTTTTCTTTTGAATCTCACTGCATTTATCTTTCTGGGTAATGATTGATTTCCCTTTAAACAAGTGTCTGAACATTCATTGCATTATTAACAATGATTTTTGGAGTGGAAATTGAAGGAAAGCTCATCAACTGGGGAGTAGTTGAACAATGCGTGGTATATGAACGTAATCGAATATTTTTGTACTATTAGAAAGGATAAGCAGGCAGATTTCAGAAAAAACTGGAAAGACTTACATTATCTGGTGCAAAGTGAACAGAGCAGAACCAAGAGAACATTGTACAATGTAACAGTAATATCTAGTGATGATCAAGATTTAGCTTATCTCAGCAATGCAATATTTCAAGACAATTCCAAAAGACTGATGATGAAAAATGCTATCCACATTCATAGAAAGGAGTGAATGCAGAATGAAGCATACTGTTTTCACTGTAATAATCTTGTAACTCTCTTCTTTACAACATGACTATTATGGAAATATTATTTACATAATTCCACATAGAAAAACTGGATCAAATTTCTGACTCTTTTGGAGAAGGGGAAGGGAAAGGAGAGACAGATAAAATATGGAACTCAAAATTTTATTTAAAAATGTTTTTAGGAATTTTTTTATTTCAAAATAGTCTAATTTTTTACTGAGTTAAACCTAACTCCTCAGTGTTTTAATGGGATTGAACAGGAAAATAATCCCTTGAGAAAATTCCACTTTACAATAAATGTTGGGAGAGTATAGCTCATGCTTTAAGTGGCATTAACTGGATTGCAATAGTATATCTCTTTAAAGTGAGCACTATTTTGGAATTATGGCAGTTATTTCACAGTTTCAATAAATATTAGTTTTCTTCCTACAAAGACAAATTCTGCCTGAATTTAGATGCAACATGGTTTAATTAAACTTTTGGGAACTGTAAAAATTTACATTTATTTGTTTCTTTCTTTTTTTAGTTGTCAAAGCCATATTGACAAAGAATCTTCTCTTCAACAACAATTCTATTTCAATGTTCCCATACTACCATAGTTTGGGTACTGCTTTATATGGAAAGGCAAAACCACCAGTGAAGCTGCCAGAGCCATTAACAATACCAGTGGACCCTTATCTATTGAAATTTTTACTGAAAGATGATCAAGTAATTGGAGAGATAACTGGCACCATGGAGAGCTATCATTGTGAGATAACATGGTCTAGACCCAATGGTAAAGAGTCAAAAATTATACTAAGTCCTTCAGCCACCTTAGTCAACCAAAGGAGAACAAACAGCAACATAATCAAGACGTGGAGTGAGGATGTTTCCATGAGATTCTCTCACCTCATGTCTGAATATCAGGTTGGAAAGTATAATGTAGACCCAGTGATGTGGGAAGCCATTAGAGACAGCATGGAAAATAAGAGCATTTTGATTGAATTTGATAAACTTCGTGACAGAGTGGTCATAACAGGGAGACTGGAGGATGTGCAAAGAACTGAATCACAAATGAGGACTCTAAGAGGAAGGCTCATTGAAAAATTAGAAAGGGAAAAGCAAAGTATAAGTGAGAACTGGAACATATGTCCTGGAAGATTTTCCATTTTATGCAAGAGTGGGTTAGAAGAGACTCTCCACAAGGAATACCCAGAACTGGAAGTCACTTATGATGCCCTCACAAAGAGCATTTGTCTGAGTGGATTGGCTGCAGATGTGTACAAAGCAAAGAGTGAAATTCTGGAGAAGCTACAGACCTTGGCTCAGAAATCTCTTCATGTTCCTCCTCAGATCATTCAGTTTCTGCAGCAGGTAAACTGTGAGACATTCTCTGAGTCTCTTTTTGGAGCAAAGAAAATTCCTGCTGCTTATGAGTTGGAGGGTGAAGCAGTTGTGCTGTATGGCTCCTCCCTCCAAATTCTTTCAGAAGCTGAAGAACATATGAAGAGAGTCTTGGACTTCAAGTGCATCAGTGTGGTAGAAGGTGGAATCCTTAATGATTTTCGGTGGAAAAAACTCACTGATGAATTAAACAAGAAATACAACTGCTCCTCAAGGACTGTAATAATAGAAGAGCAAAATTCAGACTCTGGTGTTCAGATAATCATTGCTGGTTGTGTTAGTCCAGTATGTGAAAGCTACCAGGAACTTCATGAATTTGTAGATAAAAATGCAGAAGTACAGGAGTTTCTCTCTGTGAACCCTCTAGGAGTTATCCAGTATATGAAGGAAGAGAAAAAACAAATCTGGAAAAAACTAAAGAAAAAAAATGTAAAGGTTGATTTCAAAACTCTGGCCAACCAAAGAGGCATTGCTCTGTGTGGTCCAAAAAGAGAAGTTGTAAGGGGAATGCCCATAGTTAAAGAAACATTAGATTCAATATATGTTAGAAATTTTAGAATTGATAAACCAGGGGCCAAATCTTTATTCAAAGACAAAGAAGATTATTTTACAAGGGAAGCCAAACAGAGGTATAATTGTTTGGTTTGGCTACAAGAAGATGGAGATGAGAGCAGTGGAGAAACTACTGATGGGCAGAAGGTTCATTGCAAGATAACCTTAGAATCTGGCATCTTATTAACTGTTCAGAAAGGTGACTTAACCCAGTTCTCAGCAGATGTGGTGGTGAATGCAGCAAATGAGGACCTAAAGCACTATGGAGGCCTGGCAGCTGCACTCTCTAAAGCAGCAGGTCCAGAGCTACAGAGGGACTGTGACCAGATAATCCAGGAACAGGGTAAGATTCCTCCTGGCTGTGCTGTTGTCTCAGGTGCTGGACAGCTCCCATATAAGCAGGTGATTCATGCTGTTGGCCCCAAGTGGACACAAGAACATGCCCAAAGTTGTATGCAGCTACTAAAAAATGCTATCATAAAATGTCTTTATCTGGCTGAACTCGATGGGTACACTTCAATAGCTATCCCAGGTTTTTCCTCTGGAGATTTTGGCTTCCCCTTAAAAGAGTGTGCAGAGATCATCATTCTGTCCATCAAAGAAAGCTTCCAGAACTCACAGAAGAAACATAGCTTGAAAAAAATTCATCTTGTTGATTCATCTGAGGAGACAGTTCAAGCTCTTTCCAAAGCTGTGAGGACCATTTTTAAAGATGCATTACCTAGTAGCAATTCACTGTCCTGTACACCATTAGAAAACCAGAAAACCACCTTGAGAAAAAGGACTGAACTTAGTAATGTGTTGGACTCTATCCAAACTAGTGAACAGTTAAGCATCAACTTGATGAGAGGGGATGTTCAGGATGTGCAGGTGGGTATTACCATTTACCAAATGCCACTGAAAGTTATTTTGAAATTTAAGTGTCCTGATTCACATGTAACTGGGATCATATATATTTTAACATATGACCTCTATAAAGTTAATGCAGATTTAGTCTAAGGTTAAAATTCTACTCCCTTGATTGTGTGGAAGTTAAATATAAGTCAATTGACTTGCCCAGGGTCATATAACTCATAAGTGTCAAAGGCAGGTATCAACCTAGCTCTTCCTATCTACAAATTCAGTGCCCTAGTCATGATACCAGGCTGCCATCATAAAGAAATTTTAGATGATCTGGCATGTACTCCTTCCCATTGTTACAACTAGCCAAGAGTTGACTTTATCTAGTTTTGTCATTTTTCAGTTGTGTCCAATTGTCTGTGACCTCATTTGGGGTTTTGTTGGCAAAGGTTTTGGAGTAATTTTCCATTCCTTCTCTAACTCATTTTAAAGAATAAGAAACTGAGGGGCTGGAGCCAAGATGGTGGAGTAGAAAGACCCACATACACTAGCTCTTACACCACAGCCTGTAAGATACCTGTAAAGAAGAACTCTCAACAAATTTTAGAGCAGCAAAAGCCACAGAACAATGGAGTGGAGGAGATTTCTAGCCCAGAGTGACCTGAAAGATCAACGGGAAAGGTCTGTCACATCAGACATGGAGCAGAGCCCAGCCCAGCCTTGGTTGTACACCATTGGGAAGAGTAGGATCAAGGAGACTTCAGGGACAGAATCTCCAGCAGCAGCACAGATCCCTCAACCAACAGATGCTAAAGGTTGGTAAGAGGGTCTTTTCGGCTGGCCGAGAAGGGAGAAGGATGTTCCCCTAACTTGGGCCTCCTCATGTAGCAGCAGAGGATGGGGCTCCCAAGGCAAGCAGTAACCTGCATCCATTGTTGAAGATCTCATAGTAAAGCCCCTGAGGCTACTGAGGCCTGTCTGGTAGCCCTGCCCCCTCCTGAGCAGATGAACTTAATCTCACACTGAATAGAAGCCCTGCCCCTGCCTAAAGCCCCTCAGGGTTTGGAGCAGTTCATCTGAATCTCAGCCCCCAATATTGGCTTGGTGAAACTAGAGGGGCAGTAGTGGTATAGAGGAAATTCAGAAGTCAAGTAACTGGCTGGGAAAATACCCAAAAAATGGGGAAAAAATAAGACCATAGAAGGTTGTTTTCTTGGGGAACAGATGTCTCCCCCTATTCTTTCAGAGGAGGAAGAACAAGGCACAATGTCAGAAGAAGTCAAGGCCCATGCCTCCAGGTCCTCCAAAGGGAACTTAAATTGGGCTCAGGCAATAGAAGAGCTTGAAAAACAAGTTAGCAGCATACTAAAGAAGAATCAAATAAATGTGGAGGAAAATAACAGCTTTTTAGAGCCTAACTCAAATGGAAAAAGATGTCCAAAAAGCCAATGAGAAGAAGGCTTTAAAAAACAGAATTAGCCAAATGGAGGAGAAGGTTCAAAAGCTCACTGAACAAAATAGTTCATTGACAGAGAGAATTGAGTTCAGGGAAATGAATGATGATGAGATAAACCAAGCAGTTAAAAAACAAAACCAAAAGTTTGAAAAAAATAGAAGATAATGTGCAACATCTCATTGGAAAAACAACTGACCTGGAAAACGATCCAGAAGAAGCAATTTAAAAATTATAAGACTACCTGAAAACCATGATAAAAAAAAAAGAGCCTACACATTATCTTCCATGAAATTATCAAGGAAAACTGCCCCGATATTCTAGAACCAGAGGGCAAAATAAATATTGAAAGAATCTACCAATCACCCCTCCTGAAAAAGACCCAAACAGAGAAACACCTAGGAATATTGTGGCCAAATTTCAGAGTTCCCAGATCAAGGAGAAAATAGTTCAAGCAGTTGGAAAGAAACAATTTGAGTATTGTGGAAATACAATCAGGATAACATAGGATCTGGCAGCTTCAACATTAAGAGATTGAAGGGCATGGGACAGAATATTCCAGAGGTCAAAGAAACTGGGATTGAAACCAAGAATCACCTACCCAGCAAATCTGAGTATAATACTTCATGGGAATAAATGGTCATTCAATGATATAGAGGACTTTGAATCATTCATATTGAGGAAAACACTAGATCTCTATAGAAAATTTGACTTTCCAAGACAAGAATCAGGACAAGCATGAAAAGGACTAAGGATGTATATCATAAAAGGATTCATTTGGGACATTTCTCAATTTTTGAAAATAATTTGTGAGTATAGATACTGTTGGGTATTTTTTAAGTTTTATGGAATTGTCCTGTGAATCCAGCAGGATTGGCAATTCTTTTTTTTTTTTTTTGGTAGTTCCTTTACAACTAAATTTATTCCCTAGTTTGATATTGGATTATTTAAGATCTTCAATTAATCTTCTGATAGTTTGAGTATTATATATTTTTGAAGGTATTCCTCTATTTTTTTTTTTGTGGTTTTAGTTTTGTCAGCATGCAACTGATTATTATTCTTTATTTCTTCTAGTGTTGCTGTGGTTTTTCCTTGTTCATTTTCTATTTCATTGATTCATTTTTCTGATTGCTTTTTAAAAATTTAGATTAGGTAAGGGTTTATTAATTTTACCAGTATTTTCAAAAACCTAGCTTTTAATTTTACTTATCATTTCTATGGAATTTTTATTTCTAATTTGTCTATTTTACCTCTAAATTTTAATATTTCTTCTTTTGTGATTATTTATTTTTGTTTATTTGTTGGGTTTCTATTTTTTTAATATATATATCCAGTTAGCTTATTTTGTATTTTTCTATTTTATTTAACGTATATTTGTAAACATATTTTTCTCCCAAGGACAGCTTTAGCTGCATCTCAGAAATTTTGATATGTTTTTTCATCATGATCATTTTATTTTACATTGCTGTTGATTGTTTTTAGGATTTGTTCTTTGATTTACTATTTAGGATCTCATTTTCAAGTCTTCATTTTGGTTTGTATCTTTTGTTTGTGGTTGCTGAACCAATGACAATTTTTATTATGTTATAGTCTATAAGGATAGATTAGCTATTTCTGCCTTTTTGTATTGGTTTTTAATACCTTTATGCCCCCTGTACATGATCAATTTTTGTAAAAGTTTTTTATGATACTAGGGAGTATGTATATTATTTTATGTTACCATTTAGAAGATGTCAAAACTCTTTAACCTCTAAATTCCTCTAGCAATTTTTTCTGTTCTATATTTTCCCTTATGATTGTATTTCTGTTAGACTTATCTAAAACTGATAGAGGGTTCCCTTCACTATTGTGTTACTATATATGTCTTCTTGTAGCTTGGATTTCCTTTACAAATTTGGATGCTAAGTCATCTGGAGTGAATAAATGTACTGTTGAGAGTGAAAAAAAAGAAATGATAAATAGGAAGACTTCAGAGAGGCCTGGAAGTACTTATCTGAAATGATGCTGAGTGAAGTGAGTAAAACCAGGAGAATATTATACACATTATCAGTATATTTTTGAAGGCATTCCTCTATTTTTTTGTATGAGGACTGTTTCTGATAAACTTAGCCCTTCACAGCAATGTAAGGACCTAAAACATTTCCGAAGGACTCATGATACAAAATGCCATCCACATGAAGAGAAAGAACTAAGGAATCAGAATGCAGAATGAAGTGGACAATTTTCTCTTCCAAAAAAAAAAGAGAGAGAGAAATGTACACTATGAGTCAAAACTGCTCTTTCAGCTAGTTTTTTTTTTTTTTAACTCTCTTGAGGGGAGAAGAATTAATGTGTTTATTCATTGGGATATATCTGCTTTGTCAAAACAAATAAATACAAATACGAAAAGAAAAGAAAGAAAAGAAAAGAAAAGAAAAGAAAGCCTAGCTAAGTTATATCAACAACAAATCCCAAAATGAATTGCTTTCTTGGGCAACTGGGAAGGCAGAGTGAGTTTCAATTTGTCTCTGCATCCTTAATATCTTTGAGATTATAGTCAATTACTACATGAATATCTTTGAACATATTTGTTCATGAGTTATCTCTGTCATTATATGTGACCTTCTTGAAGGCAGACAGCATTTTGTTTTTGCTTTATAATCCAAATTGTTCATTTAACAAATTTATGTTGAACCAGAAACAAAAAAGAATAAGAAACTGAGGCAAATGGGTTGAGTGACTTGATCTCACAATTACAAATTATCTGAGGCCAGATATGAAGTCAGGAAAATGAGTTTTCCTGATTTTGCACTCTATTCACTTGACTACCTAGTTAGCCAGTTTTATCTAAAAGATATCTATTCAAGAGAAGGAAACATTTTTTTTTAAAGGCAGGTCATATTTTTTGTTGTTGTTCCATTGTTTCAGTCATGTCCAACTCTTCATGACCCTTTTTTGGGTTTTCTTGGCAAAGATACTGGAGTGGTTTGCCATTTCCTTCTCAGCTCATTTTACAGATGAAGGAACTTAAGTCAAACAGAGTTATATGTCTTTCCCTTGCCCTTGTCCAGGGTCACACAGCTAGCATCTAAGATTGGTTTTGACTCTGGGGCCAGCATTCTGTCCCCTGAGCTACATAGCTGCCCCAGTCATATTTTTTAGTTTTTCTTGAAAAAATTGTTTTTATTATTTATCAACAACTTCACAAATGGCAATCAACATTAGTAGGTTGACATCAAAAGTGACCTAAAAAATAGTATATGAAAATATGAACTTCTATTATGTGCAATGTAGCTGATATTTTTTTTAAAAAAGGTATATTACATTTAGCACTATTATAACAGAACAGCTCTTCTTGTCTCTCTCCACATCTGAATTTACTTTCCATGTTTTTTTATTGTTTCATCAATGCTTTCTTTTTTCCTTTCTCCCTTTTTGCATTACTATCCTTACCCACCATCTATCTCTACCAACTCTGGCTTCTACCTTCTTAATTCCACATTGGTTGATAAAGGTCTTACCATGTTTTTTCTTGAGGCACCTAACAGCACAGTGGATAGAGTACAGCATCTGGAGTAAAAATGACCTGAGTTCAAATCTACCCTCAAGTAGGAAATTTGCAAGGAATAGCAAACCACATAACCACAATCTGCCTCAATTTACTCATCCTGAAAGTAGAGATAGTAAGAGCACTTGCTTCACAAGCTTGTTGTGAAGACCAAAGGAGATATTTGTAAAGTGCTTACATAAATGCTAAGTATTTTTTAAAATAATTCCTCATTTTCATTGCTTATTGTAAGATAATAATATTCTATTATATTCATAGGATCCAAATTACTCAAACATTTTCTCCCCCCTTTTTTTTGCTACCATGAAGATTGCTGCTATGATTACTATATTCTGTTTGGGATTTAAAACCTCCACAAGGTCTGAACCCAACAATAGTTTTGCTAGATCAAAAAGACTGAATAGTTTATTGTCTGTTTTCACATATTTGCAGTGTTTTGCCATGTGATTGGAAATTTCTACCTCCACTCCTCCTATCAGCTTGTGTGAATTCCTTGCCAGAGCTCCTCTAACACTGCCTGTTTTTTTTTAAATCAACTTTTCAGTGATGATATGAAGTCTATTTCTTCTTATTAATGTAATGGTGCTTTTCTCATAAGGTTGTTCAACATTTGAATTTTTCTTTGGAACACATCTCTGTTAAGGATTTGCTTTTGTTCTTATATATTTTTAATTTTATTTTAAAAGATTGAAACCCAAGCCCTTCACTTAAAAATATATTGCTCTTGCCTTTTCCCTTTGTATTCATCTCTTTAACAAGTGCTTCTGTTTCAGGACCTAACTCAAATCCCACAAAGCTGCCCCACATTATGCAGTCTGAAATGATGGAATGGGATGGAAAAGCACTTATTACAGCACTATACGCAAAGATTTATGTTAAGTTTTGTAATACAAATAGAAAATCAAGACAGTCTCTTCTCTCATTGAGTTGATATTCTAATGTGAGACAGAACAAATAAATGAGGGTTCACATTGGGTCACTATTACACTATTTGCTTCATAGCAGACTGAAAGCTCAGGCAACTGTACTTAGGCAACAGTAGTAGTGGGTTGAGTGGCAAAACACAAAGGCCCTTGAGGAGTACTGATAGAATGAATGGTCCCCTGGCAAGAAGACAGGGTATGGAAAGATCAGAGTGGAGTTGGGCTCTGGATTGCATTCCACAGAGATGAGGACTTGAGAATTGGTATCCAGATGACAGTGGACATATTGAGCCCAGTTGACACTGGACAATAGGACAATGAGTTAGTTGGGGAAGGGAAATATTCATGGATTCCCTTCATTGTAGAAGGTGATGCTACTTTATATTTCAGCAGTCTATTGTTGAGCTCGATGGAGGTAGGGGAGAGTCAGGGGAAGCTAGGTGACTCAGCGGGTGGTATGCTTGGTCTAAAGTTAGACCTAAATTCAAATCTGACTTCAAACAGTTACTACCCATGGGACTAAGGACAAGATATATAATTGTTGCCTTGCCTGCCTCAATCAATCCATAAATATGCATTAAGTACCTACTTGGTTCCAGGTTGGGAAAGTTTTCCTGTAGAAGATGAGATGCGTCAGTTTCTTTAACTGTAAAATGGGGATAATAATAGAATCTCCCTCCAAGGATTGTTGTGAAGATCGAACATATTTGTAAATCACTTAGTAAAGTGCGTGCCACATAATACTGGCTTAATAAAAGCTTTTTCCTTTCCTTCTTCCCTTTCCCTTGCCACTGTGGTGGTTGGTGGAAGCCACTATCGGTTATCTCTGTACTATAGCAATTACTACTGGAATAATTCTTAAGCAATTAAGTTTATACCATTCTATGTCTTTACTTATATGTTATTTCCTGCCTTCAACTTTTATTTAAATATTTTATTGTTTAAAACTTTACATGTAGGGCTTAACTCCCCAAACAGATTGTAAGCTTTCTGGAGGTAGGAACTCTTTCTTATACTTCTTTGTGTCTTTCATATTGCTTTGAACATGAAGATTTATTGATGTGATTTTGTTAACAAGATGTGTTTTTATTTTAGACGGATGTTATTGTAAATTTCATCTCTTTGGATCTTAATCTTGATAATGGGCCATTTTCTCAGGCCTTATTGAGGAAAGCTGGCCCAGAACTCCAGAAAGAATTAAATACAATTGGAAAAACATCATCGAAAACAAGCCATGTTCTCCTGACAAAAGGCTATAATCTGGGGTGCAGATTTGTGCTCCATGTGGTGACTCCTGCCTGGGATAATGGAGCAGGGAAATCACAAAAGGTAGAGAAATGTTAAAGTTCTCAATCAACCAGGATTTATTTTTTCCCCAATTTTTAATTTATTTTTAATTTTCAACATTCAATTCCACAAGATTTTGAATTTCAAATTTTCTCTCCATTTCTCCCCTCCCTCCACCACAAAATATCATGCATTCTGATTACCCTTTTTCTCAATAGACCCTCCCTTCTATCACACTCCTCCCTCCCCTTATCCTCATCTTCTCTCTTTTCTTGTAATACGAGATAGATTTCTATACCCTATTACCTGTATTTCTTATTTCCAAGTTACATGGAAAAACAATTCTCAACATTCCTTCCTAAAACTTTGAGATGTAACTTCTCTCTCTTCCTCCCTCCCCACCCATCCTCACTGAGAAGGCAAGCAATTCAATATAGGCTATATATGTGTAGTTTTGCTAAAGACTTCCATATTAGTCATGTTGTGAAAGACTATATTTCCCTCCATCCCATCCTGCTCCCTCCATTTATTCTATTCTCTCTTTTGACCTTATTCTTCCCCAAAAGTGTTTACTTCAAATTACCCTCCTCTCATTTGCCTCCCTTCTACTATCCCCTCACATCACACCTATCTGCTTCACCCCTACTTTCACGTAGTATAAGATATATTTTCATACCAAATTGAGTGTGCACGTTATTCCTTCCTTAAGCCAAATGTGATTAGAGTAGGCTTCACTTTTTCCCTCTCAACTCACCCTTTTCTCCTCCATTGAAGAAGTTTTTCTTCCTTTTATATGACAGATGGTATTTCTCCCTTCCTCCTCCTAATATATTCCTCTCTCACCCCTTAACTTTATTTGTTTAAATGTCATCCCTTCCTGTTCAACTCACTCCTGGCCCTCTGAGAATAGTTTCAAGAGTTACAAATATTATCTTTCCATGTAGGAATGTAAACAGTTCAGCTTTAGTAAGTCCCTTATGATTTCTCTTTCCTGTTTACCTTTTCATGCTTCTCATGATTCTTGTGTTTGAAAGTCAGATTTTCTATTCAGCTCTGGTATGTTTGTCAAGAATGCTTGAAAGTACTCTATTTCATTGAATGGCCATTTTATCCCTTGAAGTATTATACTCAGTTTTGCTGGGTAGGTGATTCTTGGTTTTAGTCCTAGTTCCTTTGACTTCTGGGGTATCATATTCCAAGCCCTTTGATCCCTTAATGCAGAAGCTGCCAGATCCCATGTTAACTTGATTGTATTTCCACATAACTCAAATTGTTTCTTTCTGGCTGCTTGCTACATTTTCTCCTTGACCTGGGAACTCTGGAATTTGGCTACAATATTCCTAGGAGTTTTTCTTTTTGGATTTCTTTCAGGAGGTGATTGGTGAATTCTTTCAATATTTATTTTACCCTCTGGCTCCAAAATACCAGAGTAGTGTTCCTTGATAATTTCATGAAAGGTGATATCTAGGTTCTTTTTTTGATCATGGCTTTCAGGTAGTCCTATAATTTTTAAATTGTCTCTCCTGGATCTATTTTCCAGATCAGTTATTTTTCCAATTAAATATTTTACATTGTCTTCTATTTTTTCATACTTTTGTTTTTGTTTTGTAATTTATTGATTTCTCATAAAGTCATTAGCTTCCATCTACTCTATTCTAATATTTAAAGAACTATTTTCTTCACTGAGCTTTTGAACCTCCTTTTCCATTTGGCTAATTCTGCTCTTTAAAGCATTTTTGCCCCATTGGCTTTTTGGGTCTTTTTTGCCATTTGAGTTAGTCTACTTTTAAAGGTGTTAATTTCTTCAGCACTTTTCTAGGTTTTTAGCTGTTGACCCACTTTTCATAATTTTCTTGCATTGCTCTCATTTCTCTTCCAATTTTTCATCTACCTCTCTTACTTGATTTTCAAAATCCTTTTTGAGCTCTTCCATGGCCTTAGACAACTGCACATCCTCTTTGGAGGTTTTGGATGCAGAAGCCCTGACCCCTAGGTCTTCCTCTGATGGCATGCATCACTCCCCCTCTTCTGAAAGAATGAAAGAAAATACCTACTCACCAAGAAAGTAATCTTCTATTGTCTTATTCTTTTTCCCTTTTTTGGGAACCTTCCCAGCAAGTCCCTTGACTTTTGAGTTCTTTGTTGAGGGGATGGTATACTCCAGGGACCTTTAAGTTCTCACTTCCTCCAAGTGACACAGTCAAGGGAGAGAAGTTTATTCTTCTCCTGGTGTGCGCTCTGTTCTGTGAGCAGGATTCCCTCTACACAGTCTCTACCAGCTCCAACATGTCAGCACCCCTTCTCACCACAGGGCAGCCACTCAAGGCTGAGATTCAGATCAACTGCTCAATTCCCCCTGGGGCTTCAGGGTAGGGCTCCAATAATGGAAGCTGACACTGCCTGGATTCAGTGCTATACTGCTGCTGCTTTCCCTTCTCACCCAAGTGAAGGAGCTTTTTCACTGACCTCTGAAGCTGTCTTTGGTGTTTGTGAGCTGAGGAATCTGGGACCTGCAGCCAATGCCAGTGGCACCTTGAAGCCCACTCCAGTCCTATCCTTGCCTTTGGCACAGCACATGCTGTGCTGTGCTCTGTTCCATGCCAGGTGTAATAGACCTTTCTAGTCAACCTCCCAGATTGCCTTGGGCTGTAAATTTCTTTCATTCTGTCGTTTTGTGGATTCTCCTGCTCTAGAATTTGTTTAGAGCCATTTTACAGGTATTTTATGGACTGTAGGAGGAGAGCTTCTAGAAGTGCATCCTTCTACTGCACCTTCTAGGCTCCACCCCACAACAAGCATTTATTAAGCACCTACTGTATTCCAGATATTGTGCGGGATGCCAGGCATTGTACTGGATGCTGAGAATACAAGCATAAATATTAGATAGTCCTTGATCTCACATGTTTACATTCTATCAAGAGACAAACATGTACACATGTAAGTAAACACAAAATATAAAGTAAGTAAATACAAAGTAATTTGGAGAGGAAGGGGAACAAGCAGCAAAGGTCCAAGAATGCCTCACACAGAAGAGCTGAGCTGAGCTTTGAAGGGGTTAAGGGTTCCTTGAAATGGAGTTGGGCTAAGGGTGTACTCCAGGATGAAGAGATAGCGTGTGCAAAGTGATGAAAGTGAGAGATTTATTGTCATTCACAAGGTGCACACAGTGGTCTGGTTTGGCTACAGAGTACATATGCAGTATGTACTAGAAATAGAGGTTGCAATTGGATTATGAACTGCTTTCAATGAAAGCAAAAGAGTTTGCAGCTAAGTATTGCCATGGATAGAGAATGCTGGGCCTGGAGTCAGAAAGGCCGGAGTTCTGCTCTAACTCTTGATCCATACTAGCTGTTTGACCCCGAACAAGTCACTGAACCTTTATCTGTCTCATTTCCCTCAACCATAAAAAAAGAACTAATAATAGCACCTAACTCCCTGGGTTGTTATCAAATGAAATTAATATTTATAAAGCACTTAGCACAGTTCCTGGCATGCTATAAGTGCTATAAAATGTAATCATTATAACATTTATTGTTGTTATTATCATCATCATCTTCATCATCATCATTGTAATGATATTATCTCCAGCCCATTTGGAGGCATACAGAATATTGTGTCAGCATCATCATGGCTTAAATGTGTCTTTGGAACTCAAAATAGCAGTCACAGGAGAGTCCATCATTGTTGTATTTACAGCAATGTATTTAACTCTGTCAATAACAGTAAGGAACATAAAGTCATAGGCTATTTGTAGTAACAGCTGTATCAGTTGGTATTAATTATGCTGGTGGTCATATTCCATTAAGGAAAGAAGGACATATGAGCTATGAGGATAATGACAGTCAGTGACACGTGGCCATTCCTCTTTAAAGAGTTTTAATTTATTCCTAAGTTTTTACTTTTTGCCCCTTCAAAAACTTTGGAGTTCTCCAAAGGGTACTTTGTACTTTCCTCAACTGCTCCATTACTTTTCTTTTCTTCAAGCTTTTTAACACTTGTTTATTTGCATAGGTATAAAATTTTACATTCAATTAATAGAAATCTTTAAACATACACATAAACACACACACACACACACATACACACAAAGGTCACTCTGACTAACTGCATTTTCTAGTTTGCCAGAACCTTGGAACAGATTCAGACTTAATTCTGATAACTAGATTCACTTTGGTCCCACTCAGTTTCTTCTTGAAGAAGAATTCATGAAACCATCATGAAATCTTTTTCCATGCTTTCTTCCCAAAATTAATCAGATGGGCAGATAGAAAGGCAGCACATTGTGCCTTCATTCAGAGTGAGTGGGTTTGTTCTTTGCTTATTTTTTTCATTTTTTCCGGTTGATGTTAGACAGGCAACACTATCACTACCTCTGACTGTTACGTAAGTTGAAGTAGTGCTCCCAGAAGGTAGTGTGTAGGCTAAACCCTTCATCTAGGTAGGACACATTTCTAGTGCTCAACTGTTTCTTTTGAAGATATGGGTTTTTCTCTCATATTTTTGTCTTCTGTTTAGACTTGTGAAATTTATGAACCTAAATCATATGTGGTCTGTTACACATTTTTGCCAATTAAGCAGTAGTAGGTGGAACTCCCCAGTAAATCAGTCCTCTGAGGTGGCTGCACTAAACCATTCTTTCTTCTTTTTCCCTTTTCTCTTCACAAAAGCTGTAAGAAAATGAATTAAGTCAGAGTTATTAAAAATTTTATTTCTCTTTCTTCTTCGTCTCACTAGCTATTACACGTGTCATTCTCCAACATATACATATCCCTAAAGACCAATTGACAGTTGAATGTCCCTGCAGACATGAGGGCACACCTCATTCTCCTTTGGCAGCATCCCCCATTTCTTATGCTAGTATCTGATTTACATGAAAATATTTGCTATTTTTCAGATCATGGAAGACATTATCACTGAATGCCTGGAAACCACTGCCTCCCTATCTTTAACATCAATCACTTTTCCAGCAATTGGAACAGAAAATTTGAGATTTCCAAAAACCATTTTTGCAGAATTAACCCTTTCCCAGGTGTTCAAATTCAGTAGTTCAACATCTTTGAAGAATCTAAAAGAAGTGTGCTTTCTGTTGCATCCCAGTGATACTAACATCATTCAGGTAATAGTGGAATTTTCTTGGAATTAAGTTGACAAAAAGTTTTTAAATCTATGCCTCTAGCAAAATTAAAAATGTATTTTCAACCTATCAATCTATATGCTCTTTTTCTCTTGAAGGAAGACTTCTCCTGAACTTTGAGAGATGGTATTTATAAGATACATAGATAAAAATATATTTACTATATATATGAATATGCATACATAAATATGTGGAAAGAGAGGGAAATTTATGAAAACACTACTTATGACTGCTTCAGGATAGAAAAGTATTTTGAAAGTTTATTTATGTATATCTCTATTTTATATTTCTATATATACATGTATGAATATATATAATGTGTGTATGTATAAATATAATATACACATTGTAATCATATATAAATGTGTATATAAATACATGTGTACATATATATGTGCATATATTTTAAATATATTAACACATGCATATACAAATATCCTTTGAAAATGCTACCTATCAAATAACCTTCTTTCAAAATAGAAAGAGAAATTTCAATCTGAATAACTACAGAATATATAAAATATTTGATAGTTTACCTACCAAGACAGACAGAGGAACTATATTAATAAAATGTAAAATACCCTTTACAGAAATGGAGACAGGCCTAAGTAATTGGAAAAATATTCATTATCCATGAGTTGGTAGGGCCAATATAATAAAAATTGGAGTGTCTTTAAATTTATTTACTTGATCAGTGCTAAACCAATAAGTCTGTAAAAGGATTAGTTTATAGAACTTGAAAAAATACCAACAAAATTCATTTCAAAGAACATAATGAAAAAAATGGAAGGACAGAAGTTTAGCAACACCCAAATTTGAACTCACCAAAGCAATATCACCAAAACTGTTTGATACTGATTAAAGGATCAGAGCAGCTAAGTGGTTGTAAAAGCAAGCACCCTGACATACACAGGAAGTCCTGCTATCATATAGATTACTTTTCTAAAAGGAAAGCAACTTTTGAGGTGTCAATAATCACTTTAATCAAGCACATATATATTTTATTCACTTAGTTCAGGGGGGAAAGTCAGCACCCTGAACTTCAGAGAAAGCACAGAGAAATAAATATCAACAGACAGAGATTCCTACCATGAACAATACATACATCACAGATCAACAGACAGATCCAACAGTCTGACCATACATGCATAGTTACCAGAGAGAGAAGCACTATCTGGATTTTCAAAGTCAAGGGACTCCTCTGAGGCTTCCCAGAGTCTCATCTGGCACAGGAACCTTCTTCTAAAAACTAAGCCCCTAAATACAACCTCACCTCAGAATATTTATACACTTTTCAGAGTCAGAGGGTAAAACCTTCTGACCCAGTGCCTCAACAGAAATTAACAAAAGTTATTGAGGCCTGTTAATGGGTTGGGAAGATTTTTAATTCTTCCCCCAACATACTATTAACCTAAAATTATCATTACAGTGGTGCAGTGGATAGAACACTGGGCTTGGAATCAGGAAGACCTATCTTCATGAATTCAAATCTGGCCTCAGACACTTCTCAGCTGTGTGATCCTGCAAAAGTCACTTATCCCTATTGAGTGTTAGTTTCTCATCTTTAAAATAAACCAGAGAAGGAAATGGCAAACCACCCTATTGTCTTTGCTAAGAAAACTCTAAATCAGATCACAAAGAGCTGTGCTGAGACAACAATCACCGAGAGTCAGACAGACGGAAAGAAACAGAGACAGACAGGCAGAGAGAGAGACAGAGACAGACAGACAGACAGACAGACACAGAGACAGAGAGACAGATACAGACACAGAGACAGAGAGAGAGAGAGAGATTGACCGTTAGATCAGATGAGGTATACAATATACAAAAACAGACAAATACAGTAGCCATATGTTCAGCAAACTAACAAACCCAAAGGCCTTAACTGCTAGGATTAGGTCTCTCTACTTAATGAAAATGGCTGAGATTATTAGAAAACAATCTGGTAGAAGTCAGGTTAAGACCTGCAACTCATACCACACATGAAGAAAACTACTAAACTGATACATGACAGATATAAACGGTACATCATAAATAAATTAGAGGTACAATGAATAAAATGCTATCCCCACTAGAAGAAAAGTTCAAAACCATAGAAGAAAGAATGGACATATTTGATTACATGAAACTAAATAGTTTGTGTAATCAAAGCCAACACTAGTTAAAATTTAAAAATGAAACTTTGCAAGAATTATCTCTAATGGAGGTGTCATATCCATACTATTTAAGTAAGGTAGCCAAATACAAAAGAACATAATGATCAAATGATCACAAAATTTGAACAGGCATTTCTGAAAGAAAGAAATCCAACCTATTAACAACCATATAAAAAAAGGTTCCAAGTCTTCCTTAAAGATTTATTTATGATCTTTTAATTATGCTATCATAGATTTAGAGCTAGAAGGATCATTGGAGGTCATCTAGTCCAACTCCCTGTTTTATAAGCTATGAATCTGAAACCCAGAGACGTTAAGTGCTTTGTCAAAGACCACACAGGAAATAAGCCAAATAGCCACAAATCTAGGTCAGATCATTTGAATTCTAATACAGCACACTTTGGAATAAGATTCTGGCTCTGCTCCTTATTAAATGTTAGGATGTTTTTAAATGAGCTTTTAGAAATGAAATTTCTGCTGGGAATGTGTCATTGTAATCACCAGCCATAGAGCTATGTCCTTATTTTTTTGCTGCCTATGGTTCTCTAAAAAAATCTCATTTATATTTATACTGACAATTGCTACATTCAGTAGATGGCTTTCTTTTTCCAGGCATTTGAAAGAGAATTCACTAAATATACTGATGAAAATACTACCAGTGGCAGAGTATCCAACACCAATGATATGCAAGGTCTAGTAAAGTTATTTTCTTAAATTTTTTTTACCATTGTTTACTAATAATTTAGTGGTAGTCAAAATGTAGACAAATGTAATGGTTTGTATTAAAAATAGGGAAGTAATAGAGGAGATATAAAACCATATATAATATTTCTAATCATATAGAAATACTAGATAGGTAGCTAATGGATACATAAATAAAGCATTTTAAAATTAACTGCTTATTGTGTGCCCAGCTCTATGCTAAGTGCTAGTCATTTTTATCAATCATGATATTTTATCAATCGTGATTTTATCAATCAGGTTATTTGGCCTGAGGCCATCTTCTTGAATGATATAGGATAAGCCCAATATTTTTCTCAGACTGGCCAAAATACCTTAACCTCAATCAGCTAGATGTTTCTAACTCATCCAGTTTGGTTATGCAATTAATGCTCCATATGATTCATATGCTATTTTTAAATGTCTGTCACCCAATAGAGAAAATTTTAACCATAAACAGAGGATTTGAAAAAGTTAAGAGAGACTACCTTAAAGGGAAGAGGGAAGAGTAAGAGAGAGACATACAACAGAATCTGATAATAATAGTCACAAAATCATATTTGCTCCTTCAGTTCTTTTTATTCTCTTTAGATTTACTTGACACTATTTCTAGCCCTGAATTGGGAGTATATGAAAAGAAGATTGGATCCATTACCTTCCAGGTTGCTTCTGGGGACATCACTAAGGAAGAGTCTGATGTTATTGTCAATTCAACAGACAGCACATTTGTCCTCAAAAAAGGTATTTTCTTTAAATAATTTACACTAATATAATGGTTAACATAATTATAATGTTGTGATATACCATTTATCTCTAATGGTCATGTAGTGTAATGGGGGACTGGCATAGTAGTATATATGACTGGGCACAAGGACCCAAACTCCTACACATACTCCCTCTCAGACCAGAGTAACATACATACCTGGATCTCCACAGTTCTGCATTTGCCTTACTTTTCTCCAGTGGAATATAAACCCTTTGAGGGCAGAAACTGTTTGTTTCTTCTTTTTCAAAAATAATATTTTAGTATATCTCTTCTTTTTGCATCACTGAAATGTTTTCCTATAGCATTCTATTCACTATCTCTGAAAGAAATCTTTGTATTAAAAAAAAATTAAGTGCAAAAAAAGTTTAGAAAAATGAATAATATTGAAAAAGTCTGACATTATATGAAGTGTTCCAAACCCATGCCCTCCCTTTCTGCAAATACAGGGGAAGAAATATAATCTCATATCTATTCCTTGGAGCCAACATTGATCATTATCTTCTTGCAGCACAGAATTTTTATTATTTTGATGCTATTTTTGTCTTTGCCATTTATATTGTGGTGGTCATTATGTATATTTTTTCCTGGCCCTGCTTACTTCATTTTGTATCAGTTTATGTCTTTTCATGCTCTTCTGTACTTTTCATATTAAAAATTTCTTGCAGCACAGTAATACACTATTTCATTCATGTACCGCATCCCCCAGTCAATGGGAATCTACTTTGCTTCTGGTGCTCTGCTACCACAAAAAGTGCTGCAGGAAATGTTTTTGTGTTTATGCAACCTTTCTTTTTGTCCCTGATTCCATTGGGATATATATCTAGCAGCAGAATCATTGGGTCAAAGGATGTAGAAATTTGAGTCAGGTTTTTTTTTTAAAAAAATGTAATTCAAAGTACTTTCCAAAATGTCTCCATCAAACGATAATCCACCAACAATGCATCAGCGTGCCTATCTTGCTTTAGCCCTTCCAGCATTAATCATTCCCACCTTTCAGCCTGATTTTTCTCATCTTTTGTCCTCTTTATCAGTTTTTAAGTGTGAAAAGACACCTTTGACCTGACACTTTATTGCTAGTGTATTCTTTCATGTTTTAGTATTCTTTACTATGCTTGTTCACAACTAGTATTTTTTCTTTTGAAAACTGCCTGTTCCTATCCTTTGACCTCTTAGTTTTAAAGGCAGCTCTCTGCAGCTCTCTCTTCAAGTGCAGTAAAAGTCTATGATTATTATAATAATGGTAACTAGCATTTATATAAGACTTTAAGGTTTGCCAAACATTTTAGCTATGTTAATTCACTTGATCCTTACAACTACCCTGTATAGGTGGTGCTATAGTCATTCCATTTTACAGACAAGGAAACTGAGACCCAGAGAAGTTAAGTGATTGGTCCAGGGTTTTACATCTAGGCAGTGTCTGATTCAGGATTCTAGTTGTCTTCCTGCCTCCCAGTCCTCCATTTTATCCACTGTGGCACCTAGCAGCCTAAAATATTTCCTGGCAAATTTGATCTGTGTTTAAAGCCATACCCATGTTCATGTTTTTTCTTCTATAGTAAGTCTGTTTTGGAGACCAGGCAGGTCTCCTGCAGAATGTCCAAAGCCTAAGAGAGCACCACCTAGCTCACAAGATAAAATCTTCCCAGGTACTTCAGCAATGGCTAAACCCCAGGTGGTTGGAGCACCTAGACTAATCTCACATTCATCTTCAAATGCCCAGAATTTTCTCCACCAGGTTTTACTTCTAATTATACAGATTTTTCCTACAAAGATGGATGCGATGTTTATCCTATACTTAGAGAATATGTGCAGGAGTGTTTAAATCACTTTTCAGGACAGCCAGGAAGTATTGAAACTGAAATTTATCAATTTCAAGAAACTCTTAATAACTGGGTCACTATTGTTGATGCTTTAAGTGGAACTCATCAACCAATAGTCCACAATTGTGCCACACTTCTCTTACAAAGGGGCATAGTTGTGTAATTATTTTTATATTCATCTAACATCTAGTCCACAAAGTGGACATTTCTGGCAGTTACTACTTAAAAGATACAGAAAATGTGACCAAAAAGATCAGGCTGCCTAACAAGAGGAAGCTACCAGAAAATTATTTCATTCTTTTGTACTCACCTTGGGTGAACTTTACCTTAACCTGGAGATGAAGGGAACAAAGCAGAGGGATGAAAGAGTAGAAATTTTTCAGGTCACTCTTTGGCAATTGCTGGTTGTCCTGTTTTCTAATCCCATGGAGAATAATATAATCTGTCCAGTAAAACTACTGAGACTGACAGGATGAGTTTAGGAAGACTCATGGATGGAAGAAATGATTCAGAGAATTAGAAATATTGTCCATGAAGCAGAGATATAATTGCAGCAGAGATATAAAAGAATTGCTTATGAAGCTAGTAGAACTCTGGTCAAGTAACTGGGGTAGAATTCATGCCACTTTAAAATGTAGAGAATTAATACCTGAAAATGATCCTAATTATTTTATGTATGGACCAACGTGTTTTATACATCTGGTGGCATTCCTTTTATGGTTGCTGATCCTGATTTTGAAGAAAATTTTGAGGAGTGACATTAGAGAGAGAATTTCTTCCCAGATTATAAAGAAAATGGAACAGACTTATTATCAGAGGCTGGAGATCTATACTTGGATAATATTGTTGATCCGATAGACCTAGAAACAAAAGATGCTAATGAACAATTTTGCTTAGAATCAGAGGATAAGGGAAAACATAAAAATTAGATAAAATGATATTAGATTGATTAGGTAATTGAGATAGGGTGATTAGCAAAACAGAAGAAAGGAAACATATCTCATTTATACCAAGTTAAGGTTAAGTTAGTGATGAATGCTACTTTAAGTTAACAACATCTGCCCAAAGTAAGTAAACTTACTTCCTATAACTTAAATTGTGTGTATTTCTGTATGTGTGGTTTATTATGTATATATTATGAACTACTTTGGTTTCAATAAAATTTATTTGAAATATGTGACAGTTGAAGAAAATTTTGATGATTAGAAGCTTATCTTAACAAAGTACTATTTTCCTTGATAAAAAAAAAACTTTAGCTTATACGTTACTATATAAGTGTAGCACCCTTTTATTTAATACAATTTTAAGTTAAGTCTCTATTAATAGACTGGTTCTCAAAGATGCGTCACAATCATGAACAGATCTTTAGCATTCTGAGTTTGAAATCACTCTCAACACCTAACGTTACATTTTCAAACTAATTACTACTTAGGATGATAGGATATTTCTTATTCAGGTTTTTTCAAAGATATATGTTGCTGTTCAGTTGTGTCCAATTCTTCATGACTCCTTTTGGAGTTTTCTTGGCAGAGTTACTGGAGTGGTTTGTCATTTCTTTCTCCAGCTCATTTTGCAGTTCAAGAACTGAGACACAGCATTAAATGACTTACCTGTGGTCACACAGCTTATAAGTGTCTAAAGCCAGATGTAAACTCACTAACGTTGAGTCTTTCTCATTCCAGGCCTGATACTCTGTCCACTGTACCACCTAGCTGCCTACTACTTAGGTTACCAAGGTTTTTTAAAAAGTATTATTTTGTAGAAGGAAATTACAGCTAAAGCATTTTATAGGGCAAAACCAGAGTGCTTCTATGACAAAAATTATTTCAAGAACAAAGCTGCTTTGGCAACTTTTTTTTTCCTTTTTAGATCTAGAAGTTTAATTAAACTAGAAGCACCACTAATTTGATTATGCTCCAGAAAATGAACTAGAATATTGTCTTCTGATTTAACTTATATAACTTCCTCACTTTTATTTTGTACTATTTTTTATTTGTACTATTTTTATACTTTGGAGTTTTTTACAGATTTATTCACCTACTTCTGATAGTTCAGTTTTTCTTCTGCTTTATACTTTTTAAGGAGTTATTTTTTCCTAATAATTACTCATTTAATTTCCTATGGTTCCATGTTGTTGAATATCTTAAGTAAAATTACTACCACACTTGAACCTTTACTTATTTACAACTTCCTAACCATAAGTAAAAAATTAAAACCTTAAGTATAAAAAAAAGGTTGTCTATAAATATGCATGTAAATAGTTCTATTAATAATGCATTGTAATACATTTGAAACATTTCTTTCTTCCAGTTAATACAGTTAGCTTTCTGACTCAATTTTCTGACTATTTGTTGAACATATCAGGTAAAAATTTAAATAAAGGAGAATTTGGTTTTCCTTAAATAAAAAAAGAGCATTGAACACAAAAGTGTGAACTTCTGTTGTATACAACTGCTTTTCTTTTTAAATATATAATAGTCTCAATATGTGACTTTCAAAGTATTCTACTTGTCTGTGATACTTTCTGGTCTTTTGTTATTTCCTATGCAATTTAAAAAATACTTCAGTGACCCTTTTTTTTTTCTTTTCATTTCTCCCTACTTATCCCCACATATTTTTTAAAAACCTATATAAGAAATCTGCACCTTCAAGAAAAACAACTCTACACATTCCATGTCCAAAAAATGTATCTTTTATTTTGCATCTTAATCACCTGTCTATCAGGAAATGATGTCATGCTTTTTCAATGTTCCTCTGACATCACGATTGTCCACAGCATTGATTGTGCTTCAAAGTTGTATTTTTAATGTTATTGCTTTGTATAAATTGCTCTCCTGGTTCTGCTTTTTACTCTGGATCCATCGATGCAAGTTGTCCCAGACTTTTTCCCACTGTAGTAATTTGATTCATGAAAGGTATGGCCCTCAAATTCTACTTCTAACATTACCTCTAAGTGTTTGGAGACAATACTTAACTGCTATAAGCCTCGGTTTCCTCATCTATAAAATGAAGGGCTTGGACTAGTCTTAGACATATGATCCAAATATCTTAAAAGATTAAGGTAAGAGAGTGTCAAGAATTTTCTCAAGTGATCACACTTAGTATGGGAGTATATGGAACAAGTTATGCTAAGTCATAGAATCATAGAATTTCAGATTGGCTCAAGCCAAGTATTTCAATATGCCACTGAATAGGATCCTCTTTATCATATGTCTGATAACTAGCCATGCACTAGCTAGGAAACCGCGGCTTCCTAGAGCAGCCCATTCTACTCTTGGAGAGCATTGATTATTGCACAGTTTCAACTAATGTCAAGTTTAAATTAACCCCACATGGGTCATTCTGATTAGCCCTTCCCCCGAACTGCTCTCACTTCTATCACATCCCTCCCTCTCCTTATCCCCATCTTCTCTCTTTTCTTGTAGGGCAAGATCAATCTCTATACCCCATTATCTGTCTTTCTTATTTCCCAGTACATGCAAAAACAATTCTGAACATTCTTTCTTAAAATTTTGAGTTCTACCTTCTCCCTCCCTCCCCACCCATCGCCACTTAGAAGGCAAGCAATTCAGTATAGGCTATACATGTGTAGTTTTGCTAAAGACTTTCATAGTAGTCATGTTGTGAAAGACTAACCATATATCCCTGCTTCATATCCTGACATTACCATTTATTCTATTCTCTCTTTTGAATTTATCTTTCCCCAAAAGTGTTTACATGGAATTACTCCCTTCCCCTCATTTGCCCTCCCTTCTATCATCCCATCCACACCTCACTTATCCCCTTCTCCCATACTTTCCTGTAGTGTAACATATATTTTCATACCAAATTAAGTGAGCATGTTATTCCCTCCTTAAGCCAAATGTGATGAGAGTAGGCTTCACTTTTTACTCTCACTTTCCTCTTTTTCCCCTCCTTGTAAAAGCTTTTCCTTACCTTTTTTATGAGAGATAATTTGCCTAATTCCATTTCTCCCTTTCTCCTCTCAGTATATTCCTCTCTCACCCCTTAATTTTATTTTTTAGATATCATCCTTTCCTATTCAACTCACTCTCTGCCCTCTGAAGAAATAGACAGCAAAACTATACTATATAGCAAAACTATAGTGGGGGACCTCAACCTCCCCCTCTCTGAAATTGATAAATCTAACCTTAAAATAAACAAGAAAGAAGTTAAGAAGGTAAGTAAAACTCTGGATAAGGTAGATATGCTAGATCTCTGGAGAAAATTTAATGGTGATAGAAAGAAATATATACCTCTTTCTCACATATACAAAAATTGACCATGTACTAGGGCATAAAAACCTCATAATTCAAGGCAGAAAGGCAGAGATAATCAATGCATCCCTCTCATATCATAATGCAATAAATACTATATGTAACAAAAGACTATGGAAAGATAGACCAAAAATTAATTGGAGACCAAATAATCTAATCCCAAATAATGAGTGGGTTAAACAAGAAATCATAGAAACAATCAGCCACTTCATTCAAGAGAATGACAATAATAATACAACCTACTAAATCTTATGGGATAATGCAAAAGCAGTTCTTAGGGGAAGTTTTATATATTTGAATACCTACATGAATAAAATAGAGAAAAGAAGATAAATGAATTGGGCATGCAGCTGAAAAAAAGCTTGAAAAAGAACAAATTGAAAATCCCCAAGTAAATCCCAAATTAGAAATACTGAAAAATAAAGGAGAGATTAATAAAACCATTAACTGAATGAAATTAAGAAAACCATTGAACTAATAAATAAAACTAAGACTTGGTTTTATGAAAAAAAACAATAAAATTGATAAACATTTGGTCAATTTGATTAAAAAAAGGAAAGAAGAAAATCAAATTACCAATATCAAAAATGAAAAAGGTGACTGACCTCAATTCCAATGAGGAGGAAATTAAAACAATAAAGAGAAATTGCTTTGCCCAGCTTTTTGCCCATAAATTCAACAATCTAAATGAGATGGATGATTATTTAAAAAAATATAAATTGCCCATATTAACAAAAGAGGAAGTTGAATACTTAAATAACTCCATCTTAGAAAAAAAATTGAACAAGTTATCAACAAACCCTAGGGTGAATGGATTTACAAGTGAATTCTCTCAAACATTTAAACAAGAGTATTTGGGGAAATTGGGGAAGAAGGAGTCCTCGTTAGTCTTTTTGTGATACAAATATTGTTTTGATACCTCAACCAGGGAGAGCCAAAACAGAGAAAGAAAATTGTAGACCAATTTTGCTAATGAATATAGATGTAAAAAGTTTAAATAATATTTTACCAAAAAGAATACAGCAGCTTCTCACAAGAATAATACAATGTGATCAGGGAGGATTTAGAACAGAAACACAGGACTGGTTCAATATTAGGAAAACTATTAGTGTTATTGATCATATCAACAACAAACCTAACGGAAACCACACGATTATCTCAATAGATGCAGAAAAAGTTTTTTACAAAATACAACACCTATTCCTATTAAAAACGCTGGAGACCATGGAATAAATGGAACTTTCCACAAAATAATAAGCAATATCTACCTTAAACTTTCAGCAAGCATTGTACGCAATGGAGATAAGCTAGATTCATTTCCAATAAGGTCAGGGGTGAAACAAGGATGTCCATTATTACCACTATAATTGAATATGATACTAGAAATGTTAGCTGTAGCAATAAGAGAAGAAAAAAAATTGAAGGAATTAGAATAGGCAAAGAAGAAACTAAGTTATCACTCCTTGCAGATGATATGATGATGTACTTATAGAATCCCAGAGAATCAAGTAAAAAACTACTTGAAATAATAATCAATTTTGGCAAAGTTTCAGATTACAAAATAAACCCACACAAATCTTCTGCATTTCTATACATTACTAAAAAAAAAAACCCAACAGCAAGTGATAGATAAAGAAATCCCATTTAAAGCTAGGGTAGGCACTATAAAATATCTGGGAGTCCACCTGCCAAAATAAATCCAGGTACTATATGAGCACAGTTACAAAATGCTTTTTGCACAAATAAAGTCAGATCTAAGTAAGTAGAAAAACATCAGTTTCTCATGGGTAGACCAAGCCAATATAATAAAAATGATAATTCTACCTAAATTAATTTACTTATTCAGTACCAAACCAATCAAACTATCATATAATTATTTTCTAGAGGCAGAAAAAATATCAACATTCATCTGAAAGAACAAGAGGTCCAGAATATCAAGGAAACTAATAAAAAGAAATGCTAGGGAACATGGCCTAGCTCTACTAGATCTCAAATTTTATTATAAAGCAGCATTTATCAAAACCACTTGGTACTGGCTAAGAAACAGAAGGGTAGATCAGTGGAATTTGTTAAGTACACAAGACACAATAGTCAATGAATATAGCTTTCTATTCTTTGATAAATCCAAGGACCCCAGCATCTGAGATAAGAACTCACTGTTCGATAAAAAATGCTGGGGAAAACTAGATAACAGTGTGGTGGAAAGTAGGTATAGACCAATGCCTGACACCATACACAAGAATAAAGTACAAATGGGCATATGATATAGGTATAAAGATTGATTCTCTAAACAAATTAGTGGATCAAGGAATAGTGTATTAATCAGATATATGGAAAAGGGAAGAATTTTTGACTAAGCAAAAGATAGAAAACATTATGACGTGAAAAATGGATAATTTTGATTACATTAAACTGAAAAGTTTTGCACAACAAAATCCAATGCAACCAAGATTGGGAGAGAAGCAGAAAACTGGAAAAGAATTTTTGCTACTAGTGTCTGTGATAAAGGCTTCATTTATAAAATGTTTAGAGAACTGAATCAAATGCACAAGAATACAAGTCATTCCTCAACTGACAAATGGTCAAAGGATATGAACTGGCAGTTTTTAAAGGAAGGATTTAAAGATATCTATAGTCATATGAAAAATGCATTAAATCACTATTGGTTAGAGAGCTGCAAATCAAAACAACTCTGAGATACCACATCACATCTATCAGATTGGCTAAAATGACAAAACAGGAAGATGATAAGTGTTGGAGAAAATGTGGGAGAGTTGGAACATTAATTCATTGTTGGTGGAGCTGTGAGCTGATCCAACCATTCTGGAAATCAATTTGTAACTATGCCCAAAGGGCTACAAAAATGTGGATACCCTTTGAACCAGCAATACCACTCCTAGGACTGCATCCCCAAGAGATCATAAAAATGGAAAAGGGTCTTAGATGTACAAAAATATTTATGGTAGTTTCAAGAGTTACAGATATTATCTTTCTATATAGGAATGTAAACAGTTGAACTTTATTGAGTCCCTGACAATTTCTCTTTCCTGTTTACCTTTTTATGCTTCTCTTGCTTCTTGTTTAAAAGTCAAATTTTTTATTCAGTTCTGGCCTTTTCATCAAGAATGCTTGAAAGTCCACTATTTCATTGAATGACCATTTTCCCCTTGAAATATTATATTCAGCTTTGCTGGGTAGGTGATTCTTGGTTTTAATCCTAGTTTCTTTGACTTCTGGAATATCATATCCCAAGCCCTTCAATCCATTAACGTAGACACTGCTAGATCTTGTGTTATCCTCATTGTATTTCCACAATACTAAAATTGTGTCTTTCTGTCTGCTTGAAATATTTTTTACTTGACCTGAGAATGCTGGAATTTGGCTACAATATTTCTAGGAGTTTTTCTTTTCAGATCTCTTTCAAGAGGTGATTAGTGGATTCTTTCAATATTTATTTTACCCTTTGGTTCTAGAGTATCAGGGCAGTTTTCCTTGATAATTTCATGAAAGATGATGTCCAGGCTCTTTTTTTGATTGTGGCTTTCAGGTAATCCTATCATTTATTTTTCAATTGTCACTCCTGCATCTATTTTCCAGGTCAGTTGTTTTTCCAGTGAGATCTTTCACATTGCCTTCTATTTTTTCATTTTTTTGTTTTTGTTTTGTAATTTGTTCGTTTCTCATAAAGTCATTAGCTTCCATCTGCTCCATTTTAATTTTTAAAGAACTATTTTCTTCAGTGAGCTTTTGAACCTCCTTTTCCATTTGGTTAATTCTGCTGTTTAAAGTATTTTTCTCCTCCTTGACTTTTGCAGCCTCTTTTGTCATTTCCATTAATCTCTTTCTGAAGGTGTTGTTATCTTCAGCATTTTTTGGTTCTCCTTTAGCAAGCTGTTGAATGACTTTCATTATTTTCTTGCATCTCTCTCATTTCTCTTCCCAATTTTTCCTCCACCTCTCTTACTTGATTTTAAAAATCCTCTTTGAGCTCTTCCATGATCTGAGACCATTGCATATTTATTTTAGAGGTTTTGGATGGAGAAGTCTTGACTTTGATGTCTTTCTCTGATGGTATACATTGTTCTTCTTCATCTGAAAAGATGGAAGAAAATAACTAAATAATTGTTCTCCAAGAAAATAACCTTCTATAGTCATTTTTCCCCTTTTGTAGGCCTTTTCCCAGCCAGTTACATGACTTTTGAGTCCTTTGTCAAGACAAGGATATACTCTGGGGACCTGTAAGTTCTCAGTTCCTCCAGAGTAGCACAATCATGGGAGGAGAGTTTACTCCTCTCCTGGCCTGCTCTCTGGTCTGGGAGCTACCAAAACTTTTCGACCCAGAATCTGCAAGTAGAATTCCCTTTCCAGAGCCTCCACCATGCCAGGACTCTAAATCACCCCAGGACTACCAATCAGGGGTGCGATCCAGATCAACTGTTCAATTCCCTCAGGGTCTTCAGGTCAAGGGCTAAAAAAATGGATGTTTCTTCTTCAGCTGCCACCTGGGACTAAGGCTAAGGGAAGACCCTACTCACCTTCCCAAGTGAAAAAGCTTTCTGACAGACCTTTGAAGCTGTCTTTGGCATTTGTGAGTTGAAGGATCTGGGAACCACAGTTGCTGCCAGGGATTATGCCCCCACGGCCTGTTCTGGTCCTGTTCCTGCTGGTGCCACATGGCCATAGCTCAGCTCAGCTTTGTGGATTGTGCTCCTCTCTATGTCCCATGTGATAGACCTTTCCTTTTGGCCTTCCAGGCCGCTTTGGGCTAGAAATTTCTATCACTCTGTTGTTTTGTGGCTTCTGCTTCTCTAAAATTTGTTTAGAGTCATTTTTTACAGGTATTTTATGGGCTGTGGGGGAAGAGCTAGAGTAGGTGCATTTTTCTTCTCTGTCATCTTAGCTCTGCCTCCCCATCATCTTTTTCTTCCTCCATACCATAACCTCACCTTTTTTTCTAACGAAAAAATTACTTTAGCTTTTTTGATTGTCATAGTATGATCTATTGTTTCAAAGTGATCTTGAAATATGCTAAATCTCAAAGATATTTTTCAGAACACATTGCTATGAAGCTGACCTCATCTTGTACTTGTGAAAATGATTTCTTTGAATCCATGGAAGACTTTCCATTTATCTTTTTTAAATTTAACCTCATTAGAATATTTTCTCACCAGCTGCCTTTCTGCATGAACCAGATACTAAGACCTGAGTTTTGAGGTACCAGAGGTTGTCCTGAAGATCTATTTCTCTGAACTCTAAAACCTAGGTGGAGGTTAATTCAGGAATCCAGGTGATCCAGGGTAAAAGAAAGCAGAGCCATTGACCCCACTCAAAAATGTTTTAGGAGGCAAAACTTTCCACAAGGCTCCAATTCAGGAACTAAGGCTAGAGAGATGATTAAACTGAAGAATACTTCCACCAATATAAAGATTTTTCACAGATCTGAAGATTTCCCCAAATCGAACCTAGTGAGGAATGCCAAGACAACTGCCAGCAGAGACTTAAAAGGGGGAGGGAATACATTCTGCATAAGAATAAAATTCAAGAAGAAATGAAGCAAGAAATAAAAATTAAAAAATCTCTGGAGGAAAGAATTGGCAGGGAAATAATGAGCTTAGAACTGCAAATGGCAAGCTTTATTCAAGTAACAAACTTCCTGGAAATTACAATAGGTCAAACAGAAATCAATAATTCTGTTAAATAGCAAGTATTAGATTACTTTTTAAATTTAAAAATATATGTAATGTCCATAGTAAAAAATGACAGACTTGGGAAACAAGTCAATGAAAAAATCATTGAACTTCCTGAATCATATGATGAAAGAAAAAAGTCTATGATACATTTCAACAAATCATAAATATATTCTATTATAATCAAAGGTTTAAAAAGGATAGAAAAACTCCATTGGTATCATCCTGTAAGAAATACAAAAAGAAAAGTACCAGGATTGCCATCACCAAAATCTAGGACTTTATAGAAGAAAAAATATTGCAAGCAAGAATCCAAAGAAAAGCAATGCATGTATATTACATACTACACTAAAATTTGATTTTAAAAAAATCAAATAACTTGTACAAAAATATTTATAGAAGCTCTCTTTGTGGTGACCAAAAACTGGAAATCAAGGGGATGTCCATCAATTGGGGAATGGCTGAATAAATTATGGTGCATGAATGTAATGGAATACTATTTTACTATAAGAAATGATGAACAGGAAGACTTTAGAGAGGCCTGGAAAGACTTATATGAACTCATGCTGAGCAAAAGAAGCAGAACCAGGAGAACTTTGTACATAGCAACAATCATAGTATGTGAGAAATTTTTCTGGTAGACTTAGTACTTCATTGCAATACAAGGACTTTAGTAATTCCCAATGGTCTCTTAAGTCAAAACATATTCCACATCCAGGGAAACAACTATGGAATTCCATTGCAAAATGAAGCATTTTGTTTTGGTTTTGTTTTATGATTATGTTTTGGTTTGTTTTATGATTTCTCCCATTAGTTCTTCTATGCAACATGACTAAGGTAAAAATGTATTTAGTATGAATGTATGTGTAGAACCTAAAAAAAAAATGAAATACAAAAAGAAATGTACCAGAATTGCCATGGCCAAAATCTAGCACTTTATAGAGGAAAAAATATTACAAGCAAGCATCCAAAAAGAAGCAATTCAAGTACCAAAAGACTACAGTCAGGATCACAAAAGACTTGGAAACATCTACTAAAAACCCAAAGTAGAGTATAGAACACAAAATTCCAAATGTCAAAAGATAAGTACTTAAAATAAGAGTAACTTATCCTAAAAATCCTATAAGAAGAAAAAAAATAATGTTTAATGGAACAAAATACTTTCAGGTATTTCTGATGAAAAGCAATTGAACAGGAACTTTGACATGCAAGCACAAGATTCAAGAAAACCTTAAAAACATAAATTCATTTGGGCACTTAGAAAGAAATATATGATGACACAGTGCTAATATTCTAATGATGGAGAAGAAACTGTCTCTTCAGGAATTCAACTTCAAAGAGTATAAAGGGAGTTCAATAAGAAAAGAAGATTTTGGGTGGGCTGTTGGTTCTAATCTGAGGGCTTTGAGAGGAGAAAAACAAGGAAAGGTAAGAGGAAGATAGTAGCGTTGATAAGAGGAAGAATGGAATGGAAGTTGCTATTCCATATAAGCAGGCTACAGGAGATGAGGGGAAAAGAGACAAATATAGAGGAAAGAAAAGGAGTGTAAGACCAGCAAATGAACCTCATTTTTCCAACAGGAACAAAAGAGGAATGAACATACATAGAAACAGGAATTGGGATAGAAAAAACATAAATCCAGTTGAGAAACTGGGTAGGGAAATTCACTATACATTACAACAGGGTAGATGTAATTACATGTAAAACAAACACCCTAATCAAGGGGAATACAAGACAAGGTAGGGAGAAAGTGGGGAGAGAAAAAGAGGGAAAAAATAGAAAAGAAAAAGAGATGACCATTGAATCTTTTTTCAAAGCATACCAAACAGTATAGAAGGAATTTCAGAAAGATTAAAAGTGATGTGTGACATTTATTAGAAACTTGTTTTTTTTAAGTTACCAATATAAGATGAATGTCTTTTTACATGTCCTTCTGTGTATATGGAAATGATTGGGGTTTTCATGATTAAACACAAAATAAAACATTTAAACCTCTTAAAACTCAGTCAAGATTTGGCAAAAGTATTCAATTTTAAGAACAGAGTCAAGATGGTGAAGTGGGAGGTCACAACTGCCAATGTTCCCTCCAAATATCTTCTAAAATGACAATAGAAAATATTCCAAATTCTGGGTGGGAAATCCAAGAAAAATTCATGAGCCATTTTTCAACCCAGAGTAGCTTAAAAAGTAGAAAGACAAGTCCACAGATACTGGGGTTGAGGCTGATCAGGAGTGTAGAACAATGGAAGCAACACCAGACAGTGCTGGTGACATCTGCTATGACTATGTAAGTAGTGGTGGGGAACAACCCAGCATCCAGGAACAGTAAAGGCAACTGAACATTTGGGCAGAAAAGGACATAAGGGGACCTCTGTATTAAGATGAGGCACAAGGTCCGGTGTCATCTAGCAGTTCTGTCACTCATTAACCAAGAGTAAAAAAGCAGCAGGGAGTACCTAGTAAGGACAAAGTAAGTAAGGACAAGAGCACAAGGAAGGCAGTAAACAGACTTCTCCCTGGATCACACCATATTGGAGACATCATAATCTCCCGAGCTCCCAGAATGAACTGTGAAAACAATAGCAGGACAATAAAAGCAAAAGTTCAGGTCAATCATTCTCCCCTCCCCAAGGTAAGGAGGTATTAACCCTAACATAAAGTCCAAGATCAAGAAGGAGGCTGAAGAAAATGACCATAAAAATCTATTAGGGTGACAGGAAAGCTCAAGACGCAAACTCAGAAGAATACAATGACTTGAAAACATTTACAAATAAAACCTCAAATTTAAAAGAAATACAGATTGAATGCAAGATCAACATGAATTCATAGAAAACCTTAAGAGAGAGGGGTTTTTTAAAGCAAAAACAATTGTTTTAAAAACTAAATGAGTGATAGAGGAAAAATTGGGAAAGGAAATAAGAGTTATGCAAGAAAATTATGAAAAGAGAATTAACAACTTGGCAAAAGAGGTACAAAAATATTGAAGAAAATAATTTCTTAAAAATCAGAATGAGTCAAATGCTTAAAGAGGTACAAAAGGTCACTGAAGAAAACTCCTAAACTCCTTAACTCCTAAAAAAAATTGATTATCAAGTGGCAGTTAATGATTCCATAAGATATGAAGAAACATTGAAAAATAGCCAAAGACTATCAGAAAAAAATAATATGTCAACTATATCATGGGAAAAACCAATCTCTTTGAAAAGTAGATCAAAGGGAGATGATTTAAGAATTATTGGTCTGCCTGAAAGCCATGCACAGAGAAGAAAGGCCTTAGCATAGTATTTCAAGAAATTATCAAAGAAAACTGCCTAGATATCTTTGAGCAGAGAGCAAAGTAGAAATTGAAAAACATCCACTTATCCTAAAAGAAGTTGTAAAGTGAAAACTCCCAGATATGTTATAGCCAAAATTCAGATGTCCTGCGTCAAGGAGAAAATACTGAAAGCATCCAAAAAGAAAAAAATCAAAGTACAGTGAAGCCAAAGTTTGGATCACATAAGATTTAGGAACTGTCACTATAAAGGATTCAAGGGCTTAGAATATTATGCTGTAGAAACCAAACAATCTAGGATTACAACCCAGAATAATTTATCTAAGAAAACTGAGTATATAACCCTACAAGGGACAAAATAAACACTTAATGAACCAGAGACATTATTCAATTCAATAAATATTTGTTCATTAAAATCATGTAAATCTTTTAAAAAAGAAAGACTGTAAGCTTCTTGAGGGCAGAGATGATCTTAATTTTCTTTTTACATTCCCCAAGCTTACTATAGTGCTTGACATATAATAAGTGATTAATAAATACTTTTTCATTCATTCATATGACCAGTGTACTATGTACCAAAATCTTTTTGGATCTTCACTCTCATTTACTGTGTTATGTGTAAGTTCTATATTTATGTGAACTGAACATTTTTGGGGGTTCTTTGAAGAACCTATTTTCTCTCCAGTATATGTTGGAGCATAAAGCTTCAATTATTTCAATAGTGGCTCTCTTTGAAAAGCGTCATTATGTGCACTGCAGTATAAAATGACCAAGAATCTCATGAAATGGTTTTTCGTCTTCTGTTAACTGCATGACAAGAGCATCTCCTGCTATCCACCTCCAGAAAAAGAACTCATGGGGTCTGAATGTATCAAATGTCATTCATGTTCATCTCTTTTATCTAGGGGTTTCCAAAGCCATTTTAGAAGCTGCTGGGCCAACTGTGGAATCAGAGTGTGCTACATTAGGTATGGTATGAATGCTTCTGTTATAGCCATAATTCAGTGCAAGTAAAATAACTGGTAGTGAGAGGATGTGTGATAGGATGGAAAAAAGTCAGAAATCTTTTGAGACCCAGTGTTCCATGGGAGAGGGGTCCTGAAGGCTGGATTATAATAATTTTCCTTTAAAACATGAGCAAGACCATAGTAGGCAACAATCACTCACACCCACAAGGCTCCCTCTGTCTCCCATTTCCCCTAGCAACCTACCACAGTATCTAAAACTTTCACCATTAGAGACTCTTCTTAGGGGTTAAAGACATTGTCTCTATAGATTGTTACCTCAAAAGGCATCAGACATTACAATAGTCTCAGCTACTACAACAATATAAATATTTAAAATCAATATGAAGAGACAAGAAAAATCTTGTCAATTCCAATTGTCCTTGTTGGTACCATAATATCAAAATTAAATAACACAGTCTTCTGTTAACAAATCAGCAAACTTAACTGGTCTGGGGATGTGTTTAGGTGTTTCTTGGGAAGTCTAGCAGAAAAAGTACAAACTAATTTTTTTAGGATAATTATAAAATGGTATTACAAATGATCCCAGGAGATATCTATAGTAAACAGATTACTCAGAGCCCTGTCATAGCCCTCCCCAGGTCACCTCCCATGCTTTAGAATCAACCTTGAGAATACTTAGCAGGGGAATATGACATAGTCATTGTCTTCAGGTATTTGAAGTCTTCTTATTTGGAAGAGGGATGTGACTCCACATACTCCAAGAGGGAAAAACTTGGACCAATGGGAAGAAGTTCACACCATTAGATTGTGAGGGCAATGGCTGTCAGCTTATTGACTATGACGAAGATTGTAGGGTCATAGATTTAGACATAGAGTAAATAATAGTAGTTACCTAGTTCAACTACTTCATTTTAATATATAAATAAACTGAATCCCAGAAAGGTTAAATGACTTGCCCAAATTAATGTCATAAGCAGTAATTGAGGATGTCTTCTGATTCTAAACTCATTGTTCTCTCCACTGTGCTACAATATATTTGCTAGATCTTGAGGGAAAACAAATTGATCATAAAATTCTGGACTTAGCACTGGAAGGAACCTCAAAGCTCATCTTGTCCACCACTTCTTTTATTTAGATGACTAACTTGAGGCCCAGAGAGGTTCAATGATTTGCCCAAAGTCCCACAGGTGATAAGTAACAGAGGTGGCATTTGTAACTAGATCCCTTGACCCCAAAGGCAACACTCTTTCTAGTATACCATATTGGAACTTATAAAAAAGAAAGAAAAGAAATAGATTATTTTATAACTTTGTTGGCTTTCCATCACTAGAAATGTTTAAGTAGAGGGCGGATAATTATGTCAATGATGCTTTGGAAAGTGTTTACGCATGGGACAGGATCATATTATATGAGCCCTAAGGTACCTTTCATCTTTGAGATTCAGTAAGAATAATAGATAATCAAAGGAGCTATGCAAACTGGGATTGTTGTTTTCATGTCATTCTTACCTAAATACATTATCCTATATTCTCAATTATTCAAAAGTCTCTGTTCAGCTAATGTTTCATGCCTTTGTGTCTTCCATTCTCTAGCTGCAAATCATCCGAGAAATTTTATAGTAACACAGGGTGGAAAATTAAGGTGCAAGAAAATAATTCATGTTATTGGGGGAAATGATGTCAAGCAAACCATCTCTGAAGTCCTAAAGCAATGTGAACAGATGAAATATGTGTCCATTTCCCTTCCAGCCATTGGAACAGGTTTGTAGCCTCCTATCTGAATATCCTCTAGATTATATATTCACTGGTAAAGATAATCATTAAAGTTAACTCTATATGAGAGTGATGACAGTGATGTTCATCTATTTTAGGTCTTCACAATGTGTTTTCACTCTGGGTACTGTGGGCACTGTTGGATTTTGCCTCTAGTCTTAAACTATGAATAAGCAAAAAGAAAAAGAGTGAAAGATAAACTGGTAAAGAGTAAGACTTAAGGATGAAGATGAAGGTGAGGAAGAGCCAGAAAAAGTGGAAAGAAAATAAATCGATCCATTTCTCAGTCTATTTTGCTCTCTTCTTTTGCCTCCTTTCATTTTCTTTCTTTTCCCTGGTTTAACTTCTTGGCTTCCTCCTCCCCACTCTTTGTCTCTCACATGTTTACTCTTTAGCACTCATTTGTTCTCTGTTTTCAATGTCTACCTCCATGCAGGTGACTTCTCAATCAGCAGTTCAAAGCTGTGAACACCTTCAGCCCTAGTCTAATCTCTCCTTTCTCTGTTAGACAATTGCATTTAGTGCCACCTAAAACTTTACAGGTCAAATATTGAACTTATCAATGAATCACAGATGTTTTATAGCCAGAAGAGGTTATGTAATTCTAGGTTAATTTCCTGATCTTCAGCCAAGACCTAAAGAAGATAAGCAACTTGCCTGAGATCAAGTAATAATAATAAGATTCAACTCCTCATATTCAACTCTTCTTTTCAATTACTCAGTCCCTCATCACCTCATACATGGATTACTACACTTGTCTTTTAGATGATATTCTTTTCTTCCTCCACTTTTTCCTATGTATAACTCTAGGATACACTTTATTCTTTTTAAATGAAAAATATTGATAACAAAGATAATAATGATTTTGTATTTAAACTTTTTTTAAAAATTGAATTTCTTTTGTACACTTCCCAATGTACACTCAAACTACCCCCAACAGAAGAAGAGTTTATCAATTGTTACCAGGAAGCAACAGTATGACAGTATGGTGCTAAGATTGACTTTATAATTGAGCAGAGTTTTGTAAGCTCTCCTCGTTGATTTTATTTATTTTTTAATTGGCAGAGTACATCTAATTCTTCAAGCTCAGCTAACTTTCCTCTGTGTCATTTCATACAAGTCTTCCTCTCTGGTAATAATCGACTGCTTGTGGGAAAGCTAAAAATTTTACAGTTGATTTGTTTATAAAAATCTATGATATTTATCCATTTATTTATATAACCCTTATAGAATAAGCTTGGTGGGTGAAACAGTTGAACTTTCCACTGTCTTCTACTTTCAACTCCCTTGTAACTCCCTGTTAACAATTGTGCCTTGCCAAGAATCACTCCAACCTGTATCACTACCATCTTCTGCCTCCTCCTTTCCTCCTCACCTACTTCTGAACCAAGAAGGATGCTGTCACACAACTGTGCTCACCACAAATTTAAGGTATCCAGTCTCGTCGGGGACTTCATTGGAGGAATGTAGTCTTTTTATTCCTCTTTAAGAGTTTCTTTTTTCCCACTCATCACAGCAGCTATTCAGATCTTTCCTTTGCTCTTTAGGCCTCTCGTGGTATCCTTTCCCTCTCCCTCTGAGTTGAGGATCTTTCCTCCTACTTTACAAGAGAATCAAGGACAATTGCAACAAGTTCCCTTTTCTACCCTGCTCTGCTTCTGACAACTTCTTGACTTCATCTCCTGCTGGTTCCTCCTTTCCTTCAATCTCTGATAAAGAGGTGACCTTCATTCTTCAAATAATGAATGGTTAGAGGAAAGAAGGCTTCCCACAAATCTCTTCTAACTCAGTTATCAAAGTGATATTAAATGCCTTCATAACCTACCCCCACCTTTTCTTTCCAGTCTTCTTCAACCTCATATCACACCATGAACTCTATGATCCAGTAACATTGGTCTAGCTATTAGTTAAACAAGACAAGCTATCTCCAGAGTGCAGGCATTTTCACTGACTCCCATGCCTAGAATGCTATCCCTCCTCATCTCTGTCTGCCTTCCCAAACTGAAATCACGTCTTCTAAAAAAAAAAAAAAAGCCTTTCCTAATCCCTCTTAATAGTTACTTCTTACCCCTGTTAAATCTCCAATTTATTCTGCATAAATCTCCAATTCATTCTGTATATTGTTCATTTGTTTATGGTTGTTTGCTTATTATCTCCCTTATTAGATTGTGTTCTTTGAAAACAGAGTACTCTCTTTGCCTCTTTTCATTTCTATGTCTTTTTTTCTATTTTTCTCCTTCTTTTGAGAGGCAATTGGAATTAATTTTCTTGCCCAAGGTCGCATTTACTGCACCAGCTAGCTTCCCTTTTGCTAATATCCAATGCTTAACACAATGCCTGATACATAGTAGGTGCCTGATAATTGCCTTTTCATTGAGTGACATCCTCCTCTATCAATACCTAAAATGCTATTGACTTTTTGGTTTTGTTTTGAGCTCCTATCATCCTGTTCCCTCGTATTGAACTTGTATTCTGTTCAAACTAAATAATTTTGAAATAATGTATAGCTAAACCTTCCCCACCATGTACTATGGATTTTGTAAAACTCAAATGTAGACCTTGATACTTATCTAATTGATCTGATCTCTATAGCATCTCTGATATTTGTTCCCTTCTCTCTCATAATCATCACCCAAAGTCAGGTCCCCATCACTTCTCATCTGAATTATAGCACTAGCTTTCAAACTAATCTTCCCATATCCAGCCTCTCCTCTTCTTAATCCATTATCAACACAGCTGACCAATTGATATTTCTAAATATCATCATCTATAATAATAATGATACATTTTGCTTCCACACTCAAAAAACCTTAGTGGTTCCCTATTAATTCTGGGATAAAATACAAATCTCTCTGTTTGGCACTCAAAGGACTTTACAGTCTAGCTTCAATCTATCTTTCCAAAATGATTTATTCTTCATACATTTTATGTTAATGTAACCTACTTACTGATCCCCACCTATAATAATCTCTCCTCCATACCCTTTTACAGACTATTATCATATCTGAAATTCTCTCCCGTTCCCCATCTCCTTTGCTTCTTAGTATCCCTAGCTTTCATTAAGTCTTAATTCAAGTGATATTGTCCACCCAAGACCTTGCTTCGTCCCTCCTGGCATCCAGATCAATTACAACTAGGTGTCACAAGGGATCTCTGGACATGAAATCATGAAAACTTGAGTTCATATTCCACCTTAGGCATTGTCTTCCTCATTTTCCTCATTTTTAAAATGAAGATAATGATACCCCCTACTTCCCAGAGATGTTGAGGTGCTAAAATTAAATAATTTCACAAAGCACATTATAAATCTCAAAGTGCTATGTTATTTACACTATACATATTTTATTTTGATGTATCTATTTTACTTGAAATTTTTCTAAGTAGCACAGAAACTCCTTGAAAAAAAAATGTTGTTTCATTTTCAAATATATACCCCCAGTACCTGGCCAATAAAAAAATTGCTTGTCACTGACTGGATACATAGCTCCCAAAGAACCTTGCATAGCTGAATGACCAAAATGCCAATTATTATCTTTATACTAAAGTAATTCAAAGAAATTTTGTGTCCCGTCATTAAAATACATTGCAGATGTTCAACACATTAGGGATCTTCTCTTCTTCACAAACTTTCTAAATGGCTTTGAGAGTTCACAGGGTAAGACAGTTTACTGACAACCAAAAGACTACTTACCTAAGATGAGGTGGGACATGAAATGAGCATCTGAATCTAGTGAATTGCCACGTTCTGACTTTGGTTCATTCGGTTTACTGTAGCCATTGCTAATTGAGCTTTAGGCTTCCAAAGGACTGGAATTGTACTTTTCTATAGGACCTAGAAAAGAAGGAACTTAGTCCACAATATTTGAGATGCTGACAGTGAATCCAATAATTGATTTGGTGGAAGGAGCGTTTATCCACTAAGAATCAAACCTACCAAGATTTAAATAGTATTTTGAGGCAGGAGGAGACTAAAAGAAAAAGGGAAATGTTATTTATTATTTTCCATTTTTTATTTTATTTTTTCAGGACATGGCAAACAAGACCCTGCTAATGTTGCTGGATCTATAATTGATGCTGTTGAACATTTTGCACAGAAAGGATCTGGCCAGTCAGTGAAAAAAGTGAAAGTGGTCCTCTTCCTGCCACAGCTACTGGAAGTATTTCATGATGCTATGAAAAAAAGAATAAGATCTAAGCCACAAACCTCAACCTCTGTATTCTCTAAGATGAAATGTAAGTTGTACATTTTCTTTAATGTTCATATGCCTGTGATTTATCTTGAAAACATTTATGGGTAACTTCTCCTGATATTATCATGTATTTTGAAAGCATTTTTCAGTCTTGCAAGCCAGTTTCCAAAAAAACAAGATACTTTGGTATTGGAAAAAATTAAAAAATCAGCAACGTTCCAGGTGTGTGGTGAAAGCAAGGAGAATGTTGAAAGCACCATCTCTTGGATAAAAGATTTAATTTTAAAGGAACACAAAAGTTGGTCTTTCTCTGATGAGTCCATCCAAAACTTTGATGGAAAAGAATACAATGAACTGAATGAGCTGCAAAATAGATTAAATATCACCATTGATGTAAAACATGGAGGATCTCAAATAGAGGTCACAGGAACTACCCAAGATGTGTTTGAGGCCTCCCAGGCAATTCAAGGTATGATCAAGAGAACACAATTACGTATGGATGAGGGCTCTAAGGCTGAGGAGCTCAGTAGAACCATCACATGGGAGTATAATGACAACGGCATTTTCAAGCCTTTTGACAAAATAACTAATCTACATTTAGAAGATGCAAGAAAAGGAAAGAAAAATAAGATTGTTGTTAAAATTGAGAATGAAAACTACACAGTAGACTTTAACTCTAACCTTGCTACCAATGGAAAGGGGCATAGCTTCCCTGTTCGTCGTACCAAAAAACCTGAAGGTAGGTTCAGCTTTGCTTTATTTTTCTTCCTGCCCCACTGCGCCCCCTTCTCTCAATTCTCTCTCTCCCCCTTTCTGTCATTCAGCCAATAAACATTTATCAAGTACCTATTGTGTGTCCGGGTACTGTGCTAAACCTCTGGGGGTACAAAGAAAGGCAAAACACAGTTTCTATTCTCAAAGAGCTAAAAATCTAATGGGGTGACAACATGAAAATAACAAGCTAAAATGTTAAAATGGGTAAAGTGGAGATAATGAGCAGAGAGAAAGCACTGAAATTAAGGGGAATTCATAAATACTTCCTAAGGAAGGTGGGATATTAGCTGGGCTTGGAGGAAGCCAGGGAAGTTGGTAGGCAGAGATGAAAAGGAAGAGAAATCCAAATATGGAGGACACGCAGTGAAAATGCCCTGACTGTTTAGTTTCTGTCTCCTTTCTGTCTTTCTTTCTTTCCTAACTCTCCCTCTTTTTCTTCTGTTTCTACTACAATTTGGGGCACTTGTGTTGAGATATCTAACAGATGATGGCAACAACATTACCAAATTCCCAGTACTAGATTAAAATGCAATTGAGAAATATTTAGCAAAATAAACAAAAATACACAAAACATAGATAATTTTATTATATGGTTAGAAGAGAAGATTTGAAATGACTACTTTGGTGAGCAGGATACTTAATCACTTATAGAGGAGAAACACTGCTTGCTATAGAGAGGATCCAGCTGAGATTAGAAAACATATTTTTAGTTGATCCAGTATCATTATTTCCTCCAACTCCATGAATAGACAGCATCTGGAAAGACATGATGGATATATGTGAAAGAAATAATTCAGGCATTGGGAGAGGTAGGATGAAGGATGACTTCATTATCATTCTACTACAGGCAGGGGATATGAAAGGAAGAGGTTAAGGAGATCTCAGAAAACCATGGGGATAGGTGATGGAAGAACCCTCGTAGGTCTCACCAGCTGATCTGAACCAGTAAGGGTACCATAAGAAGTTGATTGATGGAAGCCTCCTCATCTCCAAATTTCAGTTGTAGTTTCTCAGCTGCTAGCATCCTAGATTTTTTTCAGATTCTAGGTTCTAGTTTGGAGAACCCTGTCTTATTTTGTTTAGTTTTGTATCTGTGATTTCATTGGTAGAAAGAGCTCCCAGTGAGAAAACTCTCTATCCTTCCCAGGCAGGAAAAGTCTTCAAAAGATCAACACTGGCAGAGCAACTTACATTCTAGAAGAGTTGATGGGGCCCTCAGAGTTGAAATGATTTATCCATGGGTCAGGTATCCACTATGTCGTCAGAGGAAGAACTTACTAACTTTAAGAACAGTTCTCTCTGCCCACTATACAATACTGCTTCTTCATCCCCACTCTCAAATACCATCCAGTATAAATTAATACATTTGCTAATAGTTTCTAATTCTATGTCTTCTGAGTTTTCTTTGCATCAAATCATTTCTACAAAAAATCATTTCTGTTTGACCTAATAAAATAGAGTTTCTGAACCTGCCATGCCTGGTACAAGAACCTGGGACAGAAGTGGAAGGCACTTCCTACCAGCTTGTTCTTCTTACCAGCTTTACTCATTTCACTGTTGCATCTCATTTTCTACTTAACTCCCATGAATCCAAGAATAGATATGAAAGAGGGAATGAAACAAATATCTATAATTGCCTACTATGTGTCAGACACTGTGTAAACTCTAACAATTTCTCATTTGATTTTCACAACAACCTGCAACACAAATGCCATTATCATCCATATTTTACAGCTGTGAGAATTGAGGCAAACAGACATTAAGTGTTTGACTCAGAAATTCACAAATCGTAAATGTCTGAGGCTGGATTAGATCTCAGATCTTCCTGATTTCAGATCTAGGGCTCTAGCCACAGAACCATCTAACTGCCTATAAAATATTTTTGGATGATGAACTCTAGATAAATTTTGTATACTAGTGTTTTTAAAATAAAGTAGCAAGTTATGCAATTTGATTTAAAATAGTTGAAGGAAATAATTGAATAATAAAAGCCAGCAGGATATAGTAGATAGAGTAGATAGAGATGGAAATAGGAAGGCATAGGTACATATCCATACACACTTGCTACCAGTGTGACTCTGGGCAGGCCACATAAATGTCCCAAGACAACTCTCAGACTAATCTATATGTGGAATACAATCTTTATGATGCTATAGATAAAATAATAGACTTGTACTGTATTTGATGGATTAATTTGTTCATCAATTACATGTTATATTGATGGCTGGGTAAGCAGAATAAGTCAAAACCTATTCAAAAGCTCTTATGGGTATACAGTTTTTCTTTCCCTAATAGTACAATATCTTTCATGTAGTGAGTGCTCAACTAATGTTTCTTAAATTGCATTGAATTCTCAAAGCCTAGCATTAAGAGAATGTAAAAGAATTCAGATGTTATTCTGCTTTTTAGAGAGCCCTGGGAATTTAGATTGCATAATCCTATCCTGCCATGTGGGAGGAAATTATTAATCACCAAATATTTGTCTTTCAGTTGAGGTCCCTAATCACTGGAATGACATGAAAGACCAGAACCTTCTTTTGGTGGATTTACCTCCAGGACATAAAGAATACAAGCAAGTAAAAGACAAATTTTATCAGACATGTGCTAACTATACAATAGAGAAGGTAAATTTACTCTTTATCATTGTCTTGACTACTAATCTTCCATTTCTCAGTACTATCTCTAGCCCTCACAAATGTTCTTCTCTCTTACATATATATCTAGTCTGAAATCATCTCCTGTATGCTAGTTGGACTCAACACTCAACACTGGATGTTTCCAGCTGTATATCCCATAGGCTTCTCAAATTCAATGCCTCCAAAACAGAATTCATTGTCTTTCTTCCCAAACCATCCCTTCTTTCCAACATTCCTTTAATTGTTGATGGCACTACCATCCACCTACTTTTACAGGTTCCCTACAATAGTATCCTCTTTGACTCCTTACTAAATCAGAGTGAAATGGTAATATCCTTGGTCTTACCCTCACTTAGAACTCTGAAATTCCTTTGTCTGGTCATAATCATTATCAATCCATTGTCCTTGCACCTAATGATGCCTAAACCAATTCTTCATCTTCACCAGTTATATTACATTTAAAACAACATTGTTGTAGATATTTTAATGGAATAGATTTTTATATTATGCCATGTTGATTCTATGAACCTGCCAAGAATCAGATTCAATAAAATGTGAATTGGCTAGGGAAACCTACATGCAAATAGACATCTTTTCCTAACTCAAAGTTTTCTGAATTTTTAAAATTAATTTATTTTTAGTTTGCAACATTCATTTCCACAAGATTTAAATTTGAAATTTTCTCCCCATCTCTTCCCTCTCCCCACCCCAAGATACTATGCATTCTAATTACCCTTCCCTCCATTTTCCTTCCATTTTATCACTCCCCACCCCTTTCTCTTATCCCTTATCCTTTTCTTTTTTCCTGTGGGGAAAGATAGATTTCTATACCCCATTGCTTGTTTATTTTATTTCTCAATTTCATACAAAAACAATTTTTAACATTCATTTGTTTGACTTTTTTCTATTTTCATTTAAATTTATTTTTAGTTTTTAATATTCATTTCCATAAGATTTTGAGTTCCAAATTTTCTCCCCATGTCTGCCTTCCCCTGAGTCTATTCTCTCTTTTGTCACACACACCCCATCTCTTATCCCCATTTTCCCTTTTTTCTTGTAGGGCAAGATTCTATACTCCATTGCTTGTATTTCTTATTTCCCAGTTGCATGCAAAAGCAATTCTCAACATTTGTTCCTAAAACTTTTAATTCAAATTTTTCTCCCTTCCTCCCTCTCCACCAATCCCCACTGAGAAGGCAGGCAGTTCAATATAGGCTAAACATGTGTAGTTATGCAAAAGATTTCCATAATAGCCAGGTTTTGAAAGACTATATTTCCCTCCATCCTATCCATTTATACCATTCTCTCTTTTGACCTTGTCCATCATCAAAACAGTTTATTTCTAATTACTCCCTCCTCCCGTTGACCTTCCCTTCTATCATCCTCCCAAACCCCACTTGCAGCTTTCTCCTCTAATTTTCTGTAGAATAAGATAGATTTTCATACCAAATTGGGTGCGCATTTTATTCCCTCCTTAAGTCAAATGTAATGAGAATAAGCTTCACTTTTCCCCTCTCACTTTTTCTCCCTTTTGGCTTCATTGCAAAAGCTTTTTTCTTGCCTCTTTTATGAGTGATAATTTCCCACATTCCATTTCTCCCTTTCTCCTCCCAGTGTATTCCTCTCTCATCCCATAATTTTATTTTTAGGTATCATCCCTTCCTATACAACTGACCCTGTGCCCTCTGTCTACATGTATATAATCCCTCCAAATACTGAGAAAAATCTCAAGAGTTACAAATATTATATGTCCATGTAGGAATGTAAGCAGTTCAGCTTTAGTAAGTCCCTTATGATTTTTCTTTCCTGTTTATCTTTTCACGCTTCTTTTTATTATTGTGTTTGACAGTCAAATTTCCTATTCAGCTCTGATCTTTTCATGAAGAATGCTTAAAAGTGCTCTATTTCATTGAATGACCATTTTTCCCCCTGAAGTATTATACTCAGTTTTGCTGGGTAGGTGATTCTTGGTTTTAATCCTAGTTCTTTGACTTCTGGAATATAATATTCCAAGCCTTTCCATCCTTTAGTGTAGCAACTGCTAGATCTTGGGTTATCATGAGTATATTTCCATAATAGTAAGATTGTTCTTTTCTGGCTGCTTGCAATATTTTCTCCTTGACCTGAGAAATCTGGAATTTGATTACAATATTACTAGGAGATTTTGTTTCAGATCTCTTTCAGGAGGTGATCGGTGGATTCTTTCAATATTTATTTTTCCCTCTGGTTCTAGACTGTCAAGACAACTTTCCTTGATAATTTCATGAAAGATGATTTCTAGACTCCTTTTTTATCATGATTTTCAGGTAGTCCAATAATTTTTAAATTATCTCTCCTGGATCTGTTTCTAGGACAGTTGTTTTTCCTGTAAGATAATTCACATTGTCTTCTATTTTTTCATTCTTTTGGTTTTGTTTTATCATTTCTTAGTTTCTCATCTGCTCCATTCTAATTTTTAAAAAACCATTTTCTTCACTGAGCTTTTGGACCTCCTTTCCCATTTGGCTAATTCGTCCTTTTAAAGCATTCTTCTCATTGGCTTTTTGGACCTCTTTTGCTATTTGGTTTAGTATCTTTTTAAAAGTGTTATTTTCTTCAGCACTTTTTTGGGTCTCCTTTGGCAGACTGTTGGCTTGCTTTTCATGATTTTCTTGTATAGCTCTCATTTCTCTTCTCAATTCTTCCTCCACCTCTCTTCCTTGATTTTAAAAATCTCTTTTGAACTCTTCCATGGCCTGAGACCACTGTATATTTTTTTTGGAAATTTTGGATGTTGAAGCCTTGGCTTTTATATCTTCCTCTGATGGTATGCTTAGTTCTTCCTCATCCAAAGAATGGAAAAAATACCTTTTTTCCAAGAAAGTAACCTTCTATAGTCTCATTTTCCCCCCTTTTTTGTTATTTTTCCCAGCTAGTTACTTGACTTTGAGTCCTTTCTCAAGTGAAGGGTATCCTCTAGAGTTTTGTAAGTTCTCATTTTCTCCAAAGTGGCACAAGTAAGGGAGAGGAATTTACTTTTCTCCTGGTCTATACTCTGGTCTGAGAGCAACCACAGAAATTTTTGCCCATGATCTATGAATATGATTCCCTCTCCAGAGCCTCCTCCAGCTCCACCACACCACCACTCCTCACCCCTGGACCACCACTCAGAACTGATACCAGTATTGGCCACACAATTCCCCCAGGTCTTTAGGCAGAGGGCTCCAAAAATGGGAGGCTGCTGCACAGTGGCTGCTGCCTCCCTGGGGCCAGGGTTAGGGCTTGCTCCCTTCTCACCCAGGTGAAAGAGTTTTCTCAGTGACCTTAGAAACTGTCTTTGGCATCTGTGGCTTAAGAAATTTGGAAACTGCAGCTGCTGCCCGTGATTCTATTCCCTGAAGACTGCTCCAATCCTTTCTCTGCTGTGCCATGTGGCCAAAGCTGGGCTGCGCTCTGCTCTGAGTCCAGTGCAATGCACCTTTCCTGTCAACTTTCCAGGTTCTTTGGCTGGAAATCTCTTTCACACTGTCTTTTTGGGGCTTCTGTTCCTCTAGAATTTGTTTAGAGTAATTTTTTAGAGGTATTTTATGAGGAATGGGGGTAGAGTTAAAGTAGATCTGTCCTTCTATTCCACCATCTTGGCTCCACCCCAACATTCATTTGTAAAACTTTGTGTCCCACATACATGTCCTTCCTCTGTCCCCACTCAACTTCATTAAGAAAACAAGCAATTTGGTCTAGGTTATACATGCGTAATGATACAAAACACTTCCATAATAGTCATGTTTTGAAAGACTAACTATATTTTCCTCCATCCTATCCTGCCCCACTTTAATTCTATTCTTTCCTTTGACCCTGTCCCACTTCAAAAATGTTTGCATCTGATTATGCCTCCTCTCATTTGTACCTTTTTTATCATCTCTCCCTGAACTATATTATCTCCAACTACCCTAATACTGAGAAAGGTCTCATCAGTTACAGATATCATCTTTTCATGTAGGAATGTAAAGAGTTCAACTTTAATAAGTTCCTTATGGTTTCTCTTTCTTGTTTACCTTTTCCTGTTCCTCTTGACTCTTGTATTTGAAAGCCAAATTTTCTATTCATCTCTGGTCTTTTCATCAAGAATGCTTGAAAGTCCTCTATTTCATTAAATAACCATTGTTTCCTTAAAGTACTGTATTCAGTCTTGCTGGGTAGGTGACTCTTGATTTTAATCCTAGCTCCTTTCACCTCCAGAATATCATATTCCAAGATCTTACATCCCTTAGTGTACAAGCCACTATGTCTTTTGTTATCCTGATTCTGTTGTTTTAGATTCTTCTTACAAAAAAAATGGAAAAAATTAAGGGAAAAATTAGGATTAGAAAAAGAAGCAAAAGAAATTTTCCAACACCAGGTCATCAAATTGGCCTATCATGTGAATGAAAAAAAAAATGTTAGCAAGACCACAAATTCTGTTTTTTTCCCCGTTTTCATTTATTTAACTTTTTACATTCATTTTCACAAAATTTTGGGTTCAAAATTTTCTGCCCTTTTATCCCCTCCCCCCACCCCAATACCCCAAGCAATCTAATTTTCCCTATCTCCAATATGCTCTCTCTTCTGTCATCCCTCCCTTCTCTTGTCTCCATCTTATCTTTTCTCCTGTAGGGTCAGATGACTTTCTATTCCTCCTTAACTGTATGTCTTCTTTCCTAGTTGCAACAACAATACTAAACAGTTGTTCCTAACACTTTGAGTTCCAAATTCTCCCCATCCCTCCCTCCCCACCCATTCCCTTTGGGAAGGCAGGCAATTCAATATAGCCCCTATCTGTGTAGTTTTGCAACTGACTTCCCTGATGGTCGTGTTGTGTAAGACTAACTGAATTACCCTCCATCCTAACCTGTCCCTCATTGTTTCTCTTCTGTCTTTTGATCCTGTCCCTCCCCAAGTGTTGACTTCAAATTGCTCCCTCCTCCCTTTGCCCTCCCTTCCATCATCCCCCCCCTTGCTTATTTCCTTCTCCCCCACTTTCCTATACTGTAAGATAGGTTTTCATACCAAAATGAGTGCGCATTTTATTCCTTCCTCTAGTCAAATGTGATGAGGGTAAACTTCTTGTTTTTTGTTTTCTGTTTTTTTTTCTCAGCTCTCCTCTTTATCCCTCTACTAATAAGTCTCCTACTTGACTCTTAAATGACATATAATTACCCCATTCCATTTCACCCTATTTTCTCCCACTACATTTCTCTCTCACCACTTACCTTAATTTCTTTTAAGATATGGTCCCATCCTATTCAATTCAATCTCTGCTCTCTGTCTCTGTATATGTGTGCATGTGTGTATGTGTGTGTGCATGCAGGTGTGTAACATGTGTCTGTATGGACCCACCAACTACCCAGGTACTGAAAAGTTTTAAGAATTACAAATATTGTCTTTCCATGTAGGAATGTAAACAGTTCACTTTTGGTAAGTCCCTTAAGACTTCTCTTTGCTGTTTCCTTTTTCATGCTTCTTCTCATTCTTGTGTTTGAAAGTCAAATTTTCTTTTCAGCTCTGGTCTTTTCATCAAGAATGATTGAAAGTCCTCTGTTTCATTGAAAGACCATATTTTCCCTTGAAGTATTATACTCAGTTTAGCTGGGTAGGTGATTCTTGGTTTAAGTCCTAGTTCCTTTGATTTCTGGAATATCCTATTCCACACCCTTTGATCCCTTAATGTAGAAGCTGCTAGATCTTGAGTTATCCTGATTATATTTCCACAATACTGGAATTGTTTCTTTCTAGCTGCTTGTAAGATTTTCTCCTTGAGCTGGGAGTTCTGGAATTTGGCCACAATGTTCCTAGGAGTTTCTCTTTTTGGATCTCTTTCAGGTGGTGATCAATGGATTCTTTCAATACTTATTTTGCCCTCTGGTTCTAGAATGTCAGGGCAATTTTCCTTGATAATTTCATGGAAGATGATATCTAGGCTCTTTTTTTGATCATGACTTTCAGGTAGTCCCATAATTTTTAAATTGTCTCTCCTGGATCTATTTTCCAGGTCAGTTGTTTTTCCAATGGGATATTTCACATTCTCTTCCATTTTTTCATTCTTTTGGTTTTGTTTGGTGATTTCTTGGTATCTCAGAAAGTCATTAGACTCCATCTGTTCCATTCTAATTTTGAGAGAACTATTCTCTTCAGTGAGCTTTTGAACCTCTCTTTCCATTTGGCTCATTCTGCTTTTGAAAGCATTCTTCTCCTCATTGGCTTTTTGAACCTCTTTTGCCAATTGAGTGAGCCTACTTTTCAAGGTGTTATTTTCTTCAGCATTTTTTTGGGTCTCCTTTACCAAGGTATTGACCCGTTTTTTCATACTTTTCTTGCATCTCTCATTTCTCTTCCCAGTTTTTCCTCCACCTGTCTAACTTCCTTTTCAAAATCCTTTTTGAGCTCTTCCAAGGCCTGAGCCCACCCGACATCCCCCTGGGATGTCTGGAGTACTGAGGCCCCGCCCTCCATGTCTTTCCCTGGTGGCAAGAATATGTCCTCGTCGTCGTCAGATCCGAAAGTTGGGATCATTTGCATCTGTTCGAAAAAACTCTCTATATTCTTATTTTTCTTCCCTTTTCTAGGCATTTTCCCAGCCAGTTACTTGACTTCTGAGATTCCTGTCCACCCTCACCTAGACCCGCCCAGCTAGTGCTTGGGGTCTGAGATTCAAATGGGCTTTTCTTGCTGTGCGGCTGCTAATCAATGTGAGCTTTAGTTCTGGTGCTGGGGTGGGGGCAGGGCCGCCTCCCAGGCTCAGCTCCCTCAGGGGCTTTATGCAGAGACCTTCAGTAATGGAACGTGTGGGGGCGGGGCTGCCTCCCAGGCTCAGTTCCCTCAGGGGCTTTATGCAGAGACCTTCAGTAATGGAGCAGGTGAGTCAGGGTCGTCTCCCAGGCTCAGCTCCCTCAAGGGGTTTATGCCGAGACTTTCAGTAATGAAGATTCTGCCTGCTGCTGAGGGAGTCCCGGGCTGCCCCACCTCTGCCTCCGCTGCTTCCTGCCCCCACCTCTGCCACCGCCGCTTCCTCCCGAGGGGGCCCGAGTCACAGAGACACCCCGCTTCCCCTCTCGGCCAGGCCAACCGTCTCTCTCACTGACCTGTAGCTTCTGTGGGCAGAGGGACCTTCCCGGTTGCTGGAGGTTCCGTCCTTGAAGCTGCTTGGATCAGCTTCTCTGGGGCCATGGCCAGGGCAGTGCTGGGGTGGGGTCCACTTTCTGGGGCGCGATGGACCCTGGGGACGGCTCTCCAGGGCTCTCTGGAACGGAAATCTCTTCCACTCTGTTTCTGCACACCTTACAGTGATCCAGAACTTATGGGGATCTCTTTTTACATTAATTCTATGGGCTGTGGGTTCAGAGCTCGTAAACATGCGTCTTTCTGCTCCGCCATCTTGACTCCGCCCCTCAAGACCTCAAATTCTTGAAAATTATTTTCAAGCCTGTGTATATGTGATATTGTAGCCCTTTTACAAATAGACACCAACCCTGCTGCCCCCTCACCAATGCCTTAAATATGAAAAAAGAGACAATAATAAATACAAAAATGCTAAACTTTTATTAGAAGTTGGTATTTTCCTTTTTTATTAAAAAAGCAACTAAATTTTCCTTAAAATGTTAGTTCAATGCTGAATATTTACAGAACTTAGCAGAAATATATTAAAATGACTTCTATTATAAAATTTGCTCCACCCAGAGAAGTATTCTTTATCTAAATATACTTACTATGTCTTATTTTCTATTTATCAAAGACAATTAGAACCTTATTTTTCTTCTATCTCATCTAGTCTGCCCTATAGCAATGTCTAGCTTATTATCAGACTCAGAATGGTGATCCCTCAATTATGTCTTAACTCAGAGGAAGAGAAAAAAATATAGCAAGATATTAAAACTGGTGATTATGATGGGTGAGCCATTTTCACCCACCCTAGCTCTTGTGAGATCTGTTAACAAACTTAAAAGCAATGAGTCATGATCATGGTCCTAGATCAAACTGTTTTTAAAAGGCATTTGCAGTGGAAATATGTTTTACATGATAGCACATGTATAACATATCTAATCGCTTGCCATCATGAAGAAGAGGGAGGTAAAAGAGGAGGTAGGGAAAGAGAAAAAATTTGGAACTTGAAAACCTTATACAGAATTAATGTTGAAAATTGTACATGTAATGGGGAAAAATACTATTTATTTAAAAAAAATAAATAAGCGTTTGTAGATTAGGATAGTGTTCAACGTTAGTCCTTGAACTTTTGAGCACAGTGATTATATATCAGTTTGTGTCTGTGTCTGTGTGTGTTAGACAGAGACAGAGATAGAGACAGAGACAAAGACAGAGAGAGAGAGAGTGTGTGTGTGTGTGTGTTTTAAGGGTGGGAAAAGATGAATAACTTTTCCCAATCTTTAGCAAATGTCATTTGCCAGAAAAGAACTAAAAAACTATTCAACTTGAAAGTGACAATGAGCAACACAGTGTGGTGTAATGGACAGACAACATGCTTTGGAGTCAAGAAGTCTTGGTTTCAAACTAAACCTCTCACACCCACTGACTGTATAAACCCAGGAAAGTCATTTAAACTTTCAGGGCTCCAAACTTCTCCCTACAGCTTTGTGTTCCCAAGAAGGTGCCCATCCATGGTGGTTAGGATCCTCACCATGAGTGCCCTATATTAAAGACATCAGATGTGCAATTCAAAACAAACCATAATTTCAAGAAAGTGACCAAATAATGGAATATTTCTTTTCTAAGTTTAATCACACAAAACTCCAAGTTTAGTAAATTGTCTGGATCTGGAAAATAAAATAGATAGCACTGAACTTGATGTTTATTATTTCATGCTCACAGGAAAACTGCCTAACACAAAATCTAAAATGGGTTCCAATGAAGTGATCATTTTTTAATTCACTTCCATGAGTATTTCATGCCTATCACTGTGCTCATTTCCAAAGTGATTTTCCTTTTTTAATTTGTAGATTCAGAGGATACAGAACAGAAGACTTTGGAATTTCTATAAAACAAAGAAAATATTCATGGATGATCAAAACAAACACACAAATAATGAAAGATGCCTCTTCCATGGGACCGATATTGCCTCAGTGTCCCATGTCAATAGCCAAGGTTTTAATCGCAGTTATTCTGGGAAAAATGGTAAGTAAAGCAGCAGTGACAATGTTTGCTTCAAAAAGTTCAAAGGTGAGGTGGGCCTTTCATATCACACCATCAGCATCTGAACACTTTAAATTGTGTCACCATGGAATCTGCTTTCTTTCTCAATCAATCAACATTTATTAAGCACATACTATTATGTCAGGCATTGTCCTAAGCACTAGGGATAAAAATACACTCACGAAAGAAATAGACCCTGCCCTCAAGGACCTTGCAATCTAATGGAAGAAGATAAAACAAAAAGGAAGCTGAAAAGGGTATAGGTAGAAAAGTAAGAGGAAAACTGAACATGATGGAGCTAGGTGAGAAATAAGAGATATTTGAGCTTCCTTAAAAGGAGATTCAGAATTCATGACACCCCCTCTCACCTACCACTTCCAACCAGGGAGTCAGAGGTTATTAATGAGGTGGAGTATCAAGACTGATGAGTTCTTACAGGAGGGATGAGCTTATCCCAATAATAAGCTTCCTGGGACATGGTGGAGAATTTAGTCAGAGAAGTTTGGAAGTAGTGCAGCCAGGTTAAAATGGATGGGTTGTATTGTCTCCATCCGTTGAGACAGTCCATCAAATCAGAAATCTGGGGTAGGAACTATAGCTGAATAAGAAGGAATTTAGTCCACAAATGAACAAGATTCCATCACAGAGCACTTTTAGGTTTCCTAAGGAAGTCTACATGTGTCTACACATGTGCACACATACACACACACACATCACTTTTTTTCCTTCAGTAGCTTTTTGTTGATGATATATGGCTGTGAATAATGGAAGACAGTAATCTTCAATCAATCAAAATTATGGGTGGCTCAAAAGTTAGTGGGTGAGACACATGGTGGGTGTAAAGAGGGACATATGGTGGGGATAAAGAGCACGTGTCACCCAGTCATCAATGAGGAGCATATGAACAAGAATTGAAGAATGAGGATTGGATGGGCTGCAATCTGCAGGATAGAGAGGAGTGATCAAAGACTTAGAGATTTAGGGCTAGAAGGGGCCTTCAAATTGGTCCAGTCCCCATATTTCACACATGAAAAATTAGAGGAAGGAGAAGTTCAAGAACTTTTTGAGGATCATAGATGGAAAATTTTTGCATCAGGATTTGAAACCAAGTGTATTTTCATTCCACATCCCCTGTTCTTATCCACTATACCATGCCATATCTCCAAAATATCATCAAACCTAGAAATTATGAATAATTGCTAGGTTGTAACTAAAATACACAATAATATAAACCTAAAGGTGATGATTGCAGTGATAGATCAAGGAACTTCTGCTAGGTATTTTTTCTATTTCTGTCTATTTCACATAATTTGTCACTTGGCAAAGTTGGTTTTGAAAAAATTGATCAATATATTTTATTTTATTGTGATGCAGCAAATACCCTGAAACAAAGTTTACATTCACCAGCATAGCCTGTTTCTAAACCCTCAAAGAAAGGAAGGCTGTGGCCTTTCATTTTGATAGTATGATACTGCCCCACATATCTAATCCATTGCCAAGTCATGTTTCTGTTTTCACAACATCTCTCATCTATATCCCCTTCTCTTCACTCACACAGCCAACACCCTAAGTCAGATCTTCATCACATCACTCCTGGAGAGTTGCAGTAGCCTTCTCATCTACCTGCCTCAAGTTTCTACCCACTTTAGTCCATCCTCCTCTCAACCATCAAAATGATTTTCATAAAACTCAGGGTCAACAATGTCACTCCTCTATTCAATGAACATCAGTAACTCCTTGTTTTCTCCAAAATCGAACATAAAAATTTTTAGTTGCATTTGAAGTCTTTTACAACCTAGCTTTTCCCTGCGTTTGCAGTCTTTTCATAGTTTACACACTTACCAGTCCAGTTCTACTGGCTTCCTTGCTTTTCCTCACACATTGTACTCCATCTCCCAGTTCTGTGTCTTTGCACTAACTATGCCCCATGCCTCAAATGCTCTCACTCCTTATCTCTGCCAACTGGCTTCTCAAACCTCCTTCAAGGCCCAGCTAAACCCCACATTCTGCATGAGGTCCTTCATACAGCTATGGCTTCCCCTCTGAAAATTCCTGATATTTATTTGAGATATACATTCTACATGACTGTTGGCATGACATCTTCTTTATAAGAATGTGAGCTCCTTAAAGACAAGGACTGATTTCCTTTATTTTATACCTACCTCTATTTTATACCTGTTCCTCTCTTTATACCTGTACTTAGCACAGTGCCTAATATACAGTAAGTGCTTAATAAATGTTTGTCTATGTCCAGGCTGTTTAATCATTCACCTTGAGGTTGGCTAGAGATTGTTTGCCTCTCTATGTTGACTTTGCTTAATTGGTTGTAGTTATTGTCTATACAGAAGTTTCTGCTTTTAATAAAGCAACTTCTAGACAGGTTATAAAGTGGTATTACCTTAATGAGGGAGACTCTGAATTCAAGTAACAAATATTTACTAGAGGAGGGGGAGCCAAGATGGCAGAGTGAGAGTAACTACTCATCTAAGCTCTTAGAGGAACTCCTTCAGATACCTCTAAAAATAGAATCTCACCAAATTTGGGAGGGGCAGAATTCAATAAGCAACAGAATGTGGGAGAGTCACAGCCCAGGACAGACTGGAAGGTTGAGGGGAAAAATCTGTTCTGCAGGGATGGAGGAGCACAGAGTGCACGTTGCAGTGCATACCCTCTGCAGCAGGATCGAAAAGGAAAGCCCTGGGGTGGTCTGAGGCAGCAACAACATGGCAGAATAGCAGCTCAGGGTGGAAGGGTAGCTGAGCCGAGCAACTGAGAGCCCCGGTGCCCTAGGTATCAGCAGCAGCTGCTCCTGAGACTATTGGCCCACAGATTAAATATCTCTCTGTCACCTACTTGAACTTCCAGGAGTCAAAACGGTGGAGTGATTGGTAAATGCTCTTCCCCTCTGCCCTTGTTTACCATGAAAAAACCATAAGCTATTTCCCCAGAAAAATCCTGGAACAATGGAATCAGCAGTATGGCAAACAGTTTCATAGCAAGTAAGGATAGGAAAATCGCTAAGGAGAATTCCTCTGGCTGTGGTGGAGGGCTGGAGCTGTCTCAGACAGCCTCACTTTAGCAAAGCAGGAGGAGATCTGGAGCTCCAGGAGGGTGGAACCTCGCAACCACCAACTCCAGGACCCCAGGCATGCCTCAGCACTCCAGGGGACATGGGAAGACACAGGGGCAGCCAGGATCACCAAGCACTGAGCTTGCTTTTGCTCTAGGTCAGCTGAGAAGATCTCCCATGACCAGACTACCCCTCCCCCACACTTAACACACTAACTCCAGGGCTGATCTGAGGAAACAAACAAACAAAAATAATTCACCTGGCCTCTGCTTTCTTACACCGTCAGCTCAGCACCAGGATTTTTAGCTTCTATCTGAAAGAACCAGAGGCCACAGCACACAATACATCATCATCATGAGTAAGAAGCATAGCAGGAAGGAAAAGATCACAGAATCTTTCTATGGGGACAAGGACCAAAACATGAATACCAAAGAAGTCAGTATTGAGATTATACTCCCATCTGAAACTTCAGAAGGGTCTACGAACTGGTTGCATGCACAAAGACCACTCTTGGAAGAGGTGAAGAAGGAAATAAAAGAAAAACTGACCAGTGATTTTCAAAGTATGAAAAAAGAATTCACTGAAGAGAATAGCTCCTTTAAAATGAAAATTGAACAAATGGAAAAGGAAGTACAAAAACTAACTGGAGAAAATAACTCCTTAAAAAGAATAATTAGGCAGATGGAAAAGGAGATGCAAAAGTTAACTGAAGAAAACAATTTGATAAAAATTAGAATTGGGCAAGTAGAAGATAAGGTCTCTATAAGACATTAAGATGACAAAGGGAGGAGAAAGAAAATGGTAAATTAAATCACAAGAAGAGGCACAAAATTATATTACAGTACTTCGAAAGTGGAGAGGGAGATAATCATTGTTTCAGAGATACTCTCATCTGATTTGGTTGAAGGAGGAGAAAACAAACTTAATTAAGTATATAAATTTGACTAGCTATATAGGCAGTAGGAAGGGAAGGGGGACAGAAAGGTTAAGGGAGGCTAAAAAGGAGAGAAGAAGTAGTAACGTTAAAGGGGAGTAAAAGAGAAGGACACTGAAAGAAGGAAGAGAAGACTGCAGGAGGTGGTGTTCAAAAATTAAAACCATATTGTGGAGGAGGGGAGAAGGGAGAACTAATAACACAAATGACAGGAAAGAAGATGGAGGGAAAGACACAGATAGTAATCATAACTGTGAATGTGTATGGGATGAACTCTACAATAAAATGGAGATGGACAGCGGAATGGAATAAAAAGATAATTCAATAATATGTTGTTTACAAGAAACACATTTGAAACAGGGGGATACACACAGGAGAAAGGTAAAAGGTTGGAGCAGAATATATTGTGCTTCAGCTGATGTAAAAAAAGCAGAGATAGCAAACCTAATCTCAGATAAAGCAAAAGCAGAAATACATCTCATCAAAAGGGATAAGGAAGGAAATTGTATCCTGTTAAAAGGCACCATAAACAATGAAGCAATATCATTACTGAACATATATGCTCCAAGTAGTATAGCATCCAAATTCTTAGAGGAAAAGTTAAGGGAGTTACAGAAAGAAATAGACAGCAGAACTATACTAGTGGTCAACCTCAACTTCCTCCTCACTGCACTTGATCAATCTAACCTCAGAATAAACAAGGAAGAAGTTAAGGAGGTGAATGAAACTCTGGATAAGGGAGATATGATAGATCTCTGGAGGAAAATGAATGGATATAGAAAGAAATATACCTTTTACTCAGTGCTACATGGCACACATACAAAAATTGACCAAGTACTGGGGCATAAAAATCTCCCAATCCAGTGAAGAAGGGCAGAGATAGTCAATGCATTCTTCTCAGATCATAATGCAGTAAAAACTATATGTAATAGAAGGCCATGGAAAGATTGATCAAAAGTTAATTGGAAACTAATCTAATCCTAAAGAAGGAGTGGGTTAAACAACAAATCATGGAAACAATCAACAGCTTGATTCAAGAGAATGACAATAATGAGATAACCTACCAAATCTTATAGGACACTGAAAAAGCAGTTCTTGGGAGTAGTTTTATATCTTTGAATTCCTACATGAATAAAATAGAGAAAGAGGAGATCAATAAATTAGCCATGCACCTGAAAAAGCTCGACAAAGAACAAATGGAAAATCCCCAAGTAAATATCAAATTAGAAATATTGAAAACCAAAGGAGAGATTAATAAAATTGAAATTAAGAAAACTGTTGAACTAATAAATAAAATTAACGGTTGGTTTTATGAAAAAAAAACAATAAAATGGACAAACCTTTGGTCAATACCAGTACCAAAAATGAAAGAAGTGAATTCACCTTCGATGAGGACAAAATTAAAACAATAATTGGAAATTATTTTGCCCAAATTTATGCCCATAAAATCAACAATCTAAATGAGATAGGTGATTATTTTAAACACTATAAATTGTCCAGATTAACGAAAAAAGGAAGTTGAATACATAAATAACTCCATCTCAGAAAAAGAAATTGAACAAGCTAGGAAAAAAATCTCCAAGACCGGATGGATTTACAAGTGAATTCTAACAAATATTTTAAGAACTGATAATTCCAATACTATATGGAACATTTGGTGAAATTGGGGAAGAAAGAGTACTCACAAATTCTTTTTATGATACACATATAGTTTTGATATCTAAGCCAGGAAGAGTCAAAACAGAGAAAGAAAGTTATAGACCAATATCTCTAATGAATATAGATGCAAAAATTTTAAACAAGATTTTAGCAAAAAGAGTATAGCAACTTATTATGGGAATAATACATTATGATGAGGTAGGATTTATACCAGGAATGCAGGGCTGATTCAATATTGGCAAAACTATTAACACTATTGATCATATCAACAACAAAACTAACTGAAACCAAATGGTTATCCCAAAAAATGCAGAAAAAGCTTTTGACAAAATACAACACCCATTCCTATTGAAAACACTGGAGAACATAGGAATAAATGGAACTTTCCATAAAATAATAAGCAGTATCTACCTAAAACCTTCAGCAAGTATTATATGCAATGGGAATAAGCTATTTCCCAATTAGATTTCCAATAAGATCAGGGGTGAAACAAGGATGTCCATTATCACCACTATTATTCATTGTGGTACTGGAAATGATAGCTGTAGCAGTAAGAGAAGAAAAAGAAATTGAAGGAATTAGAATAGGCAAAGAAGAAAATAAGTTATCATTCTTTGAAGATGATAAGATGATATACTAAGAGAATCCCAGAGACTTAAGTAAAAAACTACTTGAAATAATAAACCACTGTGGAAGGTTACAAAATAAACCCACACAAATCTTCTGGATTTCTATATGTTACTAACAAAGCCCAACAGCAAGAGATAGAGAAATTCCATTGAAAGCTACATTAGACACTATAAAATATTTGGGAGTCTACCTGCCAAAACAAATCCAGGGACTATATGAACACAATTACAAAATACTTTTTGCACAAATAAAGTCAGATCTAAGTAAGTGGAAAAACATCAGTTGCTCATGGGTAGGCAGAGTCAATATAATAGAAATGACGATTCTATCTAAATTAATTTACTTATTCAGTGCCATGCCAATCAAACTACCAGATAGTTATTTTCTAGAGCTAAAAAAGATAATATCAAAATTCATCTGGAAGAACAAAAGTCCAGAATATCAAGGAAACTGATGAAAAGAAAAGCTGGGGAAGGTGACCAATCTAATACGTGTGATATGGTATCTAAGAGCTGTTTTGATTTGCATTTCTCTAATCAGTAGTGATTTAGAGAATTTTTTCATATTACAGAAACTAGGCGTAGAGAAATGCCTGATACCACACACAAGAATAAAGTCAAAATGGGTACATGATCTAGGTCTGTGATAAAGGACTCACTTCTAAAATATAGTGAGAACTAAGTCAAATGTACAAGAATACAAGTCATCCCCCAATTGATAAATGGTCAAAGGATATGAACAGGCAGTTTTCAGAGGAAGAAATTCAAGTCAGAAATTCCATATAGTCATATGGAAAAATGCTCTAAGTCACTATTGATTAGAGAGATGCAAATCAAAACCACTCTGAGATACCACATCACACCTATCAGATTGGTCAACATGACAAAAGAGGCCGATGATAAATGTTGGAGAAGGTGTGGGAGAGTTGAAACACTAATTCATTGTTGGTGGAGCTGTGAGCTGATCCAACCATTCTGGAGAGCAATTTGGAACTATGCCCAAAGGGCTACAAAAATGTGCATACCCTTTGACCAAGCAATATTGCTTCTAGGACTATATCCCCAAGAGATCATAAAATAGGAAAGGGTCCCATATGTACAAAAATATTTATAGTGGTATTCTTTGTGGTGGACAAAAGCCTGAAATCAAGGGGATGTCCATCAATTTGGGAATTGCTGAATAAATTGTGGTATATGAAAGTAGTGGAATACTATCATGCTATAAGAAATGATGAACAGGAAGACTCCAGAGAGGCCTGGAAAGATTTATATGATCTGATGCTGAGGGAAAGTAGCAGAACCAGGAGAACTTTGTACACAGCAACAACCACAATGTGCAAGGATGTTCTCTGGTAGACTTAGAACTTCATTGCAATCCAAGGACTCAAAAAATTCCCAATGGTCCTTTAAGACAAAATCCATTCCATATCCAGAGGAAAAATTAGGGAATTCAATTGCAGAATGTAACAGATTATTTTCTTTTGTATTACATTTTGGTTTGTTTTATGATTTTTCCCGTTCTTTTCAATTCTTCTATGCAAAAAGACTAAGGTGAAGGTGTATTTCGTGGGAATGTACTTGTAGAACCTATAGAGTTGTATGCCATATCAAGGAGGGAGGGGGAATGTAGGGGTGAAGTATGGGGAGGGAGAGGAAAAAAATCTAGATTGCATGGAATTGATTGTGGAGCACTGAAAATAAATAAAATAAAAAAATAAAGTTAAAAAAACATTTATTAGAGAAGTGTTTTGTGTAAATTCTTACAACAGAAGAATGCAATTATTAAATAAGGCAAAGACCCACATTTTAAGGAATTTGGTAAGAAAATGTGTTACATCAAAATATTAATGTGGATTAAAATGAAAGATTAAATGTGATGACTGTGGAGAGAACATTCCAAAAAAAATGAAGATTTTATTTCTTCGATCATATGTCCAGGCATCATCATCACTAGTATAAAAATACACATTTCATAATCTTAATCTTGTTAAAAATCTTTTCTTCTTTTTCACAGCTGCAACATGGGGAAAAGGAACTTATTTTGCTGTTAATGCCTCATATTCAGCTGATGATACCTACTCCAAACCGGATATCAATGGGAAGAAGCATATGTATTATGTGCGAGTACTTACTGGTGATTACACACTTGGTAATGGATCATTGATTGTCCCTCCAACAAAAACAGATCAAAATGCTATCGTTCTATATGACAGTGTCACCGATGATATGACAAAGCCAAGTTTATTTGTCATATTTTATGATAATCAGGCTTATCCAGAGTACCTCATTACTTTCAGGAGATAACATTTTGGTTGCTCATCTAAGACATATTACATAGACACTTATTTGAAGCTTGTTTTATGATTCAGCACATTTTTTAGATCACAATGTTCATTCATGTTGCCAAAATTAGTAATTTTTGCATTATCATCAATGAGATTTTTAATTTCTGCTTCTTGTTTTCATTGTTCAATTGATAAGTAATCAAAGGATATGAACTGGCAGTTTTCAGATGATCCGCTATTTATAGTTACATGAAAAAAGTGCTCAAAATCACAATTGATTAGAGAAATACAAATTTAAAACAATTCTATGCTAATACCTTGCACCCATCAGTTTGGCTAATATGACATAAAAGGAAAATGATAAATTTTCAAATGGATGTGGGAAGATTGGGATACTAATGCACTATTAGTTTAGTTGTGAACTGAGTCAAATGTTCTGGAGAGCCATCTGGAACGTACCCAAAGGGCTACAATACTTACTTACCCATACCCATACTTACTTACATGAACTGATGCAAAATGAAGTGAACAGAACCAGGAGAATATTGTACACCATGACAGAAATAGTATACAATGAACAATTGTGAATGATGTAGCCCTTCTCAGCAATACAATGACCCAAGACAATTCCAAAAGATGCATGATGTCAAGCACTGTCCACATTCAGAGAAAGATCTGATGGAGCGTGAATGTAGATTAAAGCAAACTATTTTCACTTTATTTATTTCATGCTTTTCTTCTTTCTCTATTTCTTATTTCACAACATGACTGATGTGTTTCAAAACTAGCATCTGTGATAAAGTCCTCATATCTAAAATATATAAATAACTGGGTCAAATTTACAAGAATATATATTAACAAATGGTTAAAGCTATGAACAGGCAGTTTTCAGAGGAAGAAATTAAAGTTATCTCTATATGAAAAAATACTCTAAATCACTCGATTAGAGATATGTGAATCACAAGAACTCTGAGGTATCACATCACACCTATCAGATTACCAAACATGACAAAACAGGAAAATGTAAATGTTGGAGATGTGGGAGAGTTGGAACATGAATTCACTGTCTGTGGAAATGTAAGCTGATCCAACCATTCCGGAGAGCAATTTGGAACTATGCCCAAAGGGCTATAAAGATGTGCATACCCTTTGACCCTGCAGTAACACTTCTAGGACTATATCCCAAAGAGATCATAAAAATGGGGAAATGTACCCATATGTACCAAAGTATTTATAGCAACTCTTTTTGTGGTGGCCAAGAACAGGAAATCGAGGGAATGCCCATCAACTGGGGAATGGCTGAACAAGTATATGAATGTAATGGAATGCTATTGTGCTATAAGAAATGACAAACAGTCAGACTTCAGAGAATTCTGGAAAGACATATGATGTGATGTTGAGTAAACAGAAGTAAACAGAACCAGGAGGACATTACACAGAATGACAACCACAGTGTGTGAGGACTGTTTTTGATAGACTTAGCCCTTCACAGCAATGCAGTGACCTAAAACATTTCCAAAGGACTCATGCAAAATGCCATCCATATCCAGAGAAAGAACTATGGAGTCAGAATACAGAATGAAGCAGAATATTTTCTCTGTTGTGTTTTTTGTTTTGTTTTACTCATGGTTTCTCCTATTCGTTTTAATTCTTCTATGCAACATGACTAATGTGAAAATGTGTTCAATAAAAATGTATGTGTAGAGCTCTTATAAGATGGCATGCCATCTAGGGGAGGGAGGATGGAAGAAGGGGGAGAAAAATTTTAAACTTATGGAAGTGAATATTGAAAACTGAAAACATATGAGTTAATAAATTTGAGAAAAAAACATGACTAATATGGAGATATGTTCTATATGATTGCACATATATATATCTTATATCAAATTGCTTACTATCTTAGAGCAGGGAGGAGGTAAAGGCAGGAGGGGGAAAATTTTGAACTGAAAATTTGAAAAATTTGAATGATAAAATTGTTTTTATGTGTAATTGGAAAAAATTAACTTTTATACATATATACATATATGTGTATATATACATATATACATGTGTCTGTGTATATATACATGTGTGTAGATATATACATGTGTGTATGTATATACGTGTGTGTATGTATGTGTATATATATGTATAGTATGTGTGTATATACAAAGTTTCTGTGAATTAACTGCATCCAGGAGACATTAGGTATTATTTTATGCGTATTTTCTTTTTTAAAAATTTTTATTTTTAATTTATTTGTTCTCCGTTTTACATTTACTTTGATAAGTCTTTGATTTTCTCCCCTTTGCTCCCTCCTCTCTCCCAAGACAACATTCAATCTTATATGAGTTCGACAAAAACATTCTTATTGAACACATTTTCACATTAATCATTGCATAGAAAAATTAAAATGAATGGGAAAAACCATGAAAAAAATAAACAAAACAAAACATAACACAAGAGAATATATTCTGCTTCATTCTGTGTTCCCATTCTATCATTCTTTGGGAAGGTTTTAGGTCCATTATCACCACTGTTATTCAATATGGTACTAGAAATGTTAACTAAAACACTATTGATTAGAGAGATGCAAATCAAGACAATTCTGAGGTACTGTCACATCACACCTATCAGATAGGCTAACATGACAAAACAGGAAAATGATAAATGATATACCGTATATGAATGTAATAGAGTACTATTGTGCTATAAGAAATGATGAATAGGAAGACTTCAGAGAAGCCTGGAAGGACTTACATGACCTGATGCTGAGGGATGGGAGCAGAACCATGAGAACCTTGTGCACAGCAACAACTACCGTGTGTGAGGAATTTTTCTAGTACACTTAGTCCCTCACAATAATGCAAGGGCCTAAAAATTTTCAATGGACTCTAGAAGCAAAATACCTTCCGCATCCAGAGAAAGAACTATGAAATTGTATCACAGAATGAAGCAGACTATCTTCCTGTGTAAAAAAAAAAACAACAAAACAAAGAGTTGGGCACAACTGAATAATTACTGAATAATTACAAATGTTGTTCACCAGATTTGCAGATGACATAAAAGTACCAGGGATATATAATACAGCGAATGAAAAAGTGAGAATCTAAAGAAATCTTGATGGGCTAGGGTAGGAATTCTTAACATTTTCTGTGTCATAGAGTCCTCTGGCTATCTGATGAGACCTGTGGACCTCTTCTCAAAATCATGTTTTCAAATGTACAAAATAAAATGTATGGAATTACAAATGAAACAATAAAAGAATGCTTGAAAGTCCTCTATTTCATTGAATGACCATTTTACCCCTGAATCTTGGTTTTAATCCAAGCTCCTTTGATCTCTGGAATATCATATTCCAAACCCTGTGATCCTTAATGTAGAAGCTGCTAGATCTTGTGTTATCCTGATCATAACTCCACAATACTCAAATTGTTTCTTTCAGCCCACTTGTAATGTCTTCTCATTGACCTCATTGCTCTGGAATTTGGCTAAAATATTCCTAGGAGTTTTCCTTTTGGGATTGTTTTAAGGAGGCATTTGATTCTTTCAATATTTATTTTACTCTCTGATTCTAGAATATCAGAGCAGTTTTCCTTGACAATTTCTTGACAGATGATGTCTAGGCTCTTTTTTGATCATGGCTTTCAGGTAGTCCAATAATTTTAAAATTGTCCTGGATCTATTTTCCAAGTCAGTTGTTTTTCCAATGAGATAGTTCACATTGTCTGATTTTTTTTATTTCTTTGGTTTTGTTTCTTAATTTCTTGAATTTTCATGAAGTTTTCATAGGTTCCATCAGCTCCATTCTAATCTTTAAGGAATTATTTTCTTCAATGAGCTCTTGGACATCCTTTTTGATCTGTCCAATTCTGTTTTTAGGGCATTCTTCCCAATGGCTTTTTGGATATCTTTTGCCATTTCAGTTAGTCTCGTTTTTAAAGTGTTATTTTCTTTGGAATTTTTTTTTATCTTCTTTAGAAAGCAGTTGATGCGTTTTTCATGATTTTCTTGTATAACTCTCATTTCTCTTCCCAATTTTTGCTCTACTACTTTTACTTGATTTTCAAAACTCCTTTTGAGTTTCTCTTCCATGACTTGTGACCAAATCATATTTTTGTTAGAGACTGTCAATGGAGAAACTTTGACTTTGTTGTCTTCTGGTAACATGTTTTGGTCTTCCTTGTCACCAAAGAAAGATTCTATAGTTGGCTTCTTTTTCTGGTTTTTGCTCATTTCCCCTGTCACTTACTTGACTTTTGAGCTCTTTGTCAAAGTACTTCTCTGCTTCCAGTGGGGGTGGGGGATGTACTGTCAGCCACTCGATCCCCCCACAATCTGTGGACCTAGAGCTCCAGAAACAGTGACTGCAGCTGCCTCTACTGTTGCTGTGCCTTTTTGAGGGTTTCTCCACCCTTTCCCCCTTCCCACCCTAGGGCTGGGGCCAGGACCAGATCACTCTACTCTCTGGCACACATCCCACAGTTTGTCCTCAGCATTTTGTGGTTATGAAGTCTGGAAACCACCACAGGTGTGAGAGATTCAGTCCCCCAGGGCCTGCTCAGGTTGGCCCACATTGGACTGTGCTCTGCTCCCAGCCTGGCATGATACACACCTCCCGGTTTCCTTCCTGGCTGTCTTGGGCTGGAGATTTGCTTTAGTCCATCTTTCCTTGGGTTCTGCAACTCCACAATTTGTTTAGTCATTTTTGCAAGTATTTGGTAGGGTCTGGGGAGAAAGTTCTGGAAAGTCCATGCTGTTACTTCGGTATTATGATAGTTGGAGGGAGTGTGTGTGTGTGTGTGTGTGTGTGTGTGTGTGTGTGTGTGTGTGTGTGTGTGTGTGTAGAGAGAGAGACAGAGACCGAGACATTCTAGGTCACAGCTCTGATTAATTGCTATCACTTAAAGCTGGGAGGAGTTTAAGCCCTGTGGAAATAAAATTCCATTTTTGTTTCCCACAAACTCTTCCCCTTTTTAATCAAAATTTGTATTTCCACATCCAAATCCAATTAATACTTTCTCACTTTCTTTCCCATCTATCTCCTCTACAAGTAAATATGGGAAGGGAAAATTGATGGACGCATTGACAGATTACAAGGGGACAGTGCCATTCTTATAAGTACAGATATAGAGACTTGAAAGAAAAAGAGAAATTAATGAATTGTCCATTTGGAAGTTTCATCTCAAACAGTAATCTGGGGAGGAACATCTGTCTTTAGCATCTTCTTCCTTTTATCTTCTTGTGGAAGTCCATATGCTCATTCTCCTACAAAACTGACCTTGATTCAATTTTAGATTACCTTTCCTAAACCTTATACCCTTATCATTCTTACAAAATCAAAGTTGGAACTTTGGCCAGTTATCATGTTTAAGAAATTCACATTAGAATCTAGTTTTTTATTTTACATTAATTCATCCTTCATTTCCCCATCAGGAGGATGAGATTTCACTAAGTAATTAACAACAAGCTCCACTATATACACAAATACAATAAATAATTAATTTTTTAACACATTACATATCAAGTAGTCAAGAATTCCAACTTCTGGTCACGTTATACTTTTTTTAAGGCATTTACAAAATAATCCACAAACTGTTCTTCTTTTAACGTTAACTAATTGTAACAAGACTGAGAAAAGTAACAGAATAATATGCTGATTTCACAAACCCTTGACCTGATTGTCTCCAACTATTACTAAGAATTAAAGGACCCTAACTTATTGTTTTTGATCTAAAATCATAAACCTAGTAGCTTAATTTCAGACGTACATCTTAACCTCAGCTGTTCCCTTGCCAGCCTGTTATTTAACAGATATGGTATTATGCTTACAAAACTTTGGATTATAGGAATTTGGATTAAGAGTAGGGACATAGCAGGGAAACAATATCTCCCTAATTTCATGTCAATTCCAGGAAAGACTAGATGGTCAATTGACATTTAGCCAGGCTTAAAGTCTCCCACATGTCAGTGGGGAAATTGAGTTAGTAGAATCTTACCTAAGCTCAGGTAGAAAAGGTGTTCTCCCAACATTCCCAAGAGATACCACCTTTTGCAGTTCATATCTGCTCAGGTTTGCTGGAATCATGGATCAGTGACTCAGACAGCCTTTCTTAATAACTACGAATGGAGTTAGGCTCAAAAGAACAGTCATTTGATAATCCCATAAAATCTTAAAATAGCAAGCCCCAATGATCAATTTCAGATATGACTATAATTTCACAGTCTGATGAACATCTTTAAAGCAAGTCTTAAGTCCCTTGGGTGTCTTTCTATGCTTGTTCTAGTTCCACATTAAATAACAATCATAAAATCAAACTTACCATTAAAATTGTAAGTTATTGCTCTAATAAATTACTTCTGTTTCCCAAGCTTCTCTATTCCTTTCTAACCGTGCTCAGTATAAAAGAATGAGTTACACATAGGATAAGTTCGATTCTAAATGAATTCAAATCAACACCAAAACATTTAAATTTTCTGTTAATGCAAAAGATTACATTAGGTTACCTACCTCTATGAAACCTATACAGAAATTTTTTTCCCCAAACAAAAACGTCTCTGACTTAGTCTCAGTAATTAATCCAGTCAATTGTATTAATATCTACTTATTCTTACATCTCTTTGAAACCTACAAGAACCTTATTCCAATGGAGGATGGGTCCAAGTAAGGACCTTCGCCCCTTGCCCCAAAAGAGTTTTACGCCCATTTGTCTGAAGAACCCTGGAAAACCTCACCTTGAAAGTACCTTTGATTTCCTCACTTGATCTGATTCTCTTGAGCCCATAAACTTTTCCTTATTACTATACCCAAATCACTTTGCACCTTTCTACCCTGAATGCTATCAATCCAATTCTCCAGGCTATTGGCCACCCCTGCCAAGTCCATCCTTGGAACCCCCAAACCACCTTGCCACCCCTGGACTCTTCCCTCAGCCCCTCTGTAAATAAGATCCATCCTGTTTCCATGAAAGTGCTCAGACTATATCTAGCCTACTTAGACTAGCATTATAAAGACTCAAGGTTCAATTTGGCCACTGGCATTAGTGATACAAATGCTCAGATTCCTTAAGAGTCTCTCCAATATCGAAAAACTTTAATAAACATTGATTTTCCTTGACTGAAGGAAGACTTGAGTTTAATCCATTCAAGCAGGACCCAGAATATTGCTGTTTTGGGGTCCCAAGCACCCCTAACCTCAACAATTCAATACAGATACACCTTTATTAAAGTTAATTTTAAATGCCAGTCTTGTTCTATGGTACAATGATTCAACATCACATTTATACTTCTGTTTCCTTTCCTTTATCTCACTATTCCCATAACATTTAGTAAGAATATTCTATTCCAGGAATTTTATCTTTCACAAGACTATGCAAGAGTACCAAATTATTCAAGTATTTGATTGAAAATGCCAAGATTCTACTACTTGCTTTGTGATCACATCTTAAATTAACTGCTTTGATTACATAAACATGCCATAAAGATGAAAGGCAAGGACCTAATTAGATAGCATCTCCACCTTACAGTCAGACTCAGGAATAGTCAGATGGGAAAACATTCATTTTCAGAAGAACACAATAGGGAAACTGAGTCAGAAGGCCAAGACCAAGACTTTCCCCTTAGGCAAACCTCTAGCTGTAACAGTCACATTTTTTTCTAAGTAGCAGAATTCAGTCTTGTCCCAGAGACTTTAACATCAGATGGTAAGTTTCACTAATCAACAATTTTACCAGGACTTACATCTTAAATCTTAAATTTGTCCTAAAAGTCAATCACTAGAGATCCTTTGTAAATAACCAATTCCTTGTTTAGGAACACCATATACAAAAATTTACCAATTTGATACACTTCATTTTTTTGGATGCACTTTACATAGAGACTATAACTTTAACAAAGCAAGTGTGCCCAAATCTGAGATGCTGCTTTCTAGGCTCCTGCCACTTGGGTGATGTCTCCAGAGTTTTCCAGTCTTAGAGCTCCACGGTGGGGCTGGTGCACCTCCTTTCCTTTGACAATAGGAGAGTCAACATTTTTTTCCAGACCTGTCTGGGCAGCTCTGAGTTCAGATTAGATCTTAAGAAGGCTTCTGTAATAATGAGTGGACTTTGAAGGTGAATAAGGACACTGCCAGGAGACTGTTTCTCTTAGAAAAAATGCCACATAGCTTCCCACTATCCAAGAGTTCTTATCTTGTCCCTAATCTTTCAACTTCCATAAAACCTCCACATAAGCATGATTCACAGGCTTGAATATAAATTTCAGTATTGAGATATTACAATTTAGCTTACAAATAGAAGTTGTGTAGACCTTCTAAAACTCATACAAAAGACTGTACAAAACATTTTTTGTAAAAGCATTTTCCCTTCCTTACAGAGTTTGCCATTTATCACAAAACATTCTTAAACCCAAATCACAAGAATTACAAGAAAATATCTAAAACTAAGGCTGTTGCATCATTACAAATTTCCTTTCACAAACACACTTTCATAAATGCTTGATTTATATCAAAAGCAACTTTAGCTGAAACTTCCTTCTTACAAGCATAAATAAACATTTTAATATACTGAACACAATCTTAGATGGAATAGGCTTGAAAATCACACACACACACACATACACACACACATGCATATAAATGTATTTTCTTCAAAGATTCTCATTTTCTCAAAAGTAATTCTACAACACAGAAATTCTTACAGAGAATTCATAACAGTTTCTTAACCCATTCATCATTTATTTAACAATGCCCTTCTTAATATAACAACATTTAAATAAATCAATTTTTCAACAATATGACTTATATATTTAAATCTTGAAGCAACCCTTTATCAACTTAGGTGAATGCATTTCCAAATCACCTTACCCGGAAATTCATATCTTCATCAACATGTGGACACGCACTATCATCCTAAACCACTGTATCAACGTTTTTATAATAGCCAAGATTTCAAATGGAAAATTTCCATCATATGAAACATTAATAGCATTCTTATGCTATAATCAAACACGGCAGTTCCAAACTATTAAATATTTATCACATCCGTTTAAGCCCCCAATATATACAAAACAAAATCCAAATTTAAAAATTGTGTTAATACAATTTCTACCTCACATTGGTTTCTCAAATTTTACAGTCTTTAAAAACTACTGGAGGGTGGAGCCAAGATGGTGGAGTAGAAAGATTCACATATGCTAGCTCCAAACCAACAGCCCATAAAATACCTGTAAAGAAGAACTCCCAACAAATTCTGGAGCAGTGGAAACTGCACAACAACGGAGTGGAGGAGATTTCTGTTCCAGAGAGCCCTGAAAAACTGACACCAAAGGTTCATCACACACCAAACCCAGAGCAGAGCCCAGCCCTGCCTTGGCCACACGGCACTGAGAGGACCAGTTCCAAGCAGGGATGGAATCTCCAGCAGATGCGCAGGTCCATCCACCCGCAGATGCCACAGGTTAATGAGAGACCCTGTTTGGCTGGCAGAGAGGGGAGCGGGGTGTCCCCATAACTCAGGCCCTCTCAGGAGGCAGTAGGAGAGGGAGCAGAGGACAGGGGCTACCAAAGCAGACAGGATCTCAGATCCATTGTTGAAGGTCTCTGCATAAACCCCCTGAGGGAACTGAGCCCTGTGAGGTGGCCCTGCCCCAACCAGAGCAGCTGAATTAAATCTCACACTGAATAGCAGCCCTGTTCCCACCACAAACCCTGAGGCTGGGAAGCAGCATTTGAATCTCAGACCCCAAGCACTAACTGGGCAGGTCTGGAGGCCAGGTGGGTGTGGAAAGGAATCTCAGAAGTCAAGTAACTGGCTGAGAAAATGCCCAGAAAATGGAAAAAAAAAATAAGACCATAGAAGGTTACTTTATTGGTGAACAGATATTTCCTCCTTTCCTTTCTGATGAGGAAGAACAATGCTTACCATCAGGGAAAGACATAGAAGTCAAGGCTTCTGTATCCCAAACATCCAAAATAAATATCCAATGGGCTCAGGCCATGGAAGAGCTAAAAAAGGATTTTGAAAATCAAGTTAGACAGGTGGAGGAAAAACTGGGAAGAGAAATGAGAGAGATGCAAGAAAAGCATGAAAAATGGGTCAACACCTTGCTAAAGGAGACCCAAAAATATGCTGAAGAAAATAACACCTTGAAAAATAGGCTAACTCAATTGGCAAAAGAGATTCAAAAAGCCAATGAGGAGAAGAATGCTTTCAAAAGCAGAATTAGCCAAATGGAAAAGGAGCTTCAAAAGCTCACTGAAGAAAATAGTTCTTTCAAAATTAGAATGGAACAGATGGAGGCTAATGACTTTCTGAGAAACCAAGAAATCACAAAACAAAACCAAAAGAATGAAAAAATGGAACATAATGTGAAATATCTCATTGGAAAAACAACTGACCTGGAAAATAGATCCAGGAGAGAAAATTTAAAAATCATGGCAATACCTGAAAGCCATGATCAAAAAAAGAGCTTAGACATCAACTTTCATGAAATTATCAAGGAAAACTGCCCTGATATTCTAGAACCAGAGGGCAAAGTAAATATTGAAAGAATCCATCGATCACAGTCTGAGATCCAAAAAGAGAAACTCCTAGGAACATTGTGGCCAAATTCCAGAATTCCCAGGTCAAGGAGAAAATCTTGCAAGCAGCTAGAAAGAAACAATTCCAGGGGGTGGAGTCAAGATGGCAGAGTAGAAAGATGCACGTATGCGAGCTCCAAACCCACAGCCCAGAGATTTAATGTAAGAAGAGCTCCCCAGAAGTTCTGAATCACTGCAGGGTGTGCAGAAACATAGTGGAAGAGATTTCCATTCCAGAGAGCCCTGGAGAGCCTTCCCCAGGGTCCATCACGCCCCAGAAAGCGGACCCCACCCCAGCGCTGCCCTGGCTGCAGCCTCAGAGAAGCTGATCCGAGAAGGCTTCAGGGACGGAACCTCCGGCGGCCTGGAAGGTCCCTCCGCCCACAGACGCTACGGGTCAGTGAGAGACATGCCCGGGCTGACTGAGAGGGGAGCAGGGTGTCTCCGTGGCTCAGGCCCCCTCGGGAGGAAGCGGCAGGGGCACAGGTGGGAGTGGTGGCAGAGACAGCGGCGGCGCGGCGGCTCAGGACTCCCCCAGCAGCAGGCAGGATCTTCATTACTGAAAGTCTCTGCATAAACCACCTGAAGGAGCTGAGCCTGGGAGACGGCCCTGCCCCACCCACTCCATTTCTGAAGATCTCTACATAAAGCCCCTGAGGGAACTGAGCCTGGCAGGTGGCCCTGCCCCCACCCCAGCACCAGAACTAAAGCTCACATTGAATAGCAGCCACGCCTGCCGCGGAAAGCCCATTTGAATCTCAGACCCCAAGCACTAGCTAGGCGAATCTAGGAGGGGGTGGACAGGAATCTCAGAAGTCAAGTAACTGGCTGGGAAAATGCCTAGAAAAGGGAAGAAAATTAAGACTATAGAGAGTTTTATTGAACAGATGCAAATGATCCCGACTTTCGGATCTGATGATGAGGACATATTCTTGCCATCAGGGAAAGACGTGGAGGGCGGGGCCTCGGTACCCCAGACACCCAGGGGGATGTCGGGTGGGCTCAGGCCTTGGAAGAGCTCAAAAAGGATTTTGAAAATCAAGTTAGACAGGTGGAGGAAAAACTAGGAAGAGAAATGAGAGAGATGCAAGAAAAGTATGAAAAACGGGTCAATACCTTGGTAAAGGAGACCCAAAAAAATGCTGAAGAAAATAACACCTTGAAAAATAGGCTCACCCAATTGGCAAAAGAGGTTCAAAAAGCCAATGAGGAGAAGAATGCTTTCAAAAGCAGAATGAGCCAAATGGAAAAGAGGTTCAAAAGCTCACTGAAGATAATAGTTCTCTCAAAATTAGAACGGAATAGATGGAGTCTAATGACTTTACGAGAAATCAAGAAATCACCAAACAAAAGCAAAAGAATGAAAAAATGGAAGAGAATGTGAAATATCTCATGGGAAAAACAACTGACCTGGAAAATAGATCCAGGAGAGACAATTTAAAAATTATGGACTACCTGAAAGTCATGATCAAAAAAAGAGCCTAGATATCATCTTCCATGAAATTATCGAGGAAAACTGCCCTGACATTCTACAACCAGAGGCAAAATAAGTATTGAAAGAATCGATCGATCACCACCTGAAAGAGATCCAAAAAGAGAAACTCCTAGGAACATTGTGGCCAAATTCCAGAACTCACAGCTCAAGGAGAAAATCTTACAAGCAGCTAGAAAGAAACAATTCCAGTACTGTGGAAATAAAATCAGGATAACTCAAGATCTAGCAGCTTCTACATTAAGGGATCGAGGGGCATGGAATAGGATATTCCAGAAGTCAAAGGAACTAGGACTCAAACCAAGAATCACCTACCCAGCAAAACTGAGTATAATACTTCAGGGGAAAATATGGTCTTTCAATGAAACAGAGGACTTTCAATCATTCTTGATGAAAAGACCAGAGCTGAAAAGAAAATTTGACTTTCAAATACAAGAACGAGAAGAAGCATGAAAAAGTAAACAGCAAAGAGAAGTCTTAAGGAACTTACCAGAAGTGAACTGTTTACATTCCTACATGGAAAGACAATATTGGTAACTCTTAAAACTTTTCAGTATCTGGGTAGTTGGTGGGACCACATACACACATGTACATGCATGCACACACACACACACATACACACATGCACACACATACAGAGACAGAGAGCACAGAGTGAATTGAATAGGATAGGACCATATCTTAAAAGAAATTAAGGTAAATGGTGAGAGAGAAATGTAGTGGGAGGAAAGAGGGTGAAATGGAATGGGGTAATTATATGTCATTTAAGAGGCAAGTAGGAGACTTTTTAGTGGAGGGAAAAAGAGGAGAGCTGAGAAAAAAAAAAACAAGAAGTTTACCCTCATCACATTTGACTAAAGGAAGGAATAAAATTCACACTCATTTTGGTATGAAAATCTATCTTACAGTATAGGAAAGTGGGGGAGAAGGAGATAAGCAAGGAAGGGCATGATGGAAGGGAGGGCAAAGGGAGGAGGGAGCAATTTGAAGTCAACACTCGGGGTGGGACAGGATCAAAAGAGAGAAGAGAAACAATGAGGGCAGGATAGGATGGAGGGTAATTCAGTTAGTCTTACACAACACGACTATCATGGAAGTCATTTGTAAAACTACACAGATATGGCCTATATTGAATTGCCTGCCTTCCCAAAGGGAATGGGTGGGGAGGGAGGGATGGGAAGAATTTGGAACTCAAAGTTTTAGGAACAACTGTTGAGTATTGTTGTTGCTACTAGGAAAGAAGACATACAGTTAATGAGGAATAGAAAATCATCTGGCCCTACAGGAGAAAAGAGAAGATGGGGACAAGAGAAGGGAGGTATGACAGAAGAGAGGGCAGATTGGAGATAGGTAAAATTAGATTGCTTGATGTATTGGGGTGGGGGGAGGGAATAAATGGGGAGAAAATTTGAAACCCAAAATTTTGTGAAAACGAATGTAAAAAGTTAAATAAATAAATAAATATTAAAAAAAAAGAAAAGAAACAATTCTAGTATTGTGGAAATACAATCAGGATAACATAAGATCTAGCACCTTCTACATTAGGGGATCGAAGGGTATGGAATAAGATATTCCAGAAGTCAAAGGAACTAGGACTCAAACCAAGAATCACCTACCCAGCTAAACTGAGTATAATACTTCAAGGGAAAATATGGTCTTTCAATGAAACAGAGGACTTTCAATCATTCTTGCTGAAAAGACCAGAGCTAAAAAGAAAATTTGACTTTCACACACAAGAATGAAGAGAAGCATGAAAAGGTAAACAGCAAAGAGAAGTCATAAGGGACTTACTAAAGTTGAACTGTTTACATTCCTACATGGAAAGACAATATTTGTAACTCTTGAAAATTTTCAGTATCTGGGTAGTTGGTGGGATTACACACACACACACACACACACACACACTCACATGCAAGCACACACAGAGACAGAGAGCACAGAGTGAATTGAATAGGAAGGGATCATACTTTTAAAAAAATGAAGTGAAGTGGAGAGAGAGAAAAGTATTGGGAGGAGAGAGGGAGAAATGGAATGGGGAAAATTATCCCTCTTAGAAGAGGAAGGCAGGAGACTTTTTAGTGGAGGGGAAAAGAGGGGAACTGAGAGAAAAACAAGAAGTTTACTCTCATCACATTTGACTAAAGGAAGGAGTAAAATGCACACCTATTTTGGTATGAAAATCTATCTTACAATACAGGAAAGTGGGGGAGAAGGGGATAAGCAGGATGGGGGGATGATGGAAGGGAGGCCAAGGGGAGGAGGGAGCAATTTGAAATCAAATGGGAGGAGGGAGCAATTTGAAATTAACACTCTTGGGGAGGGACAGGATCACAAGAGAGAACAGAAGCAATGGGGGGCAGGATAGGAGGGAGGGAAATATAGTTAGTCTTATACAATACTACTATTATGGAAGTCATTTGCAAAACTACACAGATATGGCCTATACTGAATTGTCTGCCTTCCCAAAGGAAATGGATGGGGAAGGAGGGATGAGGAGAAGTTGGAACTCAAAGTTTTAGGAACAGCTGTTGAATATTGTTCTTGCTACTAGGAAATAACAAATACAGGTAATGAGGAATAGAAAGTTATCTGGCCCTACAGGGCAAATGGGAAGATGGGCACAAGGGAAGGGAGGGATGATAGAAGAGAGGGCAGATTGGTGATAGGTGAAATTAGAATGCTCAGTGTATTGGGGTGGGGGGAGGGGACAAATGGGGAGAACATCTTGAACCCAAAATTTTATGAAAATGAATGTAAAAATTTTAAATAAATAAATTTATTTAAAAATTTAAAAAATTACTTCAAAGTTAATAATTACATTAAGTTAATGTGTTTACCACATGCCCATCCTTGTTTCAAGCACTTCACAATCATAAATGCCAAAGAAAACCATCTTTTTCTGTTTAATCCTTATAGGAAGAGCACTCTCATATGCTCCTCTTTATTCCTTCAAGATAAATTTTGCTGTGAATCTTTTTAAATCTGTATTTATAATTACTAATGGTAAATATTTTAACCACTCCTTTTTTCTCTTAAGTCAAATGCCCTTGGGCCTTAAAGAACAACATTATCCACAGCTCCACATATGCCCTTGAAGGAACATGTGGTGACAATACTCAGCTCTGAATAAATTTTTTTCTCTAATTCCTTAAAGAGCTGAAAAACCTGTCCTCTTTTCTTTTAAACCTTGGGGGGTGGGGCATGGGGAGAAGCTCCTTTAGGCTTCTAGTTTTGAATCATATTAGCTAAAGAGCCTAGCCCACAAAAAAAACAGGCCAAAGTAATTTGAATAAGGTGTGGCCCACTTTCCTCCCAAGAATACATCTTTGGAACTTAATAGCAATAATGACAAATCACAGTAAATAATACCTTTACAACAGCACCCATTTTTAATTTTTTTAATTCTATAACCTTTCAAAACTTTGTCTATTGGTTTACCAATCAGATTAAATGTCTTCTTAAGTAGGATGAGGTTAAGGGAGTTGCTGAAAGCACAAGTTCCCAGCACATCAACACACTGCTACCCCACCGTTCATATCTGCTTCCTTTACATTTCAAATAAACTAAACTCTTATCAATTTCATCCAGCTTCTTTGTTCCTGAAAAAACCCTAGAAGTTATATGCCTAACAATTTATATATCAAAAGAGTCATATTTTTTCTAGCCTCTGCAAAGAGCTTGTTAACTTTCACCAATTTCCAGCAGAGTTCCTCCCTGCCTTTTTTTTTTTGCACAACTTTTAGCTTATTTTCCCTCTCATTCCCTGCTTCCTCTGTGCTTGGGTTCTGACCTTGTATCCGTTCTAAAATGCTGTTGTCCGTTTATGATTTAATTTTTAGTTTGGTATTCTAATTTGGCCAGTATTGGAATCCAAAGGAAAGAATCTTAATCTCCCACTGAAAACCTAAAGTGGGAATTCTCTCCCAATATTCTTTTTCTCTAATTATAGAACTTAGAAATTGCTCACTACAAAACATGAAACACTTCACAAACACACAGAGACAAGACATTTGACAGAGTATTATAGAGTACATGCCAATTTCGCATTCAAATTCAGACTGGTCAAAAAATTAGAGTTGTAATTGACTCTGACTGATTTCTAGCCAATTTCAAAAGGATCCTTTTGAACCTAGGTTCTGCCTGCTCCCCACCTCCTCCTCTCTACTCTCTTTCCTCTAAAGGTCCTTCTATAGGACTGGTCTCAGGAGCAGATGGGGGAAGGAATATAGCCAGCATTCTTTCAAACAGGTTTCTGAAGGAATACTTAGAGGATTCTTTATCACCTTCCTGGTACCATTATCTTAAGAGTACTCATTTCCCATCTTGGGATCTATACTCTGAAGGTCCCCAAAGAATTGGTCATGACTGAGATTCCCTATGTTAAGACCTTCTTCTGATGGCCCTCATCCTAGATGGTTGCTCAATTCTAACCCTAGGGAAACCTCATTTATCAATCCAGGATCCCAAGACAAAGTGGTACTTAGCCAACGGTATTTTCCTGCAGTTGTTCAGGCCTCTAACTTAAACTGTCTCTAGCCGTTTAACCTATCATTTTACCTGCATCCCTGGGATCACAAAAATTCCTAGCATTCCCAGGGAAGTAAGCATTCTGAAGAGGGAAAATTGCCTATGGTTGTGTTGAAAACTAATCTTCCAATGCTACAGATCCCGGACGAGCTCCCATTTGTGAGAAATGAGCCCAACAAGCACCTAACTGTGAGAAACGTTCTCACCTTAAACAAAGAGTATAATGTATTTGCATACTTTCTGTGAAATCAGGAAAATGTTTATTAATTTTAACGTTCAGTCGTGCCCCTCTCCAGCCAAATGAATGGGCAGCTCCCAAGGAAAGTCACAGGAAAACTACAATTTTTTCAGACCAATGCAAGCCCTTTATACTATTCCAGGTTTGAACTTCCTGATACACCATCTATTGACCTGGTGAAGCTTCCTGACTACATGACTTCATGTTCTCTCTCTGATAGGCTCTCCCTCAAATAGCACAAGTTTCTGACTTTTTACCTAACCATGTTAGGTCTCAACTCTGATTAATTGCTATCACTTAAAGCTGGGAAGAGTTTTAATCCTCTGGAAATAAAATTCATTTTTTGTTTCCCACACCACCCATATCTCCAAAATGCCTGTGAAGAACCTTGTTGGAGACAATACATTATTGGATAGGGTCGTTGTGAGGATGTTTTGCTTGAATCCATCACTTAGCTGTCCCTAAGTGCATTCATGAATAAAATAGAGAATGAGGAGATAAATAAATTGGGCATGCAGCTGAAAAAACTCAAAAAAGAACAAATTGAAAATCCCCAAGTAAATATCAAATTAGAAATATTGAAAATCAAAAGAGAGATTAATAAAATTTAAATTAACAAGACTATTGAACTAATAAATAAAACTAGGAGTTGCTTGTATGAAAAAAAGCAATAAAATAAAGCATTGATTTTTAAAAAGAAAGAAGAAAATCAAATTACCAATATCAAAATGAAAAGGGTGAACTCATCTCCAATGAGGAGAAAATTAAAACAATCATAAGAAATTACTTTGCCTGACTGTATGCCCATAAATTTGACAATCTAAATGAGTTGGATGATTATGCTAAAAGATACAAATTGCCCAGACTAACAGAAGCGGAAGTTGAATACTTAAATAACTACATCTCAGAAAAAGAATTTGAGCAAGCCATCAATGAACTCCCTAGGAAAAAATCTCCAGGGTCAGATGAATTCACAAATGAATTCTATCAAATATTTAAAGAACAGTCAATTCCAATACTATATTTGGGAAAATTGAGGAAGAAGAAGTCCTCCCAAAATCTTTTTATGATACAAATATGGTTTTGATACCTAAACCAAGAAGAGCCAAAAAAGAGAAAGAAAATTATAGATCAATTTCTCTAATACATATAGATGCAAAATTTTTTAATAAGATTTTAGCAAAAAGATTACAGCAACTAATCACAGGAATAATACATTATGATCAGGTAGGATTTATAGTAGGAATGCAGGACTGGTTCAATATTAGGAAAACTATTAACATTATTGATCATATCAACAACAGAACTCACATGATTATCTCAATAGATGCAGAAAAAACTTTTAACAAAATACAACACACATTCCTATTGAAAACATTGGAGGACATAGAAATAAATGGAACTTTCCATAAATTAATAAGCAGTATCTATAACTTTGGCAAAGTTGCAGGTTACAAAATAAACCCACACAAATCTTTTGCATTTGTATATATTACTAACAAAGCCCAACAGCAAGAGATAGTCAAGAAATTCAATTTAAAGCCACATTAAGCACTAAAATATTTAGGAGTCTACCTTCCAAACCAAACCCAGGAACTATATGAACACAATAAAAAAATATTTTTCACACAAATAAACTCAGATCTAATTAAGTGGAAAAACATGAGTTGCTAGTGGATGGGCTGAGCCAATATTATAAAAATGACAATTCTAAATTAATTTACCTATTCAGTGCCATACCAATCAAACTACCTGATAATTATTTTCTAGAGCTAGAATAAATAATATCAAAATTTATCTGAAAGAACAAAGGGTCCAGAATATCGAGGGAGCTAATGAAAAGAAATGCTAGAGAAGGTGGCCTAGCTCTGCCAGATGTCAAATTGTATTATAAAGCAGCAATTATGAAAACCACTTAGTACTGGCTAAGAAACAGAAAGGTAGACCAGTGGAATAGTTTAGGTACTCATGATGCAGTAGTCAATGAATATAGCAATCTATATTGTGATAAACCTAAGGACCTCAGCTTCTTATAAGAACTCACTGTCTGACAAAAACTACTGGTAAAACTGGATAAAATTCTGGAGGAAACTAGACATAGACCAATGCTTGACACCATACACAAGAATAAAGTCCAAATGGGTACATGATCTAGGTATGAAGATTGATACTATAAACAATCTAGTGGAGCAAGTAATAGTATATTTATCAGACTTATGGAGAAGGGAAGAATTCTTCACTAAACAAAAGACAGAAAACCTTATGAAGCACAAAATGGATAATTTTGATTACATTAAATTGAAAAGTTTTTGCACAACCAAACCGAATACAACTAAGATTAAAAGGGAAACTGAAAAGAGGGAAAGAATTTTTACAGCTAGTGTCTGTGATAAAGGCCTCATTTCTAAAATACATAAAGAACTGAGTCAAAGGTACAAGAATATAAGTCCCCAATTGATAAATGTTCAAAGGATATGAACCTGTTTGAAGGAATGCTGGCTATATTCCTTCCCCCATTTGCTCCTGAGATCAGTCCTACGGAAGGACCTTTGAAGGAAAGAGAGTAGAGAGGAGGATGTGGGGAGCAGTCAGAACCTAGGTTCAAAAGGATCCTTCATGTTATCAGAGAAATGACGACATGGCTTGCACTTGACTTTGCTTTGAGTGAGGAAGGGCTGTGCACGTCACCAGCCTCACTTCTCCTCCAGAGTCTTCTGAGCCCAGTGATCTGGTGTTCATCAGGATGACTGGAGATGACCCAGGATGAGGCAATTGGGGTTGTGATTTACCCAAGGTCACACAGCTAGTGAATCTCAAGTGTCTGAGACAAGATTTGAACTCAGGTCCACCAGACTCCTGCACCGGTACTCTGCACCACCTAGCTACCCAAGTTATGTGGAAGTTATTGTAGAACACTGAAAACAAATAAAATAATAAAAAGGAAACAAAAAAATTTTACTTCAAAAATTAGAATTCGACAAGTGAAAACTAATGACTCTATGAGACACCAAGAAATATCAAAACAAAGTCAAAAAGATGAAAAATAGAAGAAAATGTGAAATATCTCACTGGAGAAACAACTGACATAAATACATTAAGGAGAAGTGATTAAAAATTTTTGGACTACCTGAAAGTTATGATCAAAGAAAGAGCCTACACATCATATTTCAAGAAACTGTGAAGGAAAACTGCCTTGATATCTTAGAACCAAAAGGTGAAACAGAACCAAAACATTAACGAATCACTTTCTGAAAGAGATTCTAAGATAAAACTCATATGAATAATATAGTTAAATTCCAGAGCTTCCAGGTCAAGGAGAAAATACTACAAGGCATCAGAAAGAAACCATTCAAATACCATGGAGCCACAATCAGGATAACACAGTTTTTAGCATCTACATCATTAAGGAATGGGGGGCTTAAATTTGATATTCCAGAAGGCAAAGCAGCTGGAATTACAATGAAGAATAATATATCCAGCAAAACTGAGTGTAATCCTACCAGGGGGAAATGGATATTTAATGGAATAGAGGACTATTGAGTATTCCTGATGGAAATACCAGAGTTAAATAAAAAATTTGATATTCAAACACAAGATCTAAGAGAAGCATAAAAAGGCAAACATGAAAGAGAAGTCATAAGGGACTTAATAAGTTTATGTTCCTATATGGGAAGAAGATCTGTGTAAGTCCTAAAATCTTTCTCATCATCAGGGCAGTTAGAAGCAGTCTACATAGAACAAGGAAGGAGAGAGAAAAGATGAAAACTATGAATACAGAGCAATCAAAACACAGTACTTAAAATTATGACAAAAGTAAGAGATGGGATCATAGAATTGGAAGGAGCCTTGCCAGTAATCATTAGGCATCTAAATGCCTAATTTTATACATGATAAAACTGAAACCCAGAAAGGTAAAATGATTTGCCTCAAGTCACACATCTAGTTAGTAGGAAACCAACCACAATTCAAACCCAAATATCCTGATTCTGGCTTCAGTGTTCAATCCACCAAATTGCCTTGATCAGAGAGGTTGTCATTTTCTAATTGGCAAAATAAATTTTGATGATTAAATTACAATGCACTGGGGTTCTTGATGGGTAGACACTCCAGTTTGTGACTTCTCATTACATACATACTACTATTCATATATTCATTTGGCAAATGAGGGGATTCCTCTGAGGAATTTTGTCTCTAGATTAGCTGTAACCAAAATAGGAATTCTCTCATCTGGCTAGCAATATTGTTTCAAGACCTTCTTCAAGCATGGCATAAACTCTGTCAACCAGAGGGCAAAGCATAACCTAACTGAAAGGATCTATTAGGCGTTGCTTGTTGGGGCAACTAGGTGGTACAGTGAACACAACGTCAGGCCTGGAGTCAGGAAAACTCCTTTTGATGAGTTCAAATCTGGCCTCAGACACTTGCTAGCTGTATAGCAAGAAGGACAAGTCACATCACCCTGTTTGCCTTAGTTTCCTCTTCTATAAATGAGCTGGTGAAGTAAAGAGCACATCCCAGTACCTTTGCCAAGAAAACACCAAATGGGGTCATGAAGAGTGTTACCATGGTCTCTAAGAAAAGCATGAGATGTTAGTTCTCTTATAGTTCAGTCAAGCTATGCAACCAGAAGTCACCATACAAATCCACTCTGGCCTTGAGCCCCTGCCAATCCAAAACTGATTTCCCTTTCAGAAACAGGCAGTCTGTAGTCTGGGATTACTGTTGAGGAAATCCAGCTGAGGACTCTCTAAGAGACCACCAGTTTGAAAGTGAAAGATTCCATCTTAGACAACTAATTGAGTAGTACCTTTGTTGCATGATTATAACTCTCCAGTACCACAGAAGGGCTCAAGGGCATTTAAATTACTCCAGAGGAGAAAACATTTTTTGCACTGGAATCATATTTTAAGGTCCTGGTCAGTGTTTCTGAAATTTTAAAGCTAGTCCTCTTGTTACTCAATATATAATAAAATTAAATAAGAGTTGATGACATGAGCAATCTGTTGTTTTGGGAGAGGGAGTGAGAAAATCTAGGTTCTAATCACTGATGAAACAGTATTTAAAACTCCCTCTTGGTGAGCATAGAGGATGAGAATGTTATATGACCTGCAAAATCATTCAACCTTCTATAAGATTTGCTGACTAAATGAATATCTTTGTAATTAATCCTTTTGCAAATGCTACAAATTCTAATCCTCAAAATGAGACCATCACAATTCATCTTGACTGCTGTCTTGCCACTAGACCCCAATGAATCTGGAGAAGAAAGTGAGCCTGACTTTGCATGGCTCTTCTCACCTAAATTCAATTCACTTATGAGTCAAGACATCCATTCTGCTGACGTCATTGGTTTTGTTTGAGAATGAAGGATGAACAACAGTCATTAAAAGAACAAAAGGAAAACTTTCTTAATCTATCTAACAACATGAATGCCATATGTGATTGACAGGTGTCTTACTATTGTTGTGATGTCAAGGTGTGTTGCATGGTCATCTTGAAAGAATTCACAGATTCAGACCATCTCTAACCCAAGCAAAGGCATTTATTGAGGAGTGCACTCTCAGAGGGGGTTAGGCTCTTAGAAGGAATCAACAACTCGCAAAGTAAGATATTTATAGGACAAATACTTATTTATAGAGTAAATGATACTTATTACAGTAAAGAGTATATGAATATTAAAATATAGAAGGGATTTAATAATCTGGGGAGGGGTCCAAGTCTCAGTGGAAGGCTACCCACAATGCATACAGAAAAGTCCACTTGTGAGGGGGTATTAATGTAGGATAATGATATTATTATAAGCCTTTCTATGTCATAAGTTCCCCTAAGGATCGTTCTTTGTTATTAATGTGCAGGTGTCCATTTAGGGAAAGTTTCTTCTGTGATTTCGTAGTCAAACATCCTGATCAGCATCCTGTTAGTTCTGCTTTGTGATTGGCTGGCTGTTGTGGTCCTATATGAGACCAGATGGCTGGGCTGCCTATTGTGGTCTTACCTAAAACTAGATGGATGTGATTGACACACCTGTTGTTCTAGTGAGGCATGAATTCACATACATGCCTGCTGTTCTAGTGAGGCATATGAGGAAGTTGGATCTTGGGACTGGAGAAAGTAGCTAGGCTCCATTATTATCACAGAAAAGCTCTCACATGTGGATCGAAGGTCTTAGTTTATATAAATTTAGACAACATACCATGAAAGGCGTCATTTTCTAAATCTCCCAGCATTGAGAAGACTTATATGAAATGAAGACAAATGTAGTGAGCACAATCACGTGCACACTTTGGACAGTAACAACATTGAAAAAAAAACAGACTGGAAAGACTGAGAACTCTGACAAAGACTTAAAAACGTTTAAGAATTTCTGATCAGAGTAGTGATTGATTCAGAGTGCAAAATGAGGCACAATCAGTGCATGATCTTTTTGGGAGGTTTGATTATGCATATTTGTTACAAGGGGTCTCTCCCCCATGCACCATGTGTTTGGAGGAATAGGTGTGAGGAGAAATTTTTGTCAACTGAAAAAAAAATTAATTTGAGAAATATTTTCCAGAATCTTTAAATGTAAGTATTTTCATTCATGACCAAGATCAAAGGCTACTGTTTACATTTAGTTATCCAGTTCTCAAAATGAATAGAAAGGAAGCAATTATCACTAACCAGCATCTTCTATATGGATGAATTACAATATGATTTTTTCCCTAAATTTTTAAATCTTGTCACCATGAGGATAATAATTTGTTTAGATCTTATATGCAGATGTTTGCTCTGTCTTTTTATTTCATTGTTCTGATTTCTGAAGTTCCTCTGTTTTGGGTTATCTAGACAAAAGAATCAGTCTCCACCTAAGCCTGAGCAGAACACAGTGGAGCTTCAGGTACCCTTGATTAAATTACTCCTGAGCTTGGGTTGGGGTTTGACCAGGATTACCAGCCTCAAAGCAAACTCATTATCAGAAATGTCCTTCTGAAGAAAAAACTCAGCTTTGGAAGAAGGGGTCTGAGTGAAAATCTGAGTTTCCAAGATATTGATTAATAAGAAAAAAATGTTTCACACCAGCTATTTCTCCTAGGTGTGACTGGACTGATAGTACTGACAAGGTTTAGAATTGTTAGAGCTGGTTCAGGTGTGAAAGAATTCACATAGACCTTCTCTGTAGCCATTGGAAACTTTGTTGATGAAAAAGGCCTGAGATTGAGCAAGGAGCTAAAGAAAGGCACCGAGAAAAGGCATTATAGGAAAATAATCAGATTTAAATAGACAGGAAGTTATACAGCCTAACACTGGATTTGAACTCTGTTCCTCCTGACTCTAGGGCCAACATTCTATCCACTGAACCACCTAGCTTTCCCACTCATATTTTTACTTTATCTTTAAAAAATTTTTTCTTTTTTATTAAGATCTTCACAAATAGCAATCAACATTAATAGGTTGACATAGGAAGAGACACAAAAATTATATGTGAAGCTGTGATTTTCTATTAGGTAGTTTGAAAGTGTGTTTTTTATATGTACATTATATTTAATGCTATTGTAACAGAACTGCCCTGCTTGTCTCTCTCCCCATCTGAACTTAATTCTGTGTGTTTTTAAATGTTTCATCGATGTTTTCTTCTTTCTTTTCTCTATTTTTTTTTCATTTTTGCATTATTATTCCTACCATTACCTTTCTCCAGCAAATCTGGTTTCTGCTTTCTTCATTCTACATTAGTTGATTAAGGTTTTGCTGTATTTTTCTTGAACACCTAGATGGACAGTGGACAAAACACTTCACCTGGAGTAAAAATGACCTGAATTCAAATCTACCCTCAAGCTCTAAACAGCAAACTACCTAGCCACTATCTGCATCAATTTACTCATCCGTAAGGTAGAAATAATAATAACATTTGCTTCATGGAGTTGTTTTGAAGATCAAGAGAGATATTTATACAGTGCTTACATAAATGCTAAGTATTGTTTAAAATAATTCCTCATTTTCATTTCATGAGATTCTTTTTTTTTAATTAATTTGTTTAACTTTTCAACATTCATTTCCACAAAATTTTGGGTTCCAAATTTTCTCCCCATTTGTCCCCTCCCCCCACCCCAATACACCAAGGATTCTAATTTCCCCTATCACCAATCTGCCCTCTCTTCTATCATCCCTCCCTTCCCTTGTCCCCATCTTCTCTTTTGTCCTGTAGGGCCAGATAACTTTCTATTCTCCATTACCTGTATTTCTTATTTCCTAGTAGCAACAACAATACTCAAAAGTTGTTCCTAAAATTTTGAGTTCCAACTTCTCCCCATTCCTCCCTCCCCACCCATTTCCTTTGGAAAGGCAGGCAATTCAATATAGGCCATATCTGTATATTTTTGCAAATGACTTTCCAGCTCCCCTCTTTTTCCCTCCACTAAAAAGTCTCCTGCCTGCCTCTTCTATGAGAGATAATTTGCCCCATTCTGTTTCTCCCTCTGTCCTCCCAATACATTTCTCTCTCACCACTTAACTTCACTTTTTTTTTAAGATATGATCCCATCCTATTCAATTCCCTCTGTGCTCTCTGTCTCTGTGTGTGCGTGTGTGTGTGTGTGTGTGTGTGTGTGTGTGTGTGTGTAATCCCACCAACTACCCAGATACTGACAAGTTTCAAGAGTTACAAATATTGTCTTTCCATGTAGGAATGCAACAGTTCAACTTTAGGAAGTCCCTTATGACTTCTCTTTGCTGTTTACTTTTTCATGCTTCTTCTCATTCTTGTGTTTGAAAGTCAAATTTTCTTTTCAGCTCTGGTCTTTCCATCAAGAATGTTTGAAAGTCCTCTATTTCATTGAAAAACCATTTTTTCCCTGAAGTATTATACTCAGTTTTGCTGGGTAGGTGATTCCTGGTTTTAGTCCTAGTTCCTTTGACTTCTAGAATATCATATTCCATGCCCTTTACTCTCATTTACTGTGTTAACTATATTTTCTATCTTCATGTTACCTGAACATTTTGGGAGATTCTTTATAGAACCTACTTACCTTCTTATCCTCTGCAACTGATGTTGGAGCATAAACTTCAATAATTTCAAGTGATTCTCTTTGAAAAGGGTTACTATGTGCACTACAATATGAAATGACCAAGAATCTCATGAAATGGGGTGGAGCCAAGATGGCGGAGTAGAAAGACACACATATGGAGGCTGCCCCCACACAGCCCATAAAACACCTGTAGAGAGGGACTCTCAACAAATTTTGGAGCAGCAGAAGTGGAGAACAACAGAGTGATGGAGATTTTCAGCTCAGGGTGACCTGAAAGACCCACAGGAAACATCAGTTGCACCAAACGCGGAGCAGACCTCAGAGCATGGAGCCCAGCCCAGCCTTGGCCACTCACAAACGGCTCGTGAACAGCCCTCTGGGGTGGAATCTCCAGTCACAGATTCCCTAGTACCAGCAGCAGAGGGTCCACAGATCTCTCAACCCACAGGCGCCCAAGGTCAGTGACAGGGTTTATTCAGCTGGCCAGGAAGGGAGAAGGGCCTTCACATTGGGCAGGCAGCAGGAGTTCTCAGGGCAGCCCCTACAGCAGCCTGAGACCATAGCTGGATTGTAAAAACCCCTGGGGGCACTGAAGAGCTGAGTCTTACCTCAGCCCTGTGTAGACACCCTGAGGGGCTGGTCTTTGTCTCAAACTGAATGGAGGCCCTGCCCCTGAAGCTTGACTGAATCCCACCCCACCTCCCCCACCCCCAGTGTGAACTTGGTGGAACTGGAAGTGAGGTACCTGTGCAGAGGAAACTCTGCTAAGATTCTGGGCACAAATATCCTTCCCTGTGCCCAAACCAGCACACACTTGATTGTGCCACCTTGGAGGAACTGCTATCTTACAGGTCCCTAGAGTATACCCTACTCTTGACAAAGGACCAAAAAGTCAAGTAACTGGTTGGGAAAATGCCCAAAAAAGGGGAAAAAATAAGACTAGAGAAGGTTACTTTCTTGGTGAACAGATATCTCCTCCTACCCTTTCAGATGAGGAATAACAATGCTTACCATCAGGGAAAGACATAGATGTCAAGGCTTCTGTATCCCAAACATCCAAAATAAATATTCAATGGGCTCAGGCCATGGAAGAGCTCAAAAAGGATTTTGAAAATCAAGTTAGACAGGTGGAGGAAAAACTGGGAAGAGAAATGAGATGCAAGAAAAGCATGAAGAACAGGTCAACATCTTGCTAGAGGAGACCCAAAAAGACCTTGAAGAAAATAACACCTTGAAAAATAGGCTCACTCAATTGGCAAAAGAGGTTCAAAAAGCCAATGAGGAGAAGAATGCTTTCAAAAGCAGAATTAACCAAATGGAAAAGGAGCTTCAAAAGCTCACTGAAGAAAATAGTTCTTTAAAAATTAGAATGGAAAGGATGGAGGCTAATGACTTTCTGAGAAACCAAGAAATCACAAAACAAAACTAAAAGAATGAAAAAATGGAAGAGAATGTGAAATATCTCATTGGAAAAACAATTGACCTGGAAAATAGATCTAGGAGAGACAATTTAAAAATTATGGGACTACCTGAAAGCCATGATCCAAAAAAGAGCCTAGACATCATCTTTCATGAAATTATAAAGGAAAACTGCCCTGATATTCTAGAACCAGAGGGCAAAATAAGCATTGAAAGAATCCACTGATCAAAAAAGAGATCCAAAAAGAGAAACTCCTAGGAACATTGTGGCCAAATTCCAGAGTTCCCAGGTCAAGGAGAAAATATTGCAAGTAGCTAGAAAGAATCAATTCCAGTACTGTGGAAATACAATCAGGATAACACAAGATCTAGCAGCTTCTACATTAAGGGATCTAAGGGCATGGAATAGGATATTCCAGAAGTCAAAGGAACTAGGACTATAACCAAGAATCACCTACCCTGCAAAACTGAGTATAATACTTTAGGGAGAAAAATGGTCTTTCAATGAAATAGAGGACTTTCAAACATTCTTGATGAAAAGACCAGTGCTGAAAAGAAAATTTGACCTTCAAACACAAGAATCAAGAGAAACATGAAAGGATAAACAGTAAAGAGAAACCATAAGAGACTTACTAGAGTTGAACTTTTTACATTCCTACATGGAAAGACAACATTTGTAACTCTTTAAACTTTTTTCAGAATCTGAGTAGTTAGTGAGATTACAGAGAGAAAGAGAGAGAGAGAAAGAGAGAGAGAGAGAGAGAGAGAGAGAGAGAGAGAGAGAGAGAGAGAGAGAGAACACAGGGTGAATTGAATAGGATGGGATCATATCTTAAAAAAAATGAAATTAAGCAGTGAGAGAGAAATATGTTAGGAGGAGAAAGGGAGAAGTAGAATGGGGCAGGTTATCTTTCATAAAAGAGGCAGATAAAAGACTTTTCAGTGGAGGGAAAAAGAGGGGAGGTGAGAGAAAAAACATGAAGCTTACTCTCAACACATTCAACTAAAGGAATAAAATACACACTCATTTTGGCATGAAAACCTATCTTACAATACAGGAAAGTGGGGGAGAAGGGGATCAGCAGGGTGGGGGGATGATAGAAGAAAGGGCAGTAGGAGGAGGGAGCAATTTGAAGTCAACACTTTTGGGGAGGGACAGGATCAAAAGAGAGAATAGAAGCAATGAGGGGCAGGATAGGATGGAGGGAATTATAGTCAGTCATACACAACACGACTATTATGGAAGTCATTTACAAAACTACACAGATATGGCCTATATTGAATTGCCTGCCTTCCCAAAGGGAATGGGTGGGGAGGGAGGGATGGGGAGAAGTTGGAACTCAAAGTTTTACAAACTTGTTCTTCTTGCAACTAGCAAATAAAAATACAGATAATGAGGTATAGAAAGTTATCTTGCCCTACAGGACAAAAGAGAAGATGGGGATAAGGGAAGGGAGGGATGTTAGAAGAGAGGGCAGATTGGTGATAGGGGTAATTAGAATGCTTGGTGTTTTGGGGTGAGGGAGGGGAGAAATGGGGAGAAAATTTGGAACCCAAAATTTTGTGGAAATGAATGTTGAAAAGTTAAATAAATTGATTTTAAAAAAAAGAATCTCATGAAATGGTTTTCCTTCTTGTTTTTGACTTCATGACAAAACCATCTCTTGTTTGTGTCTCCCAAGTGGATACTGTGAGCTATCTCTGTTTAGCTGCGACTTCCCTTTATCTTCTGGTTTCATTCATTAAAAAAAAAAAAATGTGAGAACTGTACAGATTTAATTCTTTGAGTGCTATGGCCTCTCCATTGTCTCTGAATAAGGATTGCACAGTTAGAGGACTTGGTGACAAGTTAACATTTGTAGGAGGTCCAGAAATTGTGTAATTCTGAGAACTCTTTATCCTTTTTCCATTTCATATCCATTTCAGAAGCCAGATAGTCACATGGAAGTGAAGGCCATTATATATGTCTCTTGGTTTTATGGGTTGCCATGTTTTAAGAATTCATCACCAAATGTACCCTTTCCTGGTTATGTATCTTTTCATACTTAACTAGAAATGGGCTGTGGTCAAGTTGTATTCAGAGTCTTTCTACTATGGTAGACTCTGAAGCTGCCAGGACTTCTTCACTGGAATTCCAATTCAAGAACTCTGGATTACCTCTACATCATAATGAGGCATTAGAGCATGAATTTGTGAAAGGTATTAGGAGCTTTACATGTAGTTATGATTAAATGACTATATTGAATTTTGAATCAGAAAGATCCCTGGACTAGCTCACTTTCTAACTGTGTGATCTGAGGTGATTTACTGCCCCCTTGTGGACCTCAGTTTCTTCATCTGTAATATTAACAGTGTATGATTTAAAGAGATTGAAGAAAGAAGAAATCTGTGTGTGTATACGTGTGTGGAGAGAGAGAGAGAGACAGACAGACAGAGAGAGGGAGAGAGAGAGACAGAGAGACAGAGAGAGAGAAAGAGACAGAGAGAGAGAGAGAGCAGCACTTTTTATTCTATTAAATTAAAGAAATTAAGATATGAGTATACCTATCTGTTGAGATGGACTAAACAAATGTGGTATAAGAATATAATAGAGTACTATCGGACCCTAAAAAATAATGGAAGTGGTGGTTTCAGTAAAACCCGGGGAGTGCTGTATGAACTGATGCACAACCAAATGAGTAGAATTAAAACAATAATTTACTCAAAAACAACAATGACATAACAAATTTGAAAGGCTCAAGATGCAGACTGAGACAGAAATTTTTAGACATGTCCAATGTGTAAATTTGTTTTGTTTGACTTTTCATGTTTGTTATAAGTGTTCCATTTTTCTTTTCTTTTGGATGGGACTTGTGGAAGGGGAGAAAGTAAGTGTTTACTAATTAAAAAAAGAATTAAGGTAAAAATAAATCAAATTAAGACAATGTAATAGATGATCTCTACAATACTTTCCACCTCTGACATTGTGTGATTCTTTAATTCATGTTCATGTCTATTGTGATTCTCTTATCCAAGGGTTTCTAAAGCCATTTTAGAAGCTTCCAGACCAGCTGTGGAATCAGAGTGTGCTACTTTAGGTAGCTTTAGCCATAATCCAATGCAAGTGAAATAACTGGTAGTGAGGAGGTGATGTGGAATAAGAGGGAAACAAGTCAGAAACCCCTTAAGATCCAGTGCTCCATGGGAGAGGGACCTGAGGGTGAGATTATAATAATTTTCCTTCAAAACTTGAGCTAAGACTGCAGGACTTTAGTAGGAAACAACCACATATGGTATGATTTGAAGGATCCAGAAGGCTCCCTCTGTCTCCCATCTTCCCTAGAAATCTATCACAGTATCTAAATCTTTCACCATTAGAGGCTCATCTTGAGGGCTAAAGACATTACCTCTATAGATTGTTGCCTCAAAACATTACATCAGGCATCACAATAGTCTCAGATACTACAACAATATAAATATTTATTGTCAATATGAAGAGGCAAGAAAAATCTTGAGAATTCCAATTGTCCATGTTGGTACATAACATCAAAATTAAATAACAAAGTCTTTTTTTATGTTAACAAATCAACAAATTTAACTGGTCTGGGGGAGTGTATATTTAAGGGAAATATTCAGGTGTTTCTTGGAAAGTATAAGTACAAACTAATTTTTTAAGGGTAAGTATGAAATCCTACTACAAATGATATCTATAGTAACCAGATTACTTAAATCCCTGCCACAGCCTTCCCCAGGTTGCTTCCCATGCTTTAGATTGTCTCTTCAACCTTGAGTAGAGAAGCCTTAGGAGTGGGATGTGAATTGGTCATTGTCTTCAGATATTTGAAGTCTTCTTATATGGAAAAGGGATGTGACACTCCATACACTTCCAGAGGAGTATTCTAGACCAATGGGAAGACATTCTCACCGTTAGATTGTGAGTTCCTTGAGAGCAAGGGCTGTCTTGGCGGATACACTTCATTGTATCCAGTGTATTGACTATGACTAACCCTATAGGGTCATAGATTTAGAGATAGAATAAATGCTAGTAGTCACCTAGTGCAACTCTTTTAACAGATAAATAAGCCAAGACCCAGAAAGTTGAACTGATTTACCCAAGGTTGCACAAGTCATTAATGGCATAACCAGAAATTGAGGCCAAGTCTTCTGATTCCAAAGTTGTTGTTTATTCCACTGCACCACAGTATAGTTGTCAGAGGTTTAGGGGAAACAAACTGATCATTAAATTCTGGGCTTAGAGCTGGAAGGGACCTCAGAGCCCTTCTTGTCCACCCCCTCTTATATCCAAATGACTAACTTGAGGCCCAGACAGGTTCTGGGATTAGTACCAGAAATGAAGTCAAATCCCTGACTTCAGAGACAAGACTCCTTCTAGTATTCCATACTGCAACTGGTAAAATAAAAATAAAAAAAAGAAAAGAAAAGAATGGGGTTCTTTATAAGTTAGCTTTCCATCACTCAAGATATTTAAGTAGAGGGTGCATAATTATGTCAGTGATGCTTTGGAAAGTTGATGCATGGGACAGGATTTCATTATATGACCCCTTAGGTGCCTTTCATCTTTGAGATTCAGTAAGAATTTTAGGCAATAAAAGGAACTCTGTAAACTGGGACTGTTGTTTTTGTGTCCTCTAAATAAAATATCCTCTCTCCTCAATTATCCAAAAGTTTCAGTTTAGCTAATGTTTCATGCCTTTGTGTCTTCTTGTTTTGCAGCTATGAATCATCCCATAAATTTTATAGTAACACAGGGTGGAAATCTAAGGTGCAAGAAAATAATTCATGTTGTTGGGAGAAATGATGTCAAACAAACCATCTCTAAAGTCCTAAAGCAATGGGAACAGATGAAATATGTATCTGTTACCCTCCCAGCCATTGGAACAAGTTTGTAACCTCCTTCAGAATTATTTTTTAAATACTTAGATTCCCCTAGACTACATATCCACTAGTAAAGATAATTATTAAAGTTGACTCCATATGAAAATGATGGCAGTAAATGTTTAGTTATTTTAGGTCTTGGCAATGTTTTTTCACCCTGGGGACCATGATGCTTCTGGGCACTACTGGGTTTTGCCTCTAGTTTTAAGCTATGGATAAGCAAAAAGAAAAAGAGAGAAAGATAAACTGATAAAGAGCAAGACTAAAGGGCAGAAAATGAAGGTAGGGAAGAGACAGAAAAAGTGGAAAGAAAATAAATCTATTCATTTCTCAATCTATTTCACTATCTCTTCTTTTGCCTCCTTTCATTTTCTATAGTTTCTCTGGTTTAACTTCTTGGCTTCCTTCTCTTCCCTCTTTCTCTCTCACATATCTACCCTTTAGGAGAATTCACTCATTCATTTTTGTTTTCAACTTCTACCTCCATGAAGGTAGCTTCTCAATCAGCAGCTCCAACCTGTGAACACCTTCAGCCCCTAGTCTAATCTCTCTTGTATCAGACAATTCTATTTTGGTGCAACCTAAAACTTTTCAGGTCAAATACTGAACTTATCATTGAGTCACTGACTTTTTATAGTCAGAGGACATTATGTACTTCCAAGCTAATTTCCTGGTTTTCAGCCAAGACCTAAAGAAAATAAGCAACTTGCCTGAGATCAATTAATGATAATAATAAGATTCAACTCCTCATATTCAACTCTTCATTTCAATTGCCCAGTCCCCCATCACTTCATACATGGATTACTACAGCCATCTTTTAGATGATCTCCTTTTCTTCCTTCCCTCTTTTGTTATGTATAGTCCTAGGATAATCTTTATTCTTTTTGGGGAAAAAATGTTGATAAATATAATAATGATTTTGCATTTAGTCTTTTTTAAAAAAATTGAAAGGTTTTTTTTTTTCCTACACAATAAACACTTTCCAATGTACACACAAACAATCCTCCAACAGAGAATATTCCTAGAAAATGAGTTTATCAATTGTTACCAGGAAGTAAGAGCATGACAGTATGGTACTAAGATTAACTTTATAATTGAGCAGAGTTTTGTGGACTCTCCTTGTTGACTTTATTTAATTTTTGATTGACACCGTATATCTTGTTCTTCAAGCTCAGTTAACTTTCCTCCATTTCATTTCAATACAAGTCTTCATCTCTGGTAATAATCAACTGCTTGTGGGAAGGCCAAGTATTTTGCAGTTGATTTGTTTATAAAAATCTGTGATTTTTATGTATTTATTTTACTTTTTATACACTTATGTAAGTCTTATAAAATAAACTTGGTGGGTGATAAAGGTAAACTTTTTGACCATCCTCTACGTTCAACTCCCTTGCTCCCATGTCCAGGTAACACTCCTGCCTTGCCATGAATTAGTCCACCTTGAATCACTGCCATCCTCTGCCTCCTCCTTTCCTCCTTACCTGCTTTTGAACTGAAAAGGTTATCACACAATTGTGTTCACCAGATCTGCTTCAAATGTATAGTATCCAATCTCAATAAGGTCTTCACTGGAGGTAAGTAGTCTCTTTATTCCTCCTTAAAAGATTCTCTTTCCTACTCATCACAGTAGCATTTTCAATCTTTCCTCTGCTCTTTAGGCCTCTCATGGTACTCTTTCCCTCTCTCTCTGAGCTGAGGATTTTCCCTCCTATTTTACAGAAAGAATCAAGGCCACTTGCAAAGAACTCCCTCTTTTACTCTGATCTTCTTCCGACACCTTCTTGACTTCATCTCCCACTGTTTCCTTCTTTGCTCCAATCTCTGATAAAGTGATCTTCATTCCCCAAATAATAAGAAGTCAGAGGAAAGAGACATCACACAAGTCTCTTCCCACTCAGTTATCACAGTGATATTAAAGCCTTATCTCTCCAGTCTTCTTACACTTCACATCCCACCATGGAAGCTGTGATCCAATGACATTCGTCTCCCGGCTGTCAGTTGAACAAGACAAGCGATCACCAGACTCCAAACCTTTTCACAGGTTATCTCCCATGCCTGGAATGCTGTCCCTCCTCATCTCTACTGCCTGGCTTCCCTCACTTTCTTCAAGTTCCGGCTAAATTCTCATTTTCTAAAAAAGAAAAAAAGCCTTTCCTAATACCTCCTAATTCTTAGCTCCTTGTGTCTGTTATTATTTTCAGTTTATCCTGTATATTGTTTATTTATATTTGTTTGTATGTTGTCCCCCTTTAGATTGTGTGCTCTTTGAGAACAGGGACTGTCTTTGCCTCTTTTCATGTCTCCCTCTCTCTCTCTCTCTCTCTCTCTCTCTGTCTCTCTCTTTTACTCTGTCTCTCTGTCTCTCTCTCTGTCTCTCTGTCTCTCTCTGCATCTCTCTCTGTCTCTGTCTCTCTTTCTCTCTGTGTGTGTGTCTCTCTCTCTTGCTCTTGCTTCGCTCTGGCTCTCTCAGAAGCAATTGGTATTAAGTGACTTGCCCAGGGTCACAGTTACTCACTGCACCACTTAGCTACCCCTGTGCCTCTTTTCACATACTGAGTGCCTAGCACAATGCCTGACACACAGTAGGCACTTAATAAGTGCTTATTGGCTGACTGTCTTCCTCCTATCAATACCTACGATGCTATTAACTTTTTGGTTTGGTTTTGCTCCCATATCACCCTGTTCCCTTATATTGGGCCTATAGTCCATTTAAAACAGATACATATGAAATGCTGTATAGTTGTACCTTCCTCATCCTATGCTACAGACTTTGTGAAACTCAAATGTAGAAGTCAGCATTTATCTTGTTCGTCCTCTCTCTATAGCATCGCTGAAATTTGTTCCCTTCTCTCTCCTCATGGTCATCACCCAAAGTCAGATTCTCATCTCTTGCCACTTGAATTATTACATTAGCTTTCCAAATAATCTTCCCATATCCAGCCTCTCCTCTCTTCAATCTATCTTCCACAAAGCTGACCTGTTGATATTTCTAAATATCATGATCTATGATAGTAACAATACAATCGTTTTGCTTCCCCACTCAAAAAATCTTAGTGGTTCCCAATTAACTCTAGGATAAAATACAAATCCCAATTAACTCTAGGATAAAATACAAATCCCTGTGCTTGGCATTTAAAAACCTTTATATTCTAGCTTCAGGCTATTTTTCTAGAATAATAAGTTCTTCATACATCCTATGTTAATGTAACCTACTTCCTGTTTCCCCCAGATAACAATCTCTCCTCCAGACCTTTTTATAGCCTCTTGTTATGTCTGGAATTCTTCCTCCTCTGCCCTCACTTTTACTTTTTAGTGTCCCTAGTTTCCATTAAGTCTTGGTTCAAGTGATTTAACCTACCCAAGACTTTGCCTGGTCCCTCCTTGCATTAGTACTCTCCCTCCAGAGTAATTACATCTAGGTGTCACTAGGAATAGAGCTTTGAACTTGGAATCATGAAGACTTGAGTTCAAATCCCACCTAGGTCTTTATCTACCTCAGTTTCTTCATCTATAAAATGAAGATAATACCACCTATTTCCCAGAGCTGCTGAGAGGCTAAAATTAAATAATTTTTGCAAAGCACATTATAAATCTCAAAGTGCTATATAAAGGCTACTTACCATTATTATTTGCTCTGTATATATTTTATATTTATATATCTGTGCATGTGACATTTTTCTAAGCAGCACAGAAACTCCTTGAAGATAAATACTGTTTCATTTTGAAATTTGTACCCCCAGTACCTGGTCCACAGCAAATGCTTTTCAGACTGTCAGATATGTAGCTCCCAAAGAACCTTACTCAGCTGAATGGCCAAAATGCCAATTATTATCTTTATGCTTAAGTAATTCAAAGAAATTTTATGCAAGATAGAGACCCAACACATTGGGCATCTTGTCTTTCTTCACATATTTTCTAAATGGCTGTCAGTTCATAGGGTTAAGATACTTTACAGACTACCAAAAAACTTATCTAAAAGGGGGCAGGACATGTAATGAGCATCTAAATCCAGTGAACACTCAGGTTCAGTCTTTAGATCATTCAGATTCCTGTAGCCATTGCTAATTGAGCTGTAGGCTTCCAGAGTGCAGGAATTATAGTTTCCTATAGGACCTAGAAGAGAGGGAGTTCTTATTTGAGATACTGATAATGCGTCAAATAGTGATTATTGATTTGGAGGAAGCAGCATTTCTCCATTAAGGATCAAACTTGCCAACATTTAAATAGTAGTTTGGGACAGGGGGAGACTAAGAAAAAGGGGAGGTGTTACTTTTTATTACTTTGTCTTTATCATTTTTTTATTTTATTCCTTCAGGACAGAACAAAAAAGACCCTACTAATGTTGCTGAATCGATAATGATGCCATTGAAGATTTTGCACAGAAAGGGTTTGGCCAATTAGTGGAAAAAGTGAAAGTGGTCCTCTTCCTGCCATAGTTACTGGAAGTTTTTCAGGATACTACGAAAAAAAGAATAAAATCTAAGCCACAAACCTCAACCACTGTGTTCTCCAAGGAAAAATCTAAGTTGTACATTTTCTTTAAAGTACATGTGTCTAGGATTTACCTTGAAAATATTTATGGGTAACTTCTCATTATATTTTCATTTATTTTTAAACTACTCTTCAGTCTTGCAAGCCAGTCTCCCAAAAAATTTTTGGAAATGTTTTGGAAAAAATTTAAAAATTAACAACTTTCCAGCTGCATGGTGAAAGCAAGGAGAATGTTGAAAGCACTATCTCTTGGGTACAAGAATTGATTTTAAAGGAACACAAAAGTTGTACTTTCTCTGATGAGGCCATCCAAAACTTTGGTGAAAAAGAATATAATGAACTGAATGAGCTACAAAAAAAACTAAATATAACCCTTGATGTGAAACATGGAGGGTCTCAAATTGAGATCACAGGAAATGTCCAAGAAGTAATTCAAGGCATGATCAAGAGAACACAATTACGTATGAATGAGGACTCTAAGGCTGAGGAGCTCAGTAGTTTCCGTCACATGGGAATATAATGACAATGGTATTTTCAAGCCTTTTGACCAAATAACTAATCTGCATTTAGAGGATGCAAGGAAAGAAAAAACAATAAATTGATGTTAAAACCGAGAATGAAAACTACACAGTAGACTTTAACACTCACCTTGCTACAAATACAAAGGACACAGCTTCCCTGTACATCATACCAAAAAACCTGTAGGTAGGTTCAGCTTTGATTTACTTCTAACACAATGTCTCACCTCCCCCACTTCTACCTCTCTGTTACTCAGCCAATAAACATTTATCAAGCATCTACTATGTGTCTAGGTACTGTGCTAAGCTTCTGGGGGTACAAAGAAAGACAAAATCCTGCCCCCTCCCAAAAAAAACCCTATAAAGTTCAACTTTCAACTTTGTAAACCAATCTCTGCCCCATTCCCCTTAACTTAAATTAGTTTTTACTGATAACCACAGGGACAGATTTCTTCTGGAGAAACCTATAAAGATCAAATTTTTGGAACGGGCAATGAAAATACAGAGCAGAACACAGGTAGAAGCATGACTGAGTTCAACAGATTTATTTTTCCTGAAGTCAAGTTTTGACAGTGAAGCAGGAAGAGGAGCATGAGCATACAGCTGGCTGGGTAGATAAAGAGGTGGCAGGAGAACGAGGGCAGTGTGACTCATTGGGAGGTAATCAAAAGATAATTAGATCTGGAGTCAGACAAGCTGGGCTCAAATCCTTCTACTGCTTATTACCTATGTGAACGTGGACCAGTGACTTACCTTCCCTTGGCTTCAGTTTTCTCTACTACAAAATGAGGTTTTTGGACTAAATGGCTTTTGAAGATATTTGACAATATTATCTAAATTTGGCCCTTTCATGACATAATTGATGTATTAATCAGTGAAAAGTGAAATATGGTTGCAAAATCATCTGAATGCCAGAGATAATTGAGAAAAAAAATCAAAAAAAAAATTAGATAAACAGATCTGGAAAGGGAAATGCTCCAAGAGTGAGGATGACAAGAGTCCTCCTCCAGAGTGCTCCATCCACAAGAACAGATTCAAAACTCCAGACCCATTTCCTAGAGCAGGAGATCTTAATTTGGGATCTATGAACTTAGTTTTAAAAATATGTTGATCACTATATTTTAATATAATTGCTTTCCCTTATAATTCTATATATTTTGTTGTAGACTTGTAGAACCATTATTCTGAGAAGGGGTCTATAGCTTCTATCAGACTGCCAAAGGAGTCTATTATCAATCAGTAAACTTTTATTCTATGCCTACTACATGCCAGGCACTGGACTAAACTCCAGGGATACAGAGAAGCAAAAGACAGTCCCTGACTTCAAGGAGCTTGCAACTGAGTAGATTGCACCAGAAAAGGTTACAGACAGATGAAAGAGGGATCTTGACCATCAAGAAGTAAGCCATCCAGGAAGACTCAACTAAGATAATTTGCTCCAAGAAACCAACCAAAACAAAGAGAGATGGACAACATAAGAAAGAGAAAACAGCTTCCAGGGGCCAGAGTATAGTACAGGAGGTTGAGGGGACCTCAGCCTCAAGACCACATGTGAGAAATAAATAATAAAAGAATTTATTCTGTGACATTCAGATTCAGTCAGAGGTTCACATTTGAGGACGTAGAGGGCCACATGTGGCCTCAAGGCCACAGGTTCCACACCCCTGGTGTGGAAAGTTGAAAGTAGGCCCATAATTTGGGGAAAGGTAGCTTTGGAGCCTGGATAGAGAAGGGTACTTTCTTGATGGAAGTTTAAAAAACAGGAAGCACTGTTCCATACTATGGCCAGTGGGTCAGGTCACTTCACTTCTCACCGCTCTAGGCAACCCTTGAAGACGATGAGTTGTAGAAAAGATGCCACTTTGCATTGGTGAAGACAATTTTCTCACCCAATAGTTCCTTGTACTAATGAAATCATAAATCTAGCCCCTAGCTCTATACAGAGTTTTTATCTACATTTTATCAACCAACAGGAATCAGCAAGGAGTAGATGACTTGCCCAAGGTTCCAAAGTGACTCAGGGACAGAGCTAAGCATAGAAGCAATGTCTCCTCCTCCTTTGATTCATCTCTCCAGGGACCAAAATAGCACTAGATGCAGTGTAAGTGCTGCTCAAGCAGTGCTTGTTAAGAGAAAAATGAGGTGGTTATAAAATGATGAAGCTAGGGTGGTTATAAGTGGAAAAAACTGACCTATCCTAAGGCTTCTGTATCCTATATTGAGAACAGAAGAGAAATTGTGGGCTGATAGAACTAGAGACTGAGCCAGTTCAGGATCAAGCCTGAGAACTAGGAATTTAGATATTAGGGAGCAGAAGTGATGTGGGTCAAGTATTCTCTCATTAGTACTGAAAAACAGGAATAAATTCCAAGAATTTGGGCAGCATGTATGGCTGTTAAACTCTTCCTTATTAGTGTAAATGTGCCCATACCCCCACTGTCCCCTGTCCAGAGTTTTGAACAGAGATGGAAAGTACACAGAGTACTTCTTAGTGATCTCCATTTAAAACAACTGAATATTATGCATTTTGGAGTATCCTCTGATCAGTCAACAAGCATTTGTTAAGCACCTACTATGTGCCAGACCCTATGCTAAGGGCTAGCTAGAGATATAAAGAGAAACAAAAAGACTCCCTGCACCCCTTCTAATAGGAGAGATAACATGTAAAATAACTAGGAACATACAATATATATCCAGAGTAGTCGTAAGTCCATTTTGGAAGTGACAGAATGCACTAGAAGCTAAGGGGACTAGGAAAGACCTTGAGAAAAGGGTGAGTTTTGAGCTACATCTGAAAGGAATCCAGAGATATTAGGCAGTAAAGTTAAGGAGGGAAACATCCCAGGTGTGAGAGACAATCAGTCTCTCAGAAATGAAATGCAGTATACAAGAAATGGAGAATAGGCCAGTAGAGCTGAATTGGAGAATGAGTAGAAGGGAGTCAAGTGTAAGTCCAAAGATAGGAAGGTGACCAGTTACGAAAGTCTCTAAATGCCAAATAGACTGAGACTTAACAAGATTTTTGTGACACCCAAAGACTGGTAAAGGAAATAGGCAGGATGAGGTGAGGAGGACAAGGCAAAGAGAAGAAAAAGCTATAATCAAATGACTTAAGTTTTTTTAAATTAAATATAAGGCAAAGACATCAGATTAAAAAATGGGGAAAGGAGTACCATGAAGAGGTTAGAAGAGAAGATTTGAATTGGCCACTTTGGTGAGCAGGATACCTAATTGATTAGAGAGGAGAAAGCTTGCTTGTTGGAGGGAGGGTCCAGCTGATATTAGGAAACACTTTTAGTTGATCGAGTGTCATCTTGCTTTTGTGATTTCCTCGAGCTTCATGAATAGACAGCATCTGGATGGACATGATGAATATATGTGGTAGAGCTAATCTAGGCATTAGGAGAAAGAGGGAGATGAATGATGCCTTCATGATCATTCCTCTACAGAGAAGGGGGATGGCAGAAAGAGGTTAAGGGGATCTCAGACAAGTATGGAAGAAACCTAGCAGGTATCACTAGCTGACCAAGACAAGTAAGGCTAGTACAATTATGAGAGGGAGCCAAAAGGCTAAAGTACCATAAAAAGGTGATGGACAGTAGTCTCCTGACCACCAAATTTGGGTTGTAGTTTCTCATGCTAGCATCCTAAATTTTTTTTCATATTCTAGGGTCTAGTTTGGAGATGCCTGTTTCATTTTGTTCACTTTGGTTTGGGAACTGTGATTTCATTGGTAGAAAGAGCTCCCAGTGAGAAAATGGTCTATTGCAATCAGGGAGGAAATGGCTTCAAAAGATCAACACTTTCATGGACTTTTAGGGTAGGAGAGTTGCTGGGGGAGTGAGAGTTGAAATGATTTATCCATTGTCAGACATCCACTATGGTACCAGAGGAAGAACTTACTAACTTTAAGGATAGCTCTTTCTGCCCACTATACAATACTGCTTCTTTATCCCCCACCTTCCTTTATAAATTAATAAGTTTGCTTTCCAGTTTGTAATTCTGTGTCTTCTGAGTTTTCTTTGCCTCAAATCATTCATTTCTGCTTGAACTAATAAAATAGAGTTTCTGAACCTGCCATGCCAGGTACAAGAACCTGGGACAGAGGTGGAAGGCAGTTCCTCCCATACCAGCCCATCCTTCCTACCAGCCTTACCCATTGCATTGCTGCACCTGCTTTTCTATTTAACTCTCATGAATCCAAGAATAGGTGTGAAAGAGGGAAAGACGTATTTACTAAGCACCTACTATGTGTCGGACATTGTGCAAGTTCTACCAGTATCTCATTTGATCTTCACAACAACCATGCAAGGGAAGTGTTGTTGTTATCCTCATTTTAGAGTTGAGAAAATAGAGACAGATAGACATTAAGTGATTCACTCAGAGACTCACAGTTCATAAATATCTGAGGCTGAATTTGAACTCAGATCTTCCTGATTCCAGACCCAGGGCTCTAGCCACTGTACTATCTGACTGCCTGTAAAATATGTTGGAAAGATGAACTCTAGATAAATTTTGTATGCTAGTGTTTTTAAAGTAAAGTAGCAATTCACGCAATTTGATTTAAAATATTTGAAGGAAAATTGAGTGATAAGAGGTAGCATGGTATAGTAGGTAAAGTTGGAGATAGGAAGACACAAGTGCATAGCCTGCTTCAGACTCTTACTGGTTATGCGACTCTGGGCAAGTCACTGAAATGCCCCAAGATAACTCTCTTAGACTCAGTTATAGATGGGATACAATCTGTATTGATGCCATAGGTAGAAAAATAGACTTATGATATAATTGATGTATTAATTTGTTCATCAGTTACATGTTATATTGATAGCAGGGTGAGCAGAACAAGTCAACACAGACTCAAAAAGGACGCTATAGGTATAAATTTTTTTTTTAATATTACGCTATCTTTAATGTAATTAGTGCTTCATTAATGTTTATTCGATTGAATTGAATTCTCAAAACCTAGTGTTAAGAGAATGCAAAACAATTCAGATACTATTTTGCTTTTCATAGAACCCTAGAAATTTAAATTGCATAATCCTATCCTTCCACGTGGGAGGAAATTATTGATCACCAAATATCTGTCTTTCAGTTGAGATCCCTAGTCACTGGGATGACATGAAAGACCAGAACCTTCTTTTGGTGGATTTAACTCCAGGACATGAAGAATACAAGCAAGTGAAAGACTAGTTTTGTCAGACTTGTGCTAACTACACAATAGAGAAGGTAAACCTATTCTTTATCCTTGTCATGATTTCTAATCCCCCATTCCTAGGTTCTGTCTGTAATCCTCACCCCTGCTCCTCTTTCTTACATATATATCTAATCTAAGATCATCTCCTGTTTCCCAGTTGGCCTAAATACTGCCTACTGGACATTTTCAGCAGTATATCCCATAGACTTCTCAAATTCAATGTATTCAAAACAGAATTCATTGTCTTTCTTCCCCTACCCTCCCTTCTTCCCAACATTTCTATTATTGGAACCTACTTTTATAGGTTCAGTATCGTGGCATCCTCTTTGACACCTTACTGAATCAGAGTGAAATGGTCATACCCTTGGTCTTACCATCATCTAGAAGTATTTCACTTCCATGTTCATGAACTTGGAAATTCTTTCATCTGGTCATCATCTATTATCAATCCATCAACCCTGGGCCTAAGTCAATTCTTCATCTTCATCGGTCATATTAGCTTTAGAAAAATATTGTTGTAGATATTTTAATAGATCTTAGTATAATTCCATGTTGATTCTATGAATTTGCAAATAGTAACGAGATTTAATTAAAGGTTAAAATGGATACAGAAACCTAAATGTAAATAGACCTTGTTTCCTAACTTAAAGTTTCCTGAATGTTTTTAGAGTGTACAGGGTCATTTCTTTTTATTACTTTCCATGGTAAAAGAAATGACAATGCATTCCAAACTGTGAAGATCTTCAGATGGAAAAATGAGGAGTGAGAAAAAAGGAAAACTGAGGCAACCTAGATCTATCACAAGTAATTCTGGAGAGGGAAAAAAAAAAACTGGGTTCCTGTTGCTTTCTCCCTGTTTGTTTTCACTGGTCTGATGCCTACAGAGCCTATGTCTGTGATCTCTGATAAAATCACTTCCTTACTCTAAAAGTCTAAATTTCTTCATCTGTATATAGTAAGGGGATTGGACTAGATGATTTCTGAGACCCCTTCTAACATTCTGTGAGTCAGCAATGGAAAAATAGTCACTCTTCAGTGTTTTCTAACTCACAAAAAACACTCATCTAATTATAATTTACTTTGGAGCTTTTTTTTCTATTTATCCTCCCTGTTCTTTTGACTTTCTGTTGTTTTGGACTCTCCTTGTAGCAACGGAACAGGTTGGAGGCAGATTTGGGATTAGGAAAAGAGGTAAAAGAAATTTGCAAAGGTCAAGTCATTGTAATGGCCTATCTTGTAAATGAGAAAAAATGTTAGCAAGACTGCTGATTCCTGAAAATTATTTTCAAGCTTGTATGTCTATGATATTTACAGGTGTAGTACTACATTTACAAATAGACCCTTCCTCCACCTCCCCAAATAACTTAAATATAAAAAAGATACAATAATGAACATAAAAACACTAAACTTTTCTTAGAAGTTGGTATTTTCCTTTTTTATTCACAAAAAAGCAAGTAAATTTCCTTTTAAACATTTAGTAGAATACTGAATAGTAACAGAACTTAGGGGAAATATAAATAAAACAACTTGCTCTTATAAAATTTGCACCAGAATGAAGCATGCTTTGTCTAAACATGCTTACGATATCATTTTCTATTTATCAAAGACAAATGGAACCTTATTTTTCTTCCAGCTCATCTAGTTCACCCTACAGCAATGTCAAGCTTATTATCAGACTCAGAATGTTTTTAACTTGTTTGTTTTAAACTCAGAGGAAGAGAAAAACACACAGCAAGATATTAGAACTGGTGGCTATGATGGGTGAGCCATTATCCCAAACCCTAGCTCTCATGAGATCTATTAACAAACTTAAGAGCAATGAGTCATGATCATGGTTCTAGATCAAACTATGTTTTAAAAAGGCATTTGCAATGGAAATGTTTCATATTGTTGCCAGATTGTTTGCCATCATGGGGTAGGGAGGGAGAAAAATTTGGAACACAAAAATCATATAAAAATGAATGTTGAAAATTGTACATGTAATTGGAAAAAATAAAATACTATTTACATTAAAAATGAAATAAAGTAGCATTTGCAGATTAGGACAGTGTTCAACATTTGTCCTTGAACTTTTAGAGCACAATGATTATATGTCAGCGTATGGAGGAGGGTGGATGGGGAGGGAGGAGAGAGAGACAGAGAGAGAAGAGGAGGGAGAGAGAGGGAGAGGGAGTATGCATGTGTGTGTCTGTGAGTGTGTGTCATCTATCAGAAATGAGCTAAAAACGATTCAGAAATGACAGCGAGAGAGACATTGTGGTATAATGAATAGATAGCTTGCTTTGGAGTTGTGAAGTCTTTGTTGCAAGCTGAGCCTCTCACACCTACTGAGAAAATAAACCCAGGCAAGTCACTTAATGTTTCAGGGCTCCAAGCGACTCCCTACAGCTTTGTGTTTCCAAGCAGGTGCCCATCTGTGTTGGTTAGGATCCTCACCAGGAGTCCTCTATATTAAAGATATTAGATGTGCAATTCAAAACAAACAAAATTTCCACAAAATGACTTAAATGAGGGAATATTTCTTTTTTAAGCATAATCCTACAAAACTCTGGGTTTAAAAAATTGTGTGGATATAAGAATATATTTGGAAAACAAAATATCTAGCACTGAACTTGATGTTTATTATTTTATTCTGAAAGGAAAATTGCCCTACACAAAATCTAAAATGGTTTCTTATGGATTGATCATTTTAAAATTCACTTTCATAAGTATTTCATGCCTAACACTGCTCATTTCCAAAGTGATTTTCTTTTTGTAATTTGCAGATTCAGAGGATACAGAACAGAAGCCTTTGAAATTTATATAAGACAAAAAAAATATTCATGGATGACCAAAACAAACACACAAATAATGAAAGCTGCCTCTTCCATGGCACAGATGTTGACTCAGTGTCCCATGTCAATAGACAAGACTTTAATCACAGTTATGCGGGGGGAAATGGTAAGTAAAGCAGGAGGAACCTTATTTGCTTCAAAAAGTTCAGAGGTGAGGTGTGACTTTCATCTCACAGTATCAGCATCTGAATACTTTAAAGTGTATCACCAAGGAATCTGCTTTCTTTCTCAATCAACATTTATTAGGAACATACAATATGTCAGGCACTGTGCTAAGCACTAGGGATAAAAATATGCACACAAAAGAAACAGTCCCTGCCCTCAAGGAGTTTATAATCTAATGGAATATAAAACAAAAAGGAAGCTGAAAAGGGTATGTGGGGGATGGTGGAAAAGTAAGAGAAGACTTATGGTGTAGCTAGGTGACAAATGAGGAGCTGTCTGAGCCGAGTTCCCTCCTTAAATGTTCATGACACCCTCTCCAACCAGAGAGCCAGAGGGTAGGCTGATGAGTCCTTAAAAGAGGATGAGGTTAACCCAATAATGAGCTTCCTGTGGCATGGTGGAGAAGTTAGTCAGAGAAGTCCCAAAGTAATGCAGTCAAGTTAAAATGGACGATTGTAGTATCTTCATCCATTGTACATAGTACATCAAATCACAAATCTGGTATAGGCACTATAGCTGAAAAAAAGAGGAGCTTAGTCCAGAAATGAACAAGATTCCATCACATAGCAGTTTCAGCTTTCCTACATGTGTATACACACACACACACACACACACCCCACACAAAACACCTCTTTTTTTTTTACCTTCAATAGCCTTTCCCTGGTGATATATGGCTGTGAATAATGGAACACTAATCTCCAGACAATCAAAATCATGGGTGACTCAAAAGGCAGTGGGTGAAACACATGGTGGGTGAAAAGAGGAACATATGTAGGGATAAAGAATGTGTATCACACGGTCAACAATGAAGAGGATATGAACAATAATTGAAAAGAATAAAGAGGTCTGAATTGGTTTATGATCTATACCACAGAGAGGAGTGATCCAAGACTTAGAGTTTTAGAACTAGAAGGGACCTTCAAACTGATTCAGTCCCCTCATCTTATGAGAAAAATGGGAGCACAGAGAAGGTCAGGAGCTTTCTGAGGATCATAGATGGCAGGATTTGAACCCAGGTCTACCTTGACTCTAAATCCTCTGTTCTTATCCACTACACCATTGAATATCTCCAAAATATCATCAAACCTAGAAAGTATGAATAATTGCTAGGTTGCAGTCAAAATACACAATTATACAAATTTAAAGGGGATTTAATTTCAGTGGTAGATCAAAGCATTTCTGTTAGATTTTTTTTTTGTTTGTGTCCATTTCACACAAATTGTCAACTCCCTTTTCAGTATGTGAATTTACAAAGCTGGTTTTTTTAAAAAGTGATTCATATATTTTATTTTGTTGTGATGCAACACACTGACAGAAAGCTTACATTCACCAGTATATCCTGTTTCTGAACCCTCATCACAAAGAAAGGTTGTGTCCTTCCATTTTGACAATATGATACTGCCCCACACACCCAATCTGTTGCCAAGTCATGTTTCTACCTTCACGACTTCTCTTATCTATGTCTCCTTCTCTTCACTTACACAGCCAACAGCCTGGGTCAGGTCTTCATGATGTCACTCCTGGATCCTTGCAGGAGCCTCTCATCTCCTTAACTTAATTCTCTCCCCATTTCAGTCCATCCTCCACTTGGCCATCAAAGGCATTTTCATAAAATTCAGGGCCAACAATGTCAACATCAGTGCTTTCTCCAGAATCAAATATACAATGCTTTGTTTGTATTTAACCTAGCCTTTCCCTATCTTTGCAGTCCTCTCATAGTTTACTTGCACACACCTACCAGTCCAGCTCCACTGGCTTCCTTGCTGTTCCTCACACACTGTACTCCACAGTGTGTGAGGAATTTTTCTGATAGATGTAGCCCTTCACAGCAATGCAAGGACCTAAAACGTTCCAAATGGACTCTTGAGGTAAAATGCCATCCATATCTAGAGAAAGAACAGAATGAAGCAAAATACTTTCTTGTGTTCAAAAAAAAAAAGGAAAAGAAAGGAGGAAACACAATGCTCATGCTGATGAAATTGTGAAGAAGTATCAAGATAAGAAGCTATGTGATGTGAGGGATAAAGTTTGACTTGGATTCAGGTTGACATGAATGCAAATCTTGTTAACTGTTTGACCCTGGGCAAGTTACTAAACCACACTAATCTTCAGTGTCCTCATCTTTAAAATGGAGTTAATAATAATCACCTACCCCTTAGGGTTCTTATGAAGACAATGGATTGTATTAGTAAAAGCACTTTGTTAACCTTAAAACAACATATAAATATTAGTCATTATTATTTTTAAAAAAGAGTCAGTTATACCAATTGATAAGTGGTCAAAAATAAATATGAATAGTTTTCAGAGAAAGAAATCCAATACTAATTGTCATTTAAAATATTCATACTAAATACTGGGCAGCTGGGTGGTACAGTGGATAGAGCACTAGTGCAGGAGTTGGGAGGATCTGAGTTCAAATCTCACCTCAGACACTTGACACTCACTAGATGTGTGACCTTGGGCAAGTCACTTAACCCCAACTGCCTCATCCTGGGTCATCTTCAGTCATCCCGATGAGTATCTGGTCACAGGATTCAGATGGCTCTGGAGGAGAAATGAGGCTGGTGACCTGCATGGCCCTCCCTCACTCAAAACCAAGTCAAGTGCAAGTCATGTCATTATTTCTCTGATGGCATGATCTACTTCGGCAACAAAGGATGAACACACACTAAATACTAAAATACTCTAAATTACTAATAATTAGAGAAATTAAAACAATTCTGAGGTACTACCTGACACTTATCAGATTAGCTAACACAACAGTAAAGGAAAATGATGGAGGGGAAGTCAAAAATTAAATACACTAATGCACTTTTGGTAAGTTGTGAACTGGGCAAACTATTCTGGAGAAAAATTTTGAATTATACTTATAAGGCTATTAAAAATGAGCATCCTCTTTTATCCAGAAATGCCATTACTAAGTCTGCATCCCAAAGAGTACAGCAACAACAACAAAGGTAAAGGTACAGTCTGTGTGCTTTTGTATGAATATATGGGGATGGATGTGAACACTCACAGATATGTGTGTATATATATATACCAGTATATATATATACATATATATATACCACTCATATACACATATAGGTACATATATACATATAGACAGATGAAATCTCTTTTTGTGGTGGCAACAAATTGGAAATTGAGGAGATGCCATGAACTTGGCAATGTCTAAGCAAGTTGTGGCATAAGGATGTGAAAGGATTCAATTGTGCTGTAGGAAATGATGAAGGGGATGGTTTCAGAAAAATCTGTGAAGATTTGTATAAACTGATGAAACATATAATGAGCAGAATCAACATTAAAAAATGTATTAACATCAGTATTGTAAAGATAATCAATTTTGAAAGACTTTGTCAACTCTGATTAATACGATAACCAATCACAATTCCAAAGGACTCAAAATGAAACATACCAACCACTTAGAGAGCTGATGGACTCAGATCACAAATTGAAGCATATTTTTTTTTCTCTTTCTGCCTTTCTTCCTTTGACCTGGTTAATGCAAGTATTTATTTTATACATATTTGTAATAGTTTTTGTTTTTCTTGTTTTCTCAAAGAGTAGAAGATCAGAGAGGAGATATAATTCATAACTGAAAGTAAAGTTGAAAAAAATCAGAGAAAATGGAATGCCATTGACAGTCTTTAGGGATAGTGTACACATTTCTAGACTACCCAGGGAGGCAGCAGCAGTGATTTGTCTCTGAAATTGTAAAGATTTACTTGACCTCCACCAAGCACACATGCCCTTAGACCCTAGAAGATAGAACTAGCTGAGATCTTAGAGGTCATTTCTCCTAGCCTCTTTACAAATAAGGGAACATTTCTGGGCTATTTACAGCAATCCCTTTGTCAGTTACATTCGTTTTTATAAGGAAAGATGTCCTCTGTACTTGGTGTAGGGATAGGGACTAAATTCATGATTTCTTTAATATAGATAACTCCTAAATGAGGAAATTCACTCCACCAATGAAGGTTGACGCCTTCTCAACAGTTTATAGTCCTAAAGAGTTACTGAGGGCACTGATTTGTCTAGGGTCACAAAGCCAGTATGTTGCAAAGATGAGATTTGAAACCAAGTTTTCTTGGTTCTGACTTGGCTCAAAATCTACTATGAGCCATGTTTGTTGTTATTTTTTAATGTACTGTATAGTTCTTGAAAAATTCCACATTTGTTGTATTTTGACTTGACGTTGACTTGGTATTTTGAGGGATACATGGGCATTTGTCAGAACCAGAAAACTGATACAATGTGAGAAGGGCATTAATACTTTAGGAAATAGCATGATTGGTTTATATACATACATATAATCACCACAAAGAAGGGGAAAATTCAACAAAAATGAAGATTGGAGAAGTACAGATTTAAAGCTTGCCCAGGGCAACATTGACCTGGCAATGGCAGACCTAGGATAGAATTTGGGACTGTGGGATAAATGCTTTTCATTTTGAAGAATTAGAAGCAAGCTAAAAGCACTTCCAGCTAGCTCTTTCAACCAGCTCCTTCTTCTGCCCACTGTACTGCACTTACTGAGCTGAGGCTCTATCTTTAGCATCACCTTCAAACACTAAGATGTTTGCACCCACCATTGTAATTAGTTTCTCTCCCGAAGAGAAAGATTATGGGGATTTTTTAGCCCTCTTGGCCAATGACTATGAAACTCTTTTACAGAAGGTAAACAGATGTAACTGTAACAGAAGGTAACTGATGCCCACACAGACCAAGGAAGAGTCACAATTAAGATGACTCAGGGTTACAGTGGCTTTGTCTCAGATACTTCCAGATGGTCCAGATTTCAAGAAAGCAACTGCACCTTTTGTGGTGTAAAATAATACAGCACACAAATACACCACTCCCCATCCTTCGTGAATCCCCTCAAGTTGCCCAGACTCAAGTTAATTTGGGGGTCGGCATCCTCTCCAAACTATAGTTTCCAAGGCTGCACTAATGCAACTTTTAGTAGTCACCAGGTTCAAACCAAAAATATTTAAAAAGAGGGGAAATGAAATGGAGGGAATAGAATCAGTAACTATGTAGCACCTACTACGTACCAGATACAATGCAAAGCATTTTACAAACGTCTCATTTTACCCTCATAACAACCTGGGAGGTAGATACTGTTATTATCTTCATCTTACTTAACACAGGTTAAGTGATTTTCCCAGAGTCACACCAGCAGTAAGTGTCTGAGACTGGATTTGAACTCTATCCACTCTGCCACCTAGCTGCCTCTAATAAAATAGTACAGTAATACAAGTAATGGAAAAACAACCTTTCCCTAAACCTGGAAATCACCCTTCCTTAAATATTCACATACCAACTGAGAAGAATGAATAAGCACAGGGATCATGTGTGAACCAGAACTATATAACAAATTATATAAGATATGGCCCTAACACCAGCATGGAGGAGCACACTTGGAAGGATCATAAGAGACTCAGGAACACACTGGAAGTGGAGCTTGATCTTCCAGTTCTACAGAATTACTAATTTTTTTTGGTTCTACCACCTATTTACTGTCTGCTGGACATGCTCCTCATTCTTTTCAGTTGCTTGTACTCTCAGTTGTACTCAGGCAATTAGGATTAAGTGTACGTTCATCCTTTGTTGCCGAAGAAGACCATGCCATCAGAGAAATAATGACATGACTTGCACTTGACTTGGTTTTGAGTGAGGGAGGGCTATGCAGGTCACCAGCCTCACCTCTCCTCCAGAGTCATCTGAATGCAGTGACCAGATATTCATCAGGATGACTGGAGATGACCCTAGGATGAGGCAATTGGGGTTTAGTGACTTGCCCAAGGTCACACAGCTAGTGAGTGTCAAGTGTCTGAGGTGAGATTTGAACTCAGGTCCTCCTGATTCCTGCACTGGTACTCTATTGAGGTTAAGTGACTTGCCCAGGGTCAGACAACTACTAAGAGTCTGAGGCTAGATTTGAACTCAGGTCCTGACTCCAAAGCTGGTTCTCTATTCACTGTGCCACCTAGCTGCCCACTTTAAGTTATGGAACTTTAAGGTATACTAAACACTTTACATATATTACCCATGACACAGAAACCCTGTGAGTTAAGAATTATAAATAGGGTACTTTGTAAGTGAAGAAATTGAGAATGAGAATTCATTTGATCCACTGAGGCTTATACAGCTAGCAAGTGTCAGAGACAAGGTTTGAACCCACATCTAAGAATCCAAGTTCAGAGTTCTTGCCTAGCTAGATAAAAAATCTGTGTTACACAAGCACACTTCATTATGAGAAAGATTCTCATAATTGAACTTTGTATCAGCTACAGCTATAAAGTATTCCTTTTTATAAAAAAACAAAAAACAAAAAAAAAACAAACCTTTGCCAAAGGAATATTTTGTCAAGTGTCTCAATTGTTGTTATAAAAAGTATAATCAAGAGATAAGCCCCAGCTCAGCTCAATGATGGCTAAATGGACTGGTTTATTCCATCATATCAATGATTTCAAGTTAAATTTTTGCTGCCACCAACTTAATGATAAATAGGGAATACTTCTTGTCAAATAGCCCTTTCAAGAATTATCATACTTTCCCATTTTCTCTTCTCTGGTAACATTGCTTTCAGCCATTCCATCTACTAGTATCCAGCAGAAAGTATCTGTGTTAATGATCAGAATTAGAAGAAATGTGCTCGCACTGGGAGCAAGACAACTCAGCTCAGTCAAAAGAGTCTCAGATCTCACCTAAGGAAAAATTCTCCAAAGTCTCTAGTGTAGCAATCTGAGGATATGAACACGATCAAGAGTGCTAGCTCCTCTACATGTTGACTTCATCCCACAGTCTCTCTCTTTCTTCAGAGACCTGAATCAAGTCTAGCACCCCATGTCTCCTCTCTTGAAGCTGGAAGCCAGAAGACAGGATCTACTTTCTCTCCCAAGTTCTTGCCAACTCTGCCCCTCACAAAACATGGAACATTAAATAATTTCCATCAAGGAAGAGAGTCATGCAAACAGATTTGGAGGTTGAATTTATATTCAAAATAAATTTTTGATAGTTTTGTATCCTACCAGAATTTCTTCCAGTATTTCTTCCCTTCCTTCCCAGGGAGCAATCTCATATAACAAATAATGTTTTAAAAGAGAAAAATGGAAGATGAGAAAATATTCAGCAAAACCAACCAATGCCACATAAACACCTAAAAATAATATATCATGTCTGTGGACCCCTAATCTCTGCAAGGAAGTGAGAAGCGAAGGGAGGGTTTTTACATATTTCTTCTTTGTTCTTTGTAATGCTCGACATTCATTTTCAATTGTTGTGAGGTTGTTATTCAATTTAAATCTATAGATTACTTTGTTGTAGTCATGGGGCAGCTAGGTGGCAAAAAGGATAGGGTGCTAGGCCAGGAATCAGGAAGATAAATCTTCCTAAGTTCAAATCTAGCTCAGACTCGTATTGGCTGTAGGACACTGAGAAAGTCTCTTAACCCTGTTTCCCTCCGTTTTCTCATCTGTAAAATGAATTGGAGAAGGAAATGGCAAACCACTCTAATATCTTTGCCAAGAAAACCCTAAATGGGGGTCACAGAAAACGGGACAAGACAAAAATGACTGAATTAAATTTGATCACTTCAGAAAAGTCACTGATCCTCTCTCTGAGCCCATTTTTCCATTACAGAGTTTTGTCTGGAAAGACCATAGTAAAGTGCTATTGTAATATGTGAGTCAAAGAAGACTGCTCACATTTCAAATTTTGTTTCTTTTAAATAGCTGAAGTGATTTTAGATGTTTAATAATTCCTAAATGTTGATTTTAAGGCTCTATGTAGATTTTAGTCATTAAAAAGTTTAATTGAAAACTGAAATTTGGAATCCATACTGTCCTTCCAAATGTGGTTGTTTTTCAATCATAATCAGAAGTAGAGAGCTGGACTGCAAATTAACCAATCTAAGTGCACTGGGAAAAAAAAAAGACCAAACAAGAGATAAAGAACATTATGAAATGCAAAATGGATAATTTTGATTATATTAAATTGAAAAGTTTGTTTTTTACAAACAAAGCCAATGTAACCAAGATTAGGAGCTAGGCAGCTGAAAACTGGGAAAGAATTTTTACAATCACTATCTGTGATAAAGGCCTCATTTCTAAAATATATAGAGACTGAGTCAAAGAATACAAGTCATTCCACAAATAATAAATGGTCAAAGGACATGAACAGGCAGTTTTTAGAGGAAGAAATTAAAGCCATCTATAGTCACATGAAAAAATACTCTAAATCATTATCGATAAGAGAAATGCAGATCAAAACAATTCTTAGGTACCACATCACACCTATCAGATTGGCTAACATGACAAAACAGAACAATTATAAATGCTGGAGAAGATGTGGGAAAACTGGAACACTAGTGCATTGTTAGAGTTGTGAACCGATCCAACCATTTTGGAAAGTAATTTGGAACTATGCCCAAAGGTCTACAAAAATGTGCATATCCTTTGACTCACTAAAGCTGCTTCTAGGCCTGTATCCCAAAGAGATCATACAAATGGGAAAAGAACCCATGTGTACAAAAATATTTGTAACAGTTCTTTTTGTGATGGCCAAGAACTGGAAATTGAGGGCATGCCCATCAAGTGGGTAATGGTTGAACAAGTTGTGGTATATAAACATAGTGGAAATTTTTATACTATAAGAAATGACATACATGTCAACTTCAGAAAAACCTGGAAAGTCTTACAAGAACTGATGCTGAATGAGTGAGCAGAACTGACTTTGATAGATTTGGCTCTTTCCGGAAATGCAAGGTCCTAGGACAAGGACAAAAGGCTCATGATGGAAAATGCTATCCACATCCAGAGAAACAAATTACAGGATCTGAATGCAGACCACAGTATACTATTTACTCTATTTTTTGTTTTGTTTCCTGTTTCTTCTTCCTCGTGGTCCATTCCATTGATTATAAGCCTTCTTTGTAACATTAATAATGTGAATGTATATAGAGCCTATATCAGACTGCATACTGTCTTGGGGAGGGAAAGAAAATGTAGAACTGAAACGCTTGTGGAACTGAATGTTGTAAACTAAAAATAATTTTTTTTTAAAAAGGTGAGCCCAAGTTCATAGACTACAATAAAATCCTGATTCATCTTAGAGGACTTCAGATGCCAGATGAAATTTACAAAAACTGCAGAGAAAGCAGTTTGTCATTTTTTGAAAATTAAATGTTAAGTAGGATCATGGCCTAGCAGTGGAGGAAAAGAATTAAATTTTTAATCAAGATGCTTGGGTTGAATCCCAGTTCTGCCCATTATTGCCTACATAATGATGGGTAAGTTATTTTTACCTCTCTGGGCCTCATATTACTTACCTGTCATAAAGAGGTTGGATTGCACAGTTCCTTCCAGCTAAATATGTGTTTAATTTTTTTTTTGTCCAGTCCTGTGACTTCATTAGTGTAGGGAACTTCTACAGGGCAGCTAGGTGGTACAGCAGACAGAACACCAGGCCTGAAGTCAGGAAGAATTTCATGAACTCAAATCTGGCCTCAGACACTTACTAGCTGTTTGACCCTGGGTGTCACTTAAACAATCCTGTTTATCTCAGTTTCATCATCTGTAAATAGAGCTGGAGAAGAATATGGCAAACCATTCCAGCATCTCTGCCAAGAAAACATGGGGTCATGAAGATTTCAACATGACTTAAAGGACAGAACCACAGAGCAAGAACTGGTGGTGAGGAAACCCTTACAACAAATGCTGATCTGCTACTTAAAAGAAATTTGAGTGTTGCCTGGGGCAGTGTGAGGTTAAGTGAATTGCCTGAGGGGATAAAAGGAGGGGAAGATGTCACACAGCCATTAAGCTTTGGGACATAGGACTTCTGGTCTCCAATAAAGGTTTCTGAAGCTCCTATTTTCAGCCAGGCACTTGGTTAAGTGCTGGACTTGAAACCAGATTTTCTAGATCCAAAGGCCAGCTCTCCACCCCCTACACTACGCGGTCTTTCCTAAATCTATGATCAGGTGGTTTATCTTGCATTTCTGTTTTCAGGTTTTGACAACTGTTTATTGAAAAAAGTCTATACAAATACATATAGCCTATTTATAAGAAACAGCATCTTTACTGACCACTGTAGTCGCTTATACTCTGGTTTCTTCTCCTACCTCTTCCACCACTCCCTCTTATACATATATGTATGTATGTTTTATTATCTTTTCCCCTAAATCCTCCCCTCCACTCTGCCCCCACTCCCTTATTACTGTAGAGGGCAACACCTTCCCAAGCTCCAAACCTAGGAGTCATCAACTCCTTATTCTTATTCACCCCAATATAATTTGATGCCAAGGGCTGTTGATTTCACCTTTGAAGCATTCCAAAATTCTCCCCCCTCCTTATCCCCTTCCTCTGCTACCACTGTGATGCAGGTCCTCATCAAGTCAAACCTAAGCTATTGCAATAGCTTGTTGAGGTTGAGAAGTGCTTGGAACCCTGAAATACCGATATGTCAGGTCCTGTTCGAATGAATTTGACTCAAGCCTTCCTAAAGCCAAAGAAAAACAAAGTTTATTAAATATTCGCCAGATTGGGTTGACTCTTAAGAAGCCTAAGCATTTGTAACGCTTGTGACAAGTCCGCAAGATAGAATCTCCGCTAGACAGAGTCTCAGTTGGATTGAATCTGAGCACCTTCATAGAGGAAAGATGGAACTTAAATACAGAAATGACTGTAGGAGGGATCTGGGGGTGGTCTGGTAGTCTAGGAAGATAGGAGGAAGGGTTTAGGGAGGATCTTGAGGAGAAGTCCAAGGAGACCCTCAATGGAATTGGGGTGACTGGTCAAGGGTTGAAAACAGCTGGAGGCAATCAGGAAATATCGGACAATGGAGGTTTGGGTGGGAAGCAGGGGGGCAATCCCGAGGTAACAGACAATGGTAACAGCCAAGGGCAACAGATTTGAATATGAAAGGCCAGATTAGGTACAAAGACTCAGGAGGACCAGGCTACAAATTTGAGTAGGAAAAGGCCAGGTTAAGTAGCAAGATTCAGGGGGAACCTGTCTGCAAATTTGAGTATGAAAGGTCAGGTGGAGAGATTCAAGGGGAGTTCAGGAAGGTTCCCAGAGTCTGAAGCCCATCATTCCCTACCAAACAGATTGGACCCAAATTCTTTTGGAGTAAAGGGCAAAGGTCTCAGCTTCTGAAACTGCTTCCTGCTGGCAAGGGGCACAGATAAGTCCCTGCCTAGATGGGTGCTGTTCAAAGGGGTATGTAGTTTGAGCAGTCATCTGGAAGTTGATGGCTTGCACTCTGGAAAAGACAAACCTGGCAGACAGGTGTGAGAAAACGGGAAGTTAAGTTTTATTTCCACACTTTGATGGAGGGTTGTGACCTAACATGGAAGGTTAGAGGTCAGAAACAGCTCAGCAGGCCCAAGGAACTGTGTGAGGAAGGGCCTGTCAGACAGGAGAACATGGGAGTCATGACCAGGGTGATGGGGTTCAGACTCTAGGAGCCTCCTTGAGCTCCCCTTGAATCTTCCCACTTAATCTGGCCTTTCTTCCTCAAATCTAATCTAATCTTCCCATTTGTTCCAGCAGTCTCAGGAAGCCCATGGGCTTTTCATTATCATTTCAGGTCTGTTGCACTCCTCACCCTTGATCCTGTCAAAACCCCATGCCCCCAGGCTGCCCACCACTCCCATCAAGATCTGTATCCATTCCCATACTTCCCCTATCAAGATCTCTGGATTGCCCCACCTGCTTCCCACCCAAACCCTCCATTGTCTGATATCTCCTGATAGCCTCCAGGTGTTTCCAGCCTTTGACCCTCCTTGGACTTCTCCTCAAGACCCTTCCTAAACCCCTCCTCCCATCACCCTGGACTACCAGACCCCCCCCCCCCCCCAGATCCCTCCTATATTCTTTTCTGTATTTAAGTCCCACCTTGCCTCCATGAAGACGCTCAGACTCAATCCAGCTCAGACTCTAACTGGGATTCTATCTGGCCCGTCTGTGAATACAAGCATTACAAATGCTTAGACTCCTTAAGGGGCAACCCAATTTGGCGAATCCTTAATAAACTTTGTTTCCTTTGGCTTTAAGAAGGCTTGAGTCGAATTCATTCGAGCACAACCCGGACTGTCCGTATTTTGGGGTTCACCCATCACCTATAACCTCTTCAAGGGGATGGTATCACAGGAAATCCAAAGTTCAGAATTCTATAAGGGTTTTGCCTCATCCTAACCTGGTCTTAGTCCTTCCAGTGGCCATACTGGAAGCTACCTGTTCCTTCAGGGAAGGAACATAGGCCTTCACTACTCTGAACTCCATTTTTAGTAAGTTTTTCTTGATACCATTTTTGTGTGTCAAGTTTTTCTCTAACACAGGGACCAAACAGGCACAAAAGGAGTATAAAGAAAAAACAATTTCCCCGGCATAAAAGACAATTTCTCTAGAGAGAATTAAAGATGACTGTGGCAAGGCTACAACATACAAGGGTATGTTTGATAAGGTAGTCTTTTTCTGTCAGATATCCCCTTTCTTTCCAGATTGCTCGATGGGCTTATAGAACAAAGAAAACATATTTTAAAACTCCCAAAGCCTATCTTCTCCTTTCATCAACATACAGAGCAAAAGATTTTTCTAGATTGGGTAGGGCTAGTGCTGGTGAAGAGGTTCGGGGTGATCAGGGACCCCAAAATAATGACAGTCCGGATCGTGCTCAAATGAATTCGACTCAAGCCTTCTTAAAGGCAAAGAAAGCAAAGTTTATTAAAGATTCACCAAATTGGGTTGCCTCTTAAGGAGCCTAAGCTTTTGTGACGCTTGTATTCACAAGAGGGCCAGACAGAATCTCAGCTAGACAGAGTCTGAGCTGGATTGAATGTGAGAGCTATCATGGAGGCAGGATGGAACTTAAATACAGAAAAGAGTATAGGAGGGATCTGGGGAGTGGTCTGGTAGTCCAGGGTGATGGGAGGAGGGGTTTAGGAAGGGTGTTGAGGAGAAGTCCAAGGAGGGAATCCTAGGAGGATGAAAGGCTGGAAACAGCTGGAGGCTATCAGGAGATATCAGACTAGGGGGCGCCAAGGTGGGAAGCAGGTAGGGCAATCAAGAGGTAACAGACAATGGCCACAGGTTTGAGTATGAAATGCCAGGTTAAGTGAGGAGATTCCAGGGGAGCTCAAGGAAGTTTCCAGAGTCTGAACCCCATCACAGGGGCGGTGGTCCAATTAGTTCTGAGTCTCAGAAGCTTTAGCCTTATCCAGACCAATGCTCATAAAAGGGTTTAGCAATAAAACCGAAATTAGGAGTCCAGGGTCTACAAAATCCAGCCATGCCTAAAAAGCCTGGAACTTGTTTCTTAGTGGTTGTGATAATATTTAATATAAAATTTTGGAATAATCTTTTTGTTCTCTCTGAAGCAAACTCAGAGAATGCCTCTTCCTATGTCAACCAAAGCCAACCAGGGCTGACTTAACATTCCTTAAGAGACTTTTAACCTAAGACACTATCTTGAATAATGGGACGTTTTCCATGTCTTAATATTTGTAGACATATACTATGTTATGGCATGTTAATGGTAAAGAAAACACACACATCTTGAGTCGTAATTTCTATGTGAAACTCTGTCAAATTCTGTTATCTTATTGTATTTACAACCTATGCAATTAGGAAATTCCTTTCTAATGGTCTAGTTAATCACTTATGGAGATGATAAATCTGAAGGACGCAGAACACTTCTTTGTCCTGCTAATATTTAATATAAATTCTAGACTTTAATAAGGGCCAAAGTTTGAATTAAGAAGAGCTTGGACCTAATAGTCTCCTTTGTTTAGAGGATGCCTTTTGTCAAGCAAATGGGACCTCCTTACCAGACCCTTCTTCTAGCATCTTAGTGGTAACAGAAAAACACAGATACCTTGGGTTGTAACTTCAGCTTTATCAACTCTGTTAAGATAGCACCACTTCAAAGGTCGGTTAGGACAGGATCTGTTATCTGGGTGATGGGATTTAGTTTTTTCCTTATCTTAAATCACAAAGGCATGCTATGGAAGGAAGATGCCTATAGCCTGGGATCATTAAATCCAATTGATGCCACACTGTCTACAATGTTTATCTAAGAGAACTCCTTCCTCCTGGCCAAATGTACTTAAGACAGTCAATTTCTGTACTAAGTCAGCCAGTTCTGATCCCGGCTCCATAGCGCTATGTAACCGTTATCTTTATTGGGAATTGATTAATTAAATCATAAAATGTATGCATTTAGCCTGTTGCCTTTTCTCTAACCAAGTTTTCAGGTTAACAGTCCTAAAACATATTTAAGGCTGCCCAATTCTTTGTATCAGTATCCAGAACATTTCTGTCTCCATAATGCATTGTTACCGTTTTCTTTAAAAGGGAATTGATTAATTAAATCATAAAATGTATGCATTTAGCCTGTTGCTTTTTCTTTAACCAAGTTTTCAGGTCAACAGTTGCAACAGGGATAGTGCTTTTGCTCTCAGCAGTTAAGGAGAAAGAGGTGTGTGTGAGTTCATGGTCCCGATACTTTAGGGCCTGGCATGTCATCTGGACTTTGTTCAAAGAGACCCTACAGCCTCAAGTGCCCAAAAAATTAAGGGTTTCTGTGGCAGCAGCGAAAGAACCCTCCTGGGTGGGGCTACAAATAAGAATATCATGCACATACTGAATTAAGTTTCAGGTCTCTTAAATCCATTCCCAAAGCCTGGCCAAATAAAATGTGGGTTATCTTGAAACCTTTGGGGGCAAGACTGTCCATGTTAGCTGATATGGACTCGATTCCCCAGGAAGAGTACATTCAAAGGCAAAAATAAATTGTGAGTACTCTCCATTAGGCTTTTTTGCAGAAAGGATTGCAATGTTGCATGGAGATGAACAAGGGACAAAGATTTTATACTTAAGGAATTTTTCAATTGAAGGTTGCAGTCCTTCCCAGGCCTCATGTTTAATCAGATTCTGACTGACATGGGGGAAGACTTTAGGGTCTGGGAGGCTAACAACGGCTGGGGTGGCAGAAGTAGCTCACCCTGGAATTCCAGGATCCCAAACAATTGGCTCAACTGTCTCCCACACTTTCAAGCAAACATGGGGAGATCTAGTGAACAGAGGCAAAAGAGAGGTGGGAGGTTAGAGAAAAAAGATTCCCCAATTTCACCATCAGATCCCTTCCCAACAAGGGGGTAGGGCAAGAGGATATCATAAGGAGCATTTAAATGACAGATCCTCAACTAGGTTGGGGACGGGTATGTCTGGAGACATCCCTTAAGCCAATGGGTCAATGGGAGGGTAGGGCCAGAATAACTGGTTAATGCAGAGAACTTAGCCAAGTTCAAGTGAGTAACTTTATGTTCAGCCTCCGTTTTTGCCCAGGGCTTGGCAAGAGAGGTGGAGAAAGTGGGAGCACTGCCAGCACCCAGGCTTTTCTGTGGTTCCAAGTTTTGAGAACACTGGAGGACAGGGTACTGGGGGGTGGCTCCACTACTTTTCCAACCTGAGGGACAGTATTTCCTCCAATTTTCCTCCTGGTTACACGGGCATGGTTCCATAGGCACTGGTTCCTGGGGCTCCCTCTGGGAGGGGGGTGGGGTGTCCTGGAGGGGCACTCCTTGGACCAGTGACCCTCCTTGTGGCATCAAAAGCAGGTTTCCCCATTGCCCAAGTAGTTGGGCTTCCTCCAAGGGGGTGCCCTGGAGGAGTACTTCCTGGGTTTCTTCCTAGCTGTGGCAACAACCAAGAATTGAGCATGCTCCCTGTCTCTGGCCCTTCCCTTGCTAATTCTAACACCCACTTAATTCACCCTACCCTTCCAAACACTGAAATCATCTAAAATGACAGCTAAAGCAAAAACACATGGTTAGTTACTTAAAAAAAATATATTTTAAGAACGGAAAAGTACCTTTAAAATAGCATCATTTAATTTTTTAAAAAAATCATACTTAGAAATTACAAGTCCTTTTCTGTAACAAAAGTTGTGCTACTAGATGGATTACTTCTGGATTCACCAAACAATCTAGTAAGTCATCTGTAGAGATGGAAGGGCACGTTGTGCTGTCAGAAACAATGTTATCAGCAAGTGGTATTTCAGCTTTATTTATCACTGGTTGCTCTTCTGCACAATTTAACTTCCCCAGATGTCTCCCACTTTCCGCGACAATGTCTTTAATATCACTCTCAGCTATTCCTCTTTCTGAAGATTCATTTTGAAGAGTGGGTAATACTGGAATTAGATCCAGACCAAAGGGAATCTTCTCCTCAGGCTTTTCTGTATCTGTAGCTAATTTATGATGAGGTGACTTTTTCTCCTTTGTTCTGGTGTATACATCCAATTTCCTTTTTTTCAAGGGAGCCTCCACTCTGTGCTCACCATTTATTTTCAACTCTGTGGGTGTTAATGTTTCTGCTACTTTACTGTGTTCCAAATAGGCAGAAATGGCTCCATTTAAATACTGACAATTGATTTCATGAGATGTTCCCACTACCTAAGGAAAAGGAAAGAAGAATTTTTTAACATCTATGTCTTCAATTTTCCTACAAAATGAATAGCTTCATTTGAAGCTATCTTCCCAATAAATTATCAATTGATACAATAAAAATAAGAGGTTCCCTACTTCTGTTGGGTTTAACCAGGCTTTGGTATTAGTGGGATCTTCTGCAGCTTTCAAAGCACACACTAGCATTCGGGTGATGGCCTCTTCCACCCGAGCCTGATGGTCCTCTTCCTATGGACAAGGTGGGAAAAAAAGACAAGTTGTTATAGAAATGGTGCCACCATAGCCAATACCAGAGAAAATGTGTCTGTCTTCTTGAAGTTTTACTGACTTCTTGCCAATGACACATGGTGTTTTAAGAACAAAATAGTCAATTTTTGGAGAAGTGGACACATACTTTCTATGTATTTAGGTAGTATACTCCTTGCAGAAGAATCTGTATACAAATTAACTTGAGAATATTTTAGTTTAATCCAGCTCATTTCAGATGTATCCAACCTTTTCTCATTTCGAAATGTTTAGAATTTTAGAAGTTCCTAAGACACATGAAGCATGGGAATGCATATAATAAAGAAAATGAATGGCAGCCTTTCATAAACTTTTGGACTACGGTACTGAAGAAAGTATGGGATGAGGGCAGTCCTTATTTCATCCACACTTCATCTAGAAGAGGAAGTGAAGTATTTCAATGGATAAGATCCTGGACCTCAAGTCAGGAGACCTGAGTTCAAAATGGCTTCAGAAACCTATTACTTATGTGACTCTGGGTAAGTCACTTAAACTCTGCCTCAGTTTCCTACACTGTAAAAATGATATGATAATAACACCTACCTCCCATGGCTATTGTGAGAATCAAATGAAATAATGTTCATAAAGAACTCTGTAAACTTTAAAAGCACTATAAAAATGCTAGATATTCATACTACTACTCTGATGTATGAAAAAGTCTCTCTCTCTTCTCATCCCCACCCCCAAGAACATAACTAAATGCTGATTATGACCAGTCTTAGTCCTGGAGAAGAGCTAAGGAGGCATCTCTCTTTTTTTTAGTAGAGAAGTGGGAAACAAGTGCAAATGCTGTCTACACTATCAAAAAGTCACTCTGAAGGTTGGTAATGCTTTTGTTTTCTTTGTTCCAAAGGAAGGTTCACTTGGTGACAGTGGGGTGTCTATCTTGAAATGACTATAATGTAAAAACAAAAGGCACAAAATAATACTTATTTTAAATGTAAAAAAATAGTTAAAATATGCAGATACTACATGTCTAAAATAGAGATGGGAAAAGATATTGCATGATCTTGTCACTTCAACTAAATGCAAATGAGAAAGAATCAAGAAAAGAAAAAGATATCAACAGATATTCATTTCTATTTCACCTCTCTGCAATCACTAACACACTGCAGGCTCCCAGGAAGTTTTCCCAAAAAATCTTCCTATTCACTAGTCTTTCTGTATTCATTAACAGCTGTTTCATTTTGCCAGTTGATGCATATGCAAAACTTGGAAATCATTTTAAAATATCTCTTGTACCTAGGTTCCAAGTTCTGGATCTTTCTTTCTGGACAAATGTGAGGCACTTTCACTTGAACCTTAGACTACATTTTGGTCCTGGGCACTGAGCTTGGACTCTCATTCAAATACTGCCTCCCACCACTGGGCCTTCACGCAGTATCCATGACCCCAACTACCAACTGTGACTTTTTATATAACTACTCTGATATTTCTGGCCCCTCAGTGAGGTCTTTTCTCAATATCCCTGCATGGGGAGGCTTCTCTGAACCACAGACTTTCAGCTTCAGCCTGAAGGTCCCATCTCTGGCTCCTCCCTGCTAGGAACAATATACCTTCTTGTTAATGTAATGTAACAGAAGGTAGAAAAGGCAACAATGAGAACTTCCGCTCTGCAATTAGTTCTTGAAAAGACAAAAGTGGTTGGTGATATGAACAGGAAGACAACAGCAAGGGTCAATTTTATCTTCTTTTTAATAGTTAGGAAAGAGAATGTAGTGCACAAACTCTAGACTTTAGGAATACATTTCAAAAAGTTTAGAGAACACACAGCAAAGGAGATTCTAAAAATGAAACTGACTATTCAACTGGACTCAAGGTTACAAGGTTTCAGCTTAACATTAAAAAGACTCTTTTCCCCTAACAATTATAAAGAACCTAGAGGCCAGGGAAGTAAGATCAATGTTGAGGTGAAATGATATGGATAGTCCTCAGATAATTGGACACCACCTTATGTCCTTGTGATTTGTCTGTTTCTGTCTGCTAAGTAAATTATGCTTTCATTTCCCCAAAAAGGACACAGAGCCTAAGAGTCTAAGGAAATAAAGGGAGTTATCTAGAAAAAGAAAGTAAGGTGAAATAAGGTTAGAATATCTTGTTAGATAACTAGATTTTGTCACATGCTTATATTCCTGTGTCCACGCGTCTTGTCCTCTTTTCTCTGAGAAATCAACTAAGCCTTATACCCTTAATGGGGACACAGAACTTGACATGTAGGAAAGCAGAGGGTTGTATCTGAAGATCTGTGGCAAAATGAAATGTACATCTCACAAAATCTGTACCTTATGCCTTATTTGCCACAGCTGTTAGTCTAAAGTTTGACCAAGAGAGCTACAAGAAAAGACAAAAATGGTTACTGCTGCTTTAAGCAAGCAGAGAAAGAAAGGGGAATTCTATAACCAACTGCAGGGTACATTCTGGGTTTGTGTTCTACCAAGTACCTTGTAACAGCTACCTAGACCCTCTGTCTTTTTTTTTTTATATAATTTTATTTATTTAATTTTTTACATTCATTTTCACAAATTTTTGGGTTCCAAATTTTCTCCCCTTTTATCCCCTCCCCCCACCCCAATACCCCAAGCAACCTAATTTTCCCTATCTCCAATCTGCCCTCTCTTCTGTCATCCCTCCCTTCTCTTGTCTCCATCTTCTCTTTTCTCTTGTAGGGTCAGATGACTTTCTATTCCTCCTTAACTGTATGTCTTCTTTCCTAGTTGCAACAACAATACTAAACAGTTGTTCCTAAAACTTTGAGTTCCAAATTCTCCCCATCCCTCCCTCCCCACCCATTCACTTTGGGAAGGCAGGCAATTCGATATAGGCCATATCTGTGTAGTTTTGCAAATGACCTCCATACTAGTCATGTTGTGTAAGACTAACTGGATTACCATCCCTCCTAACCTGCCCCTCCTTGTTTCTCTTCTGTCTTTTGATCCTGTCCCTCCCCAAGTTTTGACTTCAAATTGCTCCCTCCTCCCTTTGCCCTCCCTTCCATCATCCCCCCCCTTGCAATATCTCTTTCTCCCCCACTTTCTTATATTGTAAGATAGGTTTTCATACCAAAATGAGTGTGCATTTCACTCCTTCATTTAGTCAAATGTGATGAGGGTAAATTTCTTGTTTTTTTTTTTTTTCTCAGCTCTCCTCTTTTTCCCTCCACTAAGAAAAACTCCTACCTGCCTCTTAAATGACATATAGTTACCCCCTTCCCTTTCCCTCTCTTTCCTCCCCCTACATTTCTCTCTCACCATTTACCTTAGTTTCTTTTAAGGTATGGTCCCATCCTATTCAGTTCAATCTGTGCTCTCTATCTCTGTATGTGTGTGCATGTGTGTATGTGTGTGTATGCGTGTACATGTGTGTGTGTGGTCCCACCAACTACCCAGATACTGAAAAGTTTTAAGAGTTAGAAATATTGTCTTTCCCTGTATGAATGTAAACAGTTCACTTCTGGTAAGTCCCTTAAGACTTCTCTTTGCTGTTTCCTTTTTCATGCTTCTTCTCATTCTTGTGTTTGAAAGTCAAATTTTCTTTTCAGCTCTGGTTTTTTCATCAAGAATGATTGAAAGTCCTCTGTTTCATTGAAAGACCATATTTTCCCTTGAAGTATTATACTCAGTTTAGCTGGGTAGGTGATTCTTGGTTTGAGTCCTAGTTCCTTTGCCTTCTGGAATATCCTATTCCACGCCCTTCGATCCCTTAATGTAGAAGCTGCTAGATCTTGGGTTATCCTGATTGTATTTCCACAGTACTGGAATTGTTTCTTTCTAGCTGCTTGCAAGATTTTTTCCTTGAGCTGGGAATTCTGGAATTTGGCCACAATGTTCCTAGGAGTTTCTCTTTTTGGATCTATTTCAGGTGGTGATCGATGGATTCTTTCAATACTTATTTTGCCCTCTGGTTGTAGAATCTCAGGGCAGTTTTCCTTGATAACTTCATGGAAGATGATGTCTAGGCTCTTTTTTTGATCATGAGTTTCAGGTAGTCCCATAATTTTTAAATTGTCTCTCCTGGATCTATTTTCCAGGTCAGTTGTTTTTCCCATGAGATATTTCACATTCTCTTCCATTTTTTCGTTCTTTTGGTTTTGTTTGGTGATTTCTTGGTTTCTCATAAAGTCATTAGACTCCATCTGTTCCATTCTAATTTTGAGAGAACTATTAAATTCAGTGAGTTTTTGAGCCTCTTTTTCCATTTGGCTCATTCTGCTTTTGAAAGCATTCTTCTCCTCATTGGCTTTTTGAACCTCTTTTGCCAATTGAGTGAGCCTATTTTTCAAGGTGTTAATTTCCTCAGCATTTTTTTGGGTCTCCTTTACCAAGGTATTGACCCGTTTTTCATACTTTTGTTGCATCTCTGACATTTCTCTTCCCAGTTTTTCCTCCACCTGTCTAACTTGCTTTTCAAAATCCTTTTCGAGCTCTTCCAGGGCCTGAGCCCATCCACCACCCCCCTGGGGTGTCTGGGGTACTGAGGCCCCGCCCTCCACGTCTTTCCCTGATGGCAAGAATACGTCCTCATCTTTGTCAGATCCGAAGGTCGGGATCATTTGCATTTGTTGGAAAAAACTCTCTAAAGTCTTATTTTCCTTCCCTTTTCTAGGCATTTTCCCAGCCAGTTACTTGACTTCTGAGATTCCTTTCCACCCCCGCCTGGATCCGCCCAGCTAGTGCTTGGCCTCTGAGATTTAAATGGGCTTTCCTCCTGCCGGCTGTCAATCAGTGAGCTTTAGTTCAGGTGCTGGGGTGGGGGCAGGGCCGCCTCCCAGGTTCCGATCCCTCAGGGGCTTTATGCAGAGACTTTCAGGAATGGAGCGGGTGGGGGCGGGGTGGGGGGCCCGCCTCCCAAACCCAGCTCCCTTGGGGGCTTTAAGCAGAAGCCTTCAGTAACAGAGCAGGGAGGGGGCAGGGTCGTCTCTCAGGCTCAGCTCAGTCAGGTTTTATGCAGGAATCTTCTGTAGTGAAGATCCTGCCTGCTGCTGGGGGATTCCCGAGTCCCGGTCCGCTGCCGCCTCAGCCACTGCCCACACCTCTGCCTCCGCCGCTTCCTGCCCCTGTCCCTGCTGCCTTCGCTTCCTCCCGAGGGGGCCCCCGAGTCACGGAGACGCCCTGCTTCCCCTCTCCTCTAGCCCGGCCTTCTCTCTCACTGACCTGTAGCTTCTGTGGGCGGAGGGACTTTCCCGGCTGCCGGAGCTTCCATCTCTGAAGCCTGCTCGGATCAGCTTCTCTGGGGCCGCGGCTAGGGCAGTGCTGGGGGTGGGGTCCACTTTCCGGGGCGCACCGGACCCTGGGGACGGGTCTCCAGGGCTCCCCGGAACGGAAATCTCTTCCACTCTGTTTCTGTACACCTTGTATTGACCCAGAAGTTATGGGGGACTCGTTTTGCATTAATTCTATGGGCTTTTGGTTTCGGAGCTCGTAAACGTGCGTCCTTCTACTCCACCATCTTGGCTCTGCCCCCCGACCCTCTGTCTTAAAAGAGAAAGTAAATGGTCTGAAAGAATGCATCTCTACTATCTAGGTTACTGGAAGAATAACAAGGAATATCAAGGAATAATTTCCTTGAAATCCAATCTGATAAAGATTTTTACATGTCCACTAGTGCCAAGTACTGTGCTAGATACTGGGGAATAAAAGACAAAATGAAACTATCTCTATCCTTAAAGTCCTCACAATTGTGGGGGAAACAGATGGCATACACATAAATTAGGAAATATAAAAATATATGAAGTATAAAGAGATTGTGGGACACTTAGAAGTGTAGGGGTACCAGCAAAAACCTTGTGAAACAGGTGGTACTTGGGCTGTGCCTTGAAGGAGGCCAGGGATTCCAAGAGATGGGAGTGAGGAAGGAGAGGAGAGGATTGCACCAAAGGGGCAGGATGTGCAAAAGCAGAGTTGAAAAACAAAAGGCTGTGCCTGGGGAACAGTAGGTAGGTCAATTTGCCAGGATGCTGAAGGTGTGAGGAAGAGTAATGTGAAATCAATATGGAAAGGCAGGTCGTAACCAAATTGTGAAGAGCTTAAAAGTCAGAGAATTTGTATTTTTATCCTCATGGCATTAGAGAGCTGGGAAGTTTTCTGAGCAGGAGAGCTAACACAGTCAGATGTGGGCTACCAGAATGTCATTTTGGCAGCGGTGTGATGGGTATATTACTGGATGGAAAGAACAGAGGCAAGGAGATCAATTAGGAGCTTAGTGCAACAGTTCAGGAGGGAGGGGACAAGAGTAGAGTATGGCGTGGAAAAAGCAGGACTGATCTGAGAGATCTGTGGAGGATGAAGGGACAAAACCTTGCAGTGGATCAGATATGGGAAGAATATGGGAGAGTGAAGAATCAACGATGATTTCAAGGTTAATATTCATAGAATGGAGGTGGGGATAGGAAGAGAGAAAAGAGTCTTCAAAGGAGAAAGTAAAGAAAAAGAATGTAAAGAGGCAGAAGGAAAGTCTCACCTGGAGTACAGAAGAAAATGAGATAGAGAAGAAGGGAAGTTGGACCAACTAACATTCAGAGTTACTTAATAAGTGTCAAGCTCTTTCCATAAGAACGGAGTACAGATCTATGCATGTATTCCAAGAAGTGATCATGTGGAAAAACGGTATTTGTCTAAAAAAACTGATATGGAGGAAAAAGAAACTCACGAAACAAAACAGGAAGATGAAAAACAAGAGTAAGTGACGCGATAAATAAAAGAGCATGGTACAGTGCCATAAAAATATCATCTGGAGTACTCCGCTCAGTTCAGCTGTGGAATGTAAGCAAGTGAATTAAGAAAAGGCAGATTTGGAAAGTGGACAGTTGGCTGTTAAGACAGTGGCTGAAGGAAGACTTCAGAAAAACCTGGAAAGACTTATATGAACTGATGCTGAGTGAAGTGAGCAGAACCAGGAGATCATTGCACACAGAAAGAGCCACAGTGCGTGAAGACTGTTCCTGATAGACTTGGCCTTTCACAGCAATGCAAGGACCTAAAACATTTCCAAAGGACTCATGATGCAAGATGACATTCACATCCAGAGAAAGAACTATAAAGTCGGAATACAGAATGAAGCAGACTATTTTCTCTTTTGTTACATTTTGGTTTTTCTCATGGTTTCTCCCATCTGTTTTAATTCTTCTATGCACCATGAATATTGTGAAAATGTGTTTAATAAGAATGTATGTGTAGAACCCATATAAGATTGCATGCTGTCCAGGGGAGCGGGAGGGAATTTTAACTTATGGAAGTAATTGCTGAAAACTGAAAACAAATAAATGAACATAAAAAAAAAGACTGGCTGAGAATGAGATTTAAAATCCTGAATCATGGTTATGAACATAGTAATTAAGGGGGTAGAGATGGAATATGGCTAGTGAGGGCTAATAAAAGTACATTTGCCTAGGATATTGTGAATGTATTTAGAGAGGGCTTTAAAAATGGAGCAAATGAGAAAGCTGCACACATAGATATGATAAGACATGCCATAAAGATTAGCAGGTACAACTTTGGGAAAAAAAAGCACCACAGAATTCATGGGTGACAATATCCGAGAAGAAAACCAACTATGAAACCCAAGGAGTCACGTCTACATAAAAATTTACAAGGTATGAGTAATAAACAAGGTAAACTAGTATAAAGAGGAAGACTTCTTGTAAAAATCTCTTGTGTAAAGTATGGAGAGAAACTAGTAGTGTAAGAGGAAAATTTGGTTTCAAAGACTCATGACAGAAATAAGTATCTAGAGGGGGATATTCTTGATTCAAAAGGAATAAAAAAGATAAAAAGGGAAGGAGGTAGAGCAGTCATGGATATTAAGAAGATATAGTCATTTCAGGGAAGTCTAAGAATATGACAAGGAAACATGGTAAAAACGCATTTGGATGAAATTCAATGAATGGTGATAGAGAACCCTATGGGGGTCATACTTTAGCCTGAATAGAGGATGGAATTAAGTGAGGAGTTAGGGAAATAGATCAAACACCTGATACAGAAGTGTAATATTAACAGTAACTGGGGGAAACTTAATGATGTGGACATATGCTGAGGCCCTCTTTTCTTGAAACAGAGCAGCTGATAAATTTGCAAGCTTCTTTAATGGTGTTTTGCTCCCCTGTAAAACTGAGGAAAACAATAGGAAGAAATGAACTTCTGGATCCAATTCTAACCAATATGAAACTGCCTGCACAAGAGATTCCACCCCACCATTTTCTAGAGCCTACTGCTGCTTCTCTGCTTCCCTACTACCCACATGCTTATGTCTCTTGTTCCCACTCTCACCTGACCCTTCAATCTCTATTAACTATTGCCCTCTCTCTCTTTGGTCTTTTGTGGATAAACTTGAGGCCATCTACTAATAATGGTGCTTCCACTTCCCCTTCCCTCTCCACAGCCCAGATTCTGCCTGCATCATTCCACTGAAACTGTTGTCTTTACAGTTACCAGTGATATTTTAATTGCCAAACCCAATAGACTTTCCTCAATCCTCATCCTTCTTGACTTTTCTACAACCTCAAATAATGTCAATTAATTTCTTCTCCTTGATATTCTCTTCACCAGGTTTTTCAAACACTCCTCCCTCCTAGTTCTCTTCCCTATCATCTGATGGCTTTTTTCAGGCTCTTTTCCTGGATCTTCATCTAGGACATACCCACTAACTGTGGGTGACCCACTGGGCTTTCCTGAGTCCTCTTCTTTTCTCCTTCTATATTATGTCTCTAGGTGATCTCATCCACTCCCAAGAATTCGATTATCATCCCTATGCTAACGACTCTCAAATCCACCTGTCCAGCCTTAATCTCTCTGCTGACCTCTAGTCTCACATCTGGATATGCCTATCAGATATCCTGAACTGGATATGCAGTAGATAACTGCAACTGAACATGATCAAATCTGCACTCATTATTCCAGTCTCCCTCACCCCCCCAACGTATCCCCCTATCCCCACCAAAATCTTCCTCCCTTCCAAACTTCACTACTATAGTTCAAGATATCACTATCCACCTATTCCTTAGGCTTGCAACCTAGGAGTAATCCTGTATTCTTCACTATCTCTCGCTCCCTTCCCACCCCACCCCCCCCATACCCAATCTGCTGCCAAGGCTTGATTTCACCTTTGCATCATCTCTTAGACATGCCCCTGTCTCTCCTCTGACACGGTCACCACTCTGGTGCAGGCCCTCCTAACTTCACATCTGGATTACTATAATAGCCTACTGGTGGGTTTGCCTTCCTCAAGGCTCTCCCTCACTCAATTCAGTTGTCAAAATGATATCCTAAACTGCAAATCTGTCAGCTAACTCAACAAATTCCAGGGGCTCCTATCACCGGAGCTGTTCAAAATTTTTATTAGTCACTTGGTTGAAAGCACAGAAAGAACGTGTTAAACGTGGGGAACTACAGGAAAAAAACTTTTGATGACAGAATTAGGATCAAAAGGACAGACTACAGATGAAGTAGATTTCAGAGAAAATTAGACAAAATGAATCTTTACAGTTACCAATGAAGAAAGTCAACTTGCCTTAGCCTGAAGAAGTAAAGACTTTCAGGGAGCCATGATAACAGTCTGCAAGTTTTTTAAGGGCTGTCACACAGAAGAGGGATGAGACTTGTTTTGCCTCAGCTGGAGTGATGGGTACAAGTTGTGAAAAGGCAGACTAAGACGTCAAGGAAGGAAACACACACACACATATACACACATACAAAATTAGAGCTGTTTAAAAGTGAAAGGGCTACCTTGAAGGTTGTGGATCTTCCTCTTTGAAGATGTTCAAATAGAAGCATATGACCACTTGTTGGGGCCTTCAGTGTAAGGACTACTGACCAGGTACTGGTGAGACCCAGATTCTACTGCAGCTGCCCCCAAACAGAATGGCCTGGCTTCTTAACTCTATCAGCTATGATGTGGATGGGATTCCTGCACTGAGCTGGGAGGTTGAAGTCCTTTCTGGTACTCCCTTCTGAGCCCTCATTCTCTGCTTCAACTAACCTCTTTTCTGCAAGTCCAATTTCTCTCTAATACATTCTTGTTTTCCTAGAAAAGTATTCTTTACGCTTCTGGGAAAATCATTCAAAACCATTCCGATTCCCTCAGCCTCATGATGCCCCCCCACACCTGACCTACATCAAACTGGTCTGCACCACCTGCCCCACATCTCTTTCCTCCTGTTACTGGTCCGTTACTCCACTCTTACATATGGATTTGCATAAATTCAAAGAAGATGGTTTGCAAGATGACTTGACAGGATGGCTCTTCAAAGGAATATGCTGCTGGCGCTAAAGGCAATTCTAAGAGGACTCCAAGAACGTTTTGAGTAATGGCAGCATTGATAAAACATGTAACTTTCCAGGTGATCTTTTTGAAAGATCAACCCTCATTCATCTATATAAGTTCTTGTTTATTAAAACATCAGTAACATTCACTTTATTTTTATATATTCTACACTGACCCTAAAGGAATTATTTTCATTCACAAAAGTAAAAAGAAGAATACCAGTTCAATCCACGAGTTTACGCTGACAGTGATGGGGTCGATGGATTCTACATAATGCCACCAGTGTCTGGGAACAAACAAGACCTAAAAATAAGAAAAACAGCTATTAGCATATAGTAAGGCATTTCATTCTTAATATTTAAGAGCAGGGACTTAACTCAGGTTGCTAAAAAAATCAAAGGACAAATGAATAGGTACTAAAGTTGGAGAAATTAGGAAATGCTTCATAGATGAGTGATTAAAGATACTATGTTTCTTAAAGAATGGGTAGTATTCACATAACTGGAGAAGGGGAAGTACTATGTTCTATTTTAGGTAAGTTGAGAGTTAAATGATGGCAGAAAGGGCTTTTAAGGGATAGAATACAACAAGGAGAACAGAGGGTTAAGTCAAGGTAGGGCCTTGTAAAACACCATCAGAGAGTGAGAGGAAAAATAAGCTAAAGGGAAAAGGGACAGAAGAACTTCAGTGTGCAGTGTCATGAAGATTGAGAAGGAAGGGTAGAGGAAAGAGGGGAGGTTCTGTAGTAAAATATTCTTCAAAGAGGGCAAAGAAAACAAAGACTTAGTGATGAGCTCAGTGATGACCGTTATGTGTTATTTCAGGAGAAACGTGAGAAGTTAAGACTACAGGAGTCAGCAGGCAGTGAAGAAATGGAAGGAACAGATGAAGACTATTAATGTGGATTTGGCAATAAAAGGGAGAAAAATGGGAGAGCAGCTGCAGGAAGACAACAAGGTCCAATAAAGACTTTTTCAAGATAAGGGAAACCTGTCTAGTCATCTCTCCGTCTCCCATCCTATTCATCCTTTTCTACGAGGCAGAGGAGAAGGGAAGATTTAAAATACCAAAGAAAGATGTGGAAGCTCCCAGAGAAGGGAGACAGAAATTAAGAACACAGGTGAAAGGGTTATCATTGAAAAGGAAGGAGAGCTGCTTCCTTGCGGTTGGGGAGGATAAGAGAATTTAAATAGCAGGTTATTTAAGAGAAAAGACTGCCTATTTGTAAGCTCTTAAAATTAAACAATTTACTATTTTTATTCATACTTAATTATGAGACATTACTTCAGAGTAACAGGACAGGGAACTTCTTTGAACTTAAAGAGCCGAAGGTTTACTTGAGTTGCATATTTGAAATACTTTATATTTTTATTATACATCTGGTAAACACCTCAACTGTAAAGCTTATCCTTCACTATTTAAAGGAAAAGCTTTCCCTTCTTTTTCTAAAGAGACTTAAAGTCAGTTTCTGCTTCACAGGCCTACTTATCAAGTACCTACTTTATAATATATTGGTTCTCAGTGACTTCAATTATCACTAGTGTCTGGGAACAAACAAGAACAGAAAAATAACATTTGTGACAATTATATTTCTTTAGGGGATTTCAGAACAGCTTTTCAAGAAAAAAGGCAACTAACAGGAGACCAGAAAGACTTTCCTAACCAATAATAAAAAACGCCAGAAGGCAAATAATAACATATTTTTAAAAATCTATAGTTAGAGAACTGAACTATAATTTATATAATTTAATATAATTAATATATAATAAGACATAATAGAATACAATTTATTTGAAGTTAATTCAGATACCCATTTCACTTTTGGCAATTATTCACAACCAAGTTCGTTTTAATAACAATAAGAACAAAATGACTACTAACCTTTACACAGTGTTTTCAAAGTTTGCAAAGCACTTTATATATTATAGTACCTATAATACCTGGAAAATGCTTTGTAAACATAAAGGCACTATCTAAATACTAGCTATCAACATTTTTGTCTTCACTGTCTCATTTGAAAGTGAATGAGACAATAAAGACGTTTTCAAGATTAGGGAAACCTGTCTAGTCATCTCTCCCTGTCTTCCATCCTATTCATCCTTTTCTACGAGGCTGCTCCGAGATGAGTCAGTCACCTAGGATGTTTTCATATTTATTCATGTTTTTTGATCTGATGCTTAGCCTATATCCTTGGATCCTCAGCCCAGTAAACTGTCCATCATAACTTTAGTTATCCAAATAGCAAGCAAACATTCCTTTCAGGAGCTAAAAATGGGAGTTAAAATGAGACAGTGAAGACAACAATGTTGAATTAACTTCAAATAAATTATATTATGTCCTATCAGGGCAGGCAGGGACAATGAAAAGAAGGAAAGGCTTTTAGCTTGCTTACAAGAGGAAAGGATGTAGGGATAAGGAATGACATCTCCTCTCTCCCTTTTAAATGAAAGGATTACCTGTCCTGGGTAGAGTGTAACCATATGCCTTTGAGCTTTCAGAAACTGAGGAAAGTGTTTTAAATCAGGATTGACAACATTGACTTTGCTGAAAACACTAGATTCTTCATAGGGGATTCTGGTTGGATAAAGAAAAGTAGTATCTTCAGGAGGGAAGAGATGCCATCTTTTCCTAACCAGGGGAAAAAAAGATGACGGTTAATATTCTATGTACTAGATAACACATAATGTAAGGAAACAGTCATTACTTAATTAAATTAAAATTAAAATAAATTCAACTCAAAAAATCATAAAATTTTAGAGCTGGAAGGGACCATAAAGGTAACCTAATTTAAACTGCACAAATCTCTCTATACTACATCCAGCCTATATTGGGATGCCTTTTCCATTGTTGGTAGACTTGAATTTTTAAACATTTCTATCTTCTGCTGAGCTAAAGTCTATGTCCTTGTAACTTCCACCCACTGCACCCTGCTCTGTCCTATGAACTGGGTACTTCTCTCTGTTCCACAACATGATGGCTCTTCAAATATTTAAAGATAATTAGCAGAAGTGCCTTCAGGCTTCTCTCTTCCAAGATAAACGCGACTAGAGCTTTCAACCATGCCAACTATGATGTGGTCTCTAGAAGTTTTACTATGCTGGTCATGGATTTCCCAAGTTAAGAATCTTGTAAGTGAATGTCATTTAAGCAATGAATATGTACACTGCCTTTAAAACAGAAATAGGGCTAACAACTGAAGGTTGATGACCTACAGAAAAAAAGCAAATTAGTCTATCCACCTTTAAGTTTTTTTAATTGAACTGTTCAACGTAAACAAACACACAGACAGGAGGAAAAAAGAAGTAAACTGTAGGGAAAAGAGAAAGAGGAGGTAGAAGGATGATGAGGTTCTTCACTCTGAAGCATTTATTTCTGTGTTAAATGTCTCCTTTTACTCTGCTGTTCACAGAAAAGAAACTAGGAGATGACAGCAGAGTGGAAGAATGAAAAGGCTTATGGGACACTGAGATGACAGGGTCAGTGTTAAGCTAATGTTATAACTGATCCGGATGTAGTTATCAGAGCAGTAACAATAACTAATGTATAAGCACTTTAAAAAGTGTGATACAGTTCACTGTACTTCAGCCTCAACATAAGGTAACAATATAGAACAGATAGCACCAGTATTACCATCTTTATTTTATATAGGAAGAAATTGAGCTTCACAGATTAAATTATTTAAGGTCACACACTAGTAACACAAGTACAAGCTCAATTCAGGTCTTCCTAATAAGTCTAGCACTCTAGTTAGCATTCCCATGCAAAGTCTGATTTTTTTTTTTTTAAATTCAAAAAATAAATGAATTTTTTTATACTAGAGTCACAATCTACATTCCCCACCATGAAACCCAAAAAGCAAATAGTTAAATGAAATATAAATCTGCTTTGCTTTTCAAACTTCAAAGTACATTTCTAAAATAAAGGTTTATTTTCCCATAAATCTGTAAAGGACTCTGATAGATGAGTGAAGTTATAGCTTCGGTTTTAGAAATATACTACTATAGTTTTCTATGTTTTAGAAATATACTACTATAGTTTTCTATCATAAGACTTTGTATGTTACAAGAGTACCCTGATTTTTAGTAGCATACTTCTGAATCTTTGAGTTCTCCCTCAGCTTACATGACTATGAATATCCTTCTGATACAGAGATGAAGAGATTTCACTAAACATGAAGGTAAACTTGAGAACTCTAATCATCTCTCTATCTTTGCTCAAGAAAATAAGCCCTCAGGTTTGGTTCTGCAAATATTTATTTCAAATTTAAAGTCCATCTATTTGCAACAGATTGGCAGCCTGATGCAAACAGATCAATAGGTGGGTATCTTGTTCATGGTGGGCATTAAATACTTGATAAAGGAAAAATAAAGAAGAGTCTAAAAAATATAATGATGGTACTAAGAAATGTTTATGCTCCTTCAAATACGTCCTTAATTTTTTTTCTTAATTAAAAAAAGAGGACAGCAATGTTATTGGTAGGGAATATTTCTAGTAGAAGCAGCTGTAATATCAAACAAAAAAATCCCCCAAGAGGGGGGTAGAGCCAAGATGGCGGAGTAGAAAGACTCACGTATGCTAGCTCCGAACCCACAGCCCATATATTTCCTGCAAGAAGAACTTCCCACAAATTCTGGAGCACTGCAAGGTGCACAGAAACACAGTGGTAAAGATTTCCGTTCCAGAGAGCCCTGGAGAGCCATCCCCAGGGGTCCGTTGCGCTCTAGACATGAAGTCCATCCCTGTGCTGCCCTGGCCACGCGGCCCCAGAGGAGCAGGTCCAAGCAGGCTTCAGGGACAGAACCTCTGGCGGCCGCGAAGGTCCTTCCGCCCACAGGCGCTACAGGTCAGTGAGAGAGACTATTGGGCTGGCCAAGAGGGGAGCGGGGTGTCTCCGTGACTCGGGCCCCCTCGGGAGGCAGTGGCGGAGGGAACGGCAGAGGGAGCCGGGACTCCCCAAGTAAGCAGGTGCAACATTACCGAAGGTCTCTGCATAAACCCCTTGAGGAAACTGAGCCTGGGAGACAGCCCTGCCCCCACCCGCCCCATTACTGAAGGTCTCTGCATAAAGCCCCTGAGGGAACTGAGCCTGGGAGGCAGCCCTGCTCCCACCTGAGCACCAGAACTTAAGCTCACATTGAACAGCAGCCGCGCCTGCCCTGGAAAGCCCATTTGAATCTCAGACCCCAAACACTAGCTGGGCGGATATAGGCGGGGGTGGAGAGGAATCTCAGAAGTCAAGTAACTGGCTGGGAAAATGCCCAGAAAAGGGAAGAAAAATAAGACTATAGAGAGCTACTTTGATGGGGTACAGATGTTCCCACCTTTCAATTCTGATGATGAGGAACTATTCTTACCATCAGGGAAAGACGTGGAGGGCGGGGCCTCTGTATCCCAGACATCCCAGGGGGATGTCCGGTGGGCTCAGGCCATGGAAGAGCTCAAAAAGGATTTTGAAAATCAAGTTAGACAGGTGGAGGAAAAACTGGGAAGAGAAATGAGAGACATGCAAGAAAAGCATGAAAAATGGATCAATACCTTAGTGAAGGAGACCCAAAAAAATGCTGAAGAAAATAACACCTTGAAAAATAGGCTCACTCAATTGGAAAAAGAGGTTCAAAAAGCCAATGAGGAGAAGAATGCTTTCAAAAGCAGAATTAGCCAAATGGAAAAAGAGATTCAAAAGCTCACTGAAGAGAATAGTTCTCTCAAAATTAGAATGGAACAGATGGAGTCTAATGACTTTATGAGAAACCAAGAAATCACAAAACAAAATCAAAAGAATGAAAAAATGGAAGAGAATGTGAAATATCTCATTGGAAAAACAACTGACCTGGAAAACAGATCCAGGAGAGACAATTTAAAAATTATGGGACTACCTGAAAGTCATGATCAAAAAAAGAGCCTAGACATCATCTTCCATGAAGTTATCAAGGAAAACTGCCCTGAGATTCTACAACCAGAGGGCAAAATAAGTATTGAAAGAATCCATCGATCACCACCTGAAATAGATCCAAAAAGAGAAACTCCTAGGAACATTGCGGCCAAATTCCAGAATTCCCAACTCAAGGAGAAAATCTTGCAAGCAGCTAGAAAGAAACAATTCCAGTATTGTGGAAATATAATCAGGATAACTCAAGATCTAGCAGCTTCTACATTAAGGGATCGAAGGGCGTGGAATAGGATATTCCAGAAGTCAAAGGAACTAGGACTCAAACCAAGAATCACCTACCCAGCAAAACTGAGTATAATACTTCAGGGGAAAATATGGTCTTTCAATGAAACAGAGGACTTTCAAGCATTCTTGATGAAAAGACCAGAGGTGAAAAGAAAATCTGACTTTCAAACACAAGAATGAGAAGAAGCATGAAAAAGTAAACAGCAAAGAGAAGTCATAAGGGACTTACCAAAAGTGAACTGTTTACATTCCTACATGGAAAGACAATATTTGTAACTCTTAAAACTTTTCAGTATCTGGGTAGTTGGTGGGACCACACACACACACACACACACACGCACATACAGAGATAGAGAGCACAGAGTGAACTGAATAGGATGGGACCATATCTTAAAAGAAATTAAGGTAAATGGTGAGAGAGAAATGTAGTGGGAGGAAAGAGGGTGAAATGGAATGGGGTAAATTATATCTCATTGAAGAGGCAAGCAGGAGATTTTTTAGCGGAGGGAAAAAGAGGAGAGCTGAGAAAAAATCAAGAAGTTTACCCTCATCACATTCGACTAAAGGAAGGAATAAAATGTACACTCATTTTGGTATGAAAACCTATCTTACAATACAGGAAAGTGGGGGAGAAGGAGAGAAGCAAGTGGGGGGGATGATGGAAGGGAGAGCAATGGGAGGAGGGAGCAATTTGAAGTCAACACTCTTGGGGAGGGACAGGATCAAAAGACAGAATAGAAACAATGGGGGGCAGGATAGGATGAAGGGAAATGCAATTAGTCTTACCCAACACGACTATTATCAAAGTCATTTGCAAAACTACACAGATATGGCCTATATTGAATTGCCTGCCTTCCCAAAGGGAAGGGAGGGATGGGGAGAATTTGGAACTCAAAGTTTTAGGAACAACTGTTGAGTATTGTTCTTGCCACTAGGAAATAAGAAATACAGTTAATGGGGAATAGAAAGTCATCTGGCCCTACAGGACAAAAGAGAAGATGGGGACGAGAGAAGGGAGGGATGATAGAAGAGAGGGCAGATTGGTAATAGGGAAAATTAGAATGCTCAGAGTATTGGGATGGGGGGAGGGGAGAAAAGGGAAGAAAATGTGGAACCCAAAATTTTGTGAAAATGAATGTAAAAAGTTAAATAAATAAATTTTTATTAAAAAAAAAAATCCCCCCAAAAGCTAGAAAGAAACTCAATGCCTAACATGTGGAGAACATATCAAGAAATGATGGTGTATCATTGAATTGGAATATTGTGTCATAAGAGATAAATTCAAAGAAACACAGACTTACATAAATTGAGCACAGAAAGCAGAACCAAAGAACACACTAACTGGCATCTGTGTAAAGTAAGCTATCGCTGGCAACATCAATCATAATAAATACATAGAACTTTGTTACTACCTTGATAAAGTTAGGACATCATTTTTTCTTTTAAGAATACACATGTATTTATGAGCACTGTTATCTTTTCACCTTTTGCATTTTCTTTGTTGTTTATATTTTGCTAATAATGATCTATTAATCACCAAATCTAATGAGCTTTTCTCAGTCCTCATCCTTCAAAAACTCTCTGCAGCCTCTGACACTGCTATCTCCTGACACTTGAGTCTCTCTTCTTTCTAGGTTCTTCTGACACCTAGCTAACCAGAAATGAATAATGACTGCCACACAACCATACAAGAGGATCTAGTTGAAATTAGAAAGCTTGTTTTTGTATAAAAGGAATATGATAGGAGACATAGTGCTGGACTTGGGAAAGACCTTGAAGCTTCAATTCTAAGCTGTAGAACTTGATCACTATAGGACCACGGGCAAGTGACTTAACCTCCCTGTGCCTCAGTTTAATCACCTGTAAAATATGGGCATCATATATTTAAAATAGGAAGGGACCTTGGCGATTATGCAGTCCATAATTTCATGGTTCCCAAACTGAGTCCAAAGACAGTAAGCAATGCGTCCAAGGTCACACAGGTAGTAGTCACACTTTGAATACAATCCACATCTAGGACTCTTTCCACTACGCATGCCATGCTGCCTCTAATGGTACTGCTATTGCCTACCTCATAAAGTTACTGTGAGAAAAGCACTTTGCAAACTCGAACATAGTATCTGAATGTTAGTTGTTTCATATCAGTGAACCAGGCAGCACCACTCTGCAGTGTCCTTCAGTGCTCAGACACTCAGAGAGAAGGTAAACAGCAATGGTTCCTCAGGATATGGGATTAGCAAAAATAGTGGAAGGACGAGGACACAAGGGATTTCAAGAGCAGAGATGCCATGCTGATGAATCTTCTGATTCATGGGTAAAGACAGTACAAAGATGAAGGTGTAGTCAGAAGAAGGTTGACACATTTGGAAAATGGTTAGAAACTGAGGATCCGTAGTGAACCCAAAAAAGGGCAAGAGATTTTGCTGAGAGGGGAATTTCATAATTCAAGATATTGGCAGCTAAGGACTCACCAGTAATGGTGAGGTCCAAGGTATGTCACTCCTATGAATAGATGAGGTCCAACTGAGGAGGGTAACACCAGGAGTGAAGATGTGCAAGCATTCCAAAGCCAGAGCAACAGTAAAGTCATCAACTTGAAGTCACTGAGAATGCTGAGTTAAGATGGAGAAAAAGATGAGCAAAGTATTTAAGTCACTGAGGACAGAAGAGTGGCAGATGGTAATGTAAAGTATCAGATATGGGTGACTTCATCAGATGGAATACACTTTAAAAGAAAAGCTGTTGAGTGATGGTGGCATCAGGTGGTTTAGAAGTGGCAGTGAAATAAAGATCACAGACCACAGATTTAAAATAATGATGTAACTTTGCAGTCATCTATTCTGACCCTTTCATTTGATAGTGAGGGAAAATGGGCACCAGTCAGGTTAAGTAACTTACCAAAGGTCACACTGGTAATAAAAGACAGAATCAGGATTCTGACCAAAGTCTTCTCATTCTACCGCAGGGCAAAGTTAAGTATGCTGGCTACTATTCCTAGTCCTCTGAGTGGTAGGAACATGGGAACGTTCAGCATTGGAACATGTAATGGGGAGGGATATCTTCAGTGCAGCAGTACTTCATTATAGTGAGGTTGAGATGTGTTTGAATTCCACTTTTACTTACATGCTATGTAACCCTAGGCAAATCATTTACCTCTTTGAGGTTACTAATCTACAAAAGGGGGATAATGATGACACCTACCTCAAAGAGTTGTTGTATCAATTGAAATAATACATGTGAAGTGTTCTCCAAATCTTAAAGAACTACACAAATGTTGGTTACAAACACTACCACCACCACTACAACCAGATGAGGAAGAGATCAACAACGTATATAGTATAGCAAAAGGACAGCAGTGTTAGTGGTATGAAATATTTCTAATAGAACCAGCAGTAACAACAAACAAACAAAAACGCCTCCAAAACGAGAAACAAATGAAGTACTTGACAAATGGGAACAGATGAATAAATGATGACATATCACTGAACTAGAATACTATGTCACAAGAGACAACAAATACAAAGAATTCAAAGAAATACAGAATTACATGAAATTAGTATAGACAGCTTCAAGATTTCTAGAGGACATGGAGGAAGCAGACCATATTACATTCAGGTAAAAGATCAGATAGGACTGGGGAGGCATAGGGCTGAGTTGAGCAGGAAAAACATATGATGTGGTAGGGAGAAGGATGTTCACCTTGCCAAGTAGTAGTTCTCAATGACAGAGTAGGGGCAGAAGGAAAAATGTTAAACTAGTTTAACTTCAATTTAGACTAGTTAAAATAAAAATATTTACTAGTAAATACTGCAGTGGGAGAAATAGGTAGACAGAAGCTTGCAGGCTTGACTAGTTCTAAAGTTCAAATAAGAACGTTGCCACCTACGTTTCATTGAAGTGAGAAAGGCCATTACAGTATAGCCCAGAAGGGTGTGAGTATGTCAATGTTTTGATAAATATTCTGGCCATAGAACACTTTGGGGCTTACAAAATACTAATGGCTCAGAAATGTTTGAAGGAAGGTCTGGGACTATAAATTTCTTTTCCTGCCAATTACTCATCTTTTCAGGTTTGTATCTAAAAGTTCCTACTCAGCTCTGGTGTTTGTCTCAGACATGGTTGAAAGTCCGACATTCTACTAAAGACCCCCTTTTTTTCCCCAGTAGGATTATACTTAGTCTTGTAGAATAAATTATTATTGATGGTAAGCCCCTATTTTTTGCTTCTTAGAATATTATATTCCAATGTAGTCTCTTATTTACAGCAGATATTTGGAAGGTCTTGTGTGATGATGTGATCAAATGAGATCATCCTTGTAAAAAGGGCTAAGGCACAGTTCCTGGCTCAGAGTGGGCACTATAGAAATGCTTGTTCCCTTCCTTTCTTGGGCTAAAAGAATAAAAGGAGGCAAGAAATTAAGACTATCTTTACCTTCATGGGACCCTTACTGGGAACATCAAGGCACCTGGAAAACAGTGTGGAAATTAATGTGCTACATCACGCTACCTTCGTAAGTAATACTCTTGGTTACCTTCCTTGTACCTGGAATACTAAGTTACAGCCATAGGAATCCAAATGGCAGGGGGTGTTGGCTCCCACTGAACCGATCCACAATGAACTTTCTCTTCCATTTCTTCCAGGAAAACCAAAGTCAGACCATATTACATTCTGTTTTGAAAAAATAAGTTACAATCAATGAATTGATCAACGAGTTATTTGGTGAGCTGCATAGTTCATTTGAAAGTCTGTTGTTTGGAACTCCAGAGGCACTGATCCTTAGATATGAAGCTGGAAATGGTGGCCTGGTGGCTAGGCCAACCCACAGAAGCCTACTGAACCTATGAACTTTATAAAGTATTAAAATAAAGAATTCCAACAAGCCAACAATAACCACTTGTCCTTATTTTGAAGGGAAACTGCATTTCAAAGTCCAACTCCAAATGAAAGGGGCTGTTCTCCCCACTGCAGTACAGTCCTTCACACTTTTGGGGCATTGGGGATACTCATGTTTCTAGGTAAATCACTTCTGAAGCAAAATCAAACAATAAAGAATCTACACAGTGGCTACATGCAAAAATGTATCTCTTTTTTTGTACCTTGTAGTCATCATTTCTTGGTCAGAAGGTGGGTTAATGTTAATCATAGGTCCTCTGGAAACATGTTTGGTCACTGAACTGATTAAAGTTCTTAAACTTTTCTCTCAAACTTTTTTCTTAGAAACGGATCACTACAATGACTAAACACCATTCCAAAGGACTCTTGGTGACACAAGCTGACCACCAGCAGACAGAAAGCTGATAGACTCAAATGTACAGAATGAAGCATATTTCCTTCTCTCTATGATAATACAGAAATTTCTTTTGCAGGACTGTACGTATTTGTAATGGGTTTTGGTTTTTTTGTCTTCTCAATGATGAGGGAGGGGAAAGAAGATAATTTGGAACTGAAAATAAAATAATGTTGATGTCCTTTTATAAACTGTTCTACTGTCTTCAGTCTGCGTCTATTAGCTTGATTTTGTAAAACATTAAACATTTTTAACTATTGGCATTCGAGAGGAAAGATATGTAAATGAAAGAGGGTAAAACTGCTTGCAAAGAATTTTGACTTTTAAGGAGTTTTTAAGGCTTTTAAATTTTTCTTAAGGTCAAATTATTATCCAGATAAAAAGTAGGATAGTGTCTTACCTGCAAAATGTCTGTATTATCTTCAAATACCCTGGCAAGATATTTGTAATCAGCATAAGCCCAGAACTCGGAATTATCATAATGGCTAAATGGCCCAGCAATGCTAACACCTTGGCCACTGTTCCAGGCCAGAAATTCCTCAAGGGTAGCGTCTACATAACTGCACATAGTTTCAAACTGAGGAACTGCAATGTAAGTGAAAATAGTGTTAAATGTATACCGAATACCCACCCCAAGAATAAAAATGGAAGTTGATTTCAACAATTACAATTTAAGCTCTCTTTGAATAAACTATCATAAGCTTCTTTATTAGAATAAAAGTAAAATGATACTGCAGAATAGTCTGTACCAAAGCATTAATGATCAAGCACAAATATGACAAATTGTCATACTTTGCTTTTTAATCCTTAACATTCAAGAAAAGTAAACACACTTCATCTCAGTATTTAGAATACAATGTAAACTTCTATGTGCTATACCTCAAACACAGACATAATGGAGCTGGGAAGAATTCACTTAAAGACAATCAAAAGGTTCAAGGAAATGCAGTGACTTTTGTGCAAAATGCACCTTTTTGTCTGGAAAAATAAAGTCTCAGAAAGAATGTAATCCAAGTCTATTAAATTCTCATATGACAGGATGAAATAAGACTTGTTTTCCTAAAGTATTAGAACTTGGGGAAATGAAAGGAGGGAAAGGTCATCCTTGAATCTTAAGGAAAATAAATGGAAAAACATGGTGCTACTGGGAACAACACCATGCCAATAGGGAAAATTTTGATGCCTGAAAGTAGATGAGAGAAATTCTCTCCTGAAAAGAGTGTTGAAAAGGACTATGGATAAAGAAAGTTGCACATGCTGTTAGATGTGATCCCATATTACTTGTTTAATAATTCTTTTTATTTGTTATAAGTTGATGGTGGGAGAATATATTCAGAAAAGACTTTGATATGAAAGCAAAAAGTATCAATAATATTTATTATTTAAAAATTAAGTCAAGAAGGACTAGGTTCAAATCCCAGCTACTTAATGGCTGTATGAAATTCAAAACATCAATAAAAACGTCAGTTTACTTCTCTAGGACTTAATTTCCTAAAATGTAAATGCAGAAGTTAGAAGAGATCATTTCTGAAGTCCGTATTTCAAATTCTATGATCCTGAGATATGAATATCTCCACAACTCATAGCCTACTATTTCAGAATCAGTGATAATATAACTTAGGTAGAAAATGTGCTTTTGCTTAATCTATGAAGAAGTAGTCTTTAAAAATAAATTAACACTTTAAAAAAAGGATGTTTAACCTACTTAGAACTTTAACACAATGAATGAAAATGGATGCTGTTCATACAAATGCATCTTAAATATTCATTAGAGTAGGTCCTATGGGACCCTGTTAATAGTTCAAGGTATAAAATAGACTTCAAAGTAATAAGACTCCATTTCCTTAAAATATTGTTTAATTCAGACTGGCTTTCCCTCCACTTACTTTGATTCTCTGAGATATTTTTTTTTTTAAATAATAGGTAGTAACATGTAAATTACACAAAAACTACATAAGATCTGTAATCAATCATCAAGGAGAACCTATGGATGTTCTACACACATTTCTAACTTATTAAGGTGACATTACGGAGGGCATCTATTCAATTCTCCAAAGGACAGAATAATGAGTTAGATAAACTGCTACTTGAAGCAGTTCACTGTTTAGATACTCTGTTAGATACTATATTCTTATGTATCCTAGGAGGCTTTTAACGTAGTATTAAATAAATGAATGTTTCTGTCCCCATATTTAGTTCTCCCTTATTCTGGTCTTTAGTTCTGAATCTTAACTGCAAAGCAATGTAAGTGAAAATAGTGTTAAATGTATACTGTGTTACACCATTTAACCTGTGGGGCCACACTGTAAATATGAACTGAAATGAATTTAAAATATGAACCCTGGTAGATCTTTCAAAAGAGAAAAGACATCTATAGAGCAAGAGATAGTTTCCTTGCCTAGAAATAAATGAGATAACCAGAGTGCATTATGATATCAAGATCCATCTATAACTTCTCTTTTTTTGCAAGGTGATAAATGGCTCTATAAGTAACCAAATAATTAAGTCCTTTCTTCTCCCCACTTCCCCTCATTCAAGTTCCTATACCTAGACAAGACTATCTAATCACACTTATTCCTAGTCCCTTATTAACAAACTAGGGTTATTATTTTACTAAAGGATCCAATAAAGTTTATGCAAAATATAGTTCTTACACAACTTTATAGAATGACTGCCTAACAACTCAAATAACACTGGATATGCAATAAGTAAATCAAATGCATCTGACAAATAGTCCTGCTATATGTTATCACTGCCCTTAGTTTTTAGATTTTACATTTACGTGTAGTTCTAGAAAGAGAGACAAATGTCTAACAAGCAGTCTCTTTCACATGACCTACAGTCCTATGATATCCTGTTAGAGGCCATGACATGTATGGACTCAACTGATAAATGCTATATAAATGCTAGTTTTTATTTTCATTGCTGTTATGATTATAATCTTTATACTACAGTGTTACACAGGAATGCTTCACTTTATACAGTAGATTGTATACATGCACACCCTGAAAATGTGTAAACAGGTATTTTAAATGTGTCAGGGACAGCTTTTTAAAAATAATCACTTTCCAATTTATCTTTTTGGGGAGTACAGCTTGTTGCTGAGGGCTTGGCCATAGTATTTTAAAATTATATAACATTTCCCTTGTTCTTTTTCTTTTATCAAGGTGAAAACTGGAGTTCAGAGAGTGAGAGTGACTAGCTCAAGGGTCACAATAAGGAAGTCTCAGGTTTCAATTCTAGGGCCCCTCCTCTTCTACATGGCTGCTATTCCTCACCTGACCCAGGCATTTCCTCAGCTGTTTATATTAAAAAAAAAAAAAAAAAAAAACAGGAGAAAACTGGACTAGATGTTCTCTGACGGTCCCTTCCAGCTCTAAATCTATAAATAGGTATACTTTCCTGTATTAATGAGGTATGTTTGTAGGGAGAACAAAAACAAAAAACTGGCTGTTAGATATACTTTTATATATTCTTCCTTATCTTTAATGGGATAAATTAAGAATCTCCTTTTATATTATAAATACCTTCATTTTCAATGAAAAAATACCTATTCATTTAAGCAAGTGCTTCGGAATTCCTGTGATCTTCCTAAGTGAAGCAGACCCCAGAGGTGTGCCATGCCTCTCAGGGCTACAAAGGAGGCAGGCAGTGAGAAGCTTTCTTGGTTCATTTTTATTCTGTTTCCTCTTTTCTGAGGAAATTGCCCTTGGAACATTCTCCCAAATTATCTAACCAGGTTTTCCATTTGCTTTTCCTTTTGCTCCTTTCCTATTTCCTAAAACACAACATAATGGAGAAACATGGTGGGGAGGTGATGAGACAAGGAGACTTCTCAATTTTTGCTCTTTTTCACCCTAAGACTTCCTGCTACAAAAGCTCATGAAAATTTCTATTTGCAGAGCGTTAGCTTTTGTGTGAGATGAACTTCTCTGTAAGTCTGGTGAAGTCTAGAGATCCTTTCTGAGAATGTTTTTAAATCCATGAAATTAGACACATAGGATTGGAAAAGAAACCAATTATATTAAAATTCAGTTATAAAAGCATTAAAAAAAAAATTTCAAGAACCCTAAGTTAAGAATCTCTGTACTAGAGTAACCTTTATCCAGAAGCTACATATATCTCTGGTTGTTTAAAAACAACAACAAAAACAAACCAGAGGTGGTAAAAAGTGTTTAATAACACATTCCTTTAAAAAAAAAAAAGCAGGCAGGAAAACAACTATTTATCATGTGTTGGGTAGTCATTTCAATAAGCCTGGCAACATCAACAAACACTGATGCGCTCCACAGACTTCAGCCCTAAGTGAGTCACCTAATTAACAGAACATTAATTAATAAAACAACCTGCACCTCGGGCTAATGGAGCACCACTTTTCAGTCAAGCTCAGTTATCCCAGAAAAGTCTGCATTCCAGCTACTCTAATTTTCGCTAACCCATGATCTTCCTTTTCTGTTACAAACCTCACCAAATGTAAACCAAAAAATTCACCTATCAATACAGAGTGCATATTAAATTCACTATTTATTGGCTGCTGAGAGGGCAAGGGATTAAACCATACAATTGTCCTGAATGCTCTATCTAGACAGCCCCAGAGCACATCTCTCATCCCATTTCCAGCTGGCTCTCCTAGTCATCTTCCTGCCATATGCTTTCAACTTTGGTTTCTATCAAGTCTAGCAACAGGGATCAAATAAATTCTAACAAGGCTCCTGGAAAAGGGGTGTTAATCCACTGCTCCCCTCACTGCTCTATCCACCCACCATCCCTGTGAATTCCCAGACCAAAACTCCTTTCCCTGGTCACCATTCTCCAATATGTATTCTTATCCTAACAGAAGTAAGCTCTTTGAGGGCAGGGACTGTCTTCCTTCTTTATTTGTGTCCCAAAAGGGACCAAAGTGCCAGGCACATATTAAAAGTTTAATAAATGCTATCCATTATTTATAAAGTCCTATCCCTTACTTCTATGAGGGTAGTGATCATTCTCCCCACTTCAACCCCTCTTCCCCAATCCCCCTCCCAAAAAAAGTGTTCCCAGTCTGCTTAAGATACATTATTTCCTCAGGGCTCTTTCCAAGCACAAATGTACTTATTCTTCCTAGAAATTACCAGAGACAGCTCACTGACCAAAACACACAGACACAGACAGATACACGCACGCACGCTCAGACACTCAGTTTCAGACACATGGCTGTTGGGTAGGGTCACAGACCTACTTCCAATAGTTCTTCATTGTTGTGTGACTAATGCGCAGAAATCTTTTTCCAAACACTTTAAATCTGCTCTACCACTTAGACTGTTGATAAACAAAGATTTCTTGACATTAGTAGGCAAATAGATGTCAATGCCTTACTGTTCTAATGTGTCCCCTGCTAACTGTCTCCTCAGCAAGATGTAACCAAATACAAGGTTATAAAATATTAAGGGAGGATGAAGGTAAAACAACCATACTGTTGATATTAGTCTAGGAGTGTTACTTTTCATATCATTCAACACATATTAGATGTCAACATACAGGAATGCTTTACTTTTAACTCTTAACTGGCTGTACCATAATAACTAGGAGCCTTTTAATTAACTATTGGTGTACTTTGCTATGGGGTGTGCTATGGAAGGAAATGGACAACAGCTGCTCAGGACGGGCAGCCATGGATTGATGGCCACGGATGGAGGAAACACAGAAATCAACGAGATCACAGATCCATGGAGGATTAAGAGGGATATGCTGCCCTGACAGTTATCATTATAATGGTTTTGTGCTTCTCTACACACCCCCGCTCTCCCACCCTATCTCCCATTCACTGAAACATTGACTAAAAATCCATCTGCACTACTTCATCTCCCAGAGCTTCAAAATGACTGGCCCCTTGGTGCTACTCCTTCCTTTTACTCACACTGGGCACACTACCTAGCCCACCACTACCATACAAAGGAATGAATGATGGAATGGGAGACCTTGTAACTCAAGTACTTGTAAAAGAGAATTCTTTCATTCTTTCTTGTGGCAGTTGCAACTGATATTTATTTCTTACTTTTCTGATTTTGGTATCATACTAATTTTAGACTGTATATTTTAAAAAATTTTTACTTTAGGCATATGAACTCTTTCTTTTCAAACTTTATCATTAACATTCTGGCACTTTTCACTAAGGCAGTTTAGGCAGTTGCTACCTTTATCTAGCTGACTGTCAAATTTGGTATTTAAGAGGAAATTCAGCTAAGTTAGTAATTTGGCAGTTTATAAATAAGCATGTTTCTGAGGTTGTCAAAAAGCTTCTGGAAATTACTCTTCCCAGTTAAAAACAGAACAGTCAAATATAAAAGAAAATAAAATATGAACATGTTGTAGTTTTGGACTCTTTCTATAATATGCTACAATTCAATACTGCATGCTGATCTTTGATGATTATCATTAGGTGCATCTATCTGGCTAAAGAAATTGACTCATAAATTGCCTAAAAGTGTTTATGTATCACAGATTGGCTATTTCCAGCTTTAAAAGTCTATGATCTTACTTCTTAAATCAAGAATAAATGACTATTTCTACAAAAGGGAATTTGAAGTTTCTCATATAATAGCAGAGAATTTTAGGCATTTTAACCTAGAGAGCATGAGTTTGAACATTTAAACTACAGGAGATTAAATTCACATTAGTCTTTAAACTACCCGGAAACTCGTTTAACAAGTATAAATATATGCCTCAGTAATTTTTTTAAAAGGATGAGACAAATTTTATATTAATTCTTGTCTGATATTTAATCTAAAAATGACAAAGTTGTAGAAATCAAGGGATATACTTTTCAAATGGCCAATAATATGACTAGGGGTAAGGCGGGGAGAATAACAATCACAGATGGAGAAATCTAAGTGTTAAGATTAAAGAGTTCCAAAATAATAAGGACTTTTTGATGGTAATAAAAAGAAGAGTGTCAAAGTCACCATTAGCAGCTGACAACTGACTATTTAAGTAAGCATATGATGTGCTTCATATGCTCAAATGCTCTTAATTTCTTTTCCCCTGGGCCCTGCAAAGAATCAAGTGAAAAGAAAAGGGAACAATAAACTACCCTGTTTCAACAACCAGAATGCACATAGAGGAAGTGGAAAGATCTCTATGGTATATTAAATTTTCAATTATCCAAGAACAAATCATCTACAACCATCTACAACATTTCCTGGGTGTGTCTATCTGTACATCACTGTGACCAATACTTTGAGGGAATATACATAGTCTCAATGTCCAAGGAGCTTCCCACTTACTTTAGCTGACAAGAATAACATCTGTAAAATGATGACAAAGATTCTAGAATACGTATAATATCGCACCAAATTATGTGACAGAGATTTACTCAAAGTTTAAAAAAGTAGGTAATCAATAAAACCTCTTACTACAATAGGGGTGTGTGTAAGATGGGTTACAACACCAATTCATGAATGTCTATGAAAATAATCCAGGCATGCCAGTGGAAAAGAGGCATTTTGAAGGGAAAAAATCAGTATGACTTAAGTCACCGACTGAAGGAGGGTAAAATACCAGATGAAAAGTCTTATAACTCAAACTGAAAATTACACATCTATTTGTACTATTGTCTAAATTTTAATTTTTTTTTCTTCATAAAGACCTGTTAATATGGTATCTGTGCTTCTTCCTCCCCTCTGATATCCTGTGATTCTAGGATCCTAGACCTAGATTCAGAAGGGGCTCCAGTGGCTATCTAGACCAATTCTGCCTCTTCTGCACCTTCACCTCCCACTGCCTTTTCTACAGTTGAGGAAACTGTGGCATAGGCAGGTTATATGACCACAAAGGAAGGAAGCATCACAGGAGGGATTTGAACTCAAATCCTCTGTCTCCAGAGTCATTCTTTTCCCTGTTCTATCAGCTGCCTCCTAAGCTACAAGTTTATGGAGAGAAGAAAACTTTGTTTAAGGTGTCATCCTATCCCAACCTAAGAACAAGAAAAGTTGGGCATTTTGGGGGTTGGGTTTATACCACATACATTCACATACTGCACACAAGTCCCAGAACATCAGAAATACTTTAATTAGTGTAAAAAGGTACTACCAAGGCAAATAAAAGCAGATCAGAAGTTAACCACTGCTTTGAGTAATTAGTACCACAATTACCATCCATGATCCCTCATATTGAAAGTTAACAAGAAAAAAGAAAAGAAAAAATTTAAAAGCTATTTATGGACGAAGTAAGCAGCCAACGTTTGAGCCTTTGAGAGGATTCTGGGTAATCAATTAACAAATACTGGTTATGCACTCACTAAGGCCCCGGACTGTGCTGACGTGGGTTACAGAGATGAGGCACACTACACACACGCGTGCGCACAGACACGCACACACAAGCATGCGCATAGACACGTGCACACAGACACGCACGCACACACATGCACTACCACACACACACGCACACACACGCTCCCCAAAGTGTTGGCGTCATTTCAAGACTTCAGAGGTATGAATGCTACAAACTTACCCTAAGAAAAATTTAGAAATTAAATTATTTAAAATTCTCTTGTACTTAGTTTTGTCAATTTTGAACACTAATTTTAAAAATTTGAACAAGATAGGCTGCTTTGTCATCATGTGTTACAAGTACGACAATGATTGCTCGAGGAGATCCACTTGTTTAGCTACCTTGGCCACACAGTATTTTTCACTAAACCTTTTTCTTGCAGAGGTCCCTGAAAACTGTCATGTATGCATCAAAACTTTGTTCTCTTGATAATCTTAAGACCAGGTTTACAAATACAATCCTTTTAGTCACCAAGCAGCAGCTGATGAAATTTTTCACAAAGTTCAAAAATTGACTAGAGTGATTTAAACCACATGGTGGTAGTTATGCTGAGTTTTAATTAAAAAACACTAATATTTTGAAATTTTAAATGATTAACCTTTCAAATGTTGTTATTTCTAAGTTTGTAGCATCCCAAGTTATTTAAGCTTAAAAGTGAACTGAGATTTTGTGGAAACCCTACTAGTAGAGACATTTTGTTGTGTTTGTCCTTCATTCTCAAACAGGACCATGACAACAGGGAATGATGACATGATGTGCAAATGACTACGATTTGAGCGAGGGAGGGCTATTCAAGGTCACCAGACTCACTTTCTCCTCTAGGGCCATCTGGATCCAGTGGCCTGATGTTTGTTCATCAGGATGACTGCAGATAGCCCAGGATGCAATGGGAGATTCTGGCACTTTTAGGCTAAGGTCTTTCCAGGTTCTCACTTTGAACGAGGTAAATAGGCCTCTTTAAGAAGTGAGTCAAGGGATGAACCCTTTAATAAAAAAAAAATCAAACTGGGAAGGGAAGACCCTCAGGGTTGCTGGCCAAAAGAGAAATATTTACTGTTTACTATTTTATATTAGATAAACACACATGGATATATAAACACATGTGTAAATAGAAGGAAAGTAATTTTAGGAGTCATGCAACAAGCTAAGCCAAAAAACAGTGTCTGCTCTCCAAGAGTTCACAGTCTAATATGAGAGATAACATGCCAACATCTCTGTACAAACAGGATATATGTTGGGTAAATTGAAAATAACCTCAGAAAGAAGGCACCAGAATTGAGGGGGTTTTCTGGCAGAAGATGGCTCTCTAGCTGAGACTGAAGGGAAGCCAGAAAAGGAGAGATGAGGGAAAAGTTTCAGGATGAAGGGACAACCTGTAAAAGCACCAGGGGTAGGGAGATAGAGTGTCATGTGCAAGGGAAAGCAAAAAGTCTAGCATCCATGGATCCCAGAATATGCAAGTATTCTGTGTTTAAGTGTAAAACATGCATTTTATATATATGTGTTTTATATATATAAATATATGTTTACATTATATATATTTTTGTGTGCCACTAGTGGAGTTTTTGAGTATTGTGTCCCAACCCCAGTTTCCCCACAAACCTTGTGGTTTTTATGATGCTTGATGCTTTCTGGGAACCACATGTTGTGATATAGTAAAACTGACTTTCTGTTAATCACTGAGGAAAGAGTCCACAGGGTTTGTCTCAGGATGTGAGGCAGCACTGTGTAGCTGGAAATTAGGGACGAACAACTATGGAATCATAGGTGCCTGGAAGAGGGTCTGGAACTGGATGAACGGATCCTCAGGAAGGTGGCATCAATGTAGCACCGTAAGGGCTGCATGCACTTCGTAATTAACTCATTTGATCCTCACAACAACCATGGGAGGTAGAAGCTATTAATTTTATCCCCATTTTGCAGATGGAGAAACTGAAACAACCGAAGGTTAAGTGCTGTGCCCAGGGTCACATACCTAGTAAGTGCCTGAGGCTGTATTTGAACTCAGAGCTCCTTCTGCTGCTCCAAGAGGCTCTAGGAAGTCCTCCAGGGCAAGGAAGCAAAATGACTTGCTGTGCAGAGTAGGTGGCCAGAAAGAGGGAGGAGAGCAGAAGCCTGACGGGAGAACTAGGAAAGACTTCAAACAACATGTGTTTTTGACCAGGTTTCTTGAAGGAAACCAGGATTCCAAGAGTTGTATACTAGAGAGAGCTAATTAAATACTTAGATCTTCTATTACAAACAAGTACATGTTTCCCCCTTCAGGTAAAGAGGCAGAATTACATCCATACTATATACAGAATCACAAAATAGTCTATCTAAAAAGTGAAAGAATAATTTCGATCCTACAGCTTAGAACTGGAAAGGACCTTAGGAACTACCTAGCCCAATCTCTCCTATTTACCCATGGGGAAACTGAGGCTCAGAAAAATGGAGTGACTTTCCTTTATGAAGAAAGCATCAAAGAAAAAAATACTCAATGCATGAAATGTATAATCTTTTTGTATTAGTATCTTCAAGAATATCTTTAAATAAAATACAGCAATATGTGTGTATAAAACATGTACAAGTGATATAGAATAATACTGTTTTGCTTAAGGTTCTAAAAAAAGAAAAAAATTATAGCTGCAAACAATTTCACCAAAACCTCCAATACATTTCTTGTCTTTTTAATACAAATGGACAAACAAGAAAAGAGGTTAAGATTTCTCTAGAAATACAAAAATCACTGCTGAGAAAGTGAAAATGATATTAAATTGTCATTATAAACACTGTATCTACTTGAAGTTCTACCTGTATCTGTTTTTTTCATTCCCATTCTGAATCGTATCTGCTTTCCACACAACAGCTTGGAAAGATAATTAGCATTCCAGTGTTGGGCTGGCCAGTCAAAAACCATGTTGCAGAAGACTGCTGGTTGTCGCAAAGACATAATAATTTCTTTTGCTTTCTCTGGAGTGAAAGGTTTGATGAGTTTACCTAGAGAAACAAACAGAAACAAAAATCTGTAAAATTATCATTCCCTAAAAGTTGGAAAAGGCAAATTAAGTGATAGCACTTCAGACTACTATGAATATTTTTACAGAACTGCAACTGTATGACACACTAATAAACAGATGGTGGAGCTGTCTTACTATTCTGGAAAGCAATTTGGAATTATGCTAAGAAAGTCACCAAAATGTGCATACCCTTTCATCTAGAGGTCCCTGGTCCTCATCTACACCCCAAGGAGGTCAAAGACATAGATGGAAGGATCCTTTATATATCAAAGTATTCATAAAAGCACTTTCTATGATTATCAAAAGAACTGGAGAAAGTAAGTTCTCACCTCCTGGGGAATGGTCAAAGAAAGTATGCTACAAACATATACTACCACACTTGTAAAAATTATGAATATGAGGAATAAAGAAAAGCATGAGAAGACTGATATGAAATGATGCAGAGTAAAGTCAGTCACTAAGCATTTATTAAATATACTGTGTTATACTGTGCTAACTGCTAGGGATATGAAGAAAGATAATGGCTCCTGTTCTCATGGAATTCACACTCTGATAGGAAAATCAACATGCAAATAGTAAGAAGAACCGAGAAAACAATAAATATGGCTACAATGTTGTAAGTAGAAAGAAGAAAATGAACTGAATGCTGTGTGATTATAATGACAAAAATGGGATCTGGAGAAGCGTTGAAAAAATGCAAGAGGTAGTGAGACTGCAGGTCATCCTGAACAGACTGTCAAGACTGGCTGATGAACAAATTATTTTTGCTGAACCTCTCCCCTGACAACTCCTTCTAAAATCTTTCTTACAAGGGATGGCTCACTGGGTAAGGAGTTGGGGTAGAATATATTCCCAAAAGAAGATGATATAAAAACAAAGTTGCCAATAAAAATTAGATTTCAAATTGCAATTGATTTTATTCTTTTATTACTCTACACACAAATGTTGGTATCTTCACAGAATCTAGTGGGATATTTAAAATATCTGTTGAACTGTTTTGTTCTTCCATATTAAAGAGCTTTTAAGTTTGGCAAGTATTTATGATTTTCAATATACCAAATATATCTTAGATTCAATTATACAAATAAGTCTTAAATAGACATCATAACAATTTTTCTAAATTGGGGAAAGTTAAAATTTTACGATCAGTGATCTTAAATATGTTAGTATTTAAGAAGTACAAATGGAAATCTGTGCTTTGTATCTGCCGTTCTGCCTAGTTTTAACTCCATAGAACAAGATGCCACTCCCATGATAATCTCATTTCTAAACTCAGCACCTAGTGGATAACTGAGGCCTTGATTGACACCACCTCCCTCAGCTTCCTCTACCATCAAATTGAAGGGCTGGAGGATGGAGTACCAAACTCCTTTCAATGCCTTCCTTCACAGAGGGCAGAAGCAGGACTCAGCTCACTCCAACTTTGCATCTGCTGTTCTGCCTGGTTTCAACTGCAGGGAACAAGAGTGTCTCCCCCACCTCCTATCCCTACTCCTCTGCCCCCCTTTCTGTACTCCTCACTTCAGATTGTAAATTAGGGCAGAGGCTATCTTTCTTTTTATTAACTGTATCCCCATGCTAAGCACAGTGTTTGGCACACAGTAGGTACTTCATAAATGTTTACTGGATTGGATAAGAAGAACTACCTCATAATAATACAGGCTGGTGATCATGTTAAAAAACAAAACACTGGGTTTGGATTTAGGAATATTGACTCAAATACTCCTCAAAAACTTACTGTGACTGACAAGTTGCTTAACCTCTCTCAACCTCAGTTTCCTTATCTATTAAATGAGAAGGCTGGACTGGATGACTTACAAGTTTTCTTCTAGATTTAAATCTATGATCCTATGATTAAGAAGCAATGCAACTTTATAATTATATTTGTGATAAATTCAACTTTTCCTTATTATAATTAACATCATAAGGAGAAAAAATAATTTAAAATTTTCACCTTCAAACATTTAGAATGTAAAAGCTATACCCAAGTATAGTATACTGAGATAAAGACTGGAAGACAGGAACCTAATCATTCTAAATCTCTAATATCCTTGAAAAATCTGGAATCTGCAGACACAATCCTAAGTATGTACAAGAATTTACAGATAGTTCTTGCATGTTCTTCATTCATATATATTTCTCTTATTATTGAATTTCCCCATATAAAAATAGAAAACATAATTTTTAAAGAATGACACAAATTACCAAAAAAACAACTATTATGGTTTAAATATAATGCTGCCTTTTAACTAAACTTTTATATGAAAAGCTCTGGAATGTAAGGACTTGAACTCTGTCGCATCTAAGTAGCCCCCATGGATTCAATTATCATCCCTATGCAGATGATTCCCAGACTTACTTCTCCAGCCCTAGTTCCCTCTTGACCGCCAGTCTTGCATCTCGAAATGGATGTCTCATAGATATCTTAAACTCAGTATGTTCAGAATTGAACTCATTTTCTTTCTTCCCAAATCTTCCCTTCTTTCTAATTCCTCTGTTATTGTAGGAAGCAGTACCATCCTCCTAGTCACCAAGGCTCAAAACCTAAGTGCTATCTCCTGCTCCTCACCGTTACACTTAGATCCAAGCAGTTGACGAGTACTTTCATTTCTACCTTCATAACATATTTTTCATATACATACTCCTTTTCTCTGCTGACACCGATACCACTCTACTTTCAAGCTCACATCACCTCATACCTGGACTATGTGCTAGTTGGTCTCACCGCCCTAACTCTGTCCCTACCACAATTCATCTTCCACTCAGCTATCAAGTATTAAGATCTTCCTCAAGTACAAGTTAGATCAGAGGGTGAAGTGAAGATGGCAGAGTAACAGCACGGACTTTCTAGAATGCTCCCCCCAATCTCACTCAAATAAAAACCTGTAAAAAATGGCTCTAAAGAAATTCTGGAGCTTCAGAACACACAGCATGATGGAGTGAAGCAATTCTCCAGCCCAAGACAGCCTGGAAGGTCAATGAAAAGTGTCTAGAATAAAGTGCAGTTCATCATTGGCTGTGCCAGCACAAACAGGACCTGAGCAGGCCTTGGGGGAACTGAATCTCTGGCACCTGTGGTGGTTTCCACACTTCACGACCCCAAAATCCTGAGGAAAAACTGGAAGGTCAGTGGAAAAAACCTGTGGGACCTGTATTGAGAGAGTAGAGTGGTTTAGCCCCAATCCCAGGGCAGCAGAGGGGGAAGGGGGTGGAGGAATCCCTAGGCAGCCACAGCAACAGCAGGGGCAGCTGCAGCCACTGTTTCTGGATTTCTAGGCCCACAGATTATGGGGGAATTAAGCATCTGACAGTATACCTCCCTCCCACTACCACTAGAAGCAGAGAATTATCTTGACAACAAGCTCAAAAGTCAAGTAAATGGCTAGGGAAATGAGCAAAAACTAGAAAAAGAAGCAGACTGTATAGAGTCATACTTTGGTGACAAGGAAGATCAAAACATGCAAACAGAAGACAACAATGTCAAAGCTCCTCCATCCAAAGCCTCCAAGAAAAATATGACTTAGTCTCAGGCCATGGAAAAGCTCAAAAAGGATTTTGAAAATCAAGTAAGAGAAGTAGAGCAAAAACTGGGAAGAGAAATTAGTGATGCAAGAAAATCATGAAAAATGAGTCAACTGCTTGCTAAAGGAGACCCAAAAAATGCTCAGGAAAACAATACTTTAAAAAATAGACTAACCCAAATGACAAAAGAGATCCAAAAAACCAATGAGGAGAAAAATGCCCTAAAAAGCAGAACTGGCCAGATGGAAAGGAGGTCCAAAACCTCACTGAAGAAAACAACTCCTTAAAGATTAGAATGGAAGAGATGGAAGCTAATGACTTTATGAAAAATCAAGAAATTATAAAACAAAACCAAAGGAATGAAAAAAATAGCAAGACAATGTGAAATATCTCACTGGAAAAACAACTGACCTGGAAAATAGAAATTAGGAGAGATGACTTAAAAATCATGGAACTACATGAAAGCCATGATCAAAACAAAACAGCCTAGACATTCTCTTCCAAGAAATTATCAAGAAAAACTGCCCTGATATTGTAGAACCAGAGGGTACAACAGATATTGAAAGAATCCACCAATCATCTCTTGAAAGAGATCCCAACAGAAAAACTCTTAGGAATATTGTAGCCAAATTCCAGAGCTCCCAAGTCAAGGAGAAAATATTGCAAGCAACCAGAAAGAAACAATTCAAGTATTGTAGAAACACAATCAGGATAACACAAGATCTAGCAGATTCTACATTAAAAGACTGGAGGACTTGGAATATGATATTCCAGAAGTCAAAAGAGCTAGGATTAAAACCAAGCATCACCTACCCAGCAAAACTAAGTATAATACTTCAGGGGAAAAACTGTCATTCAATGAAATAGAGGGTTTTCCAAGCATTCTTAATGAAAAAACCCAAGCTGAATAGAAAATCTGACTTTCAAACACAAGAATCAAGAGAAGCATGAAAAGGTAAACAGGTAGGAGAAATCATAAGGGACTTACTAAAGTTGAACTGTTTACATTCCTACATGTAAAGATAATATTTGTAACTCTTGAGACTGTTCTCAGTATTTGGGTAGTTGGAGGGATTATATACATGTAGACAAAAGGTACAGGTTAAGTTGAATAGAAAGGGATGATATCTTTAAAAAATGCAATTAAAGGGTGAGAAGAATATATTGGGTGAAGGGGAGAAATAGAATGGAGCAAATTATCTCTCACATAAAAGAGGCAAGAAAAAGTTTTTTCAATGGAGGGGAAGCGGGGGAAGGGGAGAAGGAAAAAGTGAAGATTACTCTCATCACATTTGGCTTAAGGAGGGATTGAATTTGGTATGAAAATCTAGCTTACACTAGAGGAAAGTAGAAGAGAAGAGGAAAAGCGGGGTGTGGGGGAGATGATAGAAAGGAAGGTAAATGAGAGGAAGGGGTAATTAAAGGTAAACACTTTTGAGGAGGGGCAGGGTCAAAATAGAACAGAATAAATGGGAGGGGCAGGATAGAATGGAGGGAAATACAGTTAGTCTCTCACAACATGACTTTTACGGCAGTCTTTTGCATAACTACACATGTATAACCTATATTGAATTTCTTCTCTTCTTAGTGGGGATGGGTGGGGAGGGAGGAAGTGAGAGAAGCTGCAACTCCAAGTTTTAAAAACAAATGTTAATATTGTTTTTATATAACTGTGAAATAAGATATATAGGTAATGGGGTACAGAAATCTATCTTGCCCTGTAAGACAACAGAGGGGATAGGGATAAGGGAAGGGAGGGGTGTAATAGAAGGGAGGACAGAGTGGGGGTAGGGGTAATCAGAATGCATGCTGTCTTGTGGTAGGTGGAGGGGAGAAAATTTGGAACTCATAATCTTATGGAAATGAATGCTGAAAACTAAAACTAAAAAAATATATATATTTTTAAAAGTACAAGTTAGATCATGTGACTCCCCCCACTTAATAAATTCCAGTGTCTCCTAACCTTTATTAATCAAATTAATATCCTTTGTTTGGCTTTTAAAGTCTTTCATTCTTCTTATACTTGACTCCCTTTCACATACTCTATAGTCCAGTAGCACTGGCCTCTTGTCATTCCTTGAATGACTCCATTCTCTTGAGCATTTTCCCTGGCTGTTTCCCCTCCCTGAAATGCCCTCCCTTCTCATCTCTGCATGGCTTCCTTCAAGTCTCATGTCAAATCTTGCCTTCCATAAGAGGCCCTTCCCAGTCTCAGTCAGTGCTAGTGCGTTCCCTCTAGAGTTGCCTCCTAAACTCTGCATATATCTCATTTATACTTATGTATTTACATATTCCTCCCATTAAAATGTGAGGTCCTTAAGGTCTTTCTTGGCATTTCCAGTGCTTAGAACTGTGCCAGTAAGTGTACAGTAAGTATTTAATAAATACTTCTTGACTTTCAGAGTAAGTCCAGAGCAGTCTTATAAATGAAGCTGTTAAGAGAGAGGCTACAAAAAAGGGTGCTTAAAAGGATAACACTGCTACAGGCAGCTAAGCTAGGTGATACAGTGGATAGAGTACTGGGTCTGGAGTCAGGAAAATTCATATTCCTGAGTTCAAATCTGGCCTCAGGCATTTTACTGGTTGTGTGATTCTGGGCAAGTCACTTAACCCTGTTTGCCTCAATGTCCTCATCTGTAAAATGAGATGGAGAAGGAAATGGGTATTTCAGTATCTTTTGCCAAGAAAAAAGCAAACAGGGTCATGAAGAGTTGGACACGACTGAAGCAAATGAACAACAAATGTACTAGAACTAGATGATCTCAAAAGTAGTTCTAACCTTCTATGAGGAAAGTAGCATTTTAGGAAACAGAAAATAAGTTCAGAAGGCACTAGAGAGAGGAACAGAAAAGCAAGTCAGGGAGTTAATATAAAATAGCAGAAATCCAGGTATGAGTTCAGAAAGAGCCAAACCAAAAAGAGAGTAAGAATGGCAAAAGAGGGATGGCCATTAGAGACTCAAAATTTAAGTATTAGAGACCTTAGATGTCATATAGCCCAATCCCCTCAGTTTTACAGATGAAGAACCACTTCATTTTATAGATGAAGGAGAAGAGTAAGAGCGTGAAACACAGTTTTTGGTACCGCTAGGAACGACTACCTAGGTCTCGACTCCTAGTTCAATGATCCTCTCATTCTTTCAGAGTAAATATTAAAAAGAATCAATACCTATTATTTTATTTTCTAGAATGCTTTCCTCCTCTCCAATGGGTTCTGGTACCATAAATATGAGCTTTGTTTCTGAGGTCACCACTATGACACCTTAACAAGTAATAGGATGGAGTCTCTCAGGAGGACATGTCATTTCAATAGGCCCTGATGAATCTAGAAGGGTTAAAATTGGCCACTTCACAAATGGAGCAAAAAGGGTGAGAGACAGCATGGTTTAGTGGAAGAAGTACTAGAATCAGGAGACCTGGGTTCAGTCTCTTTGACACTTACTGGCTGTGTATAAATAGACAAGTCACTTTATCTCCCTAACTCTAACCCTAACCCTAACCCATCTGTAACAGGAGATAATTATATTGGTTTCCTCATTTATAAAATGAAGTATTTGGACTCTATTATTTGCACTATCTACTTCATAGAGCTTAAAACACTATATAAAAATGAGTTATGTATCATCCTGCTGTTTTTAACAAGCAATGCAAACTTTTCCAGTAGTTAACATCCTAAAAGAGTAATGTGCAAAAGACCATAAATAAGCTCTTGAGACTTTACTGTTAAGGAATGTAAACTCTTATTTTCCTTTATATTTGTTGCAACTAATAGCAGCACAAGAGTTTAAATGTATAGTCTCTCTCCTTGAAAGCTTTTCTGCCATTTCTTACCCATCTTTGTATGACTGAGGCCTAGTCACGCCCCAATCAACAGCTGCTGAAGTGATGTCACTCTCAGGGCAAACAATAACAACCTTTCAGTGAATCCTTCAGTTTAAAGACAACAGGTTTCTTAGGCACAGCAATAACCATTGGGTAGGTGTAGGTAGGGAAATATAGCTGAAGGCCAGGAAAGTAGGTGATTTCAATGATCTTATCAAAGGAGAGGTTCTGCGGCAGATTTTGGTGCAGTTCAGCCAGGTTTCAGTGGTGAATGGAGAACAGAAACAGACTAGCTGTGTGACCACACTCACTAACTTTCTTGTGCTCCAACTCTCTAAGACCATCAATTACAGAGTTGCAAGGGAATTTACCTATGAAATTACAGTTCTTGACAAATATGTCAACTGTTGTGTAAAATACTAACAAAATAACACATCTGATAGAATGAATGTTGTGGGGAGCCATGGCTATCTATTATCAAGATAAAGGTCTGGACTGCCGCTGGGAGCAAACATCCTGCCCTTGTAAAATATTTGAAACATCTTGTGTTTATCTTAACCTTACTACCCCTCCCACTGTTGCTTGCTGTAAACCCCCTACTCCCTCTTTCACCACTATAATTACTGCTACCCTACCCCTCAATAAACGAGACTTGATCAGAAAGCCTGTCTTGTCTCCATTCTTCGTGTCTCCTGTCCCCCACCCTCTCCTTTCTTCCAGGGTCTGCATTCTTGTCCCGCAGGCTGGGACAGAATGTTAGCCTATATTCAACATACTGGATTAGTGTTATACAACACCTCTAATGATAAAGGATTATTGAGCATATACCGTTCATATGAATTTTTACTTATTTAGGTTATGTAAATGAACTATTGCACTAATTATTGTGTAGGTTATGAAACACACAAAAACAGAAATAAAAAAGGATAAAATGAAGATGAAATGAAGCATGGCAACTTATCGAGTAGGTAAGTGACATTGTCAGACCTGTGCTTTAACAAAATCCCTTTAGCAACTATGTGGAAGATAGATTAGAGAAAATAATTAACCCACTCATTCTTTAGGATTAGATTATTTAGTTTCCAATTTATTTTCGGTCTATCTTTCCATGGTCTTTTTTATTACATATAATTTTTATTGCATTATGATCTGAGAAGGATGCATTGACTATCTCGGTCTTTTTTCTGCACTGGATTGTGAGGTTTTTACGTCCCAGTACATGGTCAATTTTTGTATATGGGCCATGCATCTCTGAGGAAAAGATGTATTCCTTTCTCTCCCCATTCAATTTTCTCCAGAAATCTATCATATCTACCTTATCTAGAATTCTATTCAGCCCCTTAACCTTTTTTATTTTGAGGTTAGATTTATCAAGTTCAGACAGGGGGAGGTTGAAGTCCCCCTTTAGTATAGTTTTGAGGTCTAGTTCTTCCTGTAATTCCCTTAACTTCTCCTCTAAGAATATGGATGCTATACCACTTAGTGCATATATGTTTAGTATATTGTCTATAGTAGGATATAGTTTCCTTCCTTATCTGCTTTTGCTTAGTCTAAGATTAGGATTGCTATGCCTGCTTTTTTTACATCAGCTGAAGCATAATACATTTTGCTCCAACCTTTTCCCTTTTCCCTGTGTGTATCCCCGTTTCAAATGTGTTTCTTGTAAACAACATATTGTTGGATTATGGTTTTTTAGAGAAGATACTTAAACCAACAAGACCAATTAGGAGGCTGTTGCAATACTTCAGGCAAGAAATGATGGTCTGAATTAGTGTGGTGTAAGGGTGGTGTCCAAGTGAGTAGAAAGAAGGGGACAGGTACTGAGAAATATTGCAGAGGTGAAAATGACAAGATCTGACAATTAACTGGATATATGTTTTATAAGAAAGAGGCATCAAACTCAGTCCAGAGTGCTGCCTACCCAGATGAAAATGTGACTGGGAAATGTTTAACAAAATGAAGTTTAAAAATCTGTAGTTTCCTAAGACAATATACAACCAGTAGGGATCTCTTCCTATTTAGGTTTGATATTACTGATCTAAAAGAAAATGAAGAGTCAAATATCAAGCCAAAGCTGTAAAACTAATTGGAAGGATGGTGATGCCCATGTCCTCAACAGAAATTTGGAAAAAGGGTGGAAAAGATAATTAGTTCAGTATTAGTTTATGTTGGGTTTGAACTATCAAAGTGACATCCAGTGTGAAACGTTCATTAGGCAACTGGCGATATGGGACTTGAATTCAGGAGATACTAGGAACTGGATATACAGATTTTAGTGGTATCTGCATAAACAGGATAATAAAACCCATGACAGTTGATAAAGTCACTAAGTGAGAATACACTCAAAGAGGGTCCAGCCCCAGAACAAAGCCTTGGGGTAGACACTCGGTTAGGGGGCATGACATGGATAATGATTCAGCAAAGGAAAAGACTGGTCAGACTTGCGGAAGAACTAAGAGCAATGACCCCCTGAAGAGGACGGGAGAGTTATCAAAACTGTTTCATGCTGCACAGAAGTCAACAACAGACTGAGAAAAGGCAGTCAGATTTGGCAACAAAGAGATCACTGCTAACTATGAAGAGAACAGTTTCAGTTAAGGGAGGACTCAAGGATAAGGAAAAGGTTAAGAACCTGGGAGACAGGAAGGACAGTGGAAACCTTGACAGAAATTGAGAAATTAGAGAGAATAGGTGGAGTTTGGAGGGAAAATAAAATGCACCTGCAACTCATCACAGATATGACATAATACAAAGAAGCAAAGAACAAGGCCTACACATACTTGCTACGTTTGGGTTGGTTAAGTTGCAGCTTCCTTGAGGGGTTCATGTTTGAGGTGCCACAGAATGAGAGAGAAAGAGAGAGAGAGAGAGAGAGAGAGAACAGAGGGAGTGTTGTGTGTGTGTGTGTGTATAGAAGAAACTGGCATATGACCCATCTTCCCACTTTCCTAACAGCTGATCCATTACACTAAACCAGTTTTTTAAATGCTTTGAATTTAAGTTTAAAAATTAAAATTTAACTGTTCTAAGTAAAAAAAATTAACATCTGAATAAGATGTCAAATAGGTATTCCCCTACCTCTCTCTTGTAACACCTTTTCAAGGCTCCCTAATGGGAAGCCATAAAGGTGACAAGAAGGTTTCCCTGCCTTATTTCTCTAATAACAGGTCCTTCTGGATTCCATTAGACTTCCTCTTCAATTGAACTCAAGGATCCATTTGAAAGTTGTGGCTTGCTTCTTCCCTTCTGCTATGGCTGCCACTGGAGCTATGTGCAGCAGCCATGGCCATCCAATACCCCATGGCTGTGGGCTTCAACAAGGGCCACAAAGTCACCATAAACGTTTTGAAACTATGACACTGCCACCGCTGTGGGCACTTGACCAAACACACCAAGTTTGTGACAGATATGATCCAGGAGGTGTGTGGATTTGCTCCTTATGAAAGATGGGCCATGGAATTGTTAAAGGTCTCCAAGGATAAGCAAGCCCTTAAGTTCATCAAAAAAAAAGTGGGAACTCACAGCCAAGAGGAAGAGAGAGGAGCTCAGCAATGGCCTAGCTGCCATGAGGAAGGCCACTGCCAAGAAGGACTAAACTGGACCCTGTCAACCTTCCCCACTTACCGAATAAAGCTTTGACAAATCAAAAAAAAAAAAAAAAAAAAAAAAAGATGTGGCTAAAACACCAAAATACTTGAAATTTTGATGACATTTGTAAATAATTATTGAGTACCTACTCTATTAAAGAATATTTGTTAGAAGAATGAATACAACAGATATTTATCACATGTCTAGAACTATACATAAAGAATTGTAACAAGGTCTTTAGATTAAAAGAGAGTTGGAAATGCAAGACCAGGGTTTGAGAAAGAAACTAAGGCTTGAAAAATCATAGTGCTTGTTATCCCAAGAGTAATAGAAAGGGCTAAAATAGAAATGTTTCACATCCATATGGATTATATTAAGGAAATCTGGAGATGCTTAGAAGGATACCCTTTAATTTTTGAGCTTATATCTCAGAATCATGAGGAATGTGGTAGCTTGTTAAAAACTTATTTTTTTAGTTAAACTGAAAATATTAAGAAATAACATTTGCTCTAGTCTTAAAAGCCTCTCTGGATTTTCCTTTTAGAAAGAAAGTAGAGAAGCAGCTAGATAGCACACTGGATAGAACACCACCCCAGAGTCAGGAGGACCTGAGTTCAAATGAAGCCTCAGACACTTACTAACTGTGTGACCCTGGACAAATCACTTAATCCCAACTGCCTCACCTTGCCCCAAAAAAAGCAAGAACTAAAAAAAGTAGAACTAAAGTCAAAGCTTTTCCAATAACCATCCCAATTCTGGTCTAATTTTGATCTAGTTAGCTTTCCACTCTCCAAGAAGTGATTGGACTCTTGAGTCATTTACAAGCAATCTCTTCTTTCCCCATTCTTGAAATAAGGATCTGCTACAATCCACCCTAAGAAAGGATGACACTGGTCTGAGAGCAGGGACCCATTTTTAATCCCAAAGTAATGGGGGAGTGATTACTGTTTTGGAACCCCAAACTGTATTTTTACATATTATGATCTTCTTGTTTAAGATTTCTATAAATGTTACTTCACATTATCTTGGGGCAGATACACAACAGAGGATATGAGGAATTATGCCAGTTTGGACATCTTTGTAAGTTAGAAATGGCTTGGATATTAGATTAACGTTCAAAATAAAACTGTTTCTGGAAAACTTGTTCAGAGTAGAGTATTAATATTTTTCATTCAACAAGAGTTAACCCTGATTTCTGATGCAACTGTAAGAAACTGAATGACTACTAGTGGGGACCATAGGCCTGATTCAGCATTGCATTTTATAATTTTTAAAGCAGTTATCAAACTCAAATAGAAAAGAATTTCTGCTGATCACATATTAACTTTGAAAATCACATATTGGAGGAGCCAAGATGGTGGAGTAGAAAGACTCACGTATGCTAGCTCCGAACCCACAGCCCATAAATTTTCTGTAAAAAGAACTCCCCACAAATTCTGGAGCAGTGCAAGCCATGCACCAACGCAGTGGAGGAGATTTCCATTCCAGAGAGCCCTGAAAAACCGGCACCAAAGGTCCGTTGCACACCAGACAGCAGAGCCCAGCTCTGCCCTGCCCTGGCTGTGTGGCCCCGAGAGGAGCAGATCCGAACAGGCTTCAGGGACGGAATCTCCAGCAGCCGCGAAGGACCCTCCACCAACAGGTGCTACAGGTCAGTGAGAGACAATTCTGGGCTGGCCAAGAGGGGAGCCAGGTGTCTCCATAACTCAGGCCCCCTTGAGAGGCAGCATCAGAGGCAGTGGCAACCCGGGACTCCCAGGGCAGACAGGAGCTCTGCTCCATTACTGAAGGTCTCTGCATAAACCCCCTGAGGGAACTGAGCCTGGGAGGCAACCCTGCCCCCACCTGAGCACCAGAACTTAAGCTCACATTGAATAGCAGCCGTGCCCACTGCTGAAAGCCCTGAGGCTGGGGAGCAGCATTTGAATCTCAGACCCCAAGCACTAGCTGGGCAGATATAGGCAGGGGTGGAGAGGAATCTCAGAAGTCAAGCAACTGCCTGGGAAAATACCCAGAAAAGGGAAGAAAAATAAGACCACAGAAGGCTACTTTCTTGGGGAACTGATGTTTCCACCTTTCATTTCTGATGAGGAGGATCAATACTTACCATCAGGGAAAGACAGAGAAGTCAAGGCCTCTATATCCCAAACATCCGAAATAGATATCCAATGGGCTCAGGCCATGGAAGAGCTCAGAAAGAATTTTGAAAATCTAGTTAGACAGGTGGAGGAAAAACTGGGAAGAGAAATGAGAGAGATGCAAGAAAATAACACCTTGAAAAATAGGCTCACTCAATTGGAAAAAGAGGTTCAAAAAGCCAATGAGGAGAAGAATGCTTTCAAAAGCAGAATTAGCCAAATGGAAAAAGAGGTTCAAAAGCTCACTGAAGATAATAGTTCTCTCAAAATGAGAATGGAATAGATGGAGGCTAATGACTTTCTGAGAAACCAAGACATCACAAAACAAAATCAAAAGAATGAAAAAATGGAAGAGAATGTGAAATATCTCATTAGAAAAACAACTGACCTGGAAAATAGATCCAGGAGAGACAATTTTAAAATTATAGGACTACCTGAAAGCCATGATCAAAAAAAGAGCCTAGACATCATCTTTCATGAAATTATCAAGGAAAACTGCCCTGAGATTCTAGAACCAGAGGGCAAAACAAGTATTGAAGGAATCCAGCGATCACCGCCTAAAAGAGATCCAAAACCAGAAACTCCTAGGAACATTGTGGCCAAATTCCAGAATTCCCAGGTCAAGGAGAAAATATTGCAAGCAGCTAGAAAGAAACAATTCCAGTATTGTGGAAATAAAATCAGGATAACTCAAGATCTAGCAGCTTCTACATTAAGGGATCAAAGGGCGTGGAATAGGATATTCCAGAAGTCAAAGGAACTAGGACTCAAACCAAGAATCACCTACCCAGCAAAACTGAGTATAATACTTCAGGGGAAAATATGATCTTTCAATGAAACAGAGGACTTTCAAGCATTGTTGATGAAAAGACCAGAGCTGAAAAGAAAATCTGACTTTGAAACACAAGAATGAGAAGAAGCATGAAAAAGTAAACAGCAAAGAGAAGTCATAAGGGACTTACCAAAGGTAAACTGTTTACATTCCTACATGGAAAGACAATATTTGTAACTCTTAAAACTTTTCAGTATCTGGGTAGTTGGTGGGACCACACACACACATACACACACACAAACATATACACGCGTGCGCACACACACATGCACGCACAGAGACAGAGAGCACAGAGTGAATTGAATAGGATGGGACCATATCTTAAAAGAAATTAAGGTAAATGGTGAGAGAGAAATGTAGTGGGAGGAGAGAGGATGAAATGGAATGAGGTAAATTATCTCTCATTCAAGAGGCAAACAGGAGACTTTTTAGTGGAGGGAAAAAGAGGCGAACTGAGAAAAAAAACATGAAGTTTACCTTCATCACATTCGACTAAAGGAAGGAATAAAATGCACACTCATTTTGGTATGAAAACCTATCTTACAATACAGGAAAGTGGGGGAGAAGGAGATAAGTGGGGGGGGGGATGATGGAAGGGAGGGCAATGGGAGGAGGGAGCAATTTAAAGTCAACACTCTTGGGGAGGGACAGGGTCAAAAGACAGAACAGAAGCAATGGGGGGCAGGATAGGATGGAGGGAAATACAGTTAGTCTTACACAACATGACTATTATCGAAGTCATTTGCAAAACTACACAGATATGGCTTATATTGAATTGCCTGCCTTCCCAAAGGGAATGGGTGGGGAGGGAGGGATGGATGGGGAGAATTTGGAACTCAAAAGTGGTAGGAACAACTGCTGAGTATTGTTCTTGCTACTAGGAAATAAGAAATACAGTTAATGGGGAATAGAAAGTCATCTGGCCCTACAGGACCAAAGAGAAGATGGGGACAAGGGAAGGGAGGGATGACGGAAGAGAGGGCAGATTGGTGACAGGGGAAATTAGAATGCTCGGTGTATTGCGGTGGGTGGGAGGGGATAAATGGGGAGAAAATTTGGAACCCAAAATTTTGTGAAAATGAATGTAAAAAGTCAAATAAATAAATTTATATTAAAAAGAAAAAAAAGAAAGGAAAGAAAATCGCATACTGATATTACGTACAATGTATTGTATTTTTATTTCATTAAACATTTCTGAATTACATGTTAATCTGGTACCAAATTTGACATCTCTGCTTGAAAGTACTGCATTTGTGAGACAAATGTCTAACAATCTGTTTTCATGACTTTAAAAGGAAGCAAAGAAAAAGGGAGAAACGGTGCCCCCTAAGGCCATTTTTTATTTGTTTATCTAGTCCAAGTATCAGAGAAAACTGCCCGCCCTGTGGTTTGAAATGTTCACAAAGTGATTATCTCATGGGCAGAACTGATTTACATATAGTTGCATCCATATACAAATAGACAAATGGCCAACAGAGGGCAGTAACAGCTACGTAAAGATGTGTCACTAGAATGTAAACTCCTTGAGGGAGCTCATGGTTTTCTCCACATTGTTGTCCTAACTACCTGGCACAATCACACAGAAGGCCCTCAAAAAATGCTTGGGAATTGACTGATGGAATGGTTAGGTTCACTGCTCTCCATATAACACTATATGGCTAAAAAGAACAATAGCAGCCAATGAGGTTTAGTTTTTGGAGTATTGAAAATGGAATCAGGAAGATCTGGGTTCCAATTCTGCTTCAGATGAACGGAACGGATTTAACAGCAATGCAGCCCTGGACAAATTAATTTAGTCTCCCTATTCCTCATTTTCCTCACCTCTAAAATGCAGATAATAATAAGGTTGTCCTAAGAGTCAAATTAGATGTGTTGGAAGTGGAAGGAAACTCAGAGATCATCTAGCCCAACCACTATCCAAGTCTTCCTGATGTCCAATTCTGATTACATCTCATTGCAAAACTTAAAAAACTTCAAAGGTTCCCCATTACCCACACTGAATTAAGTTCAAACACTTTAGGCTGGCATTCAAGGTCGGCCACAACATGGCTCCAAATTAATCTTCCCAACCTTATCTCAGACTATTCCACAAACTAAGTCAAATCATCTTCTCTGCGCAAGTCTTTCTTGACTCAGGTGCTCATGCAGGTTCTTAACCAGGAATGAACTCACCCCAATCTCTCCTTGTTGACTTTCTATCCATCCTTCAAAATCCAGTTCAAATGCTACTTTCTCTACGAAGTCTTTCTTCTTTGATCTCTCATCACAGATTTAGCTTTCCTTCTTTACAGCCTACCTAGACCTCTATACATTTTCTATGCAAACTCAACTATACTTTAGCTATGGGTATATGGTGTCTTATCACCACTAATGAACTGGTCTTTAGGAAGTTTTAAACAGCTGGTTTGAAGAAAAAAGAGGGAGATTTTTGTTTGCAAAAGCTGATAACAGGTCAGTGGAACAAAACTGTGGCATTTTTTACAACACAGTGAACCAAGCATGTTTACAGAAATCATACCCTTAAGTAAAATAATGAAATCAGCTGCTTGTGGGATAATTTCTTTTTCAATAGTTTAATCAGCAATGTATTGCTTCATTAAATTAATGAAATTGAAGTTTCCTACAAAAAAAGAATTCAATACTATGTAGCATTAATTCAATAGCCCTGGGAAACATCAGGTTATCCCATGCCAGGAATCTGCTCATGGTTTTAAAAAAAACTATGAAGCAACATCAATAGCCTTTAAAAGGAAGAAGACTGCATTTAGATCTAAAATGGTGTGACGTTTTCCTTTTAGGTGATGTGGAAACTGCTTAAAAAACCAAGAACAGCAGTGTATATGCTATCACAATAGTCCATTCTCTCTCTTAAGTATTGCACTTATTTAGTCAATTTTCCACAGCCTCAGTTACAACTGTCTCAGCTTCTGGGGCAAAGACACCATTTGAAAGTAAGTTTCTCGTTTTTTCTGTAAGTTTTTTGTTACTACAAAATGTAAGGCAATTTGAAGTCTGTGTTAAATTTTTCTGTATTTTACCCTCTTCCTTCAGTTAATACCTGGGCTAGATTTGCACCTAAGGATTAGAATTCATAAGTCAACAAACACTTAGTGAGAGCTATAGGCCAGGTACTAAGCTAAGAGTAGTAAGAATAAATATGAAAAAAATAAGTATACTTTACCAAGTTTCCTGAATACAGTGCATGACAAAGGCAAAATACCTGAAACCAAAAGCAATGCCATATTTCTCATACTATAGCTATTAAGGAGAAAATTGTGGCTTTCATAAGGCTCAAAAATACCTGATATTGCGTGGTACTTTACAATTTTAAATTGTTTTCCCATTCTTTTCCTTATTTGTTTCTCAAAACAACTCTGAAAGGCAATCAGGAGAAGAGTTACTACTCCATAGGTAACATGAAAAAACAGATACAGAATGGTTATGTGACTTACCCAAGGTCAAACAGCTAACTAGACTAGAACCTGGACTGCTTACTCTTTGTTCATTCAGTATTAACTCAATAAATATTCAGGTCATAACTGCATAATGTAAAATGCTGGGCACTAAACGAGGAGAGAGTCACAGTTAATGAATACAGATAATACAAATTAGAACAAGTACTTAAGAAGGACAAATAATGTAACGTGAACTAATGTGAAAGAGAAATCACTTATGGCTTGACTTCTAGCTTTGGAAGGTGGGAGCAAAGGGCATAAGGCGAAGTAACATGTTAGTATTATAGGTTAGAGCAGTGGTCTTCAAACAACTAGGGGTATATGAATTTTGGATTTGATTTATATAAATTTTACTTACGTAGCATACAAAGCTAAAAAATTATTTTCTGACTGGACCTGTGATTTTTGATTAAAAGGGTTGTGGCATTGGCACAGAGATAAGAGAGCACTGACATCCTGGGGAAATAACAAATAATCCAGTTAGGAAGGAATACTTAAGGAAAAGGAGCAGTGTGAGACAAGGCTGGTAAACATCAGTTATCTATATAGGAAAAAATTTTTATTGGAAAATTGTTTATAGTATCCAAGAACCAAAAGCTGCCCATCACCTGGTGAATGTTTGAAGTGTGGTATAATAAATGTAATGGAATATTAGATTACATCATGGGAAATGACAAATATGGAGAATTCAGAGAAACTGGGGGAAATCTGTATAAATTAATGGAAAGTGAAGTGAGTAGAGCAGGGTAAGAATTATACAAAAACTACAAGAATAAAGGAAATCAATGCCGAATGATTTCAGGACCCTAATACATACATGTTTTCCTCCTTACAGCAGAAAAGTAGTACCTATCAGTGTGGCAGGACACATATTGAGGCATGGTCAATGAGTGTTCTGAATAGTTTGGATTGATTATACTCATACGTTACACAGCATTCTTTTTTTGAGATTTAACAGTCACTGAGAAATGACAGTGATGCAAAATAAGAAAAAAGGATTAATAAGACATTAAAAAAATAGGTCAGCCAGGATCTTATGCAATATACAACAAAGTTCGGGTGAACACTATACCTAAATAATGATGATATTGTTTTTTAAAATTAGTAGAAAATAAAGTAGGTACTTTACACATGGTTAGAAGAATTCTTACCAAACAAGAGATAGAAATGATCATAAAAAATAACAATTTTGATTATGTAAAATTAAAAGGCTCTTTGCAAGCACAAAATCACTACAAAAGAATTATCAAGTGGGAAGAATCTTCAAATATCTGTGATAAGAGTCTGATACCCAAAATATACAGAGAATTGATGATCTTTCTAAAAATAAATGCTTGACATCTTTTTTACATCACCAGAATTTCCCCCAAGTATCATTCTTTTCTCCTTGAAAGCTATCCCAATACGACATTTTTAAAGAAATAAGAGACTGGAAAAGTCTGAAAATAAGTGCAAACATATCCTATTCATGGACCAGCATCACACCTCATCAGGGAGGCAGGTTTGGGGTTGAATTTCCAATTCTAATGGTCTCTTCTCGGCTACGCCTTCTTGACCTCACTGCTACATGTAACTCTATGGCCATCACCTGCTCTTGGAGAAACTTTCTGATCCGAGTTTTCTCCACATTACTACTGTCTTCTGATTTTCCTCCTACCTAATTGTTTCTTGTCAATATCCTTTGCTTGATCATCATCCATCTCATACCCCAATAGTAGGTGCTCCCCAAGGCTCTGTCCTAGACCCTTTTCTCTCTCCACTCTCTTGGTACCTCCATCAACTCCCATGAGTTTAATGATTATTTCTATGCAGATGACTCATATCCAATCCCAGTCTCTCCCTTAGAACTCAGAACTGCATCACCAGTTGCTGATTGGATATCTCAAACTACATGTCCCAGAAAGAACTCAAATTTAACATATCCAAAACAAAACTCATTCTCTTCTTTATCATTTATTATTAACTTCTCAATGTTTTTCTTGCTAACTGTTTAAGTTGAAAAGGAACAAGCCTGCATGAAAAGAATTTCCTCATATGAATTAAATCGCAAGCTCAGTGCCTATCCCGAGGTCAAAGATTCTTGGAACTCTCCCTCATGCCTTCCTTCCCCAAGAAATTCAGTGGAAAACCTCATTATTCTGTAAGATTCAATCTGCCTGGTACTCAGGGCTCATGAGTACCTCTGTCCTTCTGAATAAACCCTCTGACAGGAGGGTAAGGCTGTGGCCTCCAGGGCCTCTTTCAAAGGTGGAGCTCAGCACAGCTTTTCTCCCCATTTTCCACCAGTTATATTTCCTTTTGGACTTCTTTGGGTACCTCCTTCATGCCCCCAGCTACTAGTATGTTGTGTTTCCCTCTCTCCTTGGTTTGTTATAATAAAATAAATATAAAAATAAAATAAAAAATAAAGTATAAACTACTTAACAGCAAAGATTTTATTTGTATTTGTATCCCCAGAGCTTCCCACTGTGCCTGGAGCTTAGGAGATACTTAACGTTGATTTTGTATCTCTATCTCTCCGAGGACACAGGCACACAAATATTTATAAATTTTAACAGTCCCCTAAGGTCTCAGCCTCACATTCTTCACCCTTATACAATATATATTTACTTTTTTCACTCACGCTTAATATACAAGTGAAAGGCAACAGAGTCTAACAGTTGAGACAGCTGGCCCCAGAGCCCAAAGTACTTGGGTTCAAGTCCTCCTGCTGACATATCCAGGCTGTGTGACCCTGGGCAAACCTCCTCTAATCCAGTGGTGTGAAACTCAGAGCTACTGATTCATACATAAGGATCACTGCATGCCACATGTTGACTTACTTTTAAAACGTAATAGTATCTGTATTGTATTATACTTTTATTTATTTTGTTAAATATTTCCCAGTTAAATTCTAATCTGGTTTGGGCCCAGTTAAAAGCGCTGTTGGCTGAATATGGCCAGGTGTTTGATACCTCTCCTCTAGGCCACAAATAAAAGCTCTAAGATGCAAAGAAAATACAGATCTGAATTGGTAAAGGGAGTTTCTTCATCTGGGAGCTCTCTATAATGAAATAACAGGTCCAGTCCCTGTTCTAGTGTATGTGTATTTGTCTCATTGTATGTCCTAATCTTTTTTGATGTAAGCCTCCCTTGTCCTGAAAAAATAAACTAGACTATTGTAAGAGGAGGATTCATGTCTGCTAAGGTGACAGTCAAAGAAAATGATGTTCCAAAAAGATCTATGGACTTACTCCCAGTGCAGTCTACAAAGTGCTGCCTCCATTCCTCCTGACCCTACATTCCTAATCATTTGGTTAGCAGTTCAAAGACCTCCAGCAAACACATTTCATTTGGTTGCCAGTGATCTTCCTAAAGAGGTCTCATCATGCCTCCAACCTTCACCTCCCCAAAACCCATAAAACTCCAGTGACTCCCTCATCGCCTCCAGAACTAAATATAAACTTCTCTGCCATTTAAAGTTCTTAACCTGTCTGTCCCTGTTCTACTTTCCAGTCTTTTTACACCTTACTCTCCCCTTCCCCACACTCAATAATCCAGCTAAGTAGACCTGCAGTTTGTGTTTTTTTCAGACTATGCTTTATCTCTTCTGCTCTTGTACTGGCTGTCTTCGCTGCTCTTGGCTTCCTTAGTTTCTTTCAAAATAGCTCAGATGCCAGGCCTTTCAGTTTCCCCCAAATGTTAGTGCCTTATTCTCAAATTATTTATTCTGCTATGTAAGTGTGCATATGCACACATACATACAAAATTCTTGTATCAAATTATCTACACTCTCCCCCACTAGAATGTGTGTTCCTTGGGGGCAAGAGCAGTTTTTCAATTAGCTAGTAAGCATTTATTAAGCGCCTACTACAATGTCATGCATCAGGGATGCAAAAAGAATTAAAGGATCCCTACTGGAAATGAGTTTATATTCTAAGGAATCATGTACATATAAAAATATATACAACATGTAATTAGCACAGGTTATTCCAAAAGTCTCTGTGCAACTTTAAGCTTTAGTAGTTTAAAAACTTTTGGAACACCTTGTATATACAAAAATATATATTTTTTATTAACTTTATATACTCAAAGTAGTTAAATACAAGATAATAGTAATAGCTAAAATATATAGTACCTGCTACGTGCCAGGAACTGTGCTAAGTGCTTTACAATTATCATCTCCTTTGAACCTCACAACATTCCTTGGGAAGTAGGGGCTAGTTTCATACCCATGTTACAGATGGGAAGGAAACTGAGGCAAACAAGGATCAAGTAATTTGCCCAGGGTACCAGGGCTAGTAAGTGTCTGAAGCCACACTTGAACTCTGGTCTTTCTGACTTCCAGGCCCAGCCTCTACTTCTTAGGATGGGGGAGAAGGTACTACAGTAGAGGGAAAGGCTTCCTGCAGACGGAGGGTGGGTAACTGAGCTGCATCTTAAAGTAAAAGAGGGAGAATGGGGCGGAAGAGGTAAGGAGCTAAATTTCCAGGCGCTCGGGACAAAGGCACGGAGGCAGGAGATGGAGCTTGGACACGGTACGCGCTTAATAACAAATAAACGCTCGGTTGCGTTTGCACCTAGAGGCAGATCCTTCATTCTACAAGCAGGAGAGGACACTCTCCATAAAGAAGAATCGCGACATTACGGGACACACGATTCTGATTCGCCACGACGTCTGAACAGCTCCCGCGCAACATTCACGGAGGGAGCCAAAGGCACTGTCGGAACGGGTCCGGCCGCGGCCCACGCCTTCCCCTCACCCTCCCCATCCCTCTCGCCCTAGCTCGGCCCCTACCTTCCCCGCCCCCGTCGCCGGCCGGACCTGCTCCGGCCACCGTCGCCATGGCCACCAAGTCTCCCGAGCTCACCGACCGTCAGGCGAGACGCGCGGTGGGAACAGCCGGGGACTGTTACCCAAGATGCCCCGGAACCTGCGAACGCTCAGCGCCGACCCCGTGACGCCGCCGCGTTGCTCACGTGGTCGATGGCCCCGCCCAGGGGGCGGAGGCAGGAGCACGTGGGCTTGTTTGTTTTTCTTCCCTGCAAAAGGCGGCCGGGACACGTGGCTTTTGTTTTTGTTCCCTTGCGCTCCAGCGGGCTCTCCTTCCCCTTTCAGGTCCAGCGCTGCTACTGTACTCTCGCCGTGCCTCACGCTTCCCGTTTTCCATTCCCTTTCCATTTCTAGTCCGGCTCCATTCCAGAGGGCTCGTGCTTGAGTTTGGGGGAAGGCCGAGGGAGAGGAGGCGGCCGCGTGGTCTCTCCGAGCCTCCCGGCCTCCCCTTCGTGATTTCTCGGGCGTGGAGAAACGCGGCCGAAGTTCAGACCAGCTGCGGTGTGACTCATTCGCCTCTCCTGACAGGTCGCGCCACCCGACCTGAGTTACCTGTGGTAAACAGGCGTCGGGCTTGAGTTTGTAGATGCCAACTAGGGAGCTGCACGTCACAGACAGTTTCCTGTTTACCAGTTTTGTATATCGATTGCCTTGAGTGCAAAGGAGATATACTTCCTGCCTTGGAGGAATTTATAACTTGTGAGGCGATATGCGCTTAAAATACGGAAAAAAATAAGGCTACGATGAGGGATATATAAGCATTATGTACAGCTAATTACTGTACCGCTCCGAGACGGAAAAGATAGTTTCTTTTGAGGGAGAAGAAAACAAAAAAGGAAAGTAGGAGGCACAGGACTTTTGCCATCCCTCATCTCGCTTCCAACCCACCCAGCTTTTTGGGGCACTTCTATGCTCTCTTTGTTCTCCCGGGTTAAGGTCTTGTATTTCTGTCCCCAGCTCTTAGCACTTTGCTTGACAAGTAGTAAGCGCTTAATAAATGTTGGCTTGAATGCCGCTCTGTAGGACGTATAAATCCAACCAAAAAAGCACCGACATAAATGGACCGAAATTCCGAGGGAGCCCAGGCTTGAGTCCCGATCCTACCACGGGATGGAGTTTCTTCCCAGCCTCGGGAAGATCCAGTTTACCTCCCCTGGATGCCTGATCCCAGATGCCCTGATGCCCCCTCCGGTCCCGTGATTCCCTGACGTTACAAACAACTCGATGCCGCGGGCTGGACGCACGCCCGGGCGCTTCCTCCAGCCGCGGCCCCGAGAGCCGGCTTCCCAACCGCCAGTAAGCGGAGCGGCTGCCCGGCCGGAGGGCTCCCGAGTGCGGGCTCGGCGCGCAGCTCCTCCCTCCCCTCCCCACCCCGACGCCCGCACCGGGGCCGGTACGCGCTGCGCAGGCGCGTGAGCAGGACTCCGGGAATCGGGTTCGTGTGCGTGCGGGAGCGAACGAGGGAGGAGGGAAGGACAGAGCCCCTCCGCCGCCGCCCGCGCCGGCTCAGCCGCCTGCGTGACCACGGCGGGGCAGGACCAGGGGCAGCCGGCTTCGAGGGCGGGCTGCCGGCTCCGAGTCGCCATGGGCTCCGGCTGGAGCATCGCGGAGGAGGAGGAGGAGGAGCGGCGGCCGCTGCTACGGCCCGGACCCGCGGCGGGCGCCGGGCCGGCCGGGAGGAGCCGGGCCCCGGCCGCGGAGCGCGCAGCGGCGGCCCCGGGGGTGTCCGCGGTGCCGGGGCAGGCCCTGGCCGGGCCCGGGCGCGTGTACCGGCGGCGCTGGCTGGTGCTGCTGCTCTTCTCGCTGATGGCCTTCCTCCAGGGCCTGGTGTGGAACACCTGGGGCCCCATCCAGAACTCGGCCCGCCGGGCCTACGGCTTCTCCAGCTGGGACATCGCGCTGCTCGTGCTCTGGGGGCCCATCGGCTTCCTGCCCTGCTTCGCCTTCATGTGGCTGCTGGACAAGAGAGGTGAGTGGCGGGGGGCACCCAGGCACACGACACACCCGAACACAATACATAACCAGACGCTGCCCTCCCTACACCCAGAAGGCCGAGACACTCCCCAAACACACCCAACATTGCCCCCCAAAAGCTCCCCACAGTCACCCAAATACACTTCTCCCAACACACACACCTTCCCAAAACACACAATATACACTGAAGACACTACAAACACACCCAAACGGCCTAAGTACTTCCACCCTCAAAAGGCCCCACGTGCCCCCAAACACCGCCCCAGACACACTCAGAACCCCGACACGCTACCCGAACACACCTACTTGTGCCCAAATATTTCCACCCTTAGTGCCCGCTCGCGCATTCTCAGACACCTTTTCTGCCTTACTAACACACATGCCAAATACCCCCCCAAACATTCCTGATACAACTCTCCAATGCTGCACAAGCACATTGTCTCAAGAAACACACTCCACAAACACTTCTTAAACATATCCCTCCACCCCTCCAAATAACGACACCCCCCAAAAAATATTGGAGATTGTTGGTAAGATGTGCCCCAGACATCTGATCTCACAGTTACACAAGCCTCCTTACCTTAAGAAGTTTCTTTACCTGTGGTCTGTGCACTTAAAAAAAAATTTGTAACCATTTCAAGATGTCAATTCAAGGTTTCCCTTTGAAATGCTATGTATTTTATTTTGTGCATACTAAAACATAGTAGGAAGGAGTCCTAGACTTCACCAAATTGCCAAAGTGTTGATGATACCAAATGAGTTAAAAACCCCTGGTAAGTAGAGGGAAATGTAGGAAGATTTCTTGCATCACATTTCTGTTTGTAATGGCAGAGGGGTTGCTATTATGTAACATGGAGGACTGCAGGCCCTCTGAAAGTTCCTACTTTCTGATGATGGGGGAAATAGCAAATCATACTATCTAAAGCTGTTGTTTATACCTGCTATCCCTTGGTGAGTCTTTTGATTTCTGAGGCATTTTGGGGTGAGAGGTCAGGTACATCTCTGGGTTGATGAGAATTCTAATTTTAATATTTTATTTTTTTCCAATTACAGATAAAAACAATTTTTTAACATTTGTTGTATAAATTTGGATTTCCAAAATCTCTCTCTCCTCATTGAGAAGACAAGCAGTTTTATATAAATTACACTTGTGCAGTCATGCAAAACATATTTCCATGTTAGTCAAGTTGTGAAAGAAAGCAGATAGAGAAAATCCAAGAAAAATAAAATAAAGAAAAAGTATGCTTCAATCTGCATCCAGACTCCATCAGTTGTTTCTCTGGAGGTGGATAGCATTTTTCATCCTAAGTCCCTCAGAATTTTTTGGATCATGTACTGCTGACAATAGCTATGTCATTCAGAGTTGATTATTGTACAATATTACTATTACTTTGTACATTGCTCTGGTTCTGCTCATCTCTCTTTGCATCAGTTCATGTAAGTCTTCCCAGGTTTTTCTGAAAGCATCCTGCTCACCATTTCTTATAGCACAATATTCCATTACAGTCATACAGTTTGATGGGCATCCCCTTGATTTCCAATTCTTTGTCACCACACAAAGAGCTGTTATAAATATTTTTATACATATAGGTTCTTTTTTTTTTAAAAAATCTCTTTGGGTTACAGACCTAGTAGACTGAAACTTCTCTTCCTGAGTTCACCAGTGATTTCTTTATTGGTCAGTTGTGGTCTTTTCTCAGTCCTCATCCTAGATTTCTGTAGCATTTGACATTGTTGGCCATACCTGCCTTCCAGGTACTCTCTCCTTAGATTTTCTTGATATTGCCCTCCTATAGATGTCTTCCTACCTATTATTTCCTTCTGTCTTCTTTAAAGGATCATCACAATCTACATCCTATACTTTGTACTGAGCTGTTTCCCAGGACTCTGTCCTGGACTCTCTTAGCTTCTCTCTCTAGCTACTTTCTAGCTCTTGGTGAGCTCCTCAACTTTCATGGACTTGACTGTTTTGTCTTTGCAGGTGACTCCCAGGTTTCCATATCCAGTCCTCTTCTTTCTCCTTCCTTGGCCTCAGTCTGCTTCTCTGACTGTTGGACATCTTCACTGATGTCAAACTCAGTAAATGAGTCCTAAGTTATTATCTTTTCCCCTAAATCCTCACTTCTCTTAATTTCCTTATCTTTGAGGGCACATTTTTTTGGTTCTCATTGTCAGAATAAGTCATTCCTAACTTCTCATTCTTCGTTATTCCCCTCTACCCAGGTAAATGGCCAAGTATCTTTGATTCTAGTCAGACAAAAATAATTACTCGGGGGCTTGCCTTGTGCTAGTCACTGTACTAAGAGCTGAAGATACAAAGAAAGAAGTTTTTAAAAACAAATATGGTCCTTACCCTCAAGGAGCTCACATTCTAAGGAGGGAAACAAAGTTGCAAGCAACTGTGTAAGATATATACAGTATAAATAGGAAGTAATATAAGATGGAAGATATGAAGTAGCAATAGGTGGAAGGTATCTTGAAGAGGGTGATTTAAGTTCATTCTTGAAGGAAACCAGAAGCTGCTGGAAAAACTGTTATGGTGAGTGGGAGAGTGACTTGGTTGGAGACCCTCAGAGATGGTCCAGTTGTGATTATTTAACATAAATTTGTAGTGGACCCAGTCAGCATAAGTTCATTATTTTTTCTAGTGTCAATCAGCAGAACACAAGTAGGAATGAAGGCAGTGGATGGTGGGGGCAATCCAAGGCTGAAGTTTGACCAGAAAAGATCTTAGATAGGAAGAAGGGACAAGAAACTTGAGAGAAGACAATGACAGTAGAACTGAAATTGTTCACCAGAGAGAGGTTCAGAATGGGAGAGAGAAGACACTGTAGCTGGTGTGGGGGTGCCAGCCTGGGAAAGAGCTAAGGAATTGAGGGATTGGAAGTATGGGGAGGATGAAGGACAGAATTTGGAGTTTCAGGGCAGAGGGAGAAGTGGATAATAACAGATAATGATCAGATAAAGGAATAAATTATGAACAGACAAAGGAGAAGAAAGTGATTGACAGTGCCAAGGTTGCAGAGATAAAAAGGATAAGAAGTGAGAAAAAACACTTAGGTTTGGCACTTGTGAGCTCATTGGTAACTTTGGAGAGAGCAGTTTCTGTTGAAAGCTGTGTTTAGAAAGTAGCAGAGGGTTTAGTAGAGAGTGAAAGAGTCAGTGGAGCCAATGACTCTACTTCCTCAAAATCTTTTGCAACTGTCTGCTTCTTTCTACTTATTTCACAGTCGCCCCTGGTCTAGGCTTCCATCCTCTTTTCCATCGATTATTTCTTTTACCTCCTAATTGGTCTCCCTTTTTTGTCTCCTTCTCACTCTCAAATCCCTACTCAACAGAGTTGCCAAATTCCTAAAGAACGTTCTGACCACCAGGGAACCATCAGTTCCCTGTTCAAAAAGCTTAAACAGTTCCTCATTTCCTTTGGTATAAAATAGAAGCTCCTCCTTTTGTCATTCAAAGCCTTTCATAATCTTACTTCAGTCCGTATTTTTAGACTGATTACATATCACTTCCCTTAATATAGTCTGCTATCCAACGAGGGTGGTGGCTGTATGAATGGAAAGAAGGACAAAAGTGAAGGGAGATTATAGATGAAGAATCAGTGAGATTTGTCTAGTGGTTAGATATAAAAGTAGAGGGAAGAGGAGAGGATGATGTTGAGGCTGCAGACCCAAGTGACTAGAAGGATGGTGGTGCCATCATCAAAAATAGGGAATTTCAGAAGAGGGGTGGATGTTGAAAGAATATTTTAAACATTTTGAATTTGAGCTAAAGGACTGGCATTCAGAAGACAGACAGATTTGGGAGTTATCTCCACAGAGAATATATGAACTGATGAGATCACCATGAATTGGTGAGTAGAGAGAAAACAAAAGGGCCTGGACAGAGCTGTGGGGTAAACAGCCTGTATAATGGAGGGATGTGGGTAGTGATTCAGCCAAAGAGAATGAGAAGAGTGGAAGAAAATAAGAGAGAGAGCAATGTCTCAAAATCCTAAGGAGGAGAGTGTACCTGGAAGGAGGTAATGTCAATAATATCAGATGCCACAAAGAGATCCATCAAAAAGGATCCAAAAAGAATTGTCAGTTAATGGCTCTTTGTTAATCTTGGAGAGAGTAGTTTCAGTTGAATGAAGAAGTCAGAAGCCAGATTGCCAGAGGAGGAGTGGGTGGAAGGTTTAAAGTGGAATCAGTGACTGTAAATTGATTTTTCTAGGAATTTCCAGAAATAAGGGAGAGAAATATAGTTGCTTGGGGCAGGGTAGGATCAGTTGAAGGTTGGTATCAAACACTGAACAACAAACATTTATTAAATACGTACTGTAAGCGAGGCACTGTTGGACAATGTGCACAAGTCAAGTGATCCATCAGGTTTAGAAACTCTAATTATGAGCTTAATTAATGGTTTACAAACCTTGAGTTCTTATGTGTAACATTTGCTACCCAAAGTTTATGAAGGATTGATTGTAAAGCCTTCCTCATCACCTTTCTTTGAGATGTCTGGCTTTGATTCATCAGCTTCTCAGAAATCTCAGGCCTATTAAAAAAGAAACATTTTTCTCAGCTGACTTGTTTGGCCACATTTAAGCACTGATCCAGAAAGAGGACAATGAGGCCAGGTTGTGTGTAGGATCTACGGAAAAATATTTTCAAGGTAGGAAGAATAGAAGGTAAACAAATTTGGATATAGTAAGAGATGTTTCAAGAGATTTTAAATCATCAGAGCCAGATGAACTACATTCCAGAGTATTGTAAAATGTGATAAGGGTGTCCTAAACCTGTGTTTGTTTTTCTCTCTACACATTCTCTTTTGGTAATTTCATCATCTTGGGGGGGGTTACAGTTGTCATCTCAATGTACATGATTTCCAAATTACTGTATCTAGGTCTAGTCATTCTCCTCATTTCCAGATCTTCTAAATACTTATTGGGGCAACTCCAGCTTGAAGTCTGGTAGACATCTCAAACTCAACAATGTTGGATTCAAATGTAAGCTTCTTGAGAATAGGAACTCTTTCATTTTGTCTTTATATCCCCAGGGTCTTCAACCTATTATGCAAGTGCATAATAAATGTTTGTGGAATTAGATTGGGATTGAAACCCAATGGTTCTCCATCGGACTCATCAGAGTATATTGTACTTTTACTTTTTATTTTAAGTGTTAATTTTTTGAAATGAATTTTATTGGTAATTTTTGTTTTTACATGACAGTCATTTATACGTATAACCCCTTCATCTCCGAGTCAAGCAATGAACTCCCTTGTAACAAAAACAAGCAAAAAGAGCTCATACAGTTAACACTGTATTAGTAACCTGACAATGTATGCAATAATTTAGCCCTATAGACCTTTCTTTCTGAAGCGAATTTCATTGTTAGTCCTTAAGACTGGTCACTGCTTTATTCTGTTTGCTCTGTTTTGCGGCAGTGTATACAAGGCTTTCCAAGTTTCTCAATTTCTTTATATTTCTCACTGTGCAGTAGGACTACAGGATAATATTCTATTGTATTAATATTCCATAGTTTGTTCAGACATTCCTAGTTAGTGGAAACTCACTTTTATTTCCTGTTTTTTACTACTGTGAATTTTTTTTTTTTGTATCTGAATTCTTTCCCTCCCTATTCACCTCCTTAGGGTATATGCTCAGTAGTGGGTCAGACAAAAAGTTTGTTCTGTTTTGCGACTTTTCTACTAGAGTTCCAAAACGTTCTCCAGAACAGTTGTACCAGTTCATAGCTTTGCCTCGGTGTATTAGTATGTCAGTTTTCTCAGAGCATCTCCAACAGTTACTATTTTTATATTTTACCAGCTTTACCAATCCAATGGCTATGATGTGAAACATACAAAACTGAATTCACCTTTTCCCTAAAACTGGTTTCATTTGCATCTCTTCGTCTGTGAGGGATACTATCATTTCTTCTTTTCTCCTAAGTCAGAAAACAGTCACTTTTGTTATCTTCTTCCTGTGATTTCTCCCTTTAAAATATCTCTGAGACTCTTCTATTTCTCTCTCTTCTTTTTCTTAACCCTGTAGCCAAAGCGTCATCACCTCACCCCTGAATTACTGCAGTACTCCCCTAGTTGTTCTCTCTGCTGATAGATTCATTGACAGGTTAAATAACTTACAGGATTACTGAATTTATGGTTAGTTCTATATACCTATATATACTCTATATAGTCCAGAGACTATAGATTTAAAATCCACCTTATTATTTGTACACTCCCCTCATTTTTTGACTATATTTTGTTCTGTAAAACTGGAAGACAGGGGTAGAGACAGGGACCTGGACTTGCTATTTATTGTAGAGGGAATTCAAGGGTAAGGGAACTTCCTTTACCAATACAGTTGGTACTATTTCTGCAATTTGTAGTCTTAAAGAGGGTTGCCTAGAGACTAAGTGACTTGTGCGGAGTTGTAGGGTCAAATAGTCATTATATATTGGAGGTGAAAATTGGATCCAGGTCTCCCTAGTTTGGAGGCTGGCTCTTTATTCCCTATACCAAGCTACTTCTAATGTCATAATTAAAATCATTACTTATGTCATTTAAAGAGTGACTTGGTCTTGATCTTTATTTAAACAGAAATCTTTTTTTTTTAGAATCACAATGGTCATTTTAGAAAAATGGATTTCTAGAGGAGAAAAGTGTAAATTGTTTGATTGGAGGGACTCTATTAGCACTACTAGGAAAAATAAGCCAAGAGTAAAAGGGCACAAAGGAAATAGATTTATAACAGGGAATAAGTACCATATTTAAACCTTCTTTATATATCCTTTGTTTAGGAAAACTGGTATTCCCATTGAACTTCTAGTGTAGAAGAAAACGATATTTTGTAGTGGAACTTTTTACATCCCTAGGGAACACATCTACATTAAAAGTGAAAGATACCTGTTATCTCATTTCTTGCCCATTTCTTAACAGCACTCAACGCTGCTGTTGCATTTAAGTCCAAGCTAGATGATAACTTTCCTGATACTTCCAAAGTCATATCATCAGCGCACCTGTTCTAGAAAAGACTCTTTTAAATTACTTACTGCCCAAGGGAACACCCTTTTAGAACCACTTCTTCAACCTAGTCTTGTCATTTAAACATTTACCTTGAGGGAGGTGGGTTGGAAAATAAAGAAGTGTTATGTCTTTATCCTGGGGAATCACATCTTAGAAGGTTGAAAGCTCATATGTGTATTCTTACCATGATCTCTTATTTATTTTCTTATACATTTTCCCATAAGAGAATTTGTTCATTCTCATAATTTATGCTGTTACTCTGGGGTGTATGTATGTTCAAGGAGGACTAGCACCTCTAGTATGATGACTTGCCAAGTCCTTTTCAGGGCTGCTCATCCACCTTTGGTGCACTCAGCTCTCACTTGTGTCTCCAAGAAGCTGCAACATTTAAATTGATCATACCCTGGTAAAGCATCTCAGCAGATGGGCTCAGCCAGGTTGAGAGTAGCTGATGGGGCTCAGATCCCTAGATGAGTTGGGGAGGTATCTACCTTAAGCATAGGAAGATTTCCTCAACAGAATGGGCATGTAGATAACAGTTTGTTCCAATGGACACAAAGGTGGTTAAAGCAGTTACTGTGGAGAGCTTAGAGCTTGGTCAGGTATCAAAGAAACCAAAGTCATCCATTGCATCCAGTTGTCTTGAATTTTGTCTTGCCACTGGACTTCAGTGACTTGGGAAGAGAGAATGAGGCTGATGACTTTGTGCTACTCTGCCATTGAAATCCAATTCATATGTGAATCAGCACATCACCCATGATGTCATTGGTCCTATTCTGAAACAAAGGACAAACAACCGCCCCCACCTTGACAGGATCACTTCAACACTTTGGTTTCCAGTCCTGCTTTATGTGCCACTTGCTAGTATTGCTGCATGGCTTATTGCCATACGTTTCACTTAAGACTCAAAAATCACATTAGAATGACTGAACTCATCATCTTTCCAGCACAACTAGAACCACTTCCAAAATTTGCCATCTTTGCGATCACTTTCCTCCCTAAGATTCAAAGAAGCCTCAGAATTTTCTTGCCTCTTCATTTTCATCTCACACATTTCTGTGAATCACCAAGTCTTTCTTGAAAGTATCTATTGATTCCAACCTTTTTTTTCATTCTCAATTTTTGCCACCCTATTCCAAGCTATCACATCGTATCTAAATTAGTGCAGTAGCCACCCGACTTCCCTAATTCCAATGTCTGACTGTTGCTGTGATTACCTTGGTCTGGTGAACATCAAGTGAATAAATTCTGCCAATTCATGTTGGCACCTGTTCTTCAACTTAAGTCTTAGAGTTGCCTAGGGCACTGAGAAGTTTAGTGACTTTTCTAGTCCCTCAACCACATGTATGAGATGTGGAACTTGAACTTAGGTCTTCTTTAACCAGAGGTCAGCACTTTCTCTCTCTCTAATACCCAGAGATCCCTGATGAATCATCTTTAACTTTTGTTGTTGTTCAGTGATGTCTGACACTTTGTGACCCCCTGGACCATTGCACACCAGTACTATCTATGTGGTTTTATTGGCAAGGATACAGGAATGGTTTGCCATTTCCTTCTTCAGTAGATCAAGACAGACAGAACTTAAGTGGCTTGTCCACAGTCACACAGCAAGTGTCTGACGGTGGAATTGAATTCAGATCTTCCTGACATCAGACCCAGGATTCTATGCACTGAGCCACCTAGCTGCCTTCTTTAGCTACCACTTTCATTATACTCCTCCCTTCTAAACTCTTTAGTGACTCCATGTTTCATCCATATTAAAATTAAACTCTTCTGCTAAACTTTTAAGGCCCTCCATAAGTTGACCCCATGTTATCTATTAAAATTTCTCAGGGGGCAGAACCAAGGTGGCAGAGTAGAAGGATGACCTGTAGGAGCTCTCCCTCCACAGCCCATAAAATACTTGTAAAAAATGACTCTAAGCAAATTCTAGAGCAGCAGAAGCCCAAGGCAGCCTGGAAGGCCAACAGGAAACGTCTGTTGCACCAGGTTTGGAGCAGAGCACAGCCCACGGAGCATAGGCTAGCCTTGGCCATGCGGATCAGGACTAGAGCAGGCTTCAGGGCCCCACCAACAGCAGCGGCAGTTCCCACATGCCTCAACCCACAAATGCCAGGGACAGCTCCAAAGGTTCTCACCAGTGAGAAAGCTCTTTCACCTCAGTGAGAAGGGAGCAGGGTCCTCCTGTAGCCCTGGCCTCAAGCAGCAGCAACAAAAGCAGAGTCCATTTTTGGAGTCCTCAGCTTAAACACCCTGGGGGAATTGAGCTGCTTATCTGGGTCTCAACCCTGAGTGGTGACCCTGTGGTGAAGAGGAACACTGACTAGTGGAGGCTCTGGAGAGGGTTCTCTGCCCACAGATCCTGGGCAGAAAAGCTTGCAGTAGCTCCCAGACTAGAGTGCAAGCCAGGGCACCTTGGAGGGACTGAGAAAATCACAGGTCCCCAGAGTATATCCTCCTCTTGACAAAAGACTCAAAAGTCAAGTAACTGACTGGGAAAATGCCCCAAAAATGGAAAAAAGGAAGACTATAGAAGGTTACTTTCTTGGTGAACAGGTATTTTCTTCCATCCTTTCTGATGAGGAAGAACAATGCATACCATCAGAGGAAAACATAAAGGCTTCTGCATCCAGAATCTCCAAAATAAATATGCAGTTGTCTCAGGCCATGGAAGAGCTCAAAAAGGATTTTGAAAATCAGGTAAGAGAGATGGAGGAAAAATTGGGAAAAGAAATGAGAGCAATACAACAACATCATGAAAAGTGATTCAACAACTTGCTAAAAGAGACCCAAAAAAATGCTGAAGAAAAAAAACACTTTTAAAAATAGACTAATTCAAATGGCAAAAGAGGCCCAAAAAGCCAGTGAGGAGAAGAATGCTTTATAGAGCAGTATTAGCCACCTGGAAAAGGAGGTTCAAAAGGTCATTGAAGAAAATATTTCTTTAAAAATTAGAATGGAACAGATAGAAGCTAATGACTTTATGAGAAATCAAGAAATTACAAAACAAAACCAAAAGAGTGAAAAAATAGAGGACAGTGTGAAATATCTCATTGGAAAAAACAACTGGCCTGGAAAATAGATCCAGGAGAGACAATTTTAAAATTGTGGGACTACCTGAAAGCTATGATCAATAAAGGAGCCAAGACATCATCTTTCATGAAATTACCAAGGAAAATTGCCCTGATATTCTAGAACCAGAGGGTAAAATAAATATTGAAAGGATTCTCTGATCACCTCCTGAAAGAGATCCAAAAAGAAAAACTCCTAGGAATATTGTAACCAAATTCCAGAGTTCCCAGGTCAAGGAGAAAATATTGCAAGCAGCCAGAAAGAAACAATTAGAGTATTGTGGAAATACAATCAGGATAACACAAGATCTAGCATCTTCTACATTAAGGGATCGAAGGACATGGAATATGATATTCCATAAGTCAAAGGAACTAGGACTAAAACCAAGAATCACCTACCCAGCAAAACTGAGTATAATATTTCAGGGGGAAAAATGGTCATTCAATGAAATAGAGGACTTTCAAGCATTCTTTATGAAAAGACCAGAGCTGAATAGAAAATTTGACTTTCAAACACAAGAATCAAAAGAAGCATGAAAAGGTAAACAGGAAAGAAAAGAGACTTACTAAAGCTGAACTGTTCATATTCTTACATGGAAAGATAATATTTGTAACTCTTGAAACCATTCTCAGTATTTGGAGGGATTATACGCGTGCACGCATGCACACACACGCAAACACACAGAAGGTACACGGTGAGTTGAATAAGAAGGGATGATATCTAAAAAAATAAAATTAAGTGATGAGAGGAACATATTGGGAGGAGAAAGGGATAAATGGAATGGAGCAAATTATCTCTCATAAAAGAGGCAAGAAAAAACGGCAGGGAAAGGGTTAGGGGGTGAGGGAAAAAGTGAAGCTTACTCTCATCAAGGAGGGAATAACATGCACACTCAATTTAGTATGAAAATCTATCTTACACTACAGGAAAGTAGGGGAGAAGGAGATAAGTGGGGTGTGGGGGGGGATGATGGAAGGGAGGGTAAATGAGAGAAAGGAGTAATTAGAAGTAAACACTTTTGGGGAGGGACAAGATCTAAAGAGAATAGAATAAGTAGGGGGCAGGATAAGATGGAGGAAAATATAGTTAGTCTTTCACAACATGACTATTTTATGGAAGTCTTTAGCAAAACTTCACATATATAGCCTGTACTGAATTGCTTGCCTTCTCAGTGGGGATGGGTGGGGAGGGAGGGAAGGGAGAGAAGTTGAAACTCAAAGTTTAAGGAATGAATGTTGAGAATGGTTTTTGCAGGCAACTGAGAAATGAGAAATGGGGTATAGAAATCTATCTTACCCTACAAAAAAAGAGAGAAGATGGGGATAAGGGAAGGGAGGGGTGTGATACAAGGGAGGATAGATTGGGGGAAGGGGTAATCAGAATGCATGTTACTTTGGGGTGGGTGAGCGGAGAAATGGGGAGAAAATTTGGAACTCAATCTTGTGGAAATGAATGTTGATAACTAAAAATAGATAATTTTTTAAAAAAAGATTGGAAAAGGAGTAAAAAGAAATTCTCCCACTTTCTAATACATACCCTCTTCTGTAATCTGATTTATCATTAGAGCATATGATTTAAAACTGGGAGGTAACTTAAAAGCTAATTATTTTCCCCCCTTCCCCATTTTATAAACTGTTGGAGAAACAGTGGCTGTAGGAGGGGAATGATTTGCCTAAGGCCAAAAACGTCATACAGTGTCAGGCCCTGGATTCTGATCTAGATCTTTTGACTGGAATGAGCATTTCTCCGTCTTCTTGATTCACTATCCTTCAAACATATCCATTCCCTCCCTTCTTCCCATTTCACTTAACTAAATCCTATCCATCCTTCAAGACACTATATTCAAATTTCATCAATATGGAATTTTACTTGTTAAAGGGAAACTCTTATGGGAAAAATGATGAAGGTTTGGGTTCAAATCCTTCCTCTGATGCTTAATACTGTGTGACTTGAGGTGAATCATTCAACTTATCTGGACTACAGTTACTTTACTTGTAAAGTGAGGGACTGGACTAGACCAGATACATGACCGTTCAAAACAAGTGTGACACTTAGTAGCTGTGTGACCCTGGACAAGTCACTTCACCCTATTTGCCTCATTTCCTCATCTGTAAAATGAACTGGAGAATGAAATGGCAAACCACTCCAGTATCTTTGCCAAGAAAACTTAAAATAGGGTTACAAAGAGTTGGACATTGCTAAAAAGACACAATAACAACAACAAAATTCATTTAGGATATTCCCATACCTCTGGTCTGTAAGATGCATGCACCCACTGAACTGCTTCCACTCCACAGTTACACACTAAGCAAACCCTGGATTTGGCTTTTGTCAGGCAGCTGGTTAGTGTTTTCTTAAGTGGGATGGGAGGTTACCTCTGCATCTGTTGCTAAGGTTGTTTGCTAAAGTACTAATTTCACTGCTTTCTTCCGACCTCTAATTCCTGTACATGTTTCTGTGTTTATTTTGTTAAAGTCACCTTCCTGACTTTTTAACTTGTCACCTTATTTTCTAATATATCTCCTTTTTATTCTTTGTTCTGTCTGTGTGTTTTTGTCCTTCTGCCCTTTGCTTGTCTTTGTTTTCTTTCCTCATTCTGACCTCTGATTTCCTGCAGGCCATCCTAGCATTTGACAAACCCAAGAATAGATAAAGTAGACCTACAGCACAGCCCAGACATAAAAGCAAGGATGAACACATATGCATATCCTTCTCAGTAATAGAACAGAACTAGGTGAGCGCTTGACTCCACCAGGCTACATACAGTTGACATGATTTTTGGAACATGCATCAGCAGGATCTTGGCAGTTGTGTAGAGCAGAGGTGTCAAACACATTGCCTTTGGGTTGTATGGGATTGAACCAGGCTAAAATGTAAATTGGGAAATAGTTAACAAAATAAATAAAAAATACAATAAAGCATAGATAGTACTGAATTCTAGATTTAAGTCAGTATGGTCCCATAACACCACTAATGATTCAGGATTAGGCCCAGGTGTAGTTCACCGTCAGGTAATCTCATGACAGCAACATTTCAGTACTTAAATTGGGCCTTAATTGGGCCTTATTTTAGTACCAACGAAAGACTCTTTTGTGAATTAGCTGAATGAAGACTTGTTTCCTGAACATTTCAGAGCTACCCAATTTTAACTTGTCTCTGGGGTGAACTTTTGGGAGCCTTAACTAAGTAGCCGGACTGTGGCTATTGAATATACATAATCGTTCTTGTCTACCCAGGAGCTTTTGGAGCTTCGAAGGAAGAACAAATTTCTGGGCAGGTTAGGGTTCCTTTGAAAGGTACCCATGGATTCCCATGTACTAGGTGGTGGTGCTTCTGAGACCATTTATTTAACATTAGAGTCTTTATTATTAGTAAAACTGGTTGAACACAGAGGTAACTTAACAGGTGTGATACAGGACATGCTGATATTATATGCCTTAACCTTGAGCAGACTGCCCCCACAAATCGGTAATAATTTTAGTTTTTTACATTCATTAAAAGTACCTGGAATTCAGTCCCAAACGTTGAAAATATTTACATCCAGATAAATTTTGAACTTTTTAAAATGGAGTGATATTTATTACCAATGTCTCACCTATATTGTATTATAGATTTTATGTAAATAAGGCACGTTTTAGAACTACCATCCTTTGATACATCTCCACAAAAGGATGTTGACTCAATAAACGCTGCATTATAGTTTTCATCCTCCTCTGTTGCTCTTCTACTCTGCCATGCTTGTACCTAAGGTAGATGCAGTCAACTCATAAAATTGTGCAATGCATGGTCCAAAATAGTCATCACTTTAAGACTTACATGAGTGCTAATGGACTTTGGCCAAAAATGTGGTCAGTATGAGTAAATTAATCACCTCTTCACAGTTGCCCAGGGCCCCACTGCCAACAGTCCCAGTCTCGTCTTTCTCCCATCTAACCTGAGACATATCCACATACAGTGTTTCCTTATTGAGTGGGTGATTTATGGGAGGTAACTTACTGTTTCTTTAATGATTTCTTGAGATGACATACTTGAAGAAGAATAAGAAGTGAAACTAATGGTCAGGCCTAAAAATGGAGGTTTGTCCTGGGAGCTACACTAAGCAGATTCTTCAGTAATTTTTCTGTGTCAACTTTTCTGTTCCCCAGAAACTTTTCTCTCAAACCCTGTCTTTCCCTATGAATAAAACTGAACTTAAGATTTTTTTTTTAATTTTGCTAGGACTCTTTTGGAGGACTTGGAACAAGAGCTACAGTAGTCAACTTAAAAGGACAGAATTTTATAGCTAGAAGGGAGGAGACCTTAGCTGTCATCCAGTCTTATTTTTATTTTACAAATGGGGAAAGTGAAGGCCAGAAAGTTGGAAGTGATTTGCTTAGGGTAAATGTTACTGAATCAATCATTACCTCCCAGAGCTCAGTTTGAAACAAGGTACTTTCTGCTTTCTTGGATTCAATTCTTGCCTTTGAGGAAGTGGAATACACACACACACACACACACACACACACACACACTCTCTCTCTCTCTCTCTCTCTCTCTCCCTCTCTCTCTCTCTCACACACTCTTCTTTACCACCAAAGTTTTCATTTTCCTGAAGAAACTGCCCTTCCCCTCATACCATTCTGTATAGAACACATCCAGCAAACCCTCAAAATAGATCTCTGACTAATGCTAATTAGTTGCTTTTGTTAACAGAAACCACAGATGTTGAACTAATTTGTGGTGGGCTACGACACCAAGAAGTGAATATAAGTCATCCTGTTTTATGCTTCACTTGATGTTAATAATTAAAGGATTATTGAAAAAAGTTATGGGTTTGTTTTTTTTTTTTTTAAGAAATCTTGTGTCACATCAGCAAATCTAGTAAACATTATGTGCTTAACATACTCAAGAACTATGTTAGGCTTAGGGATACAATGATAAAACAAAAAAACTCAATATGTAAAAGTACTGTGCTAAGCAATTTATAATTATGATACGTTATCTAGTCCTGTTACGATAGGTATAAATGAGTTACAGTGATTAAGATAGGAAGAGAGTGAGTAATGATGGCCAGGAGGGGCTGGGGAATAAGGGGTATGCAGAAATGACAGAAGTTCAACTTGGCAGACATTTATTGGCCACTAACTATATATGCAAAATTCTATTATGTCCACTGAGGATAAAAAGACAGAAATAAAACAGGTTCTGTCTTCAAGAGTTTGCATTTTGGTAGTGTGATACATACATACATGCAAATAAGGAAATAAATTTTTATTTGAGGATGAGGAGAAATCTGACCTTTTTTTGGTGGGGCAGGAATCAGGGAAGGTATCACAGAGGCAGAAGGTGATACCTCATCTGCACCTTGAAGTAAGCTAAGGATTCTGAGAGGAACCTGTCCATTTATAATCCTAGGAACAACATAGAAGGAAGAAAAGGTTCTGATCCAAAAGCTTGGAAATATGCTAGAGGTGCCTGAGGCATGGGGGTGACTGAAGGTAAAATAAGGAATTGTTGAAATGATCAGTAGGACGTTTGAGAAATAGGACACCTTATCTACTTGTTTAACCCCTCAGAGTCTTGGTTTCCTCCTCTATAAAGTGAGAGTGGGGGTAGCACTTTCTCCCACCCAGTATTGGAGGAGAAAATGCTTTATTAATATGACCTATTGTTGTTTAACTTCATAATAGTAACCGGAGATCAGTAGAGTAGCCCTCTTCAGGATTAGAGACATAATTCTCAAAATCATAGATTTGTTCTAGAGCTGCAAAGGGATCTCAGAAGCCATCCTGGTCCAACCCACACTAAGTTTACAGATGAAGAAATTGAAGCCTAGGGAGATTAAGTGGCTTGGCCAAATCACAAAAGGAATGAATATCAGAAGGAAAATATGAACCTAGGTTCCCTGACCCCAGAACCAGTACTCTTTCTACTACATCATCTTGATTAGAATTTTAGGCTCCTAGTATTTAGAGCAAGAAACAACCAGCCCTAAATAGAGAAAACCATCTCATTATGCCATTGGAGAAGCTGAGGCCCAGAGAGTTTTCAAGTTCCTTTCCCAAAGTAATACAGGTGATAAATTGAAAGGTTTAAACCCACATTTACTTTATCCATTGTTCTTCCCACTGTACTGTGTGTTTCTGAAGGACCCATCAAGAGGTCTGAGAGATCTGTTCTTTAGATAAATATGGGGTGGTGACTTCTGGGACTTCTGGTTTCTTAAATTCTTTCAGATCTTTAGGGGCCCCTTAATCTAACAGGACAACACCCTATTCAGAAGAAGTAAGTGGGTCTCATAGGGTCATTTTCTACAATACTCTAGTTTTGAGGGACATGGGGGCGGGAGGAAAACTGCTTATTTACTTCTTAGAGGTTACCCTGGGATGTGACTGGAGAAAGTATGAGGCTCTTTAGGAATTCATCTGGGGCGCAGAGAACAAAACTCTTCAATGAAGGCACTGGAAACTGTCCAGCTAAGAAACTCAGAAGCAGGTGATTGGGGCTTTATAGTATGAATCAGCAGGTAGTATTGCAGGGGTCAAATAGGGCTTTCATATTCTCTTCAGTAGAATGACTGTTAAGCTCTAGGACCTCAGTAGGACCAGGAAGGAGGAGAGGGAATAGATTATTGATTCTGTGGAGTACCTACCTCCCTTCTTGTTTCTTTAATGAGGATTTAGAAATCCTCCAGTTTTTGCTGTCCCACTTACACAAGAATTCCAGGGTAACACCATAGTGGATTAATGTCCTTTTCAACATAAGAGTTTTAAAATTAGACATTTATTTGCAGGGGGTGGAGAATCACTAAAAATTTTTGAATTAAAGATCTTCACGATGTGTTTGTAGTATATCATTTGGACAATTTGTTGTTAATGCGATTAAGAAGTGATAAATAATTCAGAATATTTTGTGTTTTAGGTCTCCGGGTAACTGTGCTGCTGACATCCTTTCTTATGGTTTTGGGAACGGGTCTAAGATGCATACCTGTGTCATCAGACTTAGTGATTAAAAAAAGGTAAATTCTGTAGTTTAATTTTTAAAATTCATTTTTTAAAATTTTGTTGCTAGTCAGCTTCTTTTATGATTTTTTTTCTTTGTGAGAGTATCTATCAGTAGAGGGCTCTGTTGTATATAGTAGCACTTAAACTTCTTATCCACTTTTAGCAAGGTTTGTTATTTTACTGTTTAAAAATAGCAAACCACTGAGTTTGTTGTTTTAAAAACATGTATCCAGTTGGGGAAATTCTGAGTTTAAATTTTGGTATCTTAAAGAACTAAGAACTTAGAAGAACTAAAACCAGTTTGGATTGGAGTAAAGAACTAGATATCTTTCCAAAGCAGTTTAAATTAGGTGTGGTGACATTCTTTTGTCTGATATATCGCTAATTCTCATACTGTCCCTGTTCAAATATAAGTACAAAAATATATTATTTAAAAGTACCAATGAATATACATATTTTCTGCTCTTTTGTGTTATGTGTGGCACCAAAGTAGCTATGGTGTGCTTTCTAAGAAGGAGATGAAGAGAAATCAGAGACAGCATTGCTAGGGATGAGAGAGAATAAGTCACTGACAAGTAGAAAGGAGGAATAGAATATATCCAACTCATATGTCAAAGGTACTGTAAGAAAGAGCACTTATAAACGAAGTCTTCATTTTATGACTGTTGGAGCTTCCATACAGTTCACACTACAGCCTTCTCTTAGACAAACACACATACAGAGTCATCTGAAGGGTTGTAACTGGAACAGCGATTTTTGGTCATTGTTGATTTTAAGTGTGCTAGCAGGTCTAGTGAGGTAAACCATTGAAAATATTTCTTTTTTAGAGCAGGGATTCTTAACCTAGGGTCCTTGAACTTGTTTTTAAAAAATATTTTGATAACTGTATTTCATTGTAATTGTCTTCCTTTGTGACCCCACACATTTGAAAACATTCTAAGGGGTGCATGGGGTAGCTGTTGGTGTATTACTATTAGGATCTTTATTGGCATTCATGGAACATAAAGGGCAGATAGGTGGTGCACTGGGCATTTATTTAACTTAATGCTGTTTACCTCCGTTTCTACACCTGTAAAATAAACTGGAGAAGGAAATGGCAAACCACTCCAATATCTTTGCCATGAGGAGTCACAAAGAGTCAGACACAACTGAAACGACTCAGCAACAAGATATTCATAGGCTTCATATGTCTTCCAAGGACATCCAAGGTTAAGAACTCCTTTTCTAGAGTAATTTCCACTTAGGATTCTTTCATATACAGTTATGTTGTGAACCTTGCTTGAGCGGAGAGCTAGAATGAGCAGATAACCTAGAACATTCAATAGTAGATCTTTCGGAGATTTCAGAAGATCTAAATCTTAGGGAAACAGAAACACATGATAGAGACCTGGCAGTCACTTTATAATGTACGATTACCTAGCCTCTAACCTGAGGAATTTGGAAGAAATAAACTTACCTATGTTTAGACTTGCCAGTGTAAGGACCAGGTATGAAAGCTTCCACTTTGTATTGGACTACCACTGAAGCATCAATCCAGTCTCTTGGATCTTTGGCAAACTCTGCTTGGAGCTTTCTGAGGTTTTGACTCTTTCCCGTAATGATAACGGTATTTATATAGTAGTAGTAAGGTATGCAAAGCACTTGAATTTTTTATTAAAAAAGTTTAACAAGCACTTATTAGGCATCTGATATATGCTAGGCACTGTGCTAAGCACTTTACAAATACTATCTCATTTGAACTTTACAACAAACGTGTGAGGTAGGTGCTGTTATTATCCCCATTTTATAGATGAAGAAACTGAGGGAGAAAGTAAGTGGCTTGTTCAGGCTCCCAAAGCTACCAAGTGTCTGAGGCCATATTTGAAGTACAGTCTTCCTGACTCCAAGTCCAAGGCTTTATCTGCTACAAGTTACCTCATTTGATCGCCTTAATAACCTTGTGAGGTCGGTGCTATTATCTTCTTCATTTTGCAGCTGAGGAAACCACACAAGATTACACAGCAAGTGAGAGTGAGCTGGGACTCAAATGCCGGTCCTCTGACTCCCATGCCCAATGTCCATTCAGCTACATAAGTATACAGGATCCCCTTCCTCAAAGAATTGAGGTGGACAAGTACTCTCTTCCTGAACTATTCATTTATCCCAAATTTCATTCTTTCAGTCAGATACCTAAAAGGTCACAGAGAATTTAATTACTTTATTGTGCCCTCTCCATTAGAAATACCATAAGCAAGTGAAAGGAGATAGAAATAATTAAGTGAACAGGCCATCTCTTTTCTTATACATGGAGTCCATAAGTAATACAAAGGATCTCAAGCTGTTGAAGGATAAGAATCTCCCTGTTTTGCCAAGTTCTGAATATTGTCAGATGTCCCAGTAGAAGATGCATGATTCCTTGAAGGTGAACTGAGCAGTGGAGTCTACAGCACAGATTTGAGCCCTGGCTCGTGCCATGCCATTGTGTGTTCTGGCTTTATGAAAAGCATGTCAGTGAAGGATGCCACAAAGAAATAGTACGCAGTGAGAGCTGGGCCTGCTTACTGCAGAGTTCTGAAGTAACTTCAGTAGGAACTCCTGGCTGGAAATTGTATTAACCCAATATAAAGAGGACTAGCCCTGTGATCCAGGAACCAATAGGCCAGTTTAGTGGATTAACGATCACGGCATCATTTTCTTTGTCATAAGATCAATCCAGTGCAGAGCCAAATGGACATACTCTTGGCATTATTTATATTTAATATTTTTTACTCCTGATAGTTGATTGATGGCCTTCATTAAAATTAGTGGTGAATCATCATGGAGTTTTCTGTGATTTGTATTATCCCTAGTTGGAAAGTATTGGTTCTGTACTTAAAGAACTAAAGCTCTTCATTTGTCCTTTTAGAACCAAAGTGTCACTAGAGTGGCCTGATTATTTGTTTCTCTATTTATATCCACAGTGCCTAGAACATAGGTGTTTAATAAATGATTCATTGATTGCCCCAGTGTACCTGCAGAGAAGTGGGAATTGAAGTCATATTAATGTGTCCTAGTTTCTAAAAAATTAAAGAGAAAATAAAAGAATAAGTGGCTGAAAAACAGCCTTCTGGGAGAGTACATGGTACATCCATCAGTTGTGACAGATGCTTTTCTAGCCCAATAGTTGATAGACTATATTTTTTCCAGAAATCCAACCTTCCAGTTCTAGTAATTCTTAGGGTCCCCTAGAGTCATAATTTCTGTTTGGGGCCACTCTAATTTTTTAATAGTATTTTATTTTTTCCCTAATTACATAATAAGAAAAATTTTAGCATTCATTTTTACAGGATTTTGAGTTCCAAATTTTTCTCCCTCTTTCTGCCTCTTCCCTCTCCTCTTCCAAAAATGGTAGGCAGTTTGATATAGTTTATACATATGCTATCATGTAAAACATGTTTCCATATTTATCACAGTTGTGGAAGAAAAAACAGATCAAAAGGAAATAAGACCATGAATAGGAATATAAAGCAAGTGAAAATAATAGCTCTCTTGGATCCTTGGACCACTCTAATTTTTAAGGAGTCTGCCTCTAGGGTAGTGTTTTTGGTGCCTCTTACACTAAAGTATTAATTCTTTTTCCAAGGCTTTGCTCCAAAGCTCTCATTTCTTTTCTGCTTCTTTTCTCTTATTCATTTCATTTATATTATTTATTAAACTCTTATTTCATTTCTTCTAAGAATTGTATTTGATCTTGTGGCCAAGCTGTTTGTTTTTGAGCTTTTGTTTATAGTTATTTTGAAATTATTCTCTTATAGGTTTATGTTTTGGGGGCTACCTGGCATGCTAATTGCTCTTTATCTTTTATTTTACTCATTCTTGCAGCCTCATTTCCTAGATTGGGACTTTGTATTAGGACTAGGCTCTGCACATGACTTGGGGTGCCCCGTATGTCTTGTCTAGGGTGCTGCTGCTATGTTCTTTAGGTATTGAGTACTACATTTTTCAAGGATCATAGGGGTGGCCTGAAGCAGGGAGCTGAAATTTTTCCACAGGCTTTATTTGGATGCAGTCATGTCAAGGGCACTGTCTGATCATTCAGCTGGACTTTCAGACTCCAGAATGTCTAGGCATTCAGCTGTATATTTGCCCATAGGTGGTTCTCCAGTATATGGTAGTTGACCTTAATGTCTGTGATCTAGTTGAAGGACTCAGGGATTTCAAAGCAACTGTGCTGCTGGACTAGCCATGTTGTGGGCCTTGGGCAGCCCCCCGGCTGGTGGTCAGTCTCTGAGGCCTCAGTCCTCTTGTCAGGGGTTGTTGGGGGAACTAGGCTGTACTGCTTCTTCCTATTTCACCATAGTGGTTCTAGTTCTCATAACTCTTAATATGCTTAAAGCCCTCTTCAGGGTAAAAGATTCTAAATTATATCTAAGTTCATTTTAATTTATAAATTTTCCTTTAAAAAGAATGAATTAATGTCTCTTCTCACCTCCCAGTAATTACACAAGAGAAGAGAGCTTAGCGTAAGAATGACATGCATATCCTATTATTTTACATAGTATAAAAATGCTGCTTTTTTTGTGGCAAAATTGAGAAATTTGTATATTCAAGAACTAAACCCTTTCCAGTTAAATATGTAAAGCTTAGATTCCCCAAAGTACTTCAGGCTAATCCTAGAATATAAATCCTTTAAACTGTGGAGAATTACTTTAAAAACATTACCCTCAATCATCACACAATGATGTCTTATAAATGTTTTTTTAAGCTTGATTTCTGTCCTTTCTTTTTTTATAGCTCAGTCATCTGCTATACCTCCTCCCCCAGCAGAACTCTTCCCATTAAGAATCTCAGATATTTACTAGGTATGTGACCTTGGACAAGTCACTTAACAACTCTGTCTGCCTCAGCTTCCTCAACTGTAAAATGGGGATAACAATAGCACCTACCTTGCTGGTGGTTGTGAGGATCAAGTGAGATATTGTTAAAATACTAAGCACCATGCGTGGCGCTAAGTAAGTGCAGTATAAATACTTATTCCCTTATCTACCCCTCCCTGCCTTCAAGGCAAGAAAAACAGTTAAGCAAAAAATGACCTTGTCCAGCAGAATTTCATTACTCTGTACCAGAAGTCTTCTGTGAAGAGAGAATCTTAGGTCTTCCAGGACCAAGACTGATAATTGTGTTTTATCTGAACTCATCTAGCTTTTTAAAAATTTTTTCCCTTTAAATTATCATAGTCTCTGTATTTGTTTCTTTGCTTCTGTTTCCTCCTCTCTTCATCAGTTCATACGCATATACATCTTTTTCATTCTTCTTTGAATTTTTTATATTCATAATTTCTTGTGGCACAGTGATATTCCAGTATCTTTATATACAAAACCTCAACTTTGTTTCCAGTTTCTTATACCGTAAAAGCTGTTTTATGAATATTTTGTTACATATGGAGCTTTTACTTCTGCCTTTAGCTTCCTTAGGATATATAAGCCTGATTGTGGGATCATTGGGTCAAAGGACATACATAGTTTAGTGACTTTTCTTTGTTTTCTACAATGGTTCATCTACTTCACAGCTCTACCAATAATGTATTCATGTAAGTGTCTTCTCATGACCCTACAGCATTGATTATTTCTGTCTTTTATCATATTTACCAGTTTTCAGGATGTGAAGTAAAACCTTAAGACTTTTAAAATTTGCATTTCTCTTATTAGCAGTTTGGGACATTTCTTCCCCTAAATGGTTATTGAATGTTTTAATTTCTTTATTTTCTCTTACTCTTTTTTCTTTATCTATTCACATACTCTTGGTCATATGTTCTTAAGGAGATGAAAGCTTATCTTGAATTTAATAGCATCATTTGTCTGGTCTTCTTAGGAAAAAAGTGGGGTAGATTCCAAATGAGTCTTTTTAAGTTCTCATGAGGTGGGAGGCAAGGGGGAAAATTGGGAAGAAGATGTACTCAGCAAATGCTTGGAGTACAGATATAAATGTGGAGAAAACATGTAATTTGCTTTCTAAATTTGGGCAATACATAAGGAATATTTTTTCTTTTTTACTTTTCTTGAGCTTGCCTGTAGTTGTGGTTCTTTACAAGACAGATGCTTTAAATAGCCACTCTATCTTAATAATGTCTTACAGTTATCATAACACTACAACAGTGGTTTTACCACTGTAAATGATAAGCACTTGATTATCACTGATTGATAAGAACATGCTCTTTATATACCCAAACGCAGTTCCTTGAGGTCAGACACTGTCTCTTTTTGTTATTTATATTCTTAGACAGTGTCCTGGCAAATAATAAGCCCTTAAAAATGGCCTTTCATTTATTCATTTACTGAAAAGGGGTATTTTTTCATCAAAACTATTTGACTAGGCAAAGCTTGTTATTTTAAAGATGCTGCCTGATGCCCATTGATTGAGAAATAGTTAAACAAATTTTGGTACTTGAATGTAATAAAATATTACTGTGCTGTAAGAAATGATAAATATGATGAATATAGAGAAGTGTGGAAAGATTTGTATGATATCACACTTAGTGATAGAAGCGGAGCCAAGGAAACAATATATACATTAACTGCAACAAAAGAGTTAAAGCTTAATGCTTCAAGAGTATTTTAGAATTTAAAAGGTGAGTTTTTGTGTTGAGGCTAGCTTGGGATTATTAAAAGCATGACACAGTGTCCCAAATGCAACCCAGAATGATTTCTTCCACTAATTCAGGTCTGTTCATCTGCAATATCTGTCCAGATATACTGATGTACTGTTTCAGTAGACTGGTCATCTAGCTATATGTCCTAATTTGGACAGTTTTCTTTCATCTAGCTTTTCCAGTATGAATTGATAGCCCAGTCACTTCAGTAATTGTAAATCTAACTTAGGAGTTACGGTGGTGTTCCAGATTTGATGCACTCGCTATAATTTCATGAGCAAGCAGGAGTCCCTGAAGGACCTCACTATCTATAGAGAATCCCTCTTCCATTGAACTTTAGTGGAAAATTCTCTGTGATGATGGTGAATGCCTTCATTTTACATGCATCTTCCTATTTTATGCCTCAGTTGGTATGATAATCAAAGTATCATCGAGCAGTTATTGGTGGTTCGTTTATCAAGGAATTCTGTATGCTTTTAAAATATGCATGATGCTCCTTGTTGGGGGAAAGGCTTTAAGACTTCATACTGAGTTTAAGTGCTTTTTGTAATCAATAAACACTGAATCATTTTGGAGTCTTATATTCTCTGCACATTTCAGTCAGTTGTGTGACTGTAAAGATGTGGTCTGCTATAAAAAACTATTTGCCTATCCATTTTTCATGTTTTCATTAAGGATACTTTCTCTCTATATATATGTATATACATATATACATATATATACATATATGTGTATATATATGTATATATATTTCATAAAGACTTTATAAAAATGAGAAAGGCATATGAATTAGTATCTTCTCAGACATCCATGGATTTTCAATTTTGAGTGTATTTTCTCTTGCCTCAACTAACTTAGCAAACAGCAAATGCTTTCAAGCTTATATAACCACAAGCACCAATTTCCAGTGTTTGTGCTTAGGTACAACTAACTTTGTCTTCCTAACTTTGTCGTAAGTGACATTTCTACTTCTCCCTATAGCACATTGAGGGCTGAGGCTTAAATGTGGTAGTTCTACCATCATTAATGACTAAAATTGATCATTACAGAAAAATAGATAACTCTGTTGCTTGTTCCACCTATTTGCTGTCCTACTTTATTTTTAATCAAGAGATACATTTGGGATAAAATGGCATTTTAGTCCCATGTGAAACTTGCTTTATCCTTGCTTTTGCCAACACTATTCTTTGCTCTTTTTTGAGGTGAAATTTTTAGTACTCTATTCCCACTGTCCTACTTGCATTAATGTTTCTCAGCTTAGGATGGAAAGAAAATGTTTACTGACGATAGTGGGCCTTGTTTTAGTTACTCCTTTACATCACTGAAGCGTTGACAAGAAATGTTGATATTCAGAATAAATATCTTTGGCTTTTTCCATTTTCTAATTTTTTAACTTTGATTTATTTGAAAAGTCACATCAGAGCTATTATAATGATACACACAATGTCTTCTTATCTTCATCCTTTCATTTAATTTGATGTTGATTTTGACCTGTGCCCTATTTGTGGTCTGACAGATGCTTTCTTATAAGGCTCTCATGTCATTAGCCAATCTTTCCTTTTAATCTGTGTTGTGGTACCATCAACTTATTTTTATGTGTAAGAGTATTTGGTGCTCATTATATCCAGTATCTTCTGACTTTTCTTGAAGAAAGTAGTCAACATTAGGCTTCTGCTAGTCTACAAGCCTTTGACCTCTTTCATTTCTTAAACCTGAATTTTGTTCAGCATTTCTATTGCCATCTTCCCCATACCTCCTTCATATTGAACCCACTGAGTACATAGGCTTACTTTGAGTGCTTCATCAAGTTTTTCTAGAATTTTTCTACCTCTTCATCCTCTGTAACTGATGTTTGGATGTAACCTGCATTTTTGGCTGTCTTTTTGCTTATGGTCCTTTGCACTGTAAGACAAAATGACAAAGTGTTCTACTTGAAATGATGTTTCTTGTCTTTGGGCAGAGAAATCCACTGTATCTTGATCCTTGTGATGGAATAAAGTAGATCTAGGAATGTCCATTTACTTTGCCAGTAGATTGCTTGGCAATTCCTCTTAAAAGGAAGCAAGCTTAGAAGCAAGCTCAGGCCACTATGTAAGGGTTTGAATCAACTGAAGAGGAGAATTAGCAGCTGGATCACAGCTTCTGAGATGGTGTATTGCCCAGGCAGTGCTCATGGTGACTATGCCAGTGTAATTCTGAATCACAAAGTATAGCAGACTCTCCATATAGAAGGCAGAAGAAAAATATTTATTCAGACACCAGAAAGCCAAATCCCAACACCTGAAAGCCAAATCTGTCATAGTAACAAGTCAATACACATTAACACTGCTGAGGACAGATGAATATTCCCAAGTCTTCCCACAAACAAACACTCAGGAGCTTACCTGTGTCTGCTTGCCTGTGTCTTCTCCCTCACTGCTCTCACCAGCTTCCTTCCAGTTCTGCTCCACCTTCCTGTTCAACCCGTTCCACCCCTTCAGCAAGCTCCTCTCACCATGGGACTTAGACTTCCATGGGATTTAAGCAGGTCACATTTGCCTATGAATAAATAGGAAAGATCTTCCCATTTAAATTACTGTTACACATGGTCAGAAGAGGGCTGTTGCCAGGAAATTGCAAAGACTAGAAATTATGTAACTTTGAATTGTTATTTGAGCCAGCAAAGCACTGCATCAATACGGTGTCTCTGTTTCCTTCTTAATCTTTGTGCTCTTTTAAACTACCTAAATAATCCCTTGTTCTTCTGGACTAAAAAAAGTAAAAATGTCACAGTTTTTCTCAAAAGAAGAGAATCCCATCATACAGTTTAATTTTGGTTCTTTCTGGAATCAAAATTGTAGCATCAAATCAAATTCTACAGACCACTAGGTAGTGCAATAAATAGGACCGAACCTAAAATCAGGAATATATATTAGCTTTGTGACCCTAGACAAGTCACTTAACCTCCTGTCTACTTCAGTTTCCTCAACTTTAAAATGAGGATAATAGCACCTACTTTACAGGATGCTGTGGGGACCAAATGAGGTAATGTTTGTAAAATCCAGCATTTGGCACATACTAGGTGCTAAATAAATGGTTATTTTCCTTTTGATATAGAATTGGTGAAGGTAAAGAGGGCAGGTCAAAAGGCAACCAGCATATCTTAGTCCTCAGAGACAATTATTTAGAAACAGTGTGTCACAGTGGTAACAGTGCTGTACTTAGTATCAGGCGGGACCTGAGTTCAGATTATTAACTAGTTGTGTGAACATAGGCAAGTCACTTAAACTCTATGAGATTCAGTTTTCTCATTTGTAAAACCAGGTAACAATATCTGTAACTCAAGTTAAATAAGTGTGAAGTTTCACAAACCTCAATATGTTATATAAATGTCAAGTTTTTTTTGATAGACTGACTAAATATTTTCACTCAAAAAATAACCTCCATTTGGGATGAGGATGTCAGCATATAGAATATTGATTAAAATTATCTAACAGTGTCTTCATTTCCTAAAAGTGTACTTTCTCATGCTGACATGATGACAACTTATAAGTTGTAATGTAATAACTAAATAGTAATTATTTCTCTTTTACCCAGGAACCCTGAGGGTCTTCCCCTCCTAGTTCAATTTTTTATTATTATTATTAAAGGGGCCATCCCTTGAGCAACTTAAAGAAGCCTGTTCATTGAATGGGTGTATCTCACTCAAAGTGAGAATGTGGTAAGACCTTGGCCTGCATCCTGGGCCACCTCCAGTCATTCTGATGAATATCAGGCCACTGGACCCAGATGGCTCAGGAGAAAAAAGTGAGGTTGGTGACCTTGCACAGCCCACCCTCACCCAAGTCAAAGTCAGTTGCAAGCCATGTCATCATGTTGATGTCGTGGATATCTTTGAGAACACAGGACAAATACAGTAATAACAACTTTCTCATGCTATCATAAATAGTAATTGAAATTAAATAGATAAGAAAAGTATTTCACTGTTTCAGTGGATCCATGTTCTTGTCTATTTATTCATGTTTTCTAGTGTTTCAGATTGTAACCCATCCTTACCTCTCTATAAGATATCTATTCTTTGTACTGGAGGCCATGCTTTAAGGCCTTTTAATACTAAAGAGGTTGACAGTATGTCTTTTGTTGCTAGCATATGCTAACCTACTTCTTTTTCCAATCATTCATTTACTGTATGCGATATCATTTCTTGTATGAAAGTCAGTTTTTGGTAAAATCTTAGTAAAACTGCTAATTAATCATCACGCATCTTTCCATTACCCTTGGGGTCACTCACAATCAGAATTTTGACTACTTTCATGGGTTCCACAGTGATTTGTCTCCCCAGATTAGAGTTTGAACTTCTTGAGATCGGTGAATGTTTTATTTTTGTGTATCCCTGTTACTAGTGTTTTCTTTGCACATTGTAAGCACCTAATAAATGCTTGTAAAAAATTGATTCATTTCATGATTACAAACCATATAGCATAACCAGAAAATTATTCAGGTAAAAAGTCAACTCTTTTTTAGGTTGCTGCTTGGGATCGTGCGGGGAAAAATGGAGCAATTTCCCAAATGCAGCTTAGCCCATTCTCTTCTCCTTTTAAATTCTATACCAGTATAGTAGAAATGAATTTTTTAAATTCAACTTTATTTTTAGTTTTGAATTCTTTCTTCCTTTTTCCTTTCCTGAACCCAGTGAGAAGGCAAGAAATACAGAACTCATTACAAATATATATATTCATGCATAACAAATTTCTGAGTTAGCCATGTCCAAAAAAAATTAAGAGAAAGACAGGAAGGATGGAAGAAAGAGAAAAAAATTTTCCAGTTTGAACTCTGAGTCTTTTTCTGGAGGTGGGTGACATATTTAATTATGAGCACCATGGAATTGTAGTCTGCTGTTGTGTTGATCAGTTAATAAATCTTTCAAGTTGATTATCTAAAGATAATGTTATTGTATAAATAGTTTTCCTCATTTAATTTTGCATCAGTCTGTACAATTCTTCCCAGGTTTTTCTGAAGCCATCCCCTTCTTCATATCTTATAGCACAATAGTTTTTCATCATATTCATATGCCACAACTTATTCAGCCATTTCCCAATTGATGGGCATCTCAGTTTCCAATTCTTTGCCAACACAGAAAGCTGCATAAATGCTTTTGCCTTTTTTTCATCCCTTTAGAAATGGATTTTGTCATCTTTAAGTCAATACCTGAGATTTCATCTGTGTAGGTAACTCCTAGTTGTGAAGCACTCTCCACAGATGCAGGTTGGAAGATCTTCTGCAATATGTAGTCTTGGAGAGTTGCCTAGGGCACTGAGAAATTAAGCAGCTTGGTTAAATCACACATCTAGTTTGTGTCAGAGGCACATTTTGAATTTAAATCTTCTTGACTCTAAAATCAACTCTATCCACTGTGCTCTACCGCCTCTCAGTAGGGCTCATTGATTGCCCTAACATATACAAACCTGCTGACCCCTTAGTGACTTTGCTTCTAAGAATTTTGAGCATAACTAAAGCCAGAGGAGCTTTCAGAATGCAAAGAATGCTACATTGTAGGTCACAATCTTGTGACCCCAAATATATCATTAGCCATCTCTGGAATCTTACACAATTCACTTAGCTCCTGGGTTTTAGTATCTTCATCTTTAAAATTAGAATGCTGAACAGAATGACTTCTAAAATCCTTTCTAGCTGCTGTGGTTCCATTTTCTTACGCTAGCTAGCATAGAAAACAGACGTACTAATATAGAGAACAGAAAAGGTGATTTATAATAACAAAATATCATTAAATATTAAAGTAGTATAACATGTATTAGAAAAATAAAATATGGATATTAATGATATATATGTAAATATATATCTCCTATCCTTTGTATGTTGTAGCAGAATTTTGAGAGACCCTCTAAAACAGAATAGTTGTGCTTCAATGGAGTACATATACCCATAGCGGTGAAATCATGCATCTTTGAAAAATATGTGCTTTCACATTTGATATTTATTTTGAAAATCATTGAACATTGATTAAAATAAAAGTAATACTGCTGTTTCCAAACACTGAAGTATTTTGATCCTCATCCTCTATGTTGAAAGAGCTACTATCTGCCAGGCTCAAAGTTACTTAAAAAGAGCAGCAAATATACCTAGTAGTAGCTCTTGTGTCCCAGAGTTTGTCAGCTTCTCCCTCACCTTCAGCTGAACCAGCTTGTCTTGGGCCCCAACCAGACAGACCCCCAAGGTTTAGCTTAGGGGAAATGTTTAGGCTTCTGCCCCTAACCCAGAGCTGTGATCTGTGCAAGTGAGATGGGTGTGATTCTCTAGCTGCATCTGAAGACCTTCCCTGCCTGTCAACTGGCCAGCCTCTCAGCTCTTTTCTCTTTTTCCTCTACTAATATGGAGGGACAAGAAGGGCCGCTAAATGGTGCAGTGGATAGAGCGCCAGGTCTAGAGGTGGGAAGACTCATGTTTGTCAGTTCAGGTCTAACCTCAGACATTTCCTTACTAGCTCTGTGTCCCTGTACAAGTCAGTTAGCTCCATTTGTCTCAGTTCTTATCTGTAAAGTGGGCTAGAGAAGGAAATATCAAACCACTCCAATATCTTTGCTAAGAAAACACCAGTGGGTTCACGAAGTGTTGGTCATGATCAGAAATGACTGAACAACAGCACAGTACAAGCATGAAACGGGGAAGGTACAGGTGATCTGATTTGGGGAGGGGAGGGGAGGGAAGGTGATAAGCTCCTCTGTTATTTCTGTCTGTCAGTAATTATGTTAGGCGTATACCATGTGTCTAACCCTCTGCTAAGTGCTGGTAGGGGATATTTTAAGACATTGTTCCTGCCCTCAGTCAGTTAGGAAGTATAAAACTTGGTCTGTGTCCTCAGAGAATCTCTTTTGGGGAAGGTCAACAAACATGAAACAGTTAAAAATATTAGGTAAATATCCTTGAGTACTGAATTTTATAAGCCAATAAGTTAACTGGTAGTATTTTAGATACTATTAGAGAGGGGGCAGGCTTTTGGACTGAAGGTCTCCTGAAGACATGGCTACATTCCAGTGATATGGATAGCACCAAACTAACTTTCACTCTGGAAGATCTTGGAATAATGGGGCTACCCCAGAGTAAATAGTAGGGTAGATGTTGCCGCTCAGTGGCACCAATTGGTATTGGTGTCAGACTGGAAAAAGAAGCTAAAAGTCAAGAGGACTGGGTTCTAATCCTGATTTCTGTTGCTGCTATGTGAATTTGGGCAAGCAAATATTAAGTACCTAGTACGTACCAGGTATAGTGCTAGATGCTAATATAAAATTGTGACAGGCTTTGCTTTGAGTGCCCTAGGCTCTGATGGGTTAGCTTTTGCTTTGCTTTGCCCAGAACTAGGTATCTATATCACTTCCCAACTATTTCCAAAGTATGTCACCTGCACTCGAGTCATCCTCTCATCCTCCTTCAGTTGGGTCCTGGACTGTGCCTCTGGGGCTCCAGGATTGCCCTGGTAAGTGAGCTTCCAACTTAGCTTACCTAGAACCAAGCCTCCTAGCCATTTCTAAATCATGTTGTCCACTGCCTCCCTTTTCTCTCTACTTTCCCCACTGCATCCTGTGCCATCTCCAGTCATCCTGATCTATATCTGGATCTGGAGGAGAAAGTGGGGCTGGTGCCTTTGCAGAGCCCTCCCACACTTAACACCATTCCACTTGCACATCATGGCATCACCTCCTCTTCGAGAACTGAGGACAAATAACAGCCTTCCTCTCCTTATTTGTTCCCCATTAGAAGGCATGCTTCCTGGGGGCAGCAACTGTTTAGTTTGCCTGCATTTGTCATCTTCTCCCTCCCAAACACTGCACACTACGTGACACAGAGTAAGTGCTTAATAAATATTTTTTTCTTTCATTCATTTACTCACTGAAGGAGAATTACTGGAACTGTCTGGACTCTACTTTTCCCATTGGCAATATGAAAAGTTAGACTGTTTTGATCACTAAGGTCCTTTTTCCCTTTAAAATTCTATGGTTCTATAAATTGGTTGTTTGCTTCTTGAAAAAAATAGTTCCTGAGATGCAGTGGACTGTTAAGTTTATGCAGTTGAGTTTCATACCTTGACATTCTGCTTTCATACTGTAAATTTTTTGACAGATTATTTTCTCCCTGTTCTCCTTCTACCCTTTAAAATTTTAGGAATCATAAAACTTCAGCATTCCACTCCTCCTGCCAGATGAGTTAGGGTAGTCCTGCCTGAAGGGCATCATAATTAAAATACTATATTACAGGTATTAAATATCAAAGTAATTACCTTTTTTAAGCTATGATGCACTGTCTGAATGTTATGATTGCATTATCCATAATTAAACCATTGAAAGATACTGTTTCAAGAATGTTTTTGTAATGAAATTACTATGTGACAACTTAGAGTTAAATGGCTTTGGGAGGAGATGTCAGCATTTTTTTACCATGTTTTTAATTGTTTCTAACATATAGAAAAATATGCTTGTTTTTGTAGGAAGACAGAGGAAACCTACCATTTTTTCAAGTTATTAATATTAATTATAGTTGTAGAGTTATATTCATCTTTAAACCACTATTAGGCAAGGAGAAGTGTCCTAGATATTTTTTTTACACTTTTTACTACTCCGATCAGTCAAGGCTATCTAATTAACATTTTTACTTCATTTCCCAGTGCCTTTGCCTTGTAAGCCCTATGGGGGCCTGTGACTTTGGGGCTAATGGGAGGAGTTTGCTTAACCAACCAGTGTCCAAAAACTTCACCACTTACAACCATACATACAGCCCATAAGCATGCCTCAGCATTATTGGAGCCAGAGTATGATTGTCCTTTCCTGTCCAGGCTCCTTTTGGCAGATTCTTTGTTTGAGAGAGGAAACATAAAAAAGATGACCAAGACTTCCCCTTTTGAGACCCTCACACCTAAAACCAGAGTCATAGTGGTTTACACCTGGGAGGAACATTGGAGGTCATCTAACCTAAGCCCTTTACAACCTGGCCTCAGCCTGTCTCTCCAGTCTTATTCTGTGTCCCTTCCCTTCAGACAAACTGGTCTTATTTATAGTACTCCATGTATCCTTGTTTTCCTTTAATGCGCAACTCAAGCACCCCTTTGTATAGGAGACTTCTCTCCACCTCCATTCCCCCCTGCTGCTACTTCCTTCTTTTCAAAATTACCTTGAATTACCTCTACTATATATACCTGTATATGTTGTCTCTTTTCAGTTAGTTTGTATGCCTCTTGGTCAAGCTGTCCAATTTTTGTCTTTACCCTCTGCCCCCAACAATGCTTGGCATATACAGGAGCAAGCACTTAATAAATGCTGTTTTTGATTGATCAGTTACCTTGCATGTACAAAGTAAGGCCCAGAGAAATCAAGTCACCTGAGCAGGAGAATTCTGCCCAGTGACTGGGTTGCAACTAGAATCCATGTCTTTGGAGTCCCGGTACATGATTCTTTTTTTAAAAGTCTTGAATATATTTGCTTAACTTCAGGGATAATTATAAAATGAGATAAGGATGATATCAGTTCACATTTCTCTGGACAATTTTTTTTTAAAGTGACTTGAACCTTCCAAATGCTTTCTGAATTCTATGAAATCAAGGAAAAACAACTAAAAATGACATGATATCACTAGAAGGGCTCTGAATTTGGAGTCAGAAGACATAGGCCACTTATGACCCATGTGACCTTGTGCAAGTCACTTGACCTTTATGAACCTAAGTTTCATTATTTTCAAAATGATGGTATTGGAACATGTCTGAGATTCTTTTCAGCCTTAAATCCTATTGCAAAATGTTTGATGATTGTTATAGGTTGCATGTTATTATCAAATTCATATACAAATTATATATTTATATATAAGCATGTGTACATATATATTGTATCTTTGTGTGTTGATTATAAACTTTGAAATATTTTGAGAGACAGAAATACAGTTGAAAGAATATTGAACTTAGAGTCATGAGACCAGAGTTTGAATGCCCACCGTGCTATTTACTACTTACATGATGTTGGACAAGTCATGGAACTGCACTGAGCCTCAGGTCCTCAGTTATAGTTACTTTGTTTACGTGGTATTTTAAAATAGTAACTATTCAACTCAGTAGACATTAATTAAGTGAGTGCCCTATGCAGAGAACAAGAGATACCAAAAAAATGAAATGACATAGCCCCTGTTCTCAAAGGAATTCAGTTTATCTCATGCTAAGTGCTTGGTTTAGAATGTAATCCTGCCTCCTCATTATCATGTCATTCCTATTAAAACACATAATTTGTCAAGTAGGAAGAATTCAGAGAATCATGAGAAGACATATAACGTAGGGCAAAATGATTGGAACCATGAGAATGTTACTGCAAAAATATAAACAAAAATAGTATAGTATCTTATTAATTTCACTCATATTAATTGCAAATACTGATTTTGATTACAAAAAGCAGATGACAAATACTTCTTTCCTTTCCATAAAGATAGGTGGGGGAATACACTGTTAGGTGTGGTCTGGATAGGGAAATAACTGATACAAAAGTAAAAGACAAAAGACAATAAATTTTAGAAAGAAAAAACAAAGTCTCTTTTATAATGATCTCCTTTTACTACCTGGTTTTCAGAAATAAATTATGGCAGAGAGCTGGGACTGCCTGTACAGTGTAATTTTGTTTTATTCATGCGGTGAATGCTAGAGAGAATAGACCTTTTTCTCCTCTGGCATGCTGACTACCATATCTTGAGTATCAAAACTAATCTTCAGTAATGAAGAGTAAGTCTGATATTTTCTGTCAGTATTGAATTTTAAACAATCTCAATATTTAATACTAACAGAATGCTATCAAATATTGAGAGCTGCTAAGATTTAAAAAAAAAAAATCATTATGTTCCTATGCCTGTTTGGGCAGGGGCTGGGATAGGAATCAGCAGGCCTAGTAAGCAGTGCTCCCAGGCCGTCATCAACCTTAAGGAAACAAGATCAGGCCAAATATGCACAAGACGAAGATCTTCGGCCCTCACTCACTTCGAGGTTAGAAAACATAGGGATTGATTTGGATTCTACTTAGAATGGCATACTTCCTTCTCTTCACCTTAGTCTGGATTCCATTCAGTAAAACTTTTTAAGCACAAACTTTATGCAAGGTCTTATTGCTAGAAGCTTGATTTGTAGTCAGAAGTGCTACACAGCAGCTCCAAATCCAGGTTTTAAAATCCTAAATTCTGAAGGATAACCAGGAAGGGGAGACATCAAACTTACCTGTTCATTTTCTCTTCTTTGAGGCTGGCATTGGTAAATATTAAGTTATGTAATTTATCCTCCTGAAGATTTCATTGCAGAAAGAGCAATGGATTTAGGAGTCAGAAGACCTGGGTGCAAGCTCACTTTAGGCACTCATTAGCTGTGGAAATGGGAGAAATCATTTCATTCCTCAGAGATTAGTCTTCTCATCTACAGAATAAGGGCAGTAACAGTTAAATTTTCTCAGGGTTGTTGTGAGGAAGGTGCTTTGTAAACTTAAATAGGAGCAGTTGATAGCAAACACTGTCTGGATCATGGAATCATCTTTTTGAGTACTGAGTGGATTTGAAAGATCACCTTTTCCTGTTTAGAAAAGCTTTGATAATTTCAAATTCTCTAAAATAAATGGAGGAAAATATCTTTTCACAAGTGTGACAGCGTGATATCTGAACAATCACGTACGTAGTATTATGATATACAAATTTGACTGAAATTGCCACTATGCTATTATTACTTTGCTATATCATTGGTTATGTTGTCTTTGAATTCTCAGCCTTTGGGCCAGAAATGTCTATCAGTGCCTATCAGGTACAATGGCTATTTTGCTTCCATCTGGTTACAATAACTATATGCCTTGTCATCATTTTAAATTTCAGGAATAAAAAAACTGTCTCGTTCAAAGCCTTGGAGAATTTTTTTAACCCAAAAGAAAAATAAGAGGTGCAGATCCAATATGTAAGGTCTACTGTATATATGATGTGGTGTCTACTCATTTATAACTAATATAGCAGATGATAAGATCTGTAAGTAAAGTGGAAGAACTGTGAGCAGAATATTGAGGTAAAGGCATTTTAAATTCTGCTCCCAAAGCTAAGCACAGTGATAATACTAATTATAATACTAATACTAATAATTAATTATAATACTAATACTAATAATAATAATCTACCTTTTCTTCCTACCAATGTGAATGAAATACTGTAAATAGGAACAATTATATGAAAATAATTTAAGGTAAATACAGGTTAATATTCTATCAGAGCTTTCTGTTTTGCATTTATAGGAATAATTTGTTTAAATACTCCCCTGAGGCAATCTATGTCATCCAGCTGCAACCAAAAGTAAAATAAGCCTCCTAAACTCTGGGAATATGAACACTTAACATAAACTAAATTTCTAAATTATTTCTATAGCAATATAGGGCAAATAAATCCCTTTCTAATTTAGTATAGTTATCTCTGTAGATGTAAAATTTCTTATAGTCAAATCTGCCCTGCACATTGTAAGGTATTGACAGGTGTTATTTAAAGAAAGAAAGCACTACTAGTTATTATTTTTCAGAACTCACAGAAACTAGAAAAGAATACATATAGTGAGTGTGCTTTAGTAGAGAGAGGGAGAGAGAAAGAAAGAGCTCCAAAACATGAACTTAAATTATAGACCTGTCAACATAGCTTGAGTTCCAGGAAAGATATTAAAAAAAAAAAATTTCTTGGCAGTCATCTAAAAGTCCCGTGATCTAGGCAGCAATGCATGCAGTTTTCTGAAGGACCAATCATGCCTGTCCAAACTGGTTCCCTTCTACAATAGCACAACAGACATTAGACATGAGTAAGTAACAAACATCTCCCAGATGAGGGCGTTGGCACTGTATCAGCAGTTGGAACTGAAGGAGATTTCCATGTGGACGTAGTAAAACATAAAATATCGGCTTCATAGTTGGAGATGTGGGGGTCAGGGCACAACCAGACCCTTTATATAAGCATTACTTCTTTCACTCCCTATAACATAAAGCTCAGAGGGCTAGCTAACACCACTAATAGGATCTACATCTGGAACATATATTTCTTCATTTCTGCACATTTGTAATCTGCATCTTAAGATTATACCATGAAGATTGCTTGATTGAGAATTGGAGATGTGTAGCTTGGAGAAGTCTCAAGAGGGGCTATGACAGCTGACTTCCATTGTTTGAAGGACTCCCACATGGAAGAGGGTTGATAGACTTGTTCTTTGTGGTCCCATAGGGCAGAAATAGCAGTAGTGGGCAGAATTTGAATGGACAGATTCAGGAAAAACTTTTTAGTAGGTTCTGCCGATTGCAGCAAAGGGCTCACCTTCCTTGTAAGCCTTAGTTTGGCAAAGAAGTATGTGGAGGGAGGGTGTCAGGCCTGAGCTGTTCCATAGCTCTCCCTGACCACCAAGTACTGGGTTTTGCTGGAACCGGCACAGGCAATAAACTTTTTTCATGCCTCGGAAATCAGCAAACCCTATGATAAATGAGGCCTTGATTTGTTATTTAGTTGATTATCTAGACTTAGGAATATGATGGAGAAAATGTTAATAACCCAGATTAAACTTAGAAGTGTGTTGTGAACATGTGTTTTTTAAAGCTAATAGTTAAACATTTATCAACACACCTCTCAGTAAAAGAGGTCCTCTGAGTCTTCTTGGAGGGGAGAGTCCTTTTGAGTCATAGTTAAACATTCTGCTATTCAAATAGGGATGGGGAAGAACCTTCTTACAAAGGAGTGAATCTTACTATGTGAAGAGAAAAATGTGGAAGGTTCCCAGGGTGACTCTTGCAAGAGCTCAGTAGGGTCAGCTTAAATGGAATGAGGAAGATTTATTGAATAATTTAAAAATCTATGGTATTAGTAGTTGAATTTTACAGAGGGGTATGAGGTTACCTTGTATTCTTTAGAAAACAGTCAGTGTCTTTGACATGGTCGTGATGGAAGTCTCGTGCTACCTTCAGTTGTTAGACTGCCATAGTGTAGATGCCAAATGATTGATCACAGCATAATACAATGGAGAGAGTACTGAGTTTGGAGTCAAAGGATTTGGGCTCAAATCAGATCTCTGACACCACTTTTGGGACTTAAGGAACATCACTTAAATTCCCCACCAGCCTCAGTTTCCTCATATGTAACTTGAGAAGGTTGAACTAGATGGCTTCAGAAGTCCCTTTCAGCTCTAGAGCCATGATGCTTTCTTTCAGAAACCAGTGAATGAGATGTGAAGTGAAAGGGTACCCACAGAGTAGAAAACGATAGGTTGTTAAAAGAAAAAGGGGGAGCAGGGTAACCCAAGAAAACAAGCAGAAATCAGAGTTCAGATAGGGATACCAGGAATAGCACAAAGTGCAGATAAATGGGTCCATGCAGTAGGATAGGTTTAGTTGAAGTTTCTAGCATCCTTGTAAATGTGAATGGAAGAGTTCTATTATGTGTTCCCCTTGCCAGTGGGAGCCAGAGCTCCAAGGGCACTTATGATTGGTAATTGCTATAGGGGTTTATTAGTTGCTACTGATAGGGTACAGACTCTGGGAACCTCCTTGAACTCTCCTCGAATCTTCCCACTTAATCCAATTTTTCATACCCAAATCTGTTACCCTTGGCCTAGCCTGGCCCTCCATTTTCTGTTGCCTCTGAATTGTCCCCACCTGCTTCCCACCCATCCCTCTATTGTCTTGTTATTTCCCAATTGTCTCCATCTGTTTCCCACCCTTGATCAGTCACCCCAGTCCCATCAAGACTACTTAGTCACCTCTAGATCTTTCCCATCAAGACTACTTGGTCACCTCTGGATCTTTCCCATGGTCATTCTGTATATAAGCTCCCTCTTGCCTCCATGAAGGTGCTCAGATTCAATCAAGCTCTGATTCTGTCTAGCTGAGATTCTGTCTGGCCCACATCACAAATGATGAGGCTTCTTAAGAGTCAACCCAATATGGTGAACCTTTAATAAACTTTGTTTTACTTTGGCTGAAAGAAGGCTTGCATCAAATTCATTTGGCATGTCAGTATTTTGGGGTCCCAGACACCCCAAAACTCAACATTATGTTTCCCTGACCTCATCACTATGAGTAGACATATGAAGAATTTTTAAAGACTTTTGCTCACCTTTGAAAAGGTCAGAGTTATCAAGAGCAGAAAACATGGAACAGACTCTTCAGGAAACATCTTTGACATGGTAGTGTTTCCTCATGGTCAGCACATCAGGATTGAGGACTTCTCCCTCAATCTTGTATCACAACTTCAAGAGAAAAATTATGTAGTCAGTAGTTGTTGCCATTGTTTTCCCAGATTCTTTACTTCTACTGATGTTGGGGTAGGCTGATATTAGCTGCTTCTCCCTTCTGTGACCATGGGGAAAAACACAGAGTAACTTGGATACATTAGGATACAAATATACGATATAGCTTTATCTTCAACAGGAACTGAGACTGGATTGGTGAATTCTCCAAGTGCAGCTCCACTTCGTTCATACTTATAAGATCTTATAAGATATTAAACACTGTTGTCCCCTGTTCCCTGCCCCTTCTCTCCCCGCCTCCCCAACACAAACATATTTATGCTTTTATCCTTTTCCTTTGCTCTTAACCTTTTTTCCTGCTTTCCGTCAAATCTCATTTTTCATTTTTAGGGTCAGATTCTTCCAGCTAATCATCAGCTCATGCTGTCTATATGATATATACTTCAGATGTTTTTTTAGTTAGCCTTAAAGTCAGATTTCTTTATGTTACGTATGTTTGTTTGTTTCAGTCATGTCCTTCTCTCTGTGATCCTTGACTTGAAAGGTTTGCGGTTTCCTTCTTCTTCTCATTTTAACAGATGAGGAAACTGAGACAAACCAGGTTAAGTGACTTGCCTAGGGTCACACAAGTAGTGTGACCAGATTTGAACTGACAAAAATGGTTTCCTCCCTTCGGGCCCAGCATTGTATTCACTGCACCGTCTAGTGAACCTTAGTAAAGATCCCTATGTTAGTATACATTTGGAATTATGAATTGGTTCAACTGTTCTGGAAAGCTATTTGGAATTTTACTAACAAGATACCAGTACAGGGTAGGTATATGCCAAAGAGGTCAAAGACAGGAAAGGGATCTCTTATACACCAAAAACAAAGTTTTAAAAATATACATTTTCCTGTAGCAAGGACAGGTATTGATCTGATTCCAACTCAGCTGTTGAAATGCTTATTCTTCTATCCATTTTTTTTTTTGGAATAAACAGCTCATTATAAATAGGTCTGATTGGAGTTGTTTGCTGTGGTAATTTTTGTTTTAAGAACTAGAAATATTGTAGATTGCCCTTGATTGGGGAATGACTAAACAAACTGAGGCATGTGAATATAATGGAATGTTATGTTGTACAAAATGATGAATGTGAAGAATATGAAAAAGCAGGGGAAGAGTTATTTGAACTGATACAGGGTGAAGTAAATAGAACCAAGGAAATATACGATCTATGCAAAAACTACAACAATGTAAATAGAAGAAAATAACAAAAAATGAAACTAAGTACTGTGTCATTATAACAACCAAGCTTAATTCTGATGAAGAGATACAAACGAATACCACTCTTTTCTTTGTAGCAGTGGGGGAAGCCAAGCTATGAAATATGTCATACTTGTCAAACTTGTTTGATAGTCAAGTTTTTTCACCAGTCAACCTTGGTTGACTTCTTGGTTACTTCTGCTGAATTGTTCTTGGTTGTTGTTTCTATTTTACTCTATTATAAGATATAGCCCTAGAGATGGTGAAGAATGAAATTAATGTAAAAAAATAAAAGATAGATAAAAATTTAAAAATAAGTCACTCCTTTGCAAACATGGGGAAGAGGTCTATGTGGAAAATTACATATACTTCCAGATTGTTTTCAATATACTTACTGGTTATGTTTTTTTCTCTTCCTCTTTCTTTACTTTAAAAAATTCTTTGCTGTGTAGGATGGTTTTTTGGGAAAAGAAGAGATAGAGGGAGAAGTTTAGATGGAATAAAAAGAAAAGGTATCAAAAATTTTATTTTAAAAAATAACAGGGAAAATATTCCTCGATATCCAATGAGCTCTGATAGTCCAAATCCCATTTGAACAACTAAAACATTGGCATCAGATCCAGTACACTGCCCTTGTCAGGTCACATCTAGAGTATTGTATGTGTAGCTTTAGGCAACACATACCAAGAAAGATGTTGATAAACTGGAGTACTGCCAGAAAGTATGAACACTGGAAAAATGTGTCATATGAAGATTATTTGAAGAAATAGGGTAAGAAAGTAGCTTGGAGAAAACCTGGCAGTTGGGGCAGTGGGAACACACAGAGCAGATGTCTTCAGTTATTGATGATCTGTCATGTAGGATAAGACATTAGGCTTATTCTAAAGCTGGGCCCCAGAAGCAGAAGTAGTATCAGTGAGAGTAGGTTCAGTCAATTTTTAGAGTTATATTTAGGCCACTAAAAAAGAATGGTGTGAAGAAAAAATTTTCTAATAATTTGAGCTTTCTAGAAACAGAATGGGCTTCCCTCAAGAGGTAGGCAGATGATCATTTGTTGCGTATACTATCCAGAAGAGTTCATACAGGCTTGACTCAGTGACCACTGAACTCTACCTAACTGGGAGAATCCATGATGTAAGAGACTGCTTCCACACAGAGAGGACAGGACCAGGCTTAGGTAAACAGGAAGGTGACTTTCCCAGAGAAACCCTTCTCAGATTAACTAACTCTTCTATTTGTATCTTTAAACCATCATTTCTTAAGAAATGCTTTTCCCCATCTGAAGGTGGTACTTCATATGTCCAAAGATAGAGCTAATGTCTACATCAGGTCTGTGTTACTTGTTTCTCATTCTCCTCCTTCCCTCTCCCTCCATTTCCAGACTGATCCATGGAGGACAGCTGCTCAATGGGTTAGCAGGCCCGACTGTAATGAATGCCGCTCCGTTCCTGTCCACTACATGGTTTTCTGCAGACGAACGAGCTACTGCTACAGCAATTGCTTCCATGCTCAGTTACCTCGGTGGAGCTTGTGCGTTCCTAGTTGGACCTCTTATTGTTCCAGCTCCTAATGAAACATCACATCTACTTACCTCAGAAAGTAACAGCATCCATATTAAGGATCGTATAGAGATGGTATTATATGCAGGTATTTTTAAGTTTCCTTCTTTCTCATTACATTCCTTCACCTCAGTCATTATATTAGATTTTTCCTAAGGATTTGCAGAAAATTTTCACTGTTAAAGCATATTATTGCTACATGGATGGACATTCTGTCATATCCCCCCCTTTCTTCAGTTTTACTTATTAACTGATGTCCCTTTCAAACCTAGGGATCAGGGTGTGGGGTCCTCTTGAATGTCTTACCAACACCTAAAACTAAAATCACCATAATCAACAATCTCCACTGTGTAAACCAGAAGGGGCAGCATGGGATAGCGATCAGCCTTGGAGTCAGGAATATCTGAGTTTGATTAGGAAAGTCATTTAACTTCTTGGTGTCCCCAGGCAGTGCTCTGAGGAAGAATTGATGATATGGAACTTACTACACCAATGAAATTAGAGTTCTAGGCAGAGTCAGTAAGCACTTATTAAGCACATGACCAGCAAAGACAGCCAAATTCACAAGGGGTTCACATTCTCATGGGGGAGACATGTAAACAACTACATATTTACCAGCTGTATACACAGCAAATTGGAGGCAGTCTTAAAAGGAAGGCACTAGCATTAAGGGGGACTGGGAAAGACATTGCCAATGGTAAGATTGGAGCTGGAACTTGACGGAAGCTGGAAGGAGGTGATAAGGAGGGAAAGCATTCTCTATAGGGGGACAACCAACAAAAAGGATAGAGATGGGGAGCTTCAGCAAGAAGGCCAGTGTTGCTGGGTCACAGAATGTGGAGGAGAATCAAGTGTGAGAAGACTGGAAAGGTGGCTGAGGGTCATGAGGCAAAGGGCTTTAAAAATCAAACAGGATTTTATATTTGATTCTGGAGGTAATAGGGAGCTACTGGAGTTTATTAAATAGGAGAGTGACATGGTTAGACCTTTAGGAAAGTCACTTTGATAGATGAGTGGAAGGTGGACTGGAGTGGGGAGCAACTTGTGGCAGGCAGATCTACCAGCAGATTACTGCAGTAGTCAAGGCTTGGGGTGATGAGGACCTGCACTGGAGTGGCCGCTGTGTCAGAAGAGAGAAGGGGTCATATTGGAGAGGTGTTGTGAAGGTAGAATCAATAGAGCTTGGCAGCATGTTGGGGAAGAGAGTAAGAAGTCATTAGTGACACCTCTGTGGTGATCCTGACAGGTGACTGGGAGGGTGGTGGTACCTTGATGGTAATAGGGAGATTGAGAAGAGGGAAAGTTTTGGAGAAGAAAAATAGTAAGTTCCATTTTGTACATGTTGAGTTTAATATGTCTGTGCCACATGTAGTTTGGGGTGCCAGTAGACAGTTGAAGATTTCTCGTTGGAAATCAGGAGATGGGTTGAGGCTGAATAAATAGATCTGAGAATCATCTGTAATTAAGGTAAGTTATAATTTAATCCATTGGGATCTAGTGAGATCACCAAGCAAAATAATTGTTGTTTGTCCTTCAGGACCAATGACATTATGAGGTTAATGTCTGGAACTGGATATAAGTGGGGCAGAGCTTTTCAGAGGCTTCAGCCTCACTCTCTCTTCCAGGGTCATCAAAGTTCAGTGGCAAGACAAAGATCAAGACAACTGGCAATGGCCCAGGATGCAGTGCGTGACCTTGGCTTTTCTAAATTAAGGTCTTTCCTTGGTTTCAATTTGTCTGAGGCCATGCCCATTCAGTGACTAATGACTGGGTAATGACTGGGTAAAAGTTGAGACAAAAGATGCCTCAGGAGGAGAAGAGAAGAGAATGAAAGACAGAGCCTTGGGAGATACTTGTGCTAAAAAGGTGGAACTTAGATAAAGATAGAGAAAAGGAAACTGAAAGAAAAAAACATTCAAACAGTTAGTGTCAGAGGCTGCAAAGCAGTCAAAAAACAGGAGGATCAAGAAGAGGTCAAGAGATTTAACAATTAAGAGATCATTGTTGACTTGCAAAGAGCAGTTCCATTTGAGATCAGAAGGCAGAGGGTGTAGAAGAATCTGAAGTGAAAGGAAGTGAAGGCAACAGTTATAGCTTTTTCTAGGAGTTTAGCCATTATAGGATACTAATTTCCATTACAGGATAGTAACTAGAGGGGATGGTTGGATCAAGTGAGGGCTTCTTGAGGATAGAGGAGTCATGGCATTTTTATAGGCAGCAAGGAGGCAGTCAGTCACTAAGCATTTATTCAGAACTCACTATTTAACAGTCACTGTGCTAAGTGCTGCTGATACAGTCCCTTGCCTTCCACTTCACAATTCAGTGGGAGAGATAATGTGCAAACAGTTATGTACACACAAGCTATATATAGGATAAATAGAAAATAAAAGAGAGAAGACATTAGAGTTGAAAAGGGATTGGGAATTGGGATTGAGTGTGACTTTTTATCTGAGACTTGAAGGAAGCCAGGAGACAGATAAGAAGAGGAAGATCATCAGAAGGATGGGGCACAGCCAGAGTAAATGCCTGGAGCCAAGAGATAAGTGTCATATTTGGGGGACTTCAAGGAGACCAATGTCACTGGATCAGAGTATTTTGGAGGAGTACAAGGTATAAGGAGACTGAAAAGATGCAGGAAGGTTGTGAAGGACTTGAACAGCAAACAGGATTTTGTATTTGATCCTGAAGGTGATAAGAAGCCCCTGGAGTTTGTTGAGTAGAAGGATGACATGGTCAGACTTGTGCTTTAAGAAAATCACAGTGATGGCTGAGTGGGTCATGAATGGAGTAGGAGGAAACTTGTGGCAGGCGGACATTTCTGGAGCATACATTTTCCTCTTTTATGCTTCATTCAATATTAATAATCAGAGGGTGGTGAACAAAATTATCTCCCATCTTTCAGGTATTCTTACAGTATTTTGACATGTAGGAAACACTGTTGTTGAGACTGCATTTTCTTCTGCTGACTCAAATTTTTTTTAATATTTAATAAACAATAAGGACTGGAGAATCTTGTGTATTCTCTTATCCTTTCAGTCACTTGTGTAATGGTAAAGATATGATCTGCTTTGGAATATCAGTTACAGAAACCTTCCCCAGTGATTCCTGATATTTATTTAAAAGTCTTTTAGAATTGTGAAGGCAAACATATAGATTAATAGTGATTATTCTCTGTCTTCTTCTTCTTTTTATTTTCGTAAGAATAAGGTCTGAGATATTTTCCCCATGTCTTTCATGTCATTTCTTCTCTCATGTACCTTAAGAACTTGTCCCTGTATATTCACAAAATCGTGTCACCTCCAGCATGGACTTCCTCTGTGTACACTTGATGTAGTCCAGCTGTGCACCCCATCTTCATCCACTTATCTTGGCTTTCTTCAGTGCCATTTATTCAGCATGTGCAAGACTGTGATGTTAGAGTCTGACTAGCTCTACTGTCCTTGACAGTGATAAGTGTTTTATCTTTTGAGGTTTCAATGGTCAAAATTCCTTCGGGCAGAGCACCCAAAGGTAAGGGTATGATACTCTGTGTGGATGGAGAGAAGGGAAGGGAAAGAAGAAAGGAAGGAAGAGATGTATTGCCCAACTGGCTAGTTCCAGATAGGTCCCCAGTGGGGTCGCTCCCACTACTACTTACAGAGGTTGTTGTTTGTCCTTTGTTCTTGCAGAGGACCATAACATCAGCGAGGTGATGCCATGACCTGCAAGTGAATTGATTTTAAGGAAGAGCTGTGCAGGGTCACCAGCCTCACTTTCTCTTCCAGATCCATCTGGGTTCAGTGGCAATATCGATATATCAGGATCATTGGAGATAGCCCTTACTAGCCATGTAGCCAAGAGTAGATTACTTACTTCTCAGACTGTTTTCTCATTTTCATAATGAGAGGACTCTGTTTTGGCTAGAAACCCTGAGGGTTTTCTCCTAGATTGATTTTTTTTTGACTAGATAAGAGGCCATTCTGTGTCTTATTTCTTACCCAGCCTTAATCACTGAGGGGCAGTCAGACTGAGACTTATGAAAGACCTTAGCTTACAAAGGCCAAGGTTCCCCACTGCATCTAGGCCTGATCTGTATCTGGCCACTGGACCCTGGAGGAGAAAAGTGAGACTGGTGACTCCGCACAGCCCTCCCTCACTCAAATCCAATTCACTTGCCTGCCTTGGCATCACCTCCTGACACCGTGATCCTCTTCCAGAACAAAGGACAAACAGCAACAATAGCACCAGTGTGATTTTTACAAATGTTTTGATAGATTGGTTCTATTTTTCATCAGTTATTGTTCTACTGTTTTGTCTTTAAATAGCCTTGGGATGACTTTTCCTAGTTTTGTTTCATGCCAGACTTTCTTAAAACTTAGTTTTTCTTCCACTACTTGTAGCATTTTAGTTACGTTAGTCAAGCATCTTTAGGAAATGAATGAATGAAAAGCATTTATTTAGTGCTTCCTCTGTGCCAAGTACTTCTAAGCATGGGAATACATATTAAAAATTTAAGAGAACCCATACTCTTGGGAAACCTTCTGAGGGGGGAGACAAGACTTTTAGGGGAGCAGTGGCCAGGAAAAGGATTTTTTCTTTTGAAAAATCACAGAACTGGCAAGTAAACCCATAGGAGAATATATTGACACACCTTTTCCAGTAGCAGTGACATTACTGATGTAATTGTGACACAGCTGTTGAGATGTGTAGTCTATCCATTTGCCATTTTTGGATGTAAACAACTTGTTTAAATAGATCTGATTGGAGTGGTTTTAATTGTACACTATATCTTTTTCTGATTTTTTGTTCTTTTTTTATTAATGTTGATCTTTGTTCTAACACATCAGTGGTTCAACTGTATTGGTGATTTGGGAATAGCCACAGTGTTAATAATGAGTTTTATTATCTAGTAAAAATGTCCATTTTTTTAAACATTATTTTGTGTTCCAGCATATTTAATCTTCCAGCTCTTTTCTCAAAGGAAATATTCATTGTATATAGGCATGAGGCTTCTGTGTAGCCCCAGGCCTTTAGCCTCTTTTATTTTATTCTTGAATATGTTCGTTTCTGTTATCCTTCTGATGTTCACCTTTGCATAGAAGTCACAGAGTGTTAAGGTATAAGTCGATTTCGTTTAGAGGGCTTTATTAAGTACAAAAAATTTTTCTTCCTTCTAATCCTCTGCAGCAGATGTATAAGCTGCAGTTATTTTGATGGTCACATTTTTGCAGTTGCTTATCATGAGCGCTGCGATACAAGATGACCAACTGTCCTCTGAAATTATGTTTCTTATTGCGTCTGGATGCACAGTAAAACCAGCTCCACCACTGTATGCAAGGTGACTGACCAGGACTGAGGGTGCTTTGTGAAGCCATTGCGTAAAATGAAGTTGTTTACTCAAAAAGAGAGAAACCAGGGGTGATGGGTCTCTTTAGCCTAGTGCTTTGGTAGAGTGTGTGGCTGTAAAAATGTATTACCAGCTTGATTCCAGGGGTTGGAGTTAGGGGGAGCTTGACTCCTTAGATGTCACACAAACAGCAACAAAAATACCTAAGAGAAGAGAAGCAGCTAAAAACGTACAAGAAAAACCAAACAAAAATTTTTAAATGGCAAAGTGTGATAGTGATAAAATTTTGTAGTACTATAGAGCAGTCAGTTCCTCTGCAGTAACAGAAGCAACGGTAATGTAAAAAGAAACAATGCAGGCCTGTCCCTCAAGATGAACTCGAGTGAATAAGCACACATTCAAAGAAATTAAGCAAGAATTGGCAGTGCTGAGAAAATCACAAGACCAAAGAAAGCACAAAGGTCAGGGCTTTGTTGTACAGCCCAGAAGCCTGTGTGCATTCAGGCCTCCTCATCTAGGCCGGAGAACTAGGGTCAGAATCCAGAGAAGGTAATCTAGAACATGTGGCCAGAGAGAAATGTGCAGGGCCTGGATGTTTCGAGTTGTAGAATGCCAGAGTTAGTTTTCTTGCCATGCATCATTGTGACTTGCTAGATTTTCAAGATTTTCTTGCTACCTGTTTCTCTTGAGGGGTAAAGACTGTGTATTAAGTTTAGATTTTTGTATATCCATGATTTCTTTGTTAAACAAAACAGATTAATTAGAATAGTCATCAGATAATCATCTATGAACCTGATATGTTGTTTTCTGTTTTTTCCTGCTCATCTACCTTTTATTTTAAATTTTTGTTTTTTTTCTTTTGCATTGCCTAGACTTTCCTCTATGTTCCTCTCTCCTCACTTTCCCTTTCCTCCCAGAGAGCCACCCTGGGGTATAGGAAAGTAGCTTATATAACCATACTGACCTATAAGTTGAATTAAGGAAATTGCTTTCCTAATCTATGTAAAGCACTGTGTATTTCTCTAGTGCATTACAGGCGCAAAGTCTTTTCCCACTTGTTTTCTCAGTTGAGTTGCACAAAAACCTGTGGAATCTTGGGCATGAGAGAACAGAAAGGAAGTCATTAAAGTCCCTCGCTAATAAGTAGCACACCCAAACCTGGGTCATGTGACAGCACATCTGATTCGCTATCTCCTCTGCCACTCTCTTATAAGAGGCAAGAAGAAATAAACACAGAAGGTTCCAAGTAACTAAACAAACTTGCAAACCTAGTCAAGTTCTTTTGGTTTTATAGTAATGTTTGATATAATTTGTAAGTAGTAAAAATGACATATCATGGAAATCCTGGTGGAGGTGCTTCCTACTGATAGCTCCCTTTTGTATAATGCTTTATATATTATCCCATTTGGTCTTCACAACAATCCTGAGCTACTTGCCCTGGTCACACGCATAGCTCACAAAGGAGGCAGAATTAGAAGTCAGGACTCTGACTCCAAGTACAGCTCTGTCTGCTTTCCACTCTCCATTCGGCAACAGCTGTGACAGATCTTTGGTTTAGATCCAGTTTTTAAACTAGAATTTGGGAAGTCACTTCTTGATTATTGGAACATGAAAGGCATAGTTTGTAGTTTAGCCATCTGTAATCACAGACTAGCTTCTTACAACAGCCATATTTCCAGATTTCTTCTGTCATTTGGTGTGTTGTGGCAGTGTTAAGCAATCTTAATATTAATTTAAATATATATAATTATCAAAGTAAATCTTTAAATAGTATACACTTCTCAAAGATAAATACAAATTATTTTAAAAGTCATTTTGAAATTTTAGATTACTCTTGCAACTTGCCTCCTTCCATTAATGCAAATAACCAAGAATTGACTGTATTCTTTTAAAATGAAAGACTCTGAAATCATCTGATATGTGGATAAGGGAACAATAATAAGGAAGGAAAGCTAAGCATCAGAATCAGTTTATTTGGCATTCAAGTGCAAGATTCAAAATTGTCCATTTCTAATTACTCCCTTGAACAAGATTCTTTGTAATTAAATGTTGTGTAGGTTTGTCTCACTTTATGAACAGTATTTTCCTTTTAAAAAGTTAATTGGAAACTCAGTCGTCTAGTGCTGGGTTTCTTAAACTGAGATCATAAGCTTTTTATAAAAGATTTATTAACTATATTTCAGTAGGATTGATATCTTTTGATCCTACATATTTTATTTCATGCATTTAAAAACATTCTGAAAAGGAGTCAGTAGGCTTCACCAGATTTGTCAAGGAGTCCATGACACAAACAAGGATCCCTGATCCAGCCTGATCCCTCTGGCTTTTATTTTATAGCCAAGGAAAGTGAGAGCCAGAGCAAGGAATCGACTTGCCTTGAATCATGTAATAATTTAGTACAGAGCCATGAGTGAAGCCCAGATCTCCTGACTCCATTCCAGTGCTTTTCCTTCTGTGGTGTGCTTTTCCTGTCTAACTCTAGTCATTTGTAAAATTAATTTTCATAAATAATATTTTCTCATTGACTTCTGTTATTTATTGAGATACTTTAATTAATTTCATTTCTGATTATTATCCAGTTAGCAGTGATTCTTAGCATTTCAGTCTTAAACTTCCCTGCCAAGTAATTAATGAACTGTAAATAAACACTTAGATATGCTAAACCATAAGGAGTTCCTAATTAGGGCAACTCATTTCTGAAGGGACAGTGTTCTTATAATACAGAAGTAATCACCCCTTAATTTATCTGTTATATAATTTCTAAAATTTCTAACTATACCTAACTTTTTAGAAGTTCAGAGATATTTTTTTTCCATATGGAATAAACTTTCCTAAGTTGTAAAGAAACAAACTGTTAACCAAATATCCCTATTAAGTCATCAAATATTTGGATAACCAGCTTTCAAAGAATCAGACTATAGTAAAGTATGATGTATTATAAATAAACATTAATATAAATAGATATACTATGAATAAAATATTTATACCGTGTGTAACATAATTTAGTCCTTATTTTCAAAGGATATGGTCAGATCTTACAGTGCTTCATTACCATCATTTTGAGTACCAGCTGTCATTATAAAAGTCTAGAAGATGTAAATGATGAAGAATCTTTGTTCCTACTCAGCTGCACACCATGATCTTCAGAGTACATTCACTCTATTCTACTTCAGCACCATCTGAAATTAATAATCCTTACCTGTTACCATGCTTTAAAAAAAACAAACTCCATTCTGGACTCTAGTAAAAGTACCCCATAGTACTATAGCTTTAGATTTTAAATCTTTAAGTCATATTTTGCTGAAGTAAATGTCTTTGTTACTATCCTATAAATGTTCCCAAACTGTGCCCATTCATTGATACCACTGCCGGGCATGTACTCAAGGAGGTAAGACACCAAAAGAAAGATGCCCTAAATACTAGAGATATTTATGGAAACACTTTTTGTAGCAGCAAAATAGAAATTAAGCAACTGCCCATAAATTATAGAAGGGCCAGATTATCGTTTATGAATGAAATACAAAACAATTGCTTTGAAAGAGGTGACAAATGAGAAACTTGTGAAGGCTAGTGTGAATGAAAGCAAAACCAAGAGAACAGTGTATTTGATGATCAGAAAGGTTGTAAAGAAAAACAACACTGAAGGACGTTAGCACTCAGATCGGTGCAGTTATTAATCTTGACTCTAGCAGCCTGATGAGGAAGCATCTTGGTAGAGATGTGGAAGAGCATAGACAATAAGAAATGCTTGCTAAAACAACAGACTTCTAAAAAGTCTGTCTGTAGAGAGGCCTATCAGCACCCATACCTTCATTAAGCTGTTTGATGTTTAGTTTTACACTGATCTGTCCTTTTGGCTGGCTGGACTGAATTATACTTGGCATACACCATTGTACCAAGGACTTTATTAAGCTTTAGCACAGAATATAAGGTATGTCCTTGATCAACTCTGCCATTTGTGGCCTATTTCTTTGATGCAAAGGTGAGTTTTATTTGAAGGAAAGAGCGCACTTTGGAAGCAATAGCAATGGTTTTTTATAAAAGCGTAACCCAAACATTTTTAGAAAAGGAAATGCCCTCATTGTATACTCTAGGGGAAAATAGGATTATTTCATAGGCCCCAAATATTACAGGGATTTGCGGGATATAGTTATTGAGAAGGGGTTGTTGTTTGTTTTCTGTAACATGCCTGCCTGCATTACCTTAATTTTCATATCCTGTTACTTAATTTCTTATTCAGATGCCCTTCTAGTTTGTTCAGAGCTTCCTCTGTTTACCAGATCTTTGCAAATGTCACAGGTCTCCTTTATACCTCAGAGTGTTATCTTATGGTTGAAAGTAAAGCCCTCCATGTGTTTTTTGCTGAATCACTATTTTAATTTTTATTTACTTAATAATGTAATTTATTCTGGTAAAAACTCCAATTATCCCAGACTCATTGATTTCCCTTTTACAGCTATATTTTATTTGTTTTTGCCACATTTTTATCTCATATATTATACAGATTTTTAATGTTCCAGTCTGTCATGTCCGGCATGTAAACCAAAGTGCAAGAAGTACTACTTTTCATGTGAACAGGAAACCTGGCACCCAAAGAGGAGCTTAATTTCTGCTTTTCAGTAGCGGGGGAAATGTAGCAATCTTCCTATATGAGACAAGACAGAATAAAGGAGAAGAGTGCTAATGAGGACATTTAGGTGGTGCAGTGGATTGTGTCGCTCCTGGAGTCAGGACAACTCATCTACCTGTGTTCAAATCTGGCTGCAGACGCTTGCTAAATGTGTGACTTTAAGCAAGTCACTTAAGCTTGTTTACCTCAGTTTCCTGTTCAGTAAAATGGGGATAATAATAGCACCTGCGTCTCCCATAGTTGTGAGAAACAAATAAAATAATATCTATAAAGTTCTTAGCCTCGTACCTGGCAGATAGTGAACTATATATATATATATATATATATATATATATATATATATGAATGTTAGATAGTAGCAGGAATAGTAGTGGTGGTGGGTGGTGGTAATGGTAGGAGTAGTTTTTTGTTGGTTTTTTGGGGTTATTTTTTGGTCATGTCTGACTTTTTGTCAGACCCCATTTGGGATTTTCTTGCCATATATTGGAGTGCTTTGCCATTTCCTTCTCCAGCTCATTTTACAGATAAGGAAACTGAGGCAAACAGTTAAGTGACTTTTGCCACATATCTAGCGAGTATCTGAGGTTGGATTTGAACTCAGGTCTTCCTGACTTCAGGTCCAGAGCTCATTTGTTGTGCCATCTAGCTGCCTAGTTGTAGCAGCAGCCCAAATAAGACTGATCTGTGCTTATATAGACCCCCAACTCTTCAGAAAGAGAGATTGAAGACACTCTTAGTTTGCAAAACACACCACAAAGAAATGCACCTCCTCCAACTTAAAGTATAAGTTGCCTGAATATGTTTAAAATGCACTTTGTGTGAAAGAAACTAGAAAAAAGTTGTGATCATCCTTCATTTTCGAAGAAGACCATGATATCAGAGAAATGATGACATGATTTGTACTTGACTTTGTTTTGAGGGAGGGAGGGCTATGCACGGTCACCAGCCTCACTGTCTCCTCCTGAACCATCTGGATCCAGTGACCAGATATTCATCGAGGTGACTGGAGACTGCCCAGGATGCAGTGGACGACTTTGGTCTTTTAGGCTAAGACCTTGTCAGGTACTCACTTAAAGTGAGGTAATACCCATTCAGTAAATAGACCTCTTTAAAAAGTAGTCAGGGGTATGGCCTCTTTAATAGAAGAGAAAAAATAAATAGATAAATCATGCTGGGAGGGGCAGGAGCCTTAGGGTTGTTGTTTAGAAGAGAAATTGTTACTATTGACATTCACTCTAAGACAAGAGGGTTCAAAACAGCCACTAAGTAAAATTAAACTGGTGTGGAAGGTAGGCAAAAAGCTCCTGAAACTTTAGGTCTCTTGAACACCAGAAATCCTAGCGTAGTAATGAGTGCTAGGATTTAGCAGATTCTAGCAATAATTTTGCCTCTCCTTCCCCAGCCTAATACCCCAGAAGAAGGCACACACCTCGCTAAGATAGTGAACAATAAGCTGTGAACTCAAATACAGTTTTTGGTTGGGAGGAAACTGGTGCTGGTACTTTGAGGGCACTGCCGCAGTCTTTCCAGTTGAATTATTGCCCTTTTCAGGTTTTCCATTGTTAATGGTTCCATTGTTAACTAGAGTGCATGTTCTTTTAGAACAGGGAGCATGCCTATAATTTTTTTGAAGCCCTATCCCCCATGGTCAGTAAGTAAGTATGTAATGAGCACTTAATAGATGCTTGGAATCAATAATAAATGCTGTATTTGACATGTAAAATTGTTGCATAGTGACTAGTTAATTGTTCTTCCTCTTTTGTTCATGTCTTTTAGAATTTGGAATTGTATGCCTGACTTTTTTTGCAACAATTGCCTATTTCCCGACACGGCCTCCGTTTCCCCCCAGTGTCGCTGCAGCAAGCCAGCGACTAAGCTACAGACGGAGTTTCTGTAGGCTCTTAAGGTAAGGAGGTGTGCTTAGGGTCATTTCATGATTTAATTTAGCAGTTTAAAGGACATTTCCAGATTTTCTTGGTCTAAAAAAAAAGTGAAAATTATCTAGGGAAGTCCCTCTTTAAGCAATATTGTTAAGCAAGTGAGTGTGAAGTGGGTGGTTGAATATCTAGATGATTTCTTCAGTCAAAAATAAAAAGAAATTTAGCATGAAAAATCTTATTCTAAGAATTCAGATAATTTATTTACTGGCTTTTTGCCCTAATATGAAAAATAAATCATAGCCATGCAGTACTTACAGTCCTCAAGTTGATGTCTTCTGAACCACACATAAAACTATCACTGCAAATATTCTGATATATTTTTAAAAAATTACACAAGTGTGGTTTTTCCCCTTCTATGTATTGCTAGACTCACTTCTTTTGAGTCTTGGAAAGAGCTGTGAATTTGGAGTTAAAAGACCTGAGTTCAAATCCTGGCTCTGCCACTAATAACTTACATGACTTTGAACAACTCATTTAACCTCTAAATAGAGTAAGGAAAATTAGATGGCCCCTGAGGTCTTTTCTAGCTTTAGTTCTGTTTTCCCATGTTTAGTGTGACAGGAAAAGAAACTAAATATGTATAGCTAATAGCTCATTGTTCAGTTGTGTCCATCCCATGAACCACAGCACACCAGTACATGAGTTTTCTTGGCAAAGATAATGGAGTGATTTGCCATTTCTTTCTCCAGCAGATTAAGGCAAACACATGTTAAGTGACTTGCCCAGGACCACACAACTAGTTAAGTGTCTAGGCTGAATTTGAACTCAGGTCTTCCTGACTCCGGGCCCAGCACTCTATCCACTGAACCATCTAGCTGCCCCTCTCTGTATATAACTAATAGCTGTCCTACAGTTAATTTCCAAAAACTTACGCCAAAAAGAAGGTGCCAAGATTTTATGTTCTCAGTTTGTTGCCATATCTTTTTTTTTTTTATTTAACTTTTTACATTCATTTTCACAAAATTTTGGGTTCCAAGTTTTCTCCCCTTTTATCCCCTCCCCCCACCCCAATACCCCAAGCAATCTAATTTTCCCTATCATCAATCTGCCCTCTCTTCTGTCATCTCTCCCTTCTCTTATCTCCATCTTCTCTTTTCTCCTGTAGGGCCAGATGACTTTCTATTCCTCATTAACTGTATGTCTTCTTTCCTAGTAGCAACAACAATACTAAACAGTTGTTCCTAAAACTTTGAGTTCCAAATTCTCCCCATCCCTCCCTCCCCACCCATTCCCTTTGGGAAGGCAGGCAATTCAATATAGGCCCTATCTGTGTAGTTTTGCAAATGACTTCCCTGATAGTCGTGTTGTGTAAGACTAACTGAATTACCCTCCATCCTACCCTGCCCCTCATTGTTTCTATTCTGTCTTTTGATCCTGTCCCTCCCCAAGTGTTGACTTCAAATTGCTCCCTCCTCCCTTTGCCCTCCCTTCCATCATTCCCCCCCTTGCTTATTTCCTTCTCCCCCACTTTCCTATACTGTAAGATAGGTTTTCATACCAAAATGAGTGTGCATTTTATTCCTTCCTTTAGTCAAATGTGATGAGGGTAAACTTCTTGGTTTTTTTTTCTCAGCTCTCCTCTTTTTCCCTCCACAAATAATTTTCCTACTTGCCTCTTAAATGACATATAATTACTCCATTCCATTTCACCCTCTTTCCTCCCACTACATTTCTCTCTCACCATTTACCTTAATTTCTTTTAAGATATGGTCCCATCCTATTCAATTCACTCTGTGCTCTCTGTCTCTGTATGTGTGTGCATGTGTGTATGTGTGTGTGCGTGCATGCGTGTACATGTGTGTGTGTGGACCCACCAACTACCCAGGTACTGAAAAGTTTTAAGAGTTACAAATATTGTCTTTCCATGTAGGAATGTAAACAGTTCATTTCTGGTAAGTCCCTTAAGACTTCTCTTTGCTGTTTACTTTTTCATGCTTCTTCTCATTCTTGTGTTTGAAAGTCAAATTTTCTTTTCAGCTCTGGTCTTTTCATCAAGAATGATTGAAAGTCCTCTGTTTCATTGAAAGACCATATTTTCCCCTGAAGTATTATACTCAGTTTTGCTGGGTAGGTGATTCTTGGTTTAAGTCCTAGTTCCTTTGACTTCTGGAATATCCTATTCCACGCCCTTCGATCCCTTAATGTAGAAGCTGCTAGATCTTGAGTTATCTTGATTGTATTTCCACAGTACTGGAATTGTTTCTTTCTAGCTGCTTGCAAGATTTTCTCCTTGAGCTGGGAGTTCTGGAATTTGGCCACAATGTTCCTAGGAGTTTCTCTCTTTGGATCTCTTTCAGGTGGTGATCAATGGATTCTTTCAATACTTATTTTGCCCTCTGGTTCTAGAATGTCAGGGCAGTTTTCCTTAATAATTTCATGGAAGATGATATCTAAGCTCTTTTTTTGATCATGGCTTTCAGGTAGTCCCATAATTTTTAAATTGTCTCTCCTGCATCTATTTTCCAGGTCAGTTGTTTTTCCCATGAGATATTTCACATTCTCTTCCATTTTTTCATTCTTTTGGTTTTGTTTGGTGATTTCTTGGTTTCTCTTAAGTCATTAGACTCCATCTGTTCCATTCTAGTTTTGAGAGAACTATTATCTTCAGTGAGCTTTTGAACCTCTTTTTCCATTTGGCTAATTCTGCTTTTGAAAGCATTCTTCTCGTCATTGGCTTTTTGAACCTCTTTTGCCAATTGAGTGAGCCTATTTTTCAAGGTGTTATTTTCTTCAGCATTTTTTTGGGTCTCCTTTAGGAAGGTATTGACCCGTTTTTCATACTTTTCTTGCATCTCATTTCTCTTCCCAGTTTTTCCTCCACCTGTCTAACTTGCTTTTCAAAATTCTTTTTGAGCTCTTCCAAGGCCTGAGCCCACCCGCCACCCCCCTGGGATTTCTGGGGTACTGAGGCCCCGCCCTCCACGTCTTTCCCTGATGGCAAGAATATGTCCTCAGATCCGAAAGTTGGGATCATTTGCATCTGTTCGAAAAAACTCTCTATAGTCTTATTTTTCTTCCCTTTTCTGGTCATTTTCCCAGCCAGTTACTTGACTTCTGAGATTCCTGTCCACCCCCCGCCTAGATCCACCCAGCTAGTGCTTGGGGGCTGAGATTCAAATGGGCTTTCCGCGCAGTGGAGCTGCTAATCAATGTGAACTTTAGTTCTGGTGCTGGGATGGGGGCAGGGCCACCTCCCAGGCTCAGTTCCCTCAGGGGCTTTATGCAGAGACCTTCAGTAATGAAGATCCTGCCTGCTGCTGGGGGAGTCCTGGGCTGCCGCGGCAGCTGCTGCCTCCACCACTGCCCCCGCCTCTGCCTCTGCTGCTTCCTGCCCCATCTCTATCGCCGCCGCTTCTTCCCGAGGGGGCCCAAGTCACGGAGACACCTTGCTCCCCCTCTCGGCCAGGCCAGCCGTCTCTCTCACTGACCTGTAGCTTCTGTGGGCGGAGGGACCTTCCCGGCCACCTTCCGTCCCTGAAGCCTGCTCGGATCAGCTTCTCTGGGCCTGTGGCCAGGGCAGCGCTGGGGTGGGGTCCGCTTTCTGGGGCGCGACAGACCCTGGGGACAGCTCTCCAGGGCTCTCTGGAACAGAAATCTCTTCCACTCTGGTTCTGCACACCTTACAGTGATCCAGAACTTATGGGGATCTCTTTTTACATTAATTCTATGGGCTGTGGGTTCGGAGCTCGTAAATGTGCCTCTTTCTACTCCGCCATCTTGACTCCGCCCCTTGTTGCCATATCTTAAATTTAATGGTATCGTCCCAAGTGTTCCCAGCACAGAATTAAATTCTTTGGGTTCATATTGTATCATAAATAAAAGCTTCATCTTTTACTCTGACTCAGGAAAACAGACTTTATATTGTTTATTAGTGGTGGTGAATTTTTGTACATCATTTCAGTCTGCCCATTGTGATCCATAAACACACATTTGATGAATGGCTGGCAGTAGTTAAGATGTCTCCAGTGTTGAAAGTGAGTTACTGCTCTGTGCAAAGCTCGCTGGCCCACACAGCCGTCACATCCATGATCTCGTCCTTATTCACACTATGGCATAAGTGACAAACCCGACCATAAGTACTTTCTAGCTTGTTTTTACTACAACCCAGGAAGGTAATTTCTTCCCCTTTTTTGTAGCTATCAACTTGTGTTTTTACCTAATGAATGAGTGTACACACGCAAGCAGGCCGGCCTGCTTGAGACATTAGAGCAAACACAACAAGCCCAAGTTGATCACTGTGCCCATGTGTCTTGTGGCTGTAGTTGTGATATTTTACCTTCTGTTTTAAAGCCCTTCACTTGACAAGCCTCCCTGCATCCCACGTTTTCCCTTACTAACCGTGTATTAGTTCACTTCTTCAGCTTAGCTCACACACATCTGCTTAAAATTCCCTTTGTCTCCCTATTCCACTTCTGCCTTCAAATCTTCTTTAGTGTAGGACCTTGTGGGCAAAACCTGTGACCTCCAGCCCACCAGCCTCTGGTCTAACTCCCAGCACCTTCATGAACTGATTGACTGCTTTCCTTTGCTTCCATTCGTAAAACACTCCCAGGGCTGGTCTCTTGATTTTCACTCACATTTTGTACTACTTCCATTCTCTGTCCTTTAAAATGCCTTTACCTATGTGTGTGTTCATCCTTTGTTGCCGAAGAAGACCATGCCATCAGAGAAATGATGGCATGACTTGTACTTGACTTTGTTTTGAGTGAGGGAGGGCTGTGCAGGTCACCAGCCTCACTTCTCCTCCAGAGCCATTTGAATCCAGTGACCAGAATATTCATCAGGGTGACTGGAGATGACCCAGGATGAGGCAATTGGGATTAAGTGACTTGCCCAAGGTCACACAGCTAGTGAGTGTCAAGTGTCTGACGTGAGATTTGAACTCAGGTCCTCCTGCCTCCTGCACTGGTGTTCTATCCACTGCACCACCTAGCTGCCCCCATTTACCTATGATCTCAAATGATAATGCCGATGTCATCATAGGGAGGCAGTGCAGCGCAGTAACAACATCATGGCATTTAGAGGCAGAAGACCTGGGTCCAGATCCCCGGATCTGCAACTTGTCACTTTGTCTCTCAGCCTCGCTTTTCTAATTTGTTTTAAATTAGATTCCTTCCAGCTCTAAATCTGATTCTGTGATCTTACTGTGCATTTGTGTACTGGTTGAATGTTTTTGTTCTGTGTTTTGAAGCATTGCTCTAATACTTTTTATTCTGTTGCATTTGTAATTCATGAGGTCCTAGTGAGCAAAGACCAGAGAGAAATAATTTTTCTTTGAACCACACTTAAACAAAGCATCAGACGTAATTAGGTACAAATCATTTTAAATCATGATGGGTTTTGTTTTTTTTTTTTTTGCTATAACAAGCTCTTCCCTAGTTTTAATTGGAAAGCATTGAAATCTGTGTTATAGAGTATTATTTATTTAATTAAATGGTATTAGTTAATGCCTCAACATAGCATGAAGATGGTCCTGGACTGCCTTTCTTCTTTAAAGTAATTCCCATGAAACAGAAGTACCAAAATTGTCAGTTTTTTGATTATGACCCTGGTTACAGACTGGGTGTCTTTGGGAGCCAGCTTGGCCAAGTTTAGAGAGGCTCTTCAGCAGAAGATGGCCACCAGGTGGGAATTCTTTTTGAACACTGAAACTAATGAAAAGCATTAGACTAAGACAGGGATCAGGAACTTTAGATTTCCTCCCTGAATTCCCCTTTTTGATGCTTTGAGCTCCCCTTTGAATCCTTCCATGCACATTAGAAGATTGCTCTAAAGCACCAATTCTTAATTTTTTTTGGCAGTCTGGTGAAGCCTAATATTACTGTGCTGCTAAAATGGAAAAAAATTCTAAATTTCAATTAGATGTTTGTGAAAATGAAATTTTTTGTCCTATCCAAATTCATAGATTCCCTGCAATCTATCCATGGACCCCAAATTAAGAACCAGGGTGTAAAGGGAGAACCTTAAGGTAAACCAGTATCATTAAACATTTGTGGCTTGGTTTGTGATTGTTTCAATCAAATGGACCTTTACCTACTATAGAGATTTCTTTTTTGTCCCATAAATATTTCTTGATCATATATATTCCCATAGACAGGGCCATTGAAATAAGTGGCAAAGTAGTGTGAATTATTTTAGGCTCCTTTTGTGTGGGAGGACAAAGTTAGGACCAGTATGTAAAAGTCACAAGGGGGCATAGATTGTTATTCAACATAAAAATTAACAAAGCAAAATATTTTATGCTAAGCTGTCCAACAATGGAATAAGGTGCCTTGGAATCCGTTAAGCTCTCTGCCACTGCAATTTTTAAAGTACATGCCAGGTGACCATCTGCCAGTGAGTCTGTGGAAGGAATTGTTGTGCTGTGGAAGGGAGTGGAACCCTTTCTACTTCTAATAATCTGTCAACTTTCTTCCTACTTGTATTATCCTGTAGCTAGAAATTCTTTTGACAACATTCTGACAGAAACTTAACAGTTGTCATTTTTCAGGTCTACATTTTACTCAAATTTAAACACCTTACAAAAATGTCAGATAATTTATCTGCTCTTTTAAACCTTTTAAAAATTTTGAATATGTTGGTTATAGTCTCTCAAATTTTACATAAGTGAATATTTAAAATGATATAGCTTTAACTCTTCCTTTAGTAACTTTCTCTAATTAATTAATAATGAAAATTAAATCCTTAAAAATGCATTCTCTATGGCCTCTTCACGGGCTTAATTTTTAAAAAAAGGCTTTATTAATATTCTTTTTAATTATATCGCTTATACTTCCTGGTCTTTTCCCCAGTAGGACTCTTCTAACCAGCCTGAAATGCCAGTCATGTCTGACAGTGCCTGCAGCATTCTGCGTCCTGGCTTAGGCCTATGTACACTGTGTCTTTTATTTCTTTGGGCAAGCTCAAGAAGCATTTTAAGACCCATTCTCATGCATTTATTGAATCTCTCCCACTCCCACGAGTTGGTTTAAAAGTTCTCTAACTGCAAAACTTCTTTTACCCTTTGTATCCTGGGTTGGTCTCTGTTTTACCAGAGTCGACCCAAGGCACTTTGTCTGGAGACTTCAGCTCCCTGAGGCAGTGAATTCGTTTAGAAGTCAAGAGCTGCAAAATTTTCTTCCTCACTTCTTTTCTTCTTGTCTTTTTACCTTAGAGTCCTAGAATCTTAGAACTGAAAGGAGTCATCTGGCTCCACATTTTAAAGTGGAGGGAACTGATGCCCAGGGAGAGGAAGTCATTTGTTTCAGGTCGCACAATAACCCTGTGACAGAGCCGGATCCATGCTCTTCCAACTATAACGCCCCCTCTTGTTTTGTGACAGTAACTGGTAATGCAGTGGATAGAACGTCGGGCCTGTGGGCAAGTCGCTTAATCTCTGTTTGCCTCGGTGTTCTCAAATGTAACATGGAGTAATAAGAGCACCTGCTTCCCAGGGCTGTGATGAGGGTCAGGTGAGATAGTAATTATCGAGTTCTTTCTTAGCACAGTGTCTGGCACATAGTGGGCATTTAATAAACACTATTGTTGTAACTGTTACCTAGAAACAGCTGTGCAAATAATACATGCTTTTTAATTTAAGAAAGGTAGCCCCAGCTGCATAGGGTCTGGCCCAGAGTTAACTAGCAAATCTCCTCAGTCAGCATCACCTTCAGGGGCTGACTGACCTTTTCAGGATGTGGATTTTAACAGAAATAAGAAGAGGAAGGGTGGGTCACAGAAATTAGTTATTAATGTAATAGTATAATATTAATTTCTCTCACATTTAAGTTCAAGGACAAGAAGAGGTCTTCAAAAATAGGTTGTCATAGGCTGAGAAAATTGAGTAGGTGATATGTAGACCTCCTGAATAGAAATAGGGTTGTTGGTGCCTTTTATTTTCTTAAAAAAACGAATATTTTTATAATGGTATAGTGGAAATTGATGAGAAAATAAATTGATAGTCAGAATTTCACTTTGTAGTTAGAAATGTATCTCATTTGTTCTCTATATAAAGACATACGTATATTTTATACAGTTGTAATTATAAAGATCCCTGAGTCTGATAATGGCTCTGTAAAACTCCTGTTAGTACAGGTCTTACTCTCATGCCACACTGTTGGCATGGAGGTGTTCCTGGATTCTTGAGGCTATGCCAGTTGAGCACAACATGAGCACCATGTTGCCCATTCTACCTCTTCTAGAAGCTCAGTGTATGCATCTGGAAACCCACTGCAAGTCCCTTGTTGGAGGACTGATCTAACTATTTTCAGAGAGGATCAATACCAGGTTGGCCTGAAGGTGATGAAGTTTTCACCTATAGCTTTTCAGAACTAACTTTGATAGTGGTTGCTGTCTATCTTAATTGAGGTGCTACCCATACTGATGATGTAGTTACAGTTCTTAGAATTATATATAACTAGAAAATTAAATGTGCATTTGTCTGAACATTCCATCTTATTTTCGGTCTTGTACTCGATAAGAAAAATCTAAATTTTAGAGTTGACAGAGATCTTAGGAATCATCTCAGTCTTCATTTAACAGAGGAAAAGTAATAAAGCAACTTACACAAAGACCCATAATTCATTAATTGCAGAGTTGGAACTAGAATTCAGAATAATTCAAATAGATAAATTTTTCTCACCATGTACTCTTGTTACAGCATTCATTAATGCTAAAATTTCATCTCTGTGATAAAATTAACATGCCATCATGTAAAAACATTATTGTAAAGAGCTTATTCTAATAAAAATCAAATTTTCAAAATTGAGGAAGAATAGTGATGCTTAGCATTAAGTATTAACATCTCATAAGAAAGGAGCTTGCTTTTTTTTTTAACTAGCCAAATTTTTTCTATTTCTAACTGATTATTTACTTTTTCCAAACACTTGATATTTTTTATGAGCATTGGATCTTAGCTCTATGAGAGGAATGGGCTTCCACAGCCTTCCAGTCCACCTTCTCATTCTACAGATGAAGAAGCTGAGACCCAGGGAAGAGTTGACTAGTGGCCTAGATTCTTGGGCAGCTGAGCGGTGCAGTGGCAGAGCGCCAGGCCTGGAGCCAGGAAGGCTCCTCGTCATAGCTGCAAATGAGGCCTCATGTGCTTCCTAGCTGTGTGGTCCTGGGCAAGTCACTTAACCCTTTTTGCCTCAGTTTTCTCATTTGTAAAATGATTTGGAGAAGGAAGTGGCATACCACTCTAGTGTCTGTGGCAAGAACAGCCCTAATGGAATCGTGAAGAATAAGACATGGCTGAAATGATCAAAAAACAAATCATTGACTCTAAACTCCAAGTTTTATTTTTTGCATTTATAATAACATAACTTTTATGTGTCTTTTACAGCAATTTGAGGTTTCTGATGATAGCGTTAGCCTATGCCATACCTTTAGGTGTATTTGCCGGCTGGTCTGGAGTTCTGGATTTAATTTTAACACCAGTTCATGTCAGCCAAGTAAGTATTTTTCTTTCTTAGATTTTAGAGGTATCTTAACCTATGGAGATTGCAATATTAATAGTATTCTAACTAAAATAACAAGAAACTTGTCCACTACTGCCGTACTGTCATTTAAAAAACAAAAAACCTTATGCATGCTGAGAACTTCATGTAAAGAATTTATGCAACAACAACGAAAAAACCTTTTGAGATTTATTTGATTCCTTTGGTTAAAGGAACAGCTGTTTGTTTCATGGTTCTTTGGGTAATAATGAAGATACTTATAGTAGGTTGGGGATTTTTTTTTTTAGGAAAAGAAGGTAGTGTCGTTGATTGATTCTTTTCCCCACCCTTGTTTTCAATGGATGATTCTCTCTCACCCCAGGTTTTATGGAGTTGTACTTTGGGAGAATTAACCTGGCCAACTGAAGTAGATGGTGGAAATAAGGAAATCCATTATACTCTCATATTCTATTAACCAAAGAAGTGGCAGCAAAAAAAAAAAAAAAATGAAAGGAGAGCAGAGGTGAAACAGACGTAAAGGAACCTTGTTTTTACAGGGTTTAATGAAAGAATATAAGAAGTGAGGGAATGGTAGGAATATGGGGTTTCTAACAAGGGTGACTGGAAAAAATTATGGTACTGTTGAACAGAAAAATGGTAAATTAGAAAAAGTACTTTTTTTGGTTGGACGTGAGAAGATACATTGAGGTAATAAATAATCCCTTCCATTTGTATAGTGCTTTACAGTTTTTAAATGTTAATATATCCTATACTTTTTATCCTTCTAACTACCCTATAGGGTAGGGTTTATTAACAAAGTATTATTATTACTATTTTGAAAATGAAAAAACAATCAGAAGTTAGATCACTTTTCCAGGACCCAATAGCTAGTAAGTAGTCAAACCTAGATTTTCTGATTTTCTCATTCCATGCTTAAAGCTTTTTCTTTCTTAAAAAACGAATAAAAATCCATTTTTTTCTTCTTTACATTAAAAAAAGAAAAGAAAAAGGAAATCCTCATAGTAAATACATACATAGTCAAACAGAACAAATTCTTATGTTGGCCATGTCCAAAAAATACATCTTATTCTGCCTTTCAAGGCTATCACCTCTCTCTCAGAAGTAGATAGCATCTTTTTTTTTTAATTAATTCACTTGTTTTCCGTTTTCTGCAATCACTTCCATATGTCTTAGATTTTCTTCCCCTCTCTCTCCCCTCCTTCCCTGAGACAGCATGCAATCTTATATGGGTTCTACACATGCATTCTTACTAATTATTAACCACATTTTCATATTAGCCATGTTACATAGAAGAATTAAAATGAATGGGGGAAACCATGAGAAAAAAAACAAAACAACACAAGAGAAAATATTCTGCTTCATTCTGCATTCTGATGCTGTATCTACTTCTTTCTCTGGATGTGGATGGTGTTTTGCCTCAAGTCCTTTTGGAGTTGTCTTAGAACCTTGCATTGTTGAGAAGAGCTAAGTCTATGAAAGGTAGTCTGCACAATGTGGCTGTAACTGTTTACAATGTTCTCCTGGTTCTGTTTCCCTTATATAGCATCAGTTCATATAAGTCCTTCCAGGCCTCTCTGAAGTCCTCCTGTTCATCATTTCTCATAGCACAATAGTATTCCATTACCTTCATATACCATAACTTGTTCAGTCATTCCCCAATTTTTGGACATCCCATCGATTTCCAGTTCTTGACTACACAGAGAACTGCTATAAATATTTTTGTACATGTGGGACTTTTTTTCTAAAATCTATAGAGAACTGAGTCAAATTTATAAGAATGCAAGTCATTCCCCAATTGATAAATGGTCAAAGGATATGAACAGGCAGTTTTCAGAGAAAGAAATTAAAGCTATCTATAGTCATGAAAAAAATGCTCTAAATCACTATTGATTAGACAGATGCAAATGAAAACAACTCTGAGGTGTCACCTCACACCTGTCAGATTGGCTAACATGACAGAACAGGAAGATGATGAATGTGGGAGAGTTGGAACATTAGTTCATTGTTGGTGGAGCTGGGAGCTGATCCAGCCATTCTGGAGAGCAATTTGGAACTATGCCCAAAGGACTACAAAAATGTGCATACCCCTTGACTCAGCAATGCCATTTCTAGGGCTGTATCCCTAAGAGGTCATAAAAATGGGGAAAAGCCAGCATCTTTTATTATTGCTTCTTTGGATTTATGGCTTGTCCTTGGGTTGATCAGAATTCTTAAGTTTTTCAGAGTTTATTTTGCAATGTTACTGCTACTATATAAATTGTTCTACTTGTTCTGCTCACTTTATTCTTCACCATTTCATGCAGATCTTCCTAGGTTTCACCAAAAACTTCCTTTTTACAATTTCTTACAGCACCATAGTATTGCATCACGTTCATACACCATTAATTTGTTCAGCCGTTCCATAATTAATAGGTGCCCCATTGGTTTCTAGTTCTTTGCTGCTAAATTAAAAAGGGGTACTACAAGTATCTTCTGCATTTGAGTCTTTTCCTCTTTTTTTGATTTCTTTGAACAGCGCCTCCTGGATTTGCAGAGTTTATGCTTTCCAGAATGACGGTACCAATTCACAGCTCCACCAATGGTACATTAATAAATGTCTGGTGCTTTTTTCCATTCTTATGCTTTTCTGTGTTTTAAGTGAAAACATGGAAGTCTGGTGGAAATGCCCAGTAGGCTGTTGGAATTATGAGGTTAGAAGGGTGAGGGCAGAGACAGAGGTTCAAGGACATCCACGGAGAGAAATTGGACACCGTAAGATTATAGACTGATACCTTCAGAACTGTAGGGGTCTTTAGGAGCCATCTAATCCAAACCCTGCATGCATTGGACAAATGAGGAAACTGAGGCCTGTAGAGATAAAGTGACTTGCTTAGGTGTAAGTGGTAGGTAATAGAAGCAGGATGTGAATCCAGATTGTCCATTGCTTCTTCCACTACACCAAATGGCCCTCAGTCTGTGAAGGAGAAAAGGAAGTAGAAAAAGGCCAAGGGCAGCCTGACCTTGGATAAGTGCCTATGTTTTGTTTTATTGTTCTTGACTTTACACTGGGTATCTTTTTCTTATATAGTTTTTTTGTAAAATTTTATTGATTTTGTTTTTTAAACACTAAAAACTCCTCCCGATAATTCCCATCAGCACACTGGCAGAAGTAAAGAAAAATGAAAACACTTGTACAGTCTCATAAAGAAGATACACGTGGATATGTCAGAGATGTAGAAAGAGAACCAGGATAGCAGAGGGTTATAGAAGCCAGTGAAGGAGAGTAACTAACGGGAAAAGAATCTCTAATGGTGGTAAATATTACAGAGAAAATTCAATTGGAAATGGGAAAAGGCACACTTAATTGAGTGATGAGGCAGAGCTGCTGGTGACCTCTGAGAAAATTGTTTGAATAGAGACTTGGTCTGAAGCTGTATTACAACAGGCAGATGAAGTTCTTGGTAAGGAAATGAAGGTCAATGAGTGTCAGAAAAGTTTAACTATGAAAGGGAGAAGGGAAAATAGAGTTTCTAGAAGAGCAAGATTGATTAAGAGAACATTTTTCATAGACCTCATCTTTGAAAGCCTGGAATCTACCATGAAGTGTTCCCAGATTACCACAGCCAATATATGTGCACATTGTGCATTTATATTTACAATACATTTATAGTCAGAATTGTGTACTTTAATACTAAATTGTTACCTGATCAAGTTGTATTTTAGTTCTTATCTAGTCATCTTATAAACTCCTTGAGGGATAGCAAAATTTAGTTCATAGGAACTAAAGTATTTATTTTGATTTGTTTTAAATATTCAGATAAAATGTTAGTCTAGATATTCCCACTAAATTAAGAGTATGTGTAGATATGTCATATTTTGAACATGATTTCTTTGTTTTATCAGTATCTTTAGAGATAGCCTGGTATAGTGACTATAGCTAGGAAAACATATGTTCAGACCCTGCCTCTGAGACTTACTGGCTATGGCCTTAGGCAAGTCATTTAACCTTTGTGAACATCAAGCAACTCCCTACAATTTATTTTCTGAGTCATAAATTACAGATCCTTTATATATTCCTGTATTAAATCCTCTTTCCTTCTAGATTTTTATAATTATTTTCCAGTTATCTACCAAGTTGTTGGTTGCTGGAGATCTTTTTTCCATTTATTCTAAATAGTAGTGTAATAAACAACCCATGCTAAGTATTGTCTCTTTTTTTTTATCAGGTAGATGCTGGCTGGATTGGATTTTGGTCAATAGTTGGAGGCTGCATTGTTGGAATAGCTATTGCAAGGTAAAAATAAACTATGCTTCATTTTAAAATTCTTACCTTCTTAAAGTAGACCTTGGATATATTTAGATTTGTCATTGATTTCCACTTCTTTACATCAAGGAAGATACAGATAAACATATATGTTCCTAGTTGTTTACAGCCTAATGCAGCATTATGGTTCTAATTTTTATTTTACAGCTCCTGCACTGTCCTTTGTAACTCTTTTTTCCCCATAAGCTAGAATTGAATGCTAAATCCCATAGGATGATGAATAATTGATAAACCACCCATGGGAGAAGACAGAGAAAAGGCTTGTGTTTTAGATTGTGGGGGGGAAGTGCAGAATTAGTGCAGAAACAGAACTTTTTGTAAAGGAAACATCTTTTATTGATATGACGGTAAACCAAGAACACAGGTGTTTTTAGTGGTTCACAGCCAACTAACAGAATGAGAGTTAAAATATCATAGCTGAGTCATCCAATAACAAGTTCTTTTTTTCTACTGAAATTGCTTTGAAAGGACAAGATACAATCAGGAGAACCCCTAATACCCTTAGACAGGTACTTTCCTAGACAGCTTTTACTGATTTCTAGCATTGTGTGTTTTGTAGGTGATTGGGGCATGAAGTCTCAAGGTAGAACATGTAGAAAATGGCTGTCACATGGAAACCAAGGCAGGAAAGAACCACATAGTGGAGCTGCTTTTGACTGGGCATGGGCCCAGAGAATCACAGGTAGAGACTAGAAGAGTCTACATACAGTCCCTATTCAGAGGTCAAAGACAAATAATTCTTAGCCAGCCCTGGATGGCTCCAGAAAAGGCCACCCTGGTGCTATTTTATGGCAAGAGTAAAAAGGATCAGAAGATCTGTGAACTTTTGACTTTATAATGTCGCAAGAAAACTATTAAAACTCAAAACTGTGCTAAGACTTAGAAGAGCCTCTCTTGGAACAGAGAGGAGTAATTATTATTGGGCCCAAAGAGATAGAGACTTGTTGGTCATCTTTGCTAGTTAGTGACAAAGCTGGGGCTTGAACCCAGGTGTCATTACTCTTAAGCCTGGGGGTTCTTTCCACTACACTAGTAGTTCCCAACCTCTTTGAGCTGCATGACCTCTTTTTCACATCAAAAAAAGTTTCACAGATTCCTCTTTATGGAAGCCAAGTGACAATTTTAGAATAACAGTGCTTGGTGTGCATATAGATTTGAGGACTCCATAGCTCTCAGGTTGGGAACTTAAAGCACCATACTTCATTCTCAATGGATAAAAAAGTGATTTTCCAGGTGGGCTCATCTGGCCTTATGCAAAAGAGGCACATCTGTAGGTCATTATATGCAGCACTCTGAATATAGGCTGAAATATAGACTTTGTAGCCATGATGAAACAATTGTCACTTTTATGTGCAGAAAGTGGCATAGAGGAGGTCTCCTGTAGTCTTGATACAAGTTCATTTTAGTAATTAACATCCCCAAAAGATCTTTAATGCTAAACTTGGGTAACAAAGTTTGAAGAAGAAAAGTGCAGTGAACTTTTTTTTTCTCTAATCAGGGACCACTGATTCACAAAAGTAAATATGAGGACCATGCAAACTGAACACCAAGTTGGACAGATAATTAATATGTTATATGACAGAATCAGAATTCAAAATAAGCTAGAAATTCATAACCAAAAGGTAAAATTTAACAGGGATATCTTATATGTGCAGTATTTATATGTTATTTCTCTCATTAGAATGTGAGCTTCTTCAGGGCAGAGGCAGTGTTTTGGTCTTTCTTTGTTTCTCCCTCAATTAATACAATGACTGGCACTTAGTAAGTCCTTGCTGGCTGACTGACCGAGTCATTTAGATTCAAAAATCAGTTTCTAAGATACAAGAGATGACAGCAGTTAATTACTAAGGCTTTTAGTTGACTACAGGCTCAGTGCTCAGTATGAGCCACTACAGTGATGCTTCTGCTAAAAGAACCATATTTTAACCTGCGTTATGTGAAGATCAGAGGAAGTAGTGGTCCTGGTTCACTCTGTACCAGCCAGTCTGAAACTACAGTATTGTGTCTGGTTCTGGGCACTTTCTCTTTAAAAGGGACATTGAAAAACTGGAATGCATCTAGAGAAGGGTATCCGAGAAGGTGAGAGCTATGGAAGCTCTCATTGTTGTGTTCGTCCTTCGTTGCAGAAGAAGACCATGCCATCAGAGAAATGATGACATGAATTGCACTTGACTTTGTTTTGAGTGAGGGAGGGCTGTGCAGGTCACCAGCCTCACTTCTCGTCCAGAGCCATCTGAATCCAGTGACCAGATACTCATCAGGATGACTGGAGATGACCCAGGATGCACTGAGAGAACCTGGCCCCTTTAGGCCAAGGTCTGTGCAGGTACTCACTTAGGGTGACGTCATGCCCATTCATTGAAATAGGCTTGTTTAAGAAGTAACGAGGGCATGGCCCCTTTAATGAGGCAAAGAAAAGAAAGACCTCAGGCTGGGAAGGAAACATCAACAGTTACTATTGATAATCACTCCTAAACCAGGAGGATCCAGAAGAGAGCCTCTAAGGGACATTTAGCCCAAAAAAACCCAAAAGACTCAGTGGAGTTTTTGTAGCTGTCTTTAAGTAAAGGGCTGACATATGAATGAGTGAGTAGATTAATTCTGAGTTACTTCAAAAGAAAGAACTATAGAGATTGGGAGGATGCAGATGTTAATACTGTATATGGAAGGAAATTCCCAACAATAAATAAAACAGGCAGACTTGTAGAGTGATGAGTTCCTTGTCATTGTGTCTGAGTAAATGCTGGCTACCCTTCTGTCAAGGATGTAGTGGAAGAAACTCTTGCATTGGGATCTCTTTTTACAGTCCATTTCAAGTTTTTGATTCTGTGATTTTGAAAAATTAACCAGGTCCTTTTTTTTAAAAGCAAGGAATTTTATGTTCTGCTTATCTTCCTTTTAAATTAGATCAGATATAAAATTTAAAATAGGATGCATAAAAGTTTTCGGTAGATATAAAGGAAAAAATAAACTTTTGTGTCACAAGACTCTGAAACTAAGGTTCAGATCTTGCCTCTCACACTGGCTATGTGACTTTGGGTCAGTTATATAACTTCTTAATCAGTAGAATAAAGGGATTGACCCTTCCTACTCTAGAGCTACCAGTACTTTCACTCTATTTTTAACCATTTACAAAAGAATAATGTTGAAAGGAGAAGGGACAAAAAGATATGGATCTTACTAAAACTGCTTTAAAAACAATAACTACAGGGGGCTTTAAAAACAATAACTACAAGATGGCAGAGTAGAAAGATGCATATATACTAGCTCTTCCCCCACAGCCCATAATGTACCCATAAAGAAAGACTCTCAACAAATTCTAGAGCAGCAGAAGCCACAAAGGAGATTTCCAGCCCAGGGTGACCTGAAAGGCCACCAATCACCTTCTGAAAGAGATCCAAAAAGACAAACTCCTAGAAATGTTATAGCCAAATTCCAGAGTTCCCAGGTCAAGAAGAATATTGCAAGCAGCTAGAAAGAAACAATTCAAGTATTGTGGAAATACACTCAGGATAACACAAGATTTAGCAGCTTCTACATTAAGGGATCAAAGGGCATGGAATATGATATTCCAGAAGTCAAAGGAACTAGGACTAAAACCAAGAATCACCTACCTAGAAAAACTGAGTATAATACTAAAGGGGAAAAAAATTATCATTCAATGAAATAGAGGACTTTCAAGCATTCTTGATGAGAAGACCAGAGCTGAAAAGAAAATTTGACTTTCAAACACAAGAGTCAAGAGAAGCATGAAAAGGTAAACAGGAAAGAGAAATCATAGGGACTTACATTCCTACATGGAAAGACAGACAATATTTATAACTCTTGAATCTTTTCTCAGTATCTGAGTAGTACACACACACACACACACTCACACACACCCCACAGGGTGAGTTGAATAGGAAGGAATCATATGTAAAAAAATGAAATTAATGGATGAGAGAGGAATAGATTGAGAGGAGAAAGGGAGAAGTGGAATGGGACAAATTATCTCTTATAAAAGAGGCAAGAAAAAGACTTTTCAATGGAGGGGAAGAGAGGAGAGGTGAGAGGGAAGATGTGAAGCTTCCTCTCATCACATTTGACTCAAGGAAGGAATAAAATGCACACTCGTTTTGGTATGAAAACCTATCTTACAATACAGTAAAGTGGGGAAAAAGGGTAAAAGCACAGTGGAGGGGGACGATGGAAGGGAGGGCAATGGGAGGAGGGAGCAATTAGAAGTCAACACTCTTGGGGAGGGACAAGGTTAAAAGAGAGAATAGAAGAAATGGGGGGCAGGGTAGGATGGAGGGAAATATAAATAGTCTTACACAACATGATTATTATGGAAATCATTTACAAAACTACACATATATTGCCTATATTGAATTGCTTGATTTCCCAATGGGGATGAGGTAGGGAGGGAAGGAGGAGGAGAAGTTGAAACTCAAAAGTTTTAGGAACACCTGTTGAGTATTGTTCTTGCATACAACTGGAAAACAAGAAATACAGATGAGGTATAGAAATTTATGTTGCCCTGCAGGACAAAAGAGAAGAGGGGAATAAGGGAAGAGAAAGATGTTAGAAGGGAGGGCAGATTGGTGGTACAAGTAATCAGAATGCTCGGCATTTTGGGATGGGAGGAGGGGAGAGATGGGGAGAAAATTTGGAACTCAAAATTTTGTGGAAATGAATGTTGAAAACTTAAATTAAAAAAATAACTACACCTTAAATTGCTGTTTTAAGCAGGCAAACATTGCCTGAGAAAGGGTTTTGATTCTTTCTTAAAGTTTAGGAGCAGAGACATTTTTGATGAGTTGTTTTCCCCTCATTTTCAGGGGAGAGTCTGTCTTCTTTTAGTAAGTTGAGTTTCTGTTTTCATTTTATTAACTCAATCTCAGTAACTTATTGATAACTTTTACTTTGTGCCATTCATTGTGTATTTGTAGGAAATTAAAAAAAACAACAACAACAAAAAACAAAGACATAGTCTCTCTTCCAAAAAAGTTTAAAGCAGCCCATGGGCTGCATGTTGTGCAGGCCTGTTTTCCATCCTCTGCATTTTTCTTTGGCCACCCAAAATCCTTTATTCAAGCCGCAAGTGCTGCATGGGCCGTAAGTGGCCCACAGGCTGAGTGTTGTACAAGCCTGCTTTAAAATACAGTTGGAAGAAAAGATAGACATATGTAAAACATTTAGGGAATAAATAACTGCTAAACTGTGTACTCTGAGTATAATAGGAGTCCAAAGAAGGGAATTGATCATTGTGGGTTGGAGTACTGAGGAAAAGTTTTGTGGAGGACAGACAGGCTGGAACAGTGTGCAGAATAAAATGTAATGGTGGATGGGAGGAAGGGCAGTACTGTTCTTTTTAGTATTCGCTACAGAAGAAGAATGATAGCAACTGAAAACAGAGATGAAAGATTAAGATGATTCTTTACCCTCAGATCCCTGTATGGGTCCCATGGGTCCATACTTTCCAAACCAAATATTGATCTGATGTAATGCCAATGTGATACCTATAGCAGTTGCTATGAATATGCATGCGTTATTTCCTGGGTAATTTCACAAAATATAAATAACTCTTTTCCTCAAAGACAAAACCAAGATATTTATTCAGATACCAGAAAGCCAAATCCACTATGGTAACAAAGAAGGTTATACACACCACCAATTCAAGGAGCACCCACATCCCCAGCCTTCCCTCTGTTAGGCTTTCCAATAAACAACCTCCCCTAGACAAAATTCCTCCCTCTGTCACTCATGCTAGCTGCTCTGCCTCAGCTTTGCCTCGCTCTCGCTTTCTCCTCCACTCTTCCTGCTCCACCTGTTTGGCAAGCTCCCCTCACCATGCCATGAGACTCAGGCTCTTTGTGACTCAGTTTCCATCACAGCAGTCAGCTGGGCCAGAGCTCAAAGGGGGTCACATAGACCTATTAATAGGCGGAAAAGATCTTCTCATTCCATTAATGTTACTTCTGAGGGGGGGAAGCCCTGTTTTGTCAGGGAAGCAGAGTTTTTTAAATTGGGACCATTCAGGAAAAGCTAGGTGGGGCATACCCTGATGAGATCTAATGTAAAGGATAACATAACAGAAAGGAATATGTAACAAGTAAGTGAAGAGTGGGAACCAGGGCAGAGAAAAGGAGCTTACAGGAGGTGATGGGGACTTTCTGAATAGCCAGAGTCAGGTGCACGGCAGCAGAGGAGAATCACGAGATGCCCAGCACACAGTGAGTGGAGTGTAGGACAGAAGATGCAGAGCTCTCTAAGTTGGTTGGTAGCTTCTGGGCCCCTGATTATGACCTCTAAGGTTGGAGGCTACAAACAGCGACTTCAGGATAGGTGATGCTAGAAGTTCCCCCTGTGATTCTAGGGCCAGCACAGAGATGCATGGGCATGGGCTGATGATGGCCTGGTGTCCTAGGTGTTAGAAGTCCCAGGTAGCTTGGCTCAACTCAGCTCAGCCCCTTACCCACAGCCAACCCTTTGTGCCCAGCTGCAGGCATTTCTCATATAGTCATTAAAGATGTAAGGAGGTAGCAGGCTCCAGAGAGTCATTTTTTACATTACCAAGTGCCCCCCAGTCCTGCAGGTACAGCTCTTGGCAGATGAAAAGTTACAAGACACTGAAGTGATGACTTTACTAGATGTGTTTCTCTGCCTTTGTGAGGGTTTATTTTTCCTCTTCTTGGGACTCTTTAGTTTGCTTTACCAAACCACAGAGGTATGTAAATAGTTCCAGGAGTGGGGAACCTGTGGCCTCGAGACCATATGTAGCCTTCTAAGTTCTTCAGTGCAGCCTTTTGACTGAGTCCAAGTTTTATGGAATAAATCCTTTTTATTAAGAGGATTTGTTCTGTGAAGTTCAAATTCTGTCAAAAGGCCTCACTTGAGGACTTAGAAGGGCATAGGTTCCTCACCCTTTAGACAATGCTTCAGTAGATTATCTTTTCAGATCCTTTCCAACTCTAGTCATCTATGGTACTTTGGTACCTATAATCTGACAATTTTGAAGTAGATTTACTCCTGTAAAGAGAAGGAAAGTTCTACAGACTATCTTTTAAGATAACTTTAACACACCTTCCTCCTTTCACTGGAGAGATGGGGCACTATGGGTATGGCATGTTGTGCACATTTTCAGACATAGTTGCTGTCTCAGAATTTGCTTAACTGGTTTTTCCCTTGTTACAAGGAAAAACACGAGGGTTATAGGATATTTTTTTTTTTTTTTAGCGATCAACATTTTTCTTATTTAAAAAAAAATTGTTTATCTCTTTTCTAGTGTTTTTTTAATTTATAAATTTTTTACATCACAAACATTTCCCAAAGAAAAAAACAGTTCAGCAAAACTATCCAGCAAAATCAAGTGTGATACGTGCAGAGTTCAACACCTTCAGTGCCCCACCTCATCAGAGAAGGGAGGGAGGGGAATTCTCATCTCTTCTTAAGGGTTTTTTCCCTTATTTTTTCCCCCAAGTACTGTTATAATCTTCACCCATAGTGTCAAGACAATTTTAGGATGGGAATGCTGAACTTGGGAATCGGGAGAGACCTAGTTACTGGGTAACCATGGACAAGGTACTTATCTTCTTCAGATCTCAGTTTTCCTTAACTGGGCATCTACTTCTCAGAGTTGTTGTAAGATTTGAATGAGATAATGTAAGTAAAGCCCTTTATGACTTAAAGCACATAAATGCCAGCTGTCATTGTTTTAAGAATGAAGAAAAGTTTACTTTCTCCAAGGGAGAAAAGAAAAGCAATGGAAATGTCAGTCCCCAGATCACTTAACACATTCAAGCAGATTCCCATCAGAGTAGCCACCCTGCTTTACCAGATGTGGGAGGACCTAATTATATCTTTTGGGGGAAGAAAGAATAGTGTTATATCAAGTTAGTAAGTCACGAAGCATCCGAACATGTAAGGATATTTGACATCATGTAATATTGTATCTAGACTTAAACCTAGTAGTGGTGCTAGGGGAAGGAAAAAAATAAACTGACACTGTAATTTCTAAAATCCCTCATCTAAGGTTTTGCCTATTAGCAGCTGGTTGAACTAAAAATATCTCCCCAAAGGGGGATAGCTACTGTCAGGGAAGGCACTTACTGACATTGAAATACATCAGTCTGTCACACTTGACAAGAATCATACCTAATTTTTCAAATTACAACTTCTATCCAGTTTCATTCAGTCATCATTGATTCAGCCATACAGAGATAAGTACTGAATAGGCCAAAGGAGGAGCAATCATCCGTCAAAAGGGACATGTAATAAATACATTCTATTCCACTTTCCCTTGTAGCTGCTTAGTTTTAACTATATGTTGCAAGAACGAGAGGGACAAATTTGGAAGCAGCCATTACGCTTTTTTAATTATTTCTAAAGAAAGGTTATGAATGCAGAAAAGTATTGTGACCTTCTGCGGGCTCATTCAGTGTCACATCAGTTACAGAGACGTTAGCATCCCTTAGACTTGACATTTGCCACGTTAAAACCCTGCTCTATATTTGCTGTGATCCTTTGAGTCTGTGCTGTGGTTCCTCTTTTTAGAAGAGACCACCTATCTGTATTTGTAATTCTGGTAATATTGATAGGGTGACACGCTGTTTAGTTTGGGGCTGATTGGTTGCTTTTAACTGAATAGAATCTTCATGGATTCTGAGACTTGGCTCTTTTGATAAGTCAGTGACCTTTATGGTCAGCTTATCTCCAGATGTAACCAGGTCCTGGAAAAATTTAACTCACTCAAGTTCATTTGAGGCTGATTTGTCCTAGAAAGTCTGTTAATTTACAGTGAAGAATATACTTGGTCCAAGAAGGTTTCAGATTAGCTGTATAGAATACTTCCTATGTAGAGAGTGGATCCTCCCAGGAGACCTAATTATAGATCCAAAGTTTGATTAATGAATATAGAGTTAGAACTGAGGGAGTTGTGTGTTCTTAAGAGATGTTTCTGTCAAAAGTCTATGTGAATAACAGACCATTTGTCTAAAAACCAGAGTGCCTTCACCTCTAGGCCCACTTCATCAACGTAATTCGACTTCCACATTTAACACTTGGAATGCTTTTATATCTCACCAGATAATTTTATGGATTTCTTTGACCAAAAAGACTCCTCACCTGGAGATGAGACTTCAGGAACAGTCCATTGCCAGGCATATACTCAGAAGCTTTTCTAGTTCAATACAGTCCACTAGAGCATTTCTTAGTTTGACCTGGCTTTTAAAAACCTGTAGTTATGTCTTAGGATGAATCATTGGAATGGGGCTGTAATTGAGGCTGCTGTGAACAATCTTGAGAAAACTGACTTTCTTAAACTCTACTTTTTCTGTATTCCATGAATACGATTTTTCATTTTGTCTCTGTATCCACATTATCTAGTACAGTATCTTGCACAGAGTGGTTGCTTAATAAATTCTCATTGAATGAATTCATGATATGATTAACCCCAAAATAAAGGAAATGTAAAATCACATCCAGATAAAGTGAGAGAAAAATCTGCTTCTGTTCTTTGCTGTTCTTTTTTCTCACGAGGCCCTGGAAAAACCAAAGTTCCTCAAGAATGGACCAGTGACATTTATATAAAAGTTCCTCCGGTGTATAGGGTGGCCTTGATTAAGGATGTGGCTGTAGTTTGGGAAAAGCAACATCAATTGCAAATCCCTTATGGGCAAATATCTAATTTAAAACTGTACTTCTCTATATGGAAAACAGGTAAACTTTGCCACCGTTTGTTATTAAAAGTATTTTTATTTAAATTTTGAGAGCCTGGACCTACCCTAAACTCCTTTCACCTTCTGCTTTCAATGAGGCAGGGAAAGGGGATCATTGTTCAGTCGTTTTTCAGTTGTGTCTTATTCTTTGTGACCTTGGTGTTTTCTTGGCAAAGATGCTGGAGTTTGTCATTTCCTTCTCCAGCTCATTTTACTGAAGAGGAAACTGAGACAAGCAGGGTTAAGTGACTTGCCCAGGGTTACATAGCTGGTAAGTGTCTGAAACCATATTTGAACACAGGAAGATGGGTCTTCCTGACTCCAGGCCCTGTGCCCTGTGCATTATGGCTCCTCCTAGCTGCCAAAGGGAGGTAGAGGTGAATATAATACTCCTAGGCCTGGAAACCAGGCATGTCACACTTCACTTTTATTGCCAAAAATCTGTTTTTTGGAACTAGCAGAGCTAGCATTTGGGAAACTCATCAAATAGGCAGATTTTTTTCTTTAGTCCCTTTTCTTCTCCCTTTCTGTAGCGCCTTTCCTCTCTCTTTTTATCCCTCCTTTCCCAGTATCTATTCTTTGTTTCTTTCTTACAAGGTCTCCTTGCTCTCAGGTCATGTTCAACAAAGGGTGAAGTTGTGAAATCAGTGGTTTGCAGGATTCAGAGCAGGAACAGAAGCAGATGAAGCATATATTAAGACTTGTAAAAATAGTCAAGATTCAAGGTAGTAAAGATAGACTACACCAGCAAACAAAGCAAGGACTGAGAGGTCGGGGAGGACTCAGGTAGAAGCTTAGGCACTAGACTTCACCTGAAAGTGCTGCAATTGTTGTATTATTTCTATGTTTCTGTTGGCTTTTATCCGGGTAGATGAAGAGGCTCCCTAAGTCTTCCCAGCCTCTGATAAGAGTTCTTTGGAGGACCCTTATATGAGTACTATTCCTCTTCATCCAAAGACTCAGCCTCTGCAGAATCCATAGCCATGTGTTGTTCATTCAACTGGGAGCTCCTTAAGAACCGGACCTGACTCTTGCCTTTCTTTGTAACCACAGTGCTTAGTACAGCGTTGACCTGGCATGTTATGGTCACCTAATAAATGCTTATTAATTTGACTGACTGTATTGGACCATGTAATCTGGACTAGCTTAGTGGTTCATTGGTTGGATAACCTGTGTCTCCTTGCACTTCTCTAGAGATGGGCTGACTGGAGATGGCATCAGTTTCTTCTTCCTTCACTAAGGTTTCTTGGATATCCTGTAATAGAGAGCCAGGCCTGACCTGGATCTAGAGCACTGAAAGGGGATTAGTGTATTACCTATCCTAAAGATATTTGCATTTTAGTAAGGAAATATGCCCCTGGTCAACTTGAGCCAAAGGGACTATTCTTATTGACTGTCTGATTTGGGGCAAGTTATTTTACTTATGTTGGCCTCAGCTTGCTCATCTATAAAATGAAATGGTTGGACTAGCTGGCCTTCTTGCTCTGATCTATAATCTAAGATCTGTAATCTTATGGTGTTAGAATGGAATTCTTAGTGTACAGTTGATAAGGCAATCAAATAGAAAAGCCACTTGGTGCAGACAGGGACCTTCCCAATCCTTTTGAAATCACACCGTGAATGCTGTCATTTACTCAGCTTAATAAGTCCAAACCTGGTCAACAAGAATTGTTCTGATACAAATTTGTTTCTCCCTGTTTTAAGTCAGTTTTAATAAGTAAATGTTTAGTTCCTTATGCTGCAATTCTATTTTAATTTCTCACTCCTACCTAAAGACCCACATTATTAGCTTCTGGGCTCATGTAATTTATAAATCTCAGAGATGTGAAACAGCCTAAAAAATCCCCAATTTAGGTACACTGTATTAAATTTTAACAATTTTATTCCAAATATCACTTTATCTCCCACCTTCACAATACATGCTGGAGGCTGAATAGGAGGTTGCCTTTTCCTCTCTGAGGGGAATTCTGACCAGAAAGCATTTTGTTTAAGAAGTGTGAAATGACATTTTAGTTTTCACCTAGTTTTTCAGGCCAAGGGAGATAATTTACTGGGCATCAGCATTTTCATGGAAAGAAGGATATATGAATTTACCTAACTCTGTCTTGTGAACCGTTCGGCTCCTTTTCGTGCAAGAATTGTTCCTGCTTTCCTGTCATATAAGCCTATTTCCTAGCTTTATAACTGCCTTTCCTTTAGATCTTTTCATTCTTGTTCTGATACAATCACTGTATATATCTCTTTTATTAAGTCTTGCTTAAAGTTCAGCTTAAATGTGCTTTTTTTTAAAATTTTGAACTTCTAGTAAAACTGATATTTTTTTGTGACTTCAGGCTTTATCAGAAACATTTTTGTGTCAAATCCCAGACACATGATAGTTTCTAAAGGCCAGAAAGAACAATTGATTTATGTACAAAGGACCTAGATTTGAATCCCATTTTCAGCATTCATTGCCTTTGTGACTTTGGACAAGTCTCTTTTTCTCTCTTGGCGTCAGTTTCTTCATCTGTAAAGTGAAGGAGTTGAATTATATGTCCTCTGAAGTCTCTTAGAGCTGTAAATCTTACCATCTTGATTAATGCAGATTTTGAGTAGTAGTTTCTGGCTGGCAGCAAGGGAATAAAGAGCTAAAGTTAAAAGGGATACACAGATCCCTTCTTTTTTATTGATAAATTTCTGTTTTAATGTATCACTTACCCACACACTCACAATTAGAATTTCTGCTCCAAAGTAGAAGTCTAAAACATTGTGAAACCAAACACTGATTGCAAGAAGGAATCCTTCTTACTAAAGAAAAAAAAAGTAGTCTTGTGGTTCACTGATAATATGGCTCTTTTCTTTGTCTTTCTGCTTCTATTCATGGATGAAGAAGCGAGAAAACTAGTAGCACTGAGGAAACATTAAGATATTCAAAGTTGCTAGACTCAAGAACTTGTAATATGTAGTTAAAGCAAACAGATGTTGCCATTTTTGAATGGAAGCAGGTAAGTAATGGCTTTCTGACAGAGATGAACCAAAATGGCTTTTGACACCCATTTTCTCTGAGGGATATACGTATTCAGCAAAGGTTTTTGATTCAAAATACAGACATTCAGAATGAACTGAAAGAGATATTCTCTTCAAGTCTTGGCAGAAAACTAGGATTAGAATAAATAGTGACTGATAATAAATACTAAGGAAAAATACGACGTTTGCTTATATTTTCATTGTATTTCTTTATTTCTTGATCTAATGGTGAGTCATCTTTTAAAATATAATAATTAGTAATAATGTCTATAAGCTTATACCTGTCTCAATGAGCTTTTCATAGCTTTTCAAAGGCATAATTTAGTAGAAAAACATTGCCAGTATTACCTTTCAGTTAACTCTTCCTGTGGGAAGACTCACTGATCAGATTAAACATCTATATAACCTAGGTGTTATCATTTACATAATGATTGTAATCTAATTAATAAAATATCTAGATTGATTTGGTTAAAATACTAAGTCAAAATGTTATAGCCATACTAAGAGTCAAAGCAGTGCAAAAAACTCCAAATAAACAATTTAGAATCAAGCCTGTATAATAGAGGCTTCTATTTTTTTAAAATTTTGAACTTCTAGTAAAACTGATATTTTTTTGTGACTTCAGGCTTTATCAGAAACATTTTTGTGTCAAATCCCAGACACATGATAGTTTCTAAAGGCCAGAAAGAACAATTGATTTATGTACAAAGGACCTAGATTTGAATCCCATTTTCAGCATTCATTGCCTTTGTGACTTTGGACAAGTCCCTTTTTCTCTCTTGGCCTCAGTTTCTTCATCTGAATAGAAGAATTTCTAGTCCTCTCTGTTGTCCAAAGAAGACCAATACAAGGCAGATACAAGTTGGATTAAACTTAGAACAGAAATCTTATGTATATTAACATAATGAACTATGGAATGGTGCTGTCAAGGAAGGTGACTGAAACATTAGCTTTCTGCAGAATTAGGAAGTGAGAGATCTGGAGAAAATCCATAATTCTTGAGTCAGATACTTCTTAGTGTGCAGGAATTACTATCAAACATTTTACCAGCTTCCTTTCTGATGAATACCTGATCCCAACTTTCTTAATATAAGGAATCATATTTATTGCCAAAAGATAAGGGTGACAGCGAATCTTCTAAATATAGAACAATTATGTGTTTATGTATTTTATAAGAATTCACACTCATAGCTTGTATTACTGAAAGAATATATACTTAGAAGAAAACTTATTGGCTGAAGAGCAAAAAAGGTGTACCAAAAGTTCCCAGGGGAGCAATTCATTATCAATTCAGTGGTTATTAAACAAGCTGTCCAAAAATATGCTAACATTTACCCCATCTTTTTTGATCATGACAAAGCCCTTGACTCAGTTCCACACTCATGACTTAGGTATATACTGCAAATGAATAAAGTAATTCCATGCACAGAATGTTAGAGTAACTGAAGTCATGGACATTAAATTATTTAAAACACACCGTCAATGCAATAAGGTCAAGTACAATTGTTATGAAATGTTGTATTTTCTAAGAGGTTGATTTAAGTTTGCTAAAATTCTGCCAAACCTTAAACCTACTATCATCGATAAACTAAATTGAATATGTCTTTCAAATCAAAGAAGTTGTGCCCGATGGGTTAAAAATTTGCAAAAGTACTTTTTGGACAAACAGATACTTTACAAAATAACAGTGAAGGTGGTTAATCTCATATGCTATTGAATTTTTCAAGTGTGACTAGAAGTGATTTATATCTGTATGGAGCCAATTAAAACCAAGAGTGGAATCAAAAGGCTCTCCTTGGGTAAAATCCACATGAACTCAGCCAACAATTTGTCAATGAAGCAGAATCTAACAGATTGAGAAGCAGATTATTTCCACCATAAATCACAGGCAAATTATTAGTTGTGTGACCCTGGGCAAGTCACCGTCTCTCCTCAATTTTCTCATCTATGTAGTGGGTAAAATATGAACACCTACCTTCTAGGGTTGTGAAAATCAAAGGAGAATATGTATGTAAAGTACTTGGTTTGCAAAACAATATTAAATATTGTTATTGTCCTGGTTTTTTAGTCCTGTCTCCAATTGATTGCTCTTTTGCTCTTTTGTTTTTGAAGATGTTTAGAATTAACTTCCCCCTGAGGACTGCTTTGGCTGCATGTTCTCTTGTCATTGGATTTGTTGACATTTTCTATTGTTTCTTTGATCCATATATTCTTTAGGATTAAATTCTGTCACATAACTCACATAAACTCAAATTCCTTCCTCCACGGTCTTCTTCATCCTTGTCTCACTCTCAGTTGGCCAAGGCAAACCCGTCTACATGGTGCGATCCCATTCAGTTCAGTGTTCTCCAGCAGACTGCCCCTCCCCTCTCTCAGATCCTTTGTCTCACTCACTAATCTTCAGTCTCTCTCTGGCTACTTCCCTGCTGCTTACAAACACAGCCACATCTTCTTTATCTTTAAAGGACTCTCCCTTGATCTGTCCCTCCTTGCTAACTTTCTTGACTAAACTTGAAAAGGCCTTCCCCAACTGTTGCCTCCATTTTCTTTCCTCTCTCTTTTTAATTCTCTGCCTTCTGGGTTCTAACCTCATTCAACTGAAATTGCTCTCTCCAAAGATACCAATGATTTCTTAGTTGCTAAATCAAATGACCTTTTTTTCAGTCAGACTTGATCATCCACTTCTGCATATTCTCTTTTCTTTTGAGTTCTATTTCCACCTCTGACCACTCATTCTTAGTCTCCTTTCCTTGATATTCATTCAAGTCCCACTAACCACAGGTGTTCACCAGGCTCTCTCCTGGGCCCTCTTCTTTCTCCCTCTCTCCTGGTGATTGGTGTTCTCATCAACTCCATGATCCAGTTATTATCTTTATGCCGGTGATTCCCAGATCTCTCTCTTCTTAACCTCTCTCCAGATCTGGAACCTGAAATATCCAACTGCGTATTGGATATCATGAACTGGATGTACCATAGACATCCTAAACTCAGCATTTCCAAAACTGAATTCATTATCTTTTGCCCTACCTTGCCCCTTACTGTTGAAGATACCACCAGCTTCTTAATCATTCTAGGTCATTCACTTTAGTGTCATTTTTTACTCCTCCTACTCTCTCATACCATCACCAACACCATATCAAATCTGTTGCCAAATCTTGTCGATCCTCCCTTTGCGAAATCCCTCTATAACCCCTTCTCCCCACCCCCAGCTGCCATTGGAGTGGCCCTCAGCTCCTCACCACCTGGATGGTCCTGCTCACCCTGCCTCAAGTCTTTCCTACTTCAATCCATTCTCCACTTAGCTATCATAGTGGCCCTCCTGAAGCACAGATCTGACTCTCTGTCCCTCTCTCCTTCTCTCCCTCCCTCTCTCCCCCTCTTTCCCCTTCTCTCTCCCTCCCTCCCCCCCCCCACATACATACGCACATTCAATAGGCTCTGGTGATTCCCTGTTACATACCAGATTAAATTTAAAACCCTCTGTTTGGCTTTTAAAGTCTTTCTTAACATAGCTGTCTTGTCCTTTTCCACTTTTCTTGCACCTTATCATCCTCCATACACATTTCAATCCAGTGACACAGGCTCTCCTGCTGCTCCCCTAACACAGTGTATTTTCACTGTCTGTCCCCATGACTGGAATTCTCTGTCTCGTGTCTAGCTTCCCTAGGCTTCCTACAAGTCTCCAGTGAAGTTCTGTCTTCAACAAGAAAACTTTTCCAACCCACCTTGTTGCTAGTGCTTTCCCTTGGAGATCATCTCCAATTTATCCATTAAATTTCTTGTTTGTACCCAGTTGTTTGCAAGTTTTCTTTCCAATTTTATTGTAAGATCCTTGAAGGCAGGGATTGTTTTCGCCTTTTTGTCCCCTGCCTGATACACAGTAGGTTGTAACCAATACTTGTTGACTTCACTTGGAATTATTTAATCCCCATTTAAGTTTGAATCTTTTCTTCAGGTCAGTCAGGAAACCTTGAAGTTCTTCCTTTGTGCCAGGCCTTGTGAGTCATTGCTGGGAAGGCAAAGGACAGTGCCTTGATCTCAAGGACCTCACAGGATAGCTGGGGAGACAGCAAACCAACAACGTCCACAAACTATAGAAAGGACAAATTGGAAGTGATCAACAGGAGCGGGGACAAGAGTTAAAGGGGGTCAGGAAAGACTTTTTTAGAAGATGGGACTTAGCTGGAACTTGAAGTAAATCTGGTGGAAATGAGGACAGGAAACTTTTTTATGTCTGTGTGCGTGGGGGACAGCCAGTGAACATGCCCAGATTTGGGAGTTGAATCTCTTGGTCAAAGAACAGCAAAGAGGCCAGTGTCACTGAATCACAAAGTATGTTTGGGGTAGGGGAGAGGGGAGAAGTAGTTTAGAGGAGGGGCAGTACAGATATAAAGCATAAGAAGACTGGAAAAGTAAGAGGAGCCCAGGTTATGAAGGTCTTTGGATGCCAGACAGGATTTTATATTTAATCTTGAAAGTGATAGGGAAGCACTGTAATTTACTGAATAAAGGATGACATGGTCACACCTGTGCTTTAGGAAGGTCACTTTGACAGTTGAATGAAGGATTGACTGTAGCAAGGAGAGAACCAAAAGGCTATTGTGGGGTGAGGTGATGAAGGGCTATGCCAGGGTGGTGGCAGTGTCAGAGGAGAGAAGAGGACATAGAGGAGGGATGTTTTAAGTTAGAAATGACAGGACTTGACAATTGATTGGGTATGAGATATGAAAGAGAGTGAGGAATCAAAGATAACACCTAAGTTACGAGCCTGAATGGCTGGGAGAATGATGCTGCCCAGGACAATGATAGGCAGGTTTTGTACGGACAGGGTGTTTTGGGGGAAAAGATAATGAGTTCAGTTTGAAACATGTTTAGTTTTAGACATCTGTGAGAAAAACAGTTTAAGATATCCAGTAGACAGAGATGAGAGACTGGAGGTCAGCAGAGAGGTTAAGGCTGCATGAGTAGATTTGAGAATCATCAGTATAAAGATGAAAATGGGAACTGATAGGATCACTAAGTTGAAATAGTATAGAGGGAGAACAGAAGAGGGCCCTGGACAGAGTCCTGTGGGACATCTATGAATGAAGATCCTATGAAGTAGAGTGAGAAATATTGGTCAGATAGGTAGGAAGAGAACCAGGAGGGAACGAATGTCATGAAAACCCAGATAGGAAACTATCCAGAAGAGGGTAACTGACAGTGTCAAAGACTCCAGGGAAGTCAAGAAAGATGAGGATTGATAAAAGACCATAAGATTTGGCAACTAAAAGATTTTTTATTACTTTGGAGAAAGCGATTTCATTTAAATACTGAGGTGAGAAGTCAGGCTATAGAAAGAGGAGAGTGAAAGGAAAGGACATGGTAGTACCTGTAGTAGACACCACTGTAAAGAAGTTCAGCCCCAAAAGGGAAGAAAGATATGGAATGAAGATAACTGGTGGGGATGGATGGATCAAGTGAGGGATCTTTGAGAACAGGAATGTCATGGGCACCTAGACAGTAGGGAAGTCCGCCACTAAACAGGGAGAGGGAGCAGCCTGCTAGAGAAAATGAGAATAATTGCACATGTAAATGGATTTTGCCTTGGCAAGGAGAAGGGTCACTTCTTTGTGAGATGGATGAAGGAGATAGTAGCAGAAGGTATCAAGGGGATTAGATGAGGAAGAAGGGAGAAGAGGAAGTTTTAGACAAAAGGCTTCATTTTTTTTTTCAGTAGAATATTAGGCAAGACTTTCAGCTGAGATAGTAAAGCTGAAGAACCATGAGAGGTCTGAGGAGGATTGAAATGGTTTTGTGAGTGATGAGTGGGATAGTGAGGTAATTAAGGAAGTATAAAATAGACTTTATTGATTACAATTTTATTGTGTTGTGGTCAGTAAAGAAAGTGTTTAATATTTCTTCTTTTCTGAATTTGTTAAGAGGTGCCCTGGCTCATAATCAGTTTTTGTAAATGTGAAGCATATAATTGAGAAATATGAATATTCCTTTCTATTTCCATTCATTAATTGCCAGAGATCTGTTATATCTGACTTTAGTGAAATTCTATTCAAGTCTGTAACATCTCATTTATCTTTTTGTTAGACTTATTTGGGGTGTAAAAGGGACACATTGATGTCCCTAATAATTACACTTTTACTTTCTATTTTTCCCTATAATTTAGTTAACTTTTCATTCAAGTACTTAAATTCCATGGCATTTGATACATACATGTGTGTATGTGTGTATATTGTTATGAAATATCAATAGCATTTCCTTATCTATGGTACCCTTAAGCATAATGTTTTCCTTACTTACCTCTTAACCATGATGTCATCTTTTCTGAGACTGTTTTCTATGCTTGCTTTTTTAAATTCACCTAAAGCAGAATAGGTTCTGCTAGAGTCCTATGCTTTAGCCTTCAGTGACTTTTATTTGGTTTACATATTTTTTAAAAATAGCATATTATTTGATTATACTTCCTTATCTGTTTTGCTACTGTCATGTATATTAAAATGTGGAGATCTAGTGGAAGAAATAGAAATTATGTGGGAACAAGATGAGGTACATGTCATTCTTGTTGTCCTATGTGCTACTGAATTTGTCCCAAAGATGATTTCTCTAAGTCCAGAGAAGATGAGCTTGCGTCTCAGTACTTTCCTTCAGCTTTTAAAATCAACAATTTTATCTGTATACTCAATAGTTCACCAAACAATAAATATAATTAAAGAGCATTATTAGCTGTAGTGGTCCCGAGACCATTCCTATCTAAATTCCATTCAAAATAATAAATGAGAATGAAACAAAGTTTCACACTATCTGAAAGGTTTCAGTGTGCTTTCATCACAGCAGTCCTATGAGGTCTTAAGTAGTATAAGTACTATTATTCTTGTTTTATATATAAGGAAACTGAGTTAAATGGCCTGCTTAGAGCAGCTCAAAAAGCAGGTCTTCCAATTCCAAGTTTAACACTATTTCTAATATGCTTGCTTTGAAAGACATGGGAGCTATCCATTTGTCTCTAGCTTTTAGTGTCAGGGGTTTTGGAACTCAAAATAGTCTAGCAAAAGATAGTGGCTTTGTTTGGCAAAAATGGTTTTGGTTTCTTCAATATTCTTGTTCCTAATTTTTGATATATTCTTGGCTGACTTATGCCATGAACAATTTCTCCTTTTGAATGTTGGTAAATTGCTTTCAAATTTCTTAGGCGTGTTCCTTGGCTCTAGGAAGTTGTTTGGTTTTTTTTTCTAATTTAAATGAACTGTGTCTATAAAGAATCAACTTCTTGAATGATGATTCTCAAATGATTTAAAGGTATTTTGCTTTAGTCATAAGGAAGAACAATGGCACTACATTTAATACCACCTGAGAACCAAATTGAACTCTGTATGGAGCTTTGGGGAGCTGTAAAGAAATCAAATTTCAAGGTTCACTTCTAATAACATTTCCATATCCAGAAATCCTTCCATACAGGTTGAGGGTTCTTAGCAAATATATAATTTCATATTTCTATCATGAAATGGCAGTCAAAGTACCAAATTTCAAAATAATATATGGGAATTCTGGTCCTAACCTAATTTTAGTTGATTTATAGAAAGAATGGCATATACTGAAATATTGAAAAAAATATGGTTTGAGTTAATGAATCCTTTTTTTTCCTGACAGGTTTGCAGATTTTATCAGAGGCATGTTGAAGCTAATCCTTCTGTTATTGTTTTCTGGAGCTACTCTCTCATCAACTTGGTTCACTCTGACCTGCTTGAACAGCATTACTCACCTGCCTTTAACTACAGGTACATACGAGTCCTTTTGGACTCTGGACAAGTTTTTCTCATTTCATGTTATGCTATGTACCCATGGACTGCGCAGTGATTTCTGCTGTCATGTAGATGATTTTTGATCCTGTAAAACTTGAAAATGAGAGTTGTGTCATTGGGTAATCATCACACTGCCCTCTCATCTGAAAGACCCCAAACACCAAGTTTAGTTTTCACCAGGAATCTGAAGCTGGTTTTTTTTTTTTCAGTAAGGATTTTGAATTAGGTAAGTGGTAGGTAAGCTGAGCTTATTATACCAGGAAATATCTCTTCTATTTAGAAATCGTAAGAGAATATAGATGGGTAAATAGAACATTTATTAATAATAATAATAGCTGTTATTTATATAATGTGTTATGGGTTTGCAACACATTTTTCAAATATTATTTCATTTTATACTCTCAACCTGAGAAAATGTTACTATTATTAACTCCCATTTTACAGACAAGGAAACTTGAGTCATGTAGCAGTTAAATGATTTACTCAAGGTCACATAGCTAGTAAATGTCTGAGGCCAGATTTGAACTTGGGTCTTCCTGAATCCTGATCTCACGTTCTGTCTATTGAATCATCTACCTGCCTTACTATATGCCAGGCACTATGCAAGCAAGACAGCCCCCACCTTCCAGGAGCTTATTTACATCCTTCTTGTTGTTGTTGGGGAGAAAGGCAACCCATAAAAGGAAACTAAAAAGGGGCAGGAGAGAAAGGGTGGAGGCAGGGAGGCAGATGAGAAGGAGTATTTCCAAGGAAATCCAGTAGTGGGGAGAGAAAAGCATGCATGTTGAGGGTCTTTACTAAAATGGTGGTCCTGAAGGATCCGCTCACACCAGATAAAAACCCTTGTTCTACTTAGGCCCACATACTATTCTGTGACATTGTTGATAAACAACCTCAATCTACGTTTGAGAATTCGTGCTTCACCTTTATGTGATACCGGGTGTTACATTTCCTTAGATTTAGAATATGGCATGGCATACTACTGGGAGATTTTTTGGACCAGACCTGTGATTTCATTTATATAGCATACTTATGGTGAGCAATACAGATGGGCACCTCCTCTTCAATTTCATTCTTAGAGATATGCCTCAGGCACTCAGAGATTCAATGACTTTGTCACACAGCCAGTTATGTGTCAGAGAGTTAGGACTTGAATTCAGGTCCTCCTGACCCTGGGGTTGGGGCTCTGGCCACTGCACTTTCTACTCCTTCTTGGTTTACTTGACCAAGATTATTTGGTATATCTGTGTCATAACAAGAAAATGGAACCTAGGACGTTTTAAATAAATACATTTCAGCTAATTCCTGTACATTTGACAGTCCTGACATTTGCAGACTTTTTGTGCATTTCATTTTACTTTTCCGTCTAAAAGAAACTCCAAATTTTAATTAGTCAAAAATGATTGCCTCAGCAGTTCAAAACAGAAGTTTGTGCAAGTTCTTAATTCTTTGCTGAGCTGCACTGCTGTTGTCGACTATTAATAGGAAACATTTATAGGCATCTTTTTTTTGTTTTGAAGTTTTAATTTTTTCTGATCTGAGACAGTATACTAGAGAAACCAGTTATAAGGTTGCCAGGATAGTCTTCTGAGTAGAAAGAAGGAAATGGATGCCAAAGTTGTAGGAACTAAATTAGACAGGACTCAGCAACTGGTTAGATATGAGACAATGAGGCCCAGAGAGCTTCAGAGACTTTGAAGTATCAGACCTGTGAGACGGATGGTAATCCAAGCATCAACAGAAACAGGTTGAGAGGTCACTTGAACAGAGGAAAGTGTGCCAAATGTGGAGCACCTGGGCTCAAGTGTAAACCTTGGCTCTGATACATACTATCTAGGTGATTTTTGACAAACCACTTAACTGCTTTGGGCCTTAGTTTTCTGATCTGTAGAACTGAGATTGAACTCTCTTCAGTTCTTCTAGCTCTGGATCCTAAATTTGGAGGAGTGAATTTAGTCAGAAAGATGATAAGTTCTGTTTCAGATGTATTCAGAGTGCTAGATGTGGAGCAGAAATGTCTCACTTTAAACACTGGCGCTCTGCCCCTTACTTCCTGAGTGAATTCTGAAAGTCTCTGAAGCTCTCTGGGCCTCCTTTTCCTCATATTTAAAACTGAGAGGGTTGGACAGGATGATCTCTAAGATACTTCCCAAGGTCTGTATCCATGTTCCTAGGAGATAGAAAAGGATGTGCAGCAGCACTTAGCGATACAGGACTGAAATTCTGGAGGGTTTTGTGTAGATTTGAGTCATCAGTATAGAGACTGTTGAATCCATTGATAGAAATAAGATCTATAAGGGAAAGAGTATAGTGGAGAGAAGGCCTCCCAAAAGGCTCTAGAGAAAACCCATAGTTAGGAATAAGAAATAAATGATGAGTCAGTAAAAACTAATAAAGGTCAAACAGGTAAGAGACTCAGAATAGAGCAGTGCCACAGCAGTGTCCTTTGCAGTCTAGCTTCTGAGCTCATGACTGAAACAAAAGTACTGTCTTCAAAATTAACAAGGATTTCGTCAAGTTTGATGGCCTTTTCTAACTCCTTGTCCTTCTCCACCTCTTTGCTGCATTGGACACCATTGACTGGCCTCCCTTTTGGACGGTCTCTCTTGTCCAGGTTTTCTTCGTTGGCCTCTCACTTGGCTCTCTCCTGTTTTCCATCTCCTTTTTCTGGTTTATCCATATCATACCCCTTAACTTTGGGTGTTTCCCAAGCTTCTGTCCTAGGCCTGCTTCTCCTTCTATACTCTTAGTAACCTCATCAACTCCTATGAGTTTAATTATGATCTTCCAAATGCAAATGACTCAACGGTCTCTATAATTCAGCCTAAGTCTCTCTTCTGATAATCAGTTCTATACCAGCAGTTGCCTGTTGGACACTTCAAATTAAATGTCCTTGTGACCTCTCAAACTCATTATATCCAAACTAAACTAATCTTTCCCTCTGTACCCTCTTCCACATTTGACTCTTTCCAAAGTATCATTATGTTTCCTACCTCCCAGATATATAACCTCTCTGTTATCCGTAACTCCTTATTTTCCCTCCCCACATAATCGCTTGCCAAGTCTTGGCATATATACCTTCACATATCTTGCATCTTACCCCATCAAACAGCTACAGCCTTAGCTCAGACCCTCATCATCTCTCACATAGATCATTGCACCAGCCTCCTAATTGGCCTCCCTGCATCATGTCTCTGCATTCCAGTCAGTCCTCCATGTTGCTGCCAGAATGATTTTTCTAGTGCATATATGGTCATGCTATTACTTTCCTCAATCAAATCTTGTGACTTCTATATCTAGAATACAACATAAATTCTTCCCCTTTAGCTTTTAGAATTCCTCACAGCATGACCCCCGGTGATCATTCCAGGCACAGTGGACTTTTCTCTCTCTCTTTTCCTCATCTCACACAGGATACTCCATTTCCCATCTTCATGTCCTTATACTGGCTCTCCTCCATTCCCTCTTTACTTCTGTCTCTTAGAAATCATCTTCATTCTTCAGGATGTAACTCAAATCCCACCTTTATTGATTCGTCTTCCCTTCAGCTGCCAGTGCTCTCCCACCTAAACTGTTTCACTGTTTATATTTATTTGTATTTTTCTTTTTGTATTTATTCTGTACATGCTTATACATGTACTTACTATCTCTCCTCCATTAGAATATAGGCTCCTTGATAGAAAGGATTGTTTAATTTTGAGTTTGTATTCCTAGCACCTCGCACAGTGCTCAGCATTTGGTAAGCTCTTAATAAATGTGTATCAAAACACTGTAACAATAAAATGATTTTGAAAGAGTTCAGACTTTTGGTCAACATGAAGAGTAGGTCTTTTGCCCTTGAGCAGATGACAGCTTTTGATCTCAGAGATTGGGGGATCAGGAAGTGGAAGCTTGTTAGCAGTGGAGTGGGAGAAATGCCAAGTGATTAGAGATATCATACTCCCTGAGGCCCCATGAAGGCCACCGCACTACAGAAGTGTAGAGACATTGCATATTTTCTCTTTAGATATTGGGGAGCTTTGGGTCGAGATAGTGGGCAGTTTGGTTGGGCTTCTGGGTTATTCAATACCGGGTGGTTGAATCTCCAAGAGTTGTACTGAACTCATATGTAACCACATCCTCATCCAAGAAAATAGGTGATGCTCATTCAGAAGATATCCTGCCTCAACATTAGGGGGAAGGAAAGGAGGGGGCTGAGTCAGAGTGTAAAAGACGGTGCTGACTGCCTGAGAAGGAGGTGGAACCAGGTCTGTGTTTATACAAAACAAATGAATTGAACATGATACTTTTTTTTATTGTAAATGTACTTGTGATTTATGAACTATGAAATTTGATGCAATCACACTGAAGTTATGGAACCTTGAAACATCCTGGATTTTATTCAAATCTGTTAAAAATTATATTGGAATACGTGTGTGTGTGTGTGTGTATGAAACCTTTTTTTCAAGGTAGTTTAACCACAAATCAAAGTTAAGGCCTATCTTAAGGTCTACTTAAATGGCACCCCAAATTTTACTTAAGTTCAAATCTTTTCAGTAATTTTTAAGTCTAGGAGTATGGCGAAGAGTAAAAGCAGTAGTTATCCTTTTATCGGCAGCCATCAGAGCTCTTCAAGGTCAAGGAAAGTCTTTCTTAAGCTCCAAAGGTAACTACTGCCTAGTCCTTGGAATTTTTTGACTAGTTTGAAAATTATATTATGAGTACTGAAGAGAAACGAGGTGGGGAGGAAATAATATATGTAGATAAGCAAATATAAAATATGTGTAAACGCAAAAAGTAATTTCCATGGATAAGGACAGTATAGAGAAATAGAGAGCTAGGAACCAGGAGGACGTGGATATGGTCCTGCCTTGGACACATACATACTAGTTATGTGACAGTCAGCCCAGTACTGTGAAAGAAGCCTGTCAAGCCCTGGAACTGGTTTTGCTGAATGTTTTTATTAGTGATCTGGACATGACAGTGCTGTGTGACATTGAAGAGAGCTGTTTCAGTTCTGTGATGACATCAGAACTCTTGACCTGGAAACCTGTCTGCTAGACATATATACCCAAAGAGATCTGTGATAAAGAGAAAGCTCTCCTACAGATCAAAGTATTTATATCACTACTTTTTGTAGTAACAGAGAACCAGAAACAAAGTGATGCCCATTGATTGGGGAATGGCCACACAAGTTGTGCATAAATAGAAAGGACAATTACTGTGCTGTAAGAAAGGATGGATATGAAAAAAAATAGAAGCATAAGAAAACTGATGCAAAGTAAGCAGAACTAGTAGAACAATATGCATAATGACTTGATCCTGTATTTTATATTTGATTTTATACTGTAGCAATACTCTGTCATAACTGAAGCCCCTTCTCTGAGGTTTGAATAGGGAAGCTTTCATGTGCTAAAATTCAGCCTCCCCAACTCTGAATAGAAATGCCAAGGATACTACTGCTATTATTTAAAGAAAAATTCTGTTCTTAATACTCTCATAAAACACTGTCTCAACAGTTCTTCCGAACTTTGTGGAGTGTCCCTGAGAAACTAGGGCAGCCTGACTTTGTGCCATCTTTAACAACTAAGGGGATCTTATCTAATTCCCCAGTCACCAGTAAGTCTGCCCTTATCAGGGACCTCAGTATTTAGGACCTGTTAATTTGCAAAAGCATTCCTTAGAGATAGGGAGATGTGATCCTTACAGCATGTGGGACCTAGATCCACATCCTAGCCAATTAGATGATTTCTGTTCTCTTTTGTTCTTTGCTTATAAAAAAATGTATTACACCCTTAATTTGGGTTCTCTTGAGCAGAGGCAGGGCCATTAGACCTAGCCTTTGTTATCAGGTCACATGCCCCTCATAATAAATTATATCTAGTGTGGAGATTTGCCTCAGTTTACCCCTTTTGTTAAATTCCAGTTGAGGCAAATTTAACAACGTAAATGCAAAGAAAATGGTGTTTTCAGGTTTTAAAAACACCATCATAGTGTAGTCCTCAAGTTAACTATCTAATTAAAGTAGTCACAATAGGGCCAGATTTAAATTAAACCAAATCATTGCTTCAATAATAGTTAAAAATCACCCATTAAATTCAGTTGACTCAGTACTGCCTCGACACAAAACTTTCAAAAAGACACTAGTACTGAAGTCCCAAAAGTGTGAAAGCTGAAGCTCAGCATATGTTTGGAATAGAGAATCAGGAGAATCTGGGTTCCGATTCTACCTCAAACACTGCTCCAGCTACCCCCAACTGGGGGAGCCTAGGGTAAGCCATTTAACCTCTTTCAGCCTCGATTACCTCATCTGTAAAATGGGGACAATGATAGCACTTACCTCACAGGGTTGTTGTGAGGATGGAATGAAATAGTGTTTACAAAACACTCTGTAATTCTTAGAGCCCCATGTAAATGTTAGCTCTTATTAATACTGCTTATTGAACCCTTTCAGAGTAAGTAATAATCATTGTCATTATCAATTATTATCCTTTTTCTGTAGCCTTGGGAGTTTACAAAGTGATTTCCTCAGCGTAATGGTAAGGTAGATCATGCAAGGTGTGATGAGGAAATTAACATATAGTGAAGCAGTGACATCCTCTGGCAAGCTTCTGGTGGCCCCATAGAGAGAAGAAAGGAGAGAGGGAGAGAGAGACAGAGAGAGAGAGATCATGTGATTGATTTGAGCAGGAATCCAGCTTCAGGGGCTTCCTGGCTGTGTTCCTGGGCATAGCCCTCACAGCTTCTGTTTTCTCCTCTGAAAATAGGGATAATGATAGCACCTACCACCCAGGATTATAAAGACCCAATGAGATACTTGGAAGGTGCTTTTTGAAAACTTCAAAGTGCTCTAGAAATGTTAGCTATCATCATCATTATTGTGCATGATCACATTGCCATTAAGTAGAGGAGTTTGGATTGGAACTCAGGTCTTCACACTCCAAGCCCAACAATCTTTTATCTCAAACTGATCCTTAAACTAATCGTCTTTAACTTTCACAAATAACTCTCTGGCAACTCTTTTATACTGAAAACGTAAAAGAACTCATGAGTATGTTAAAACTTATTATAAAACCTTTCTTTAAAGATCACTTGAACCCAAATGCTATATAATTAGAAGCTTATAATTCCATAAGTGACATAAACTTTAAGCTTTTAACATGTTTTAACTTAATGCCATTTTAATAGAGGGATTCGAATTTTAAAAAACTATTTTTTCCAAGAAACCTTTGTTGTATCAACATGACAATAAGAATGCAGTTTGGGACAGAATCAGAAGACTACAGAAATGAAGGCAGAATGTTAAATAAAACCAAGACTGAAATAAAATAAGAGATTTGGTGTAGAAAGTTACAGATGACCACAAAATTTCTGGATTCGTCTGTGAATAAAAATGAATCTATTTTTGGTCTGTTTCATAGATAAGTCATTCCTGAGAGTTTTTATCTCAACTGTCAGTCGCCTGGAAGAATGGCTGAGCCTGGGCTCCTTGTGTTCTGAGAGCTTTCAGTAAATACCAATTATTGTTAATGAAAATAATAATAGACTACCTTTTAATATTCACCACTAACTAGATGAAGGAAGCAAAAGACACATTTTAATGTGACTTGATGAAAAATCAACAAATCTGTAAAGTCAACAGGCAATCCCTGTGTCATGAGACTTAACGTGAAAATCAGATTTGTTACAAGAGAAATGCACATGCATGTGGAATTGGAAGGGTTCATAGTCCTTCCAGGAGTTTGCATATTTATGACAGTACAACAAAAGGAGGAGAAAACAGGAAGAGAGAGGTGGCATGGGAGGGGAAAGGTGAAGTACAGGTAGGGATAAAGGACAAAACCCTCCCCACAGGGGAGGAGCAAGCTGGTAGCAAAAACATTCTATTCCCTTGGGAACGGATAGAAAGGTCTGCTTATCTACAAAGAACTCCAGCAAGTGGCACAAGCATTTTTCCTAGCCTGGCACAGATTGACTGGCACCTGTCTTGCCTCTCGTAGACACACAGGGAATCCAGTTTAGGGTGCAAACAGCAAATTAGGTCTGCTGGTGGGGCTTCATCCTTGGCATATTCAGGGCCTCCTGCATCCTCTGGTTCTAGTGTTTCTGGAAAATATCAAAAAGACAAGTTCAGGGGACCCCTTAACAGTAAGTAGCTGTCTTAATTCCTTTTAAGCAATAGACATTTTGTATAAGGAGACTTACTAATTACTTAGACTAATATGGACCTTTGAGTCTCTTTTTACTGTCCCTGGCAAATTCATATTTCCTTTAAACAAGAGTAATTTTCATTGTTATCAGGAAACTATTTAAAGCCTTTTTTTCCTTCTTTTTTCATAGCAGATTAATGGCCTGTGTATATCTTAAAAGGATATATGTGGAAAATATATGCGAATCATAACTACTGACATGAGAAATTAGTTAAAATTCAGTAATACCATTTCGTCATGCCATCAAAGAGATCTAATTTAAGCAATGTGTACCTACTCCTGCTGCTGGCAATTTAAAATTCTTGGTGCTAGAATTGCTTTGCAGGGCATCATCTTGGCTTATATGTTAGTGCCGTTAACCAAAGTTATTTTCAATGGGAGATAGATGTGGCCAATTTAAAAATACAGATGTTTATTTCTTAGAAAGTCATTGATAAAAGTTATTCACTGTACTTGAGAAGTGATTATTGAACCATATTACCTACAGATAATTTTCTGCCAAATAAAATGGTCAAATTTGTCTGCTCACATTAAAAATGTTTTAAAATACTAATGCTTTAGAATGGAATTTCCCAAAATAAAATTGTCAGCTTTTAACAAACATAATAGCATATAGGTCAGTTATTTTGAGATTCTTTAAGTAATTCAGTTTACTCGGGTATTATAGGGTAGGTTTATAATTGTCTAGGCATGAGTGTAGAAGAAAAAGTCCTGGAAGAGGTTACAGTTGACCACCTACTAAATATGGATCAGAGTTAGAATTATACTGCAAAACTGTTTGACATATCTTCATAGTGGGATGGTTTACAGTGTTGGACATACAAAGACTAGAAAGTAATTCTCCCACTACATTTTGCTTCCATTAATCAGTTTTGGTAAATGATACTTTCAGAAGATGTAGAAAAACTGTTGAGAATTCAGAGAAAAAACACAAATGAAATGCAAGGAACAGGAAGTGATGTGAATAAAGTTTAAAGGAACTAATGATGTTTGACATTGTGAAGAAATTTCCTGTCTTTGAGTTCAGTATATGGATGACTTCTTCCAGAGTAAACTGCTTACTTATTACTCATATTTGTGAATAAATAAGCAAGAGAAGATGAGCTTAAGAGGAGAAATTTTAGTAGGACTTTCGAAGTAATTTTTTAACTATCAAGGCAATGAAACACTAGAATAAACGCTGTTGCTGGAGATCTTCAAGAGAAGAATTGAGTCTTCAAACAAAAAGTGATATTTAAATGCAAAAGGAAAACTAGACCAGATGAACTGTCAGCATCTCTTCCAGCCCTATTATTCTGTGATTTAATAATAAATTGCATTTTCCGGGGTTGTAAATGTTGCTTTGGGGCATGAAAAATATGAATAAGTTCAGACTCATTAATTCTGATTTCACAATCAGTCTTTAACTCCATGTCTACTAACACTGAGGATTATTAGCTGTGCTTCATTTCTATAAGATAATTAATTTTCTTTCTAGGGATAAGGGCCTGTAAACATAATTATCAACCTTTCCTAGAGTAGACCATGACAGCCAAGAAGATGAGCAAAGGGGTATAAGCAAATTATTATTACACATAACACAAAATAACAGAAATAATTTTCTACCAAAATACCTCCATCATTTTCTGTAAGCTTCATTTTATGTGCTACTTACTTTATTAATATGAAATAGTTTCTATTAAAGAACAAAACAGCTGACTTTCAAATTGAAGAAAATGTGGGGCTGCAAGATAATGATATACAAATATAAACATCATTATAAAAACACATGGGAAAAAATATGTGAGTGTATTTGGTCCGTTTTGCTCTCAACATCTCTTAATTATGCAGATTCCCTTTTAAAATTGCTTTCATTATAATGTCAAATTTACCTTAAAAGATTTGGAAATTTTTTTAGTAAATCCAGTTTAATCATTTCCACTAATGTTCGTAATGTTATCACAAGAAGTCAGTCAACGAATAAAGGAATGAAAGTTTATCCAATATATTATTTTATGTAGTGTATTAATATGAATATGCCCTTGAAGAAAATTCTTTAATTATAATCACTAAAATAATTTGTAATGAAATTTGTTATGTTACTTCACAATGTCCATAGTTTAAGAACACTTTAAGCCAACTGCCTTGCTACTTCTGTAGTTGTAGCATTTTTTAATTTATTAACTTAATTTTTCAACATTCATTCCCACAAAATTTTGAGTTCCAAATTTTCTTCCCATCTCTCCCCTCCTCCCACCCCAAAACACCTTGCATTCTGATTTCCCCTTCCACCAATGTGCCCTCCCTTCTAACACCCCTCCCTTCCCTTATCCGCATCTTCTCTCTTGTCCTGTAGGGCAAGATCAATTTCTATACTCCTTTACCTATATCTCTTATTTTCCAGTTGTATGCAAAAAACAGTTCTCAACATTTGTTCCTAAAACTTTGAGTTCCAACTTCTCTTCCTTCCCCGCTCCCCAACCATCCCCACTGATAAGGCAGTCAATTCAGTATAGGCTATATATATGTAGTTTTGTAATTGACTTCCATGATAGTTATGTTGTGTAAGACTAACTGCATTTCCCTCCATCCTATCCTGTCCCCCATTTCTTCTGTTCTCTCTTTCAACCTTGCCCCTCCCCAAGAATGTTTACTTCTAACTGGTCCCTCCTCCCATTTGCCCTCCTTTCCATCATCCCCCCCCCCACGCTGCTCATCCCCTTCTCCCCCACTTTCCTGTAGTGTAAGGTATTATTCCATACCTAATAGTGTGTACATGTTGTTCCTCCACCTGTCTAACTTGATTTTCAAAATCCTTTTTGAGCTCTTCCATGGCCTGAACCCATTGGATATCTATTTCGGATGTTTGGGGTACAGAGGCCCCAACCTCCACATCTTTCCCTGATGGTAAGCGTTGTTCCTCGTCATCAGAAATGAAAGGTGGGAAAGGTTCCCCAAGAAAATAGCTTTCTATGGTCTTATTTTTCTTCCCTTTTCTGGGCATTTTCCCAGCCAGTTACTTGACTTCTGAGATTCCTCTCCACCCCCGCCTAGATCCGCCCAGCTAGTGCTTGGGGTCTGAGATTCAAATGCTGCTCCCCAGCCTCAGGGCTTTGAGGTGCAGGGGCAGCTGCTATTCAATGTGAGCTTAAGTTCTGGTGCTCAGGTAGGGGCAGGGCCACCTCCCAGGCTCAGTTCCCTCAGGGGGTTTATGCCGAGAACTTTGGTAATGGCCCTGAGCTCCTGCCTGCTGTTCCGGGAGTCTCTGGCTGCCACTGCCTCTGCCGCTCCCTTTGCCACCACCTCCCGGAGGGGCCCAAGTCATGGAGACACCCAGCTCCCCTCTTGGCCAGCCCAGAAGTCTCTCTCACTGACCTGTGCGCCTGTGGGCAGAGGGACCTTCGTGGCCGCTGGAGATTCCGCCCCTGAAACCTGCTGGGATCTGATGCTCTGGGGGCGCGTGGGCAGGGCAGCGCAGGGGTGGGCTCCGCGTGGGGTAGGCTCCGCATCTGGTGCGCGATGGACCCCTGGGGACGGCTTTCCAGGGCTCTCTGGAACGGAAATCTCTTCCACTGTGTCTCTGCTCCAGAATTTGTAGGGAGTTCTTTTTACAGGAAATTTCTGGGCTGTGGGTTCGGAGCTACCATACAGTGAGTCTTTCTACTCCGCCATCTTGGCTCCTCCCCCTGCATGTTGTTCATTCTTTGAGCCAAATGTGATGAGAGTAAGCTTCGCTTTTCCTCCCTCTCACCTCCCCATTTTTCCCCTCCATTGGAAAAGCTTTTTCTTGCCTTGTTTATGAGAGATAATTTGCCCCATTCCATTTCTCCCTTTCTCCTCCCAATACATTCCTTTCTCATCCCTTAATTTTATTTTTTTAGATATGATCCCTTCCTATTCAGCTCACCCTGTACTCTCTGTCTCTGTGGGGGGGGGGGGGGGGGGGGTTTGTGTAATCCCTCCAATTCCCCAGATGCTGAGAAAAGTTTCAAGAGTTACTAATATTATCTTTCCAGGTAGGAGTGTAAACAGTTCAACTTTAGTAAGTCCCTTGTGATTTGTCTTTCCTGTTTACCTTTTCATGCTTCTCTTGACTCTTGTGTTTGAAAATCAGATTTTCTTTTCAGCTCTGATCTTTTCATCAAGAATGCTTGAAAGTCCTCTATTTCATTGAATGATCATTTTTTTCCCTGATGTATTATACTCAGTTTTGCTGGGTAGGTGATTCTTGGTTTTAGTCCTAGTTTCTTTGACTTCTGGAATATATCGCAGGCCCTTCAGTCCCTTAGTGTAGAAGCTGCTAAATCTTGTGTTATCCTGAGTGTATTTCCACAATACTTGAATTGTTTCTTTCTAGCTTCTCGCAATATTTTTCTCCTTGACCTGGGAACTCTGGAAATTGGCTACAATATTCCTAGGATTTTCTCTTTTTTGGATCTCTTTCAGGCAGTGATTAGTGGATTCTTTCAGTATTATTTTGCCCTCTGGTTCTAGAATATTGGGGCAGTTTTCCTTGATAATTTAATGAAAGATGATGTCTAGACTCTTTTTTTGATATGGCTTTCAAGTGGTCCCATAATTTTTAAATTGTTTCTCCTGGATCTATTTTCCAGGTCAGTTGTTTTTCCAATGAGATGTTTCACATTATCTTCCATTTTTTCATTCTTTTAGTCTTGTTTTGTAATTTCTTGGTTTCTCATAAAGTCATTAGCCTCCATTTGTTCCATTCTAATTTTTAAAGAACGATTTTCTTCAGTGAACTTTTGAACCTCCTTTTCCATTTGGCTAATTCTGCTTTTTAAAGCATTCTTCTCTTCATTGGATTTTTGGACCTCTTTTGCCAATTGAGTTAGCCTGTTTTTAAAGGTGTTATTTTCTTCCGCATTTTTGGGGTCTCCTTTAGCAAGTTGTTGACTTGCTTTTCATGATTTTCTTGCGTCACTCTCATTTCTCTTTCCAATTTTTCCTCCACCTCTCTTACTTGATTTTCAAAATGCTTTTTGAGCTCTTCCATGGCCTGGGACAGTTGAATGATTATTTTGGAGGTTTTGGATGCAGACTTTTATGTCTTTCCCTGATAGCAAACATTGTTCTTTCTCTTCTGAAAGGATGGGAGAGAATACCTATTCACCAAGAAAGTAATCTTCTGTAGTCTTATTTGTTTCCCCTTTTTGGGGCATTTTGCCAACCAGTTACTTGGCTTTTGGGTCCTTTGTCAAGAGTAGGGTATACTCTGGGAGCTTATAAGTTTTCAGTTTCTCCAAGGTGTTACAGTCAAGAGAGAGGAGTTTACTCCCTGGCCTGACTCATGGCTGGGATTCAGATCAGCTGCTCAGTTCCTCCAGGGTCTTTAGGCAGGGTAGGGCCACCACTCAGGCCTGAGGTTCAGATCAGCAACTCAATTCCCCCAGGGGATTTATCCAACAATGGAAGCCAGCCACTACCTGCCAGGCCACCGTAGCCATGACCAGCTGCTGCTGCTGTTGCTGCTGCTGCCAGGGCTGCTGTCTGGAGCTGGGGATAGGGGAGAACCCTGCTCTCTTGTCATGGAGGTAAAAAAGCTCTCTCACTGACCTTTGAAGCTGCCTTTGGCACCTGTGGGTTGGGGGATCTGGGAACCAAACCGCCTGCTGCTGCTACTGGGGATTCTGCCCTGAGACCTGCTCTGGTCCTCCTCCCAGCGCCATACTGCCAAGGCTGGGCTGGACTTTGCTTCACATCCTGGTGTGACGGACCTTTTCCATCTGCCTTCCAGGTCACCCTGGGCTGGAAATCTCCATTCTGTCGTTCTGTGGCTTCTGCTGCTTTAGAATTTGTTGAGTCTTTTTTCACAGGTATTTTATGGGCTGTGGGGGAAGAGCTCGAATATGTTTGTCTTTCTACTCCACCACTTTGGCTCTGCCCCTCCTATAGTTGTAATTTTTTAAAAAGTAAATTGAACAAAGCTCTCTTCTTTTTGTGTGAGATATTTTTAGGTTAAAAAAATTTTTTGTATTTCATTTTCCTTTTTTAATCAACAAAGATATATTTTCAAATATCTCCTCTTTCCACCCCCTCGTTACTGTCATATTAAAATAAAGAAAAACAAAACTCTTGTAACTTACCATTATTATCATTAAGAATAATGAATATTTGAGACCAGGCTGTCATTCTTCCAGGGGGACTATGAATTGGGACATATGCTTATTCATCTCTGTGAATGGTGAGTCTAGCAATTTGGTGGTCATTTATAGGTTTACACCTTCTACACCAAATCTCCTATTTCAGTAGTCTGTCATATTTAAGGTTCTGTCTTTACTTTGGTAGTCTTTTGATTCTGTCCCAAACTGCATTTTTGCTCACAACAATATTGTGCGCTCAAGCAAAACAAATTTCTGTCTTGTTCTGCTCCCTGTGTTCATCACCCCTCCACTGGGAGACAGGTAGTATACTTCGTTGTTGTTCTATAATTGGGGCTGTTCATTGCATTGATCAGAGTTCTGAAGTCTTTCAGTGTTGTTTGTATTTATAGTGCTATATTGTTTAAATTGTTTTCTTGGTTCTACTCACTTTGTTCTGCATTAGTTCATTGCTGGTTATCTCTGAAGCTATCTCTTTATATGTGTTTTTAGAAGTAGGATGCATACTGGATTAGGAGATGTGAAATCTAGTCTTGTCTCTGCTACACTTGACCACCCTGAGCCAGTCTTTTTTCCGCTTTGGGAGTCAGTTTCTTCATTTCTTCAGTTGGAATGGTAAACTGTTCTGTTAGCCTGACAGGATTCATATAATAATCAGATGAGATTATGGATATCAAGTCAAGACAACAAGCATTTATTAAGCCCTAACTATGAATACCAGGCACCATACCAAAATGCTGGAATTACAAATGGAAGAAGAAAGAAAAATAGTCCCAGAAAACAAGACAAAAAGGAAATTGAAAAGGAGGGAAGGATAAAAGATGAAGGTATCTGGCATGGGAACATGATTGAAGAAAATCCAGAGGAGGGTCAGGAGTAAAGCCTAAAGAAGAATAAAGGATAGGGGGCAACTACATTTAAAAATTGAAAACGTTTTACCAGTGCAATATTATAGCATTATTAATTTTAAAAATTTTGAAAATTTCAAATAATGTATGGCCCAATGGAGTGAATTTTTATTTTTGTCAAACAAGTTAAATTTGTTTCATTTATTTCTCAGTTCCTATGATTTGTAAGACCTTGAAACTCATCAGTCTTAATATTCCTCATCTAAAAATGAGGAAATCTAAATATAGAAAGATTAAGGGATGTACCCAGGACCACTCAGTTAATAAGCAGTAGAGCCAAGATTTGAACCCATACCCTCTGACTCCTCTCTTGCACACAACTATTTTCATTACTAGTTTAGGAGCTGATCTGTCATTTAATTAGAAATACTGTAGAGGAGAGGGGAAGTAGTCTCTAAGATGCTAATTCATTTACCTGAATTCTTTGTATTTTAAGTAGTAAATCAGTAAAATATCATTCTCTTCTTTGAGAATGGAATTCTCCTAGACTCTTTTGTATCATTCTCCATTCTAAGAGAATAGAGGGAAGAAGCAACTGGGAGTGCAGTGCCATGGAAGGGATTCCATCTCACATTATCTCTCTATAACCCCATTTTCTTCCTTTCTTTTATTAATCACTGCCATTACCCTCTCAGTCTATGCTGTGTTCCTATTATCCAAAACTTCTTTGAAAAGGATTTTTCCTCTGACTTATCATCTTCAAAATTCACTGTTCTCTAAAAGTTTTTATTTAAATCACAATAATGAGCACGCCTAAAGTTCTGTTTCATTACCTCTTTTTGGCATGAAGGTGTCTCTGGAGTCTCAAAGGCTGTGGCAACAGAGCACAGAGCTCTGGAAGGTCCTGCTAGTCTGAGAAGACTTCAGGCACAGGTCTAGACAATCTTCACAAAGGGTAAGCAGGCTCATCACCAGGGGACTGGTCACCATGTGATGATTTGGGAAACTATCAGTTAAGGTACTGAAGGTTGAAATCTGATGTCAGTGAACAGAGTGCCCACACTGATGAATCCTTGAAGTAACTAAATGGAGGGAAAATGTTTAAAATAACAGAACAACAAGGTAAACAAGGTAAAATTATAAAATTACAAAACACTTGAACTCTTTCTAGTGTTCATACAAATAGAGATCAATAGTGCCCTGACTGATTCATTTTTCAGAGATTCTGGGGCCCTTTACGTTCTTGAAAATCTGGTCCTGCCTTCCCTTTCCATAAGGAAACAGAATCAACCCCGCTCCTTCTTACAACCCCTTTAGGTCCCTCAGGTATATACCAGGGTAGAGAGAATGGCCATTAATTGGTTATTCTGACCTAACTACCTGGTAAAATTCATTTATATCTCAGAATAAACTAAGTACAAACATTATCCTAAATATCTGGTAGTAAAGCTAAAAGATCATCTTGATTCCTTAGTGAACCAAAACAGAGAATGACTCAACAGTGAAAAAGCTGATGTGGCCCTGGACTCCATTACAGCCTCACAGAATCTCTCAGTTGGAATCAGAGACCACAAAGAACAACTCATCCCTGGAAAAGAATCTTTTCTGTGTTGAACTCAACAAGTGGACAGTTAGTTTTTTCTTGAAGATCTCCAGTGAAGGGGAAACCCTCCTTCTCTGAAGGCAGCCTATTCTATTTTTAGATAACATTAATTTTTAAGATGCTTTTACTTATGTCAATCCTAAGTTTGCTTTTCTGCAACTTTCATCCATTAATACTACTTCTGCCTTCTGGAAATGCATAAAACATGTCTGATCCTTCTTGGCAGCCCTTTGCATACTTAAAGACAACTATCCCCTCCTTTTCTTTCCTCCCTCCCCAAATCTTAGGCTATACAACCCCACTTTTTAAAAATTTATTTATTTTCAGGTGTCAACATTCACTTCCACAAGATTTTAAGTTTCAAATTTTCTCCCCATCTCCTCCCACCCCCAAATGGCATGCATTCTCTCCAGTCTACCCTCCCTTCAATCACCCCCCCTTTCTTTTATCCCCTCCCTTTTTTTCCTGTAGAACAAGATAGATTTCTATACCTCATTGCCTGTATAACTTACTTTGCATGCCAAAATAGGTTTGACATTCATTTTTAAAGTTTTGAGTTCCACATTCTCTCCCTCCTTCCCCACCCACCCTCATTGAGAAAGTAAGCAATTCAGTATAGCTTATACATGTATAGTCATGTAAAACACTTCCATAGCAGTCGTGTTATGAAATACTAAATATTTCCCTCTATCCTGTCCCACCTTGCATTTATTCTATTCTTTCTTGACAAAAATGTTTGCTTCTGATTACCCCTTCCCCCAATCTACCATCCCTTCTATTATCTCCCCTCTTTTATCCCTTTCCCCCCTACTTTTCTGTAGGGTAAGATGGATTTCCATACCCAGTTGAGTGTGTATGTTATTCCTTCCTTAAGACAAATCCAATGAGAGTAAGGCTCACTTTTTCCCTCTCACTTCCCCCCTCTTCTTCCATTATAAAAGCTCTTTCTTGTCTCTTTTGTGTGAGATGATTTACTACATTCTTCCTCTCCCTTTCTCTTTCTCCCAGTACATTTCTCTCAACACAATTTTATTTTGTAGGTATCATCCCTTCATATTCAGCTCACCTTGTGCCCTCTGACTACACAGAAGAGCGCGCGCGCCACACACACACATATTCCCACTAACTGAGAAAGGTATCATGAGTTACAAAAATAATCTTTCCATGTAGGAATGTAAACAGTTCAACTTTAAAAGTCCTTAATGGCTTCTTTTTCCTATTTATCTTTTCTTGTTTCTCTTGATTCTCATATTTGAAAGTCAGATTTTCTATTTAGCTCTGATTTTTTCAACAAGAATGCTTGCAAGTCTTCTGTTTCATTGAAATTCCATTTCTTTCCTCTGAAGTATTGTACTCAGTTTTGCTAGGCAGGTGATTCTTGGTTTTAATTCTACTTCCTTTGACCTCTAGAATATCATATTCCAAGCCATCTGATCCCTTAGTGTAGAAGCTGCTTCTGCTTGTATTTTCTCTGAAGTTCAGGGTGCTGACTTTTCTCCTGAACTAGTGAATATAATTAAAAGTAATATTATTGACCCCTTTTTTGAGCAGTCTTTCTTAGAAAAGCAGATCTAAGAACTTGTGCTAGCAGGCCATCCTGGGTATGGTAGGGTGCTTGCTATTACAGGTTCATGGTGACATGAAGGCATATATGTCATGGCATTTGACTGTTTGACACACTGTGCATTCTTGGAATTGTATCCCTATCAGCCATCCTGTCAGTCTATGCATTTCTCCTTGTGTCCTGCAAATCTGGATGACCTTGGACATTCTGCTCGAGTTAATGCTGATGTGAGCTGGGGGCTCTCTTAACTGGGCATTTGCTTGCAGGTTTCTAAACCACTGCTGAAGTGTTTCAGATTGAGACATCTGGTCTGAAAATGGAAAAGCAGATTTTCCTGGATGGGGAGGATATGCTTATTCTTTATCAGGTCTTCCGAAAGCATCAGGAATATCTGAAATATTTTCTTTAAATATGTGAAAAATATTGCCATCACTGTCACTGTCAGCAGGTAAAACCACTCCTCGTGTTCAGGCCACCCTCTTCTGTTGGGCTTTGAGAGGATATCTGCTGAGTGACAGCACTCCACAGTGGGTGATTTGACTTGAGAGTGACCACTAGAAGTACTCAGATCTCTTAGAGGAGTGGTCTCTGCAGAGGTGTCAAGAATGTGGGCTTTCAGTCTTCTCCAGCCACTGTGATTGGTCTCGTGTCCTTCAATTCCTCACTGGTTATAAAAACTGCTTCTGTCACCAGATGAAAAATTACTCACATTCTTCTTCTGGGAATATAGTCATTTTATTTGGAAGCAGTTGACCAACAAGTCTTTTCTTGTCAGTTAAACAGCCACTTATACTGGCATTGGGAGAACTGGTAAGAATGGTTCTACCATTCAGTAGAAATGGTACCATGTCCACTATCTACTGAATCTTCTACAGTCCCTGAATCTTTAATTCTCACTGAAGAACTTCAACCTATAAAAGGATGATCCAGCACTGAAGATAGGTTTAAACGTTCTGCTGGGTTTCTGCGAAGCAGTTGATGAATAAGGTCCTTGACCTCTTATGACAAACAGGTTGGCATTTCACAGTCTGTCAGTACCACTTTATTTAATGTGTTTAACTGTGTCAGTGTCAAAAGAGGGGTCTACCAATAAGCATTGTATAAATGTATACACCCAAGGTACCAAACATCAGATTCAAGGCAATGTGCACTTCTGGTGGCAACTTCTGGTGAAATATAATTAGGAGTAGTTCCACACAATGTATATTTTTCATTTGGCATTTTCAATTGAGTTGTTAAACCAGAATCAGTAATCTTGATATTCATATTTACATGTGAGTAAAACATTGAAAAATATGAGGTCCCAATGTAACATACCTTGAGAAGATACAACATTCCTGTGATGATCTGGTGCATGAATTGTCATGTTGAACTTCACTTTCAGAGAAAGGTTTCATTTTATTTTTCAGATATCTATTTATTTCTCCATTATGACATATTTCTAATACCAGATACACATAATTACTATCTTCATAATAGTTATAAAGCTCCAGAATAGAAGGATGTTTCAGTTGAGAGTGTGTCTTCACTTCATTCTGGACCCTGTGGACCATCCCCGCTTTGTGCATGACCTTTGTGCATCTTGATGGCCCACCTCTAGACCTAGTGGATGGACTCAGCTCTGTAGACACCAGCGAAAGATTTCCAACTTTGAAATCCTCAATGGCCAAGCTGTCCTAGGGGCAGGACATGATGTGGTGGGCTCCAGGCTGCTGCGACTGTACATTGAGCACCCTTCACCCCCAGAGGTGGACTAAGGGCCTAGGCCCTAGCTCCTGCTGCCATCCAAGAAACCACCATCTCCAAGGACGGTCCTGCCTCATCATAGGGCAGCAGCTACGGCCAACCCCACTTTTCTTCAGCTGATCTCAAGGCTCTTCACATTCTTGGTTGCCCTCCTCTGAATACACTTCAGTTTGTCAATGCCCATCTTAAAATACAGTGCCCAGAACTGAATACTCCCCTATAATTTTACACACTATATCTTTCTTAAAACATCTTAACATTCCATTAACTTTCTTAACTGGAATCATACTGTTGACTCATTGAGCTCACTGTCCAATAAAAGACCCATATCTTTTTATACTAGTTTCTTTCCCCATCTTATGCTAATGAAGTTGATCTCTTTTGAAACGAAGTGTAAGAAAGACTTTAAATTTATTCCCGAACAGGGCAAGCTCTGTCATAGGTTTCTGGAGGACTTAGTTGACATCGAACCATTGATGACTGCTCTTTAGGTAACTGGATGGTTATCTAGCCCATGTCTCTCCAGAACAACATGAGTTAAACATGCCATCCTAAAATTTAGGTTAATTATCCATAGCATTCATCTGACCTACCATTCTTGTATCTGGTTAAAAGGGGGTAAAAAGGAAATGGAATTGTAAAAAACAATTTATATTTATTGATGTTAATGAAAGTGCAAATCCTGTTACAAGTTAATGGCATTTCAGTAAGTTTCAGAGGACGCTATCAAATAATATGTATACAAGTCAAGATCCATAACTACTGTCCAGTTAAAGAGATGAGCCAAGTGGAGATGCATAAACCACATTACTATTCCTGAGCCCTCAGTTCTCTAGCTCTCAGGTATAGGGAAAACCATACATTTTAAGTCAAAGATTGTAGTTCTGTGGTAAAATTTCCCTTTGTAGCCCACTCCTGCTATAATCTCAGTAGGGGAATGAGTATCCACAAAAACAGTGTTAGGCCAGACAACTTGTTAAAATTGGCAGATAAGGAGTCTTTGGAGACTAACCAAAAGTCACTTCATGTTCACTCCATGTTAGGCTTGTGTCTGGCATATACAACGATCCCTGGGTGAGTGAGAATGGGAGGATTCTTTTCCTCTTTGTATTCTGGACGACAAGATGGGCACATTCATGAATCAGTAGTTCTGCGTAACATGATATATGAAAGTATAATAGAATAAAACATTTGCTGCCTAACAGGAAATGTGAGAACACAATTGGATACAGAAATTTGCTGCTGCTCAAGAAAGGGATTTGGTAGAAAAAACAATACCATCCATTGTTCTGAGCAAAGATTCACTGAGCATTTTTTGTCTAGGTCTAGGCATTAATATCTGTCCCCAGCATAAGTACATGACATTGCACATAATCAAAAAGTAGAGATTATCCAAGGTGCTATCTTATGTCCTTTTCTCTCCTTTAGTGAGCTCATCTACTCCTGTGGATCCTCAGAAATCACCTTTGGCAGAAATGAGTGATTTTGTGTTCCTTTGGTTTTCTAAAGTAACTAGAATTGGTGTTTAAATAACTAGTATCATTTTACTATTCTAATATCATACGTATTTTTTTGTGACAATATGGGTTTTATAGGCTTTTGTGGCTGCCCTGGGAGTCTACCCATCATTTATGACACTGGAACTCAGAAAGCATTTCCTGTAGAAACAAAGATCTGACTTGCTGTATTGTAATTTTATCTCCAGTAGTCATATATTACCAAAGATTCAATGGCTCTTTGGCCCTTGGGAACCATATCAACTTGTCTCCTCACATAAATAATTTTCATGGTTTCTTGTTATGCTTCATAGATTTACCCTTTGGTTTAATTTTTTTTCCTACAGTTTCAAATCAGATATAAATTTTGTGGTTACATCGCTATATTCACCACATATGTCCCTTTTTGCTCCAATAATACACCAAAAAATGTCCTTTTACTTATATTCTGGTGATTAAATTCATGTTGCACTTTGACACAGCACCTCTAAAAGGGAGAAAATAATGGTGACACTGATAACTACTGGCAGCAAAACCTTTTCCCACCTGCCCCACAAAACAAGGGTAAAGAAGAGGGCTGATATATGAGTGATACTTTTTATATCCTTATCAGCCCCTTTAGGCAGAGTTGGCCCTTAAGAAACAATACTCAGGTGATGTCTCTGGTGTAACCTACTGCTTCTATCATAAAACTAATCTGTTTGTTTTTATTTTAGTGACATTATATGCCTCCTGTATTCTGCTGGGAGTATTCCTGAATAGCAGCGTTCCCATCTTCTTTGAGCTTTTTGTGGAAACTGTGTACCCTGTTCCAGAAGGAATTACTTGTGGAGTTGTTACCCTCTTAAGTAATATATTCATGGGAGTTCTTTTATTTTTTCTTACATTTTATCATACAGGTAAGAAAGGCTTCTTTGTTACACTATCAAAATTTATTCTAAAGATGTTTTATGATAATGATATATAGGGTTTTATGCTGAATTCTCATTGATATCAGTTACCTTTCACAAATTTTTCACATGCTGATGACAAAAGAGACACCCTCATTTATCCTGCCCATTGTCTAGCACAATCCTTCTAGATCCTTCTGCATAGTAGGTATTTGTTAAATGTTTTTAACAGATGAAGGAATCTGTAGGCATTCTAAAATGTTTGGGGAGACCTTGAAATTTGTATATTTTATATCTGTGTGTGGATATTCTTTGGTAGTGTTCATATACACTATATGAATATAGTAGATAAGATAGAAAATACGAGTTTGTGTGTCTATATTTCCACTAGATTATATCGAGGGCAGTTACTTTAGTCATTATTCAAAAGACTTGAAAGCATTCCAATTTAAACCTTAATCAGGATAATTCACATCCTCTGTAGTGATTAGAAATCCCTACTCTGACCATGTATCCACTTCATATTTATGAGGCTTTGCAGTGGGGTGGGGTAGAAAGAATCCTAGTAGCAACATGTGTGACTGTGGTCAATTCAATTCAGCATCTCTGGACTCAGTTTTCTCATCTGTAAAATCATAGAGATTGGACTAAATATGACTTCTGAGGTCCCTTCCAGCTCTAAATTCCTGATCCCCTGTGGTCCTGTCATTTTAAGGACATTTGATTTTGAAGCATTTTGAGTTATTTTCTCTTAAATGTAAAGCACTCACTTCTCTCTGATCCTATTGAATAAATTGCTTGTACAAGAGATTAGATACAAACTGTAGAATATTTAAGATGGAAAGGATATTAAAGATCATGAAATTCAACCTTTTTTTATAGGTGAGGAAAGTGTGGCCCAAATATATGAAATGATTTGCCCAAAATTGCATGCCTAGTTAGAAATATCAGAAATATCCCTGACTCCTAGCATTATAATGACTTGTCTCTTTTTCTTGTGCCTTATCTGTGTGCCTAAAAAAAGTACTCTAAGATAATAGGTATAAAGAATGGATATAAAAATCATGATTCAACTTATATATATATATATATATATATGATATAACAAGTAACTCATATCACAGTTTTTATGGAATATACACACAAATTTGAAAATTCTCCAAATGGAATTCTCTAAATAAATGATGGGTATTGACTTATCTGATATGTTGACTTTATTTTCATTCCTTTCCCTTGCTACATGTGTTTTCCTATTCTCTCACCTAAGAGACCCAAGTGACCATTTGGTATGGACTGGATGAGAGCAGTGATTTTCTTTTGCTTTTAGATTTTGGTAAATATATTCCAGTGTTTTGCTACATGGGCTTTTGTTGGAGGGAAGGATGGGGAAACCTAGTTAGGACAAAGCCTATCTTCATTGTAGGGAAATCCTAATGAGAAGACTCCTTCCGTCAACAAACACTGGAAAATGTTCAGCAAAGTATAGTCTTACAGAGTTGTTTGGGCTCGGGGAGGTAAAATGACTTGACCCATGTCACATGATTGATAGTGTCAGGACTGGAACCCAAGTTTTCCTGATGCTGAGGAAGACTTTCTATCCCTTGTGTCACATTTCCTTAACACAGGCTAAAATGAGAAGTTATTTAATTTTGCCTTTGTGTCCTCAGTGCTTAGCACAGTGCTTTGAATATAGTAATCACTAATTAAATGCTTGTTAGCTTGATTGATTTACCTCAAAAATAAGTAAATTCATTTCCAAGATGTTGTTTTGTTTTGTGACTCTTTTTGTCTTTTGTATCATTTGGTGTTTCTTAAATTTAGACCTAAATAGTTTGTATTGACAGTATCCTAGGTGAAAAATGCTTGAACACATATTTTGATAAATAATTTCCAGGATATCAGTTAACATACATTTATTAAGTGTTTGACCCTGTGCCAGGCAGTGTGCCCCAAGGATATAAAGAAAGGTAAAACCATAATCCTTGCCCTCAAAGAGCACACATTCATTGGGTGGAGGAGGGGTAATATGAAAATGGCTACAAACATGAAAGACATATAAAGATATAAGTGAGAGGTAATATATTCAGATGTCATCTTTCCAAAATGTATAACTGTTTCCATTATTCTGACTAACAATGGTGAAGTGACAAATAGATTAAGGTAAGAAAATTAATTCAGGTTTTGATTCCTGCTATTAGATTTTAAATTTTATTCAGTGGAAAGCTAATTTGGATTGAATTAAAAACTACTACAGAAATTCTGTTTATGGTGAAACTTCATATATTTCATACCATGTAACTATTGAAGTGCAAAAATGAAGTAGAAATCTTAAGGAATCAATATTTTTCTCAATACAGTAAATAAAACAGCACAAAAATTAGTGTTGTAGTTCCTGTTCTTTGAGGAAAATAAAATCAGAAGTATAACATTTTCTCTAAATAATCATCTTACTAAAGAATAAAAGCACTGTTCTTGAGCTCGTGGGAAGATTGATCATTGTGCATTTAAGAAACCAAAGTATTAAAATAAAAATGAGGACTCGTCCCCTTTATTTTGTATTTTTTTACATGTAGCATTATCTCTAAGTACAATGATGCCTCCACTTAACCAGTGCTCTCAATAGCATTAAATAGCTAGAAAACTGAAAGCAATCCAAAAAGCCTCCCAATATATATAGCAATAAAAATAACTGAGCTAGACCAAAAATTTGAAGATTGTAGTCACAGTGATACAATTGGGAGAAGATATAGAACCATCTTGTTATCTGATTCATGTTATTAAAGTCATTTCTTGACAGCAGTAAAGCAAAGAAGAAATGATGGGAATGGAAAAGAAAAAGTGATGAAAACAAAAGGAAAAGTGATCTGAAGAAGAAAGACAAAAGCTCTGGATGGCAGAAGTGGTGTAGATACTAGAAATGATGAAATTGGGAGGGATTGACAGTGAAAAATGTGGTAATGGAGATTATCAATTAAGAAAATGACATCTGAGAGGAATTGAGCTTTCTGGACCATGGCTTAAAGAAAGCATAGTTGGAATGTGCCTAGAATTTGTGATAGAGAAGCAAAGGATATCTGAGCAAAATCTGACATCCCCCTAGATACTTGTAGAGATTTCCGAAGGATTCAGAGAAAGAATACAGAGGATTCCTTGGACTCAAATTCTATCAGAGTAAATCAGCCCAGGTGGGATAAGAAGCACACAGGAATGAAATTCTGAAAGCAAGCAAACGTAAAGGAATTGTTTAAAGATAATGATATGGCTATACAAGGAATTCGTTGACCAACTTAGATTTTTTTTAAAGATGCGTACCAAAGAGTGAAGCAAGGCGAAGAGGAATAAAAAAATGTGACATCAGCATGTGAGACTGGTGTCGAGTGATAAAGGTCAAGGTGAGCCAACGTTGGTGAAGAAAGCTAAGGATAATTGAAAAGTGTTTTCTTGTTTTGTTATGTTTTAAGCCATATTGGGAGAAGGAGAAGGATGAAAGAAAGAATTAGGGTGCTATTTGAGATGAAGGATATAGTAACTGACAACAGAACAGGCCATTCTTATCTGCAATGGAGAATAATCTTTAGGATAAAATTAAAATGGCTAATTGGGAGTTGATACTCAAATAACAAAGGGAACATCTTTTTTTAGCTGCCTTTGAGACTATTAGCCAACTCTAGAGAAGCAGCTCCTTCCTGGAGTGCTGAAAGAACTGGTCAATGGGATCCCTGAACCACTGTCACTAATTGGTCTTTGAAAAATAGTAGAAAACTGGAGAGATGCCAAGGTCAGCAGTGACCTGGGCTTGAAAAATGGAGAAAAGAATAGAATCTGCAAACTGACTTTGATTCCTGACCAGATTCTACAAAAAAGTATTAAAAGGTTCATTAGTAAAAAGAAAGCCAGCATAACTTCATCAGCGGTCATTCAAGGTTAACCTCATCTCCTTTTTTTGACAGAGCTGCCAGAGGGTGGAACTCACCCCTGATTGATGAAGCGTTTGACAAAGCCTGTTATGCCACTGTGGACAAGATAGACCCAAACGCTTGTCCAGCTGGGGGAATTCAGAACTGACTGAATGTTCACACCCAAACAGCCCACAATGATAGTTCTTTGTCAGCTTGGGAGGTCTTTGCTAGAGTAACCTTGGCATCTGGGTTTGGCCCTAAGCTGTTTATCATTTTTATCAGGACCCAAAAAGATCTCAATAACCTAGAATATTGGGCTGAATCTAATAAGAAAAAATGCAGTGGTGATTAATGTAAAGACTTATATTTGAGGGGTTTTTTAAAAAAAATTAGCTTTGCAAGTACATGGTGTAGGAGTTATAACTAGATAACAGTTTGACTCAAATGGATCTGAGCATTTTAGTGACCTATATGAATCAACTGTGTGAAATCAACAGATTACTAATCCTGTATTAGGTTACATAAAGAAACATAGTGTCTAAGAAACTTTTTGAATGTCATATAAGCTAACACAGTAACAGACCTTGAGCAAGAGAAAGGAAGAAACATGCGCCAGGCAAGTCACATCTCTGACCACCACCTTGACCCATCGTCTGCCTTCAGACCCTAATGGGGACAAGCCCAAAGCCTTGGGAGTAGCAGTGCCCTCCAGACCACTGAACCTGCTTCCAGCCTGGCCTCTGCAGCCATCATTGAGGAGAGAAGTCATTGTGAAGAAGGGGACCACCTTCCTCATCACTTCAGCAACAACTGCTGACCACCTCCCAACAACTCTGGAGCCCTGGGACGGGAATCACCCCCCCTGCCCCAGAGTACCATTTCTGCTTCCAGCCCAGCCCTCACAGCTATCATACATGAGAAAGTCCAGTCATGCCAACCAGCTGCTATACACAGGGCAAATCTAGCTGAAGCAGCAAGGCATCTGTGGAAAAGACAGGAGGCATCTTGTGCCAGGCAGGCCTAACCACCACCACCACTTTAACCACATCTCCCTTCAGAGGCAGCCCTGGACCATGAATCCAAGAGTCTTTTCAGTAATGACATTAAAGAAGACAAAATGACATTAAGATCTGCTTTGTTGCTGCCTTTTGACCATGGGATATCTGGCTTGTCTGTATATGTTGTCTCCTTCATTAAAATGTAAACCCCTTGAGATCAGGGACTGTCTTCCTTTTCTGTTTTATGCCTGGAGCTTAGCACTATGCTTTGTACGTAGTAAGTACTTAATAAATTTGTTATTCATTCAAGACTAGAGATGTGAAAATTCTATTGCCTTGTGCCTTCCCAAGACTACATCTGCAGTGTTGTGTTCAGTCCTGGATCCCACATTTTAGGGAGGCTTTTGGTCATCTGGAAAGTGTACAGAAGATGCTGAAGTGCCCCAAGATCATGCCATATGAGGATTCCTTCAAAGAACTGAAAGGGGAACTGGGTCTGTTTAACTTAGGAAAGAGAAAACTTCTGTGAAACACGATCTCTGTCTTCATTTTGAAGGGCAGTCTCATTGAAGTGGGACTACATGTGTTTGACTTGGCCTCAAAAAGTAAGCCTTGCAGCAATGGGTGAAAATTTCAGAAAAGCAAACTTAGGCAAATGTAAGGGAAAATGTGCTAAAATTAGAATGATCCCAAAATGGGATGGCCTAGCATGAGAGGTAGAACTTACATTTATATCTCCTTTTAGGTTTGCAAAGCACTCTGCTTCAAACAATCATGTGAGATCTGGAGACTATGGAATTGGATCACAGAATGAAGCAAATCATTTTCCTTTGTATTATGTTTTGTTTTGTTTTATGGTTTCTCCCATTCATTTTAATTCTTCTGTGCAACATGACTAAGGTGAAAATGTATTTAATAGGAATGTATGTGTAGAACCTATATGAGTGTACACCATCTCAGGAAGGGAGTAGGGAGGGAAGGGGGAAGATGCGGGAGGGAGGGGAAAAAAATGTAAGATATATAGAAGCGATTGTAGAACACTGAAAACAAATAAAATAATTTAATAAAAAATGAAAATTAAAAAAACAGTCATGTAAGATAAATATTGCAGGTATGATTATCTTCCTCTTATAGCTGAGGAACTAAATCTTCAAGAGGTTAAGTAGCCTGTCTCTGTTCACACAACTGCTATGCATTTTAAATGGAATTGCTGTCATTCAGCATTGATGCCAGGTTCTATGCTAAACTCTGGGGAGACAAACACCAAAATGAGATAGCCACTGCCCCACCTTCTTTGGAGGAAAAAAAAAACTTCTACAGATAAAGCATATATAAAATATATACAAAGTAAAATAAAGTAATTTGAGAGTTGGGGAAAAGTTAAAAGCATGAAAGATTTAGGAAAGGCTTCAAGTAAGACCTGGTGTTTGAGTGTTTGCATAAGAGCCAGATCACCTGAAATCAAGTCCAGCATTCTGTCAGGAAAATCATTGCCTTGGAAGCCAGTGGGAGAAGAGTATCTTAAGGAAGGTGATCTAAAGTTGAAGAGAGGTCAAGAAAAGTGAAGGCTGTTGGATATGATGATTAGAAGTCCTCTGTTTCAGTAGAATACAGGTGAAAATAGAAACCAAAGTGCAAAGGATTAAGGAGTGCGGAAATGAAGGCAAAAGGTATAGAATACTTACTCAAGAATTTTGGCAGTAAAAAGAGACATGGGAAACAAGTTTTAGAGGGATCCATACATGTTTAAAGACAGAAGGCACATTAAAGAGAAGAAAAGACCAAAGATACTATAAAGACGATAAATGAGGGAGCAGAATCTCCTAAGGAATGATATGGCAACCACAGGTAAAGGAAATAGAGATGCTCAGGGCAAAGATGGCTCTTCCTCTGAGGTTGGAGGATGGCAGGAGAGGATTGGTACAGGAAATTACTGAGGCAAAATGTGGAGGGCAGTGAGAAGTCTCTTTATTATTACTGAATTAAGTAAAATAGAAATTAAGTCATTGATTTCCCAAGAGCTAAGAAGAAAAGGTAGTTTAGGAGTTTCTCAATTCCAAAGCAACTTCCAAAGTGGCTGGGTTTTGGAATAGCTGTTATATTTTAGGAAATCAACAAAGGAGAATTTAAAGATTTTGGTAAGCAGTTTCCAGGATGAAGTCGAACAGCTTTAATTTGTAGTAAGCTGGGTGTGCACAATTCTGTGACTCTGAAATGGGACAATTGAAATATCCAGAGTTTAGGATTCGTACAACTAGCACAATAGAAATTCAGAGAATTAGGTATACGTTGGTGCCAGTGGGAACAATAGAAAAATAAAAACCAACTAGGAACGTAGTGGGACCTTTCTGTGCCTACCACTAAACAAAGATTATTTAAACTCTGCCAACTCTGCCTTAGCTCCTGTGTTATCATGTATCTATCTTGGATTTGTTTTTTACCATTATGGAGAAGATTTTTACCCTAGTCCTTTACAGGTACATTAAACTGTTTAAAGCCCAGTGAGGCAAAGCCATAGAGTAACTGATGGACAGGGTAGGTGAAGGAATTAAGAACCTGCAAATTAGGGTACATAGTTTGGGTTTTATGTATGTGCTTTTGTATTTTATATTTAAGACTGTAAGTTTCTTTTTATACTTTCTTCCTTGGTACAGCCTTTTATTATTTAAGAAAACCTTTGAAATGATTATTTTAAGATCATTTTTAGCATCTTAAGTGGACTGCTATTTGAGACTTTTATTTAGATTCTATTAGTCTGAAATAATTTCAGTAGCTTTTTTTTCAAAGCCAGAAAAGAATAAGCAAGAACTATCTCATATCAGTCTTCCAAATACAAAAACCCCACAACTGATGATTTTTTGATTGTTGATCTCATCGCCAAATGCAAAATAATTTGTCCTCCAATTTAACTAGATTAGAGTATTTCAACTTGAAAAAGTCAAATGTATTGGAGTCTAAGGTAGCTTATTTCATTGGGTATTCATTGGTACCCTAGAGATTTTATTGTTCAGTCATATCCAACTCTTCATGACCCCATGTATCATAGCATACCAGGCACTTCTATCCTCTACAGTCTTTCAAAGCCCGTCCAAGTTCATATCTATTGTTTTCATAACACTACTTATCCTTCTGATCCTCTGCTATACTGTTTGCCTTTTGCCTTTAACATCAAGGTCTTCTCCATTGAGTTCCTTCTTCTCAATAGGAGACCACAGTGTTTAAGCTTCAATATTTAACCTGCCAATGAATAGCCTGAATTAATTTCTTTAAAAGTATTGATTGATTTGATCTCCTTGCTGTCCATGGAATTCTCAAAAGTCTTCTCCAGCACCACAGTTCAAAAGTGTCGGTCTATAGCATTCAGCTTTCCTTACAGTCCACTTCTCACAGCCATTCATTGCTTGTTAGAAAAACCAGTTTTGACTGTAGGACCCTTTGTCGGCAAGGTGATGTCTCTTTTTTAATATGCTTTCCAGATTTGCTATAGCTTCCTTCCAAGAGCAAGCTCCATTTGATTTCATGACTGCAGTCACCATCTGCAGTGATCTTTGAGCCCGAATATATATAAAATCTGACACTGCTTCCATTTCTTCTCCCTCTGTTTACCAGGAAGTGATGGGTCTAATTGCCAAGATCTTAGTTATTAATATTATTATTAAGTTATTAAGATATTAAGCTCCAAGCTAGTTTTTATACTCTCCTCTTTCATCTTCATCAAGAGGCTTCTTAATTCTTCACTTTATGCCATCAGAGTGCTATCATCTACATATCTGAGATTGTTGATATTTTTCTCAGTAACCTTAATTCCAACTTTTGATTCATCCAGCCTGGCATTTACTTGCATCTTAGTTAAATAAGGTGACAGCATACAACCTTGTCATACTGCTTGTCCAATCTTAAACCATTCATTCAGTTGTTCCATGTTCAATTCTAACTATTGCTTCTTAGCACACATACAGGTGCCTTGGGAGACAAGTAAGATGTAATGATACTCCCATCTCTTTGAGGACTTGCCACATTTTTTATGATCCACAAAATCAAAAGCTTTAGTGTAGACAATAAAGTAGAAGTAGATGTTTTTTGGGAACTCCCTTGCTTTCTCCATAATCTAGTGAATGTTGACAATTTGGTCTCTAGTTCTTCTGTCTCTTTGAAAATCAGCCTACCCTTCTGGTAATTCTTGGTTCATATATTACCAAAACCTAGCTTGCAGAATCTTAAGCATAACTTTGCTAGCATGTGAAATGAATGCAATAATTCGATAATTTGAACCGTCCTTTGCATTGTCCTTCTTTAGGATTGTAATGTAAACTAATCTTTTCCAATCCAGTGGTCACAGGTGAGTTTTCCAGATTTGCTGATATTTGAGTGTAGCACCTAGAGAACATATTGATAAAACTCAAGAACAGATTTTGTCAATCAGTCAGTTAATTCACAAGCATTTTAAACTTCTCCAGTTCCAGGCACTGTGCTTATTAGGCATTGGTGATACAAACAATCCTTCATCTTAATGTTTTCATTCTAATAGAGGAGATAACATGCATATATAAATTTATGCAGATTAAATAGATTTATTCCCTAATAAATACAGGGTTGTGGGAGGAAGGCCAGTAGCAACTGGGGAGATTGGTAAAGGCTTCATTTAGAAGGTGGTGTTTTGATCTGAGAGTCTTGAGGGAACAGAAGGATTCTAGAAAATGACAGGAAGGAGAGGTACATTCCAGGCATGAGAGAGGGCCAATACAAAAGCTGGAGGTGGAACATGGAGTGCCACGTTTGATGAGCAGAGTGACCACCACTTTGGTTGAAACATGGAGTTCTGGAAGGGGAGTAATGCACTGTAAAGCTAGAAAATGGGTTAGGGCCAGCAAAGGGCTTAAAAAGCCAGGCAGAGGAATTTCTGTTTTATCCTAGAGGCAATACAAAGTCACTGGACTTTATTGAATAGGAAATGTGGTCAGATCTGCAGTTGAGGAAATTCCTCTTATCTGCGTATTGAGAAGGCTTTGCCAGGTAGCGAGAACTAACCAGTCAGTATTTGACTTGCTAAATATAACCAGCAACAAACTAGTCTTTTTTCTCTAAATGAGTGATTCAAAATGAATTTTAACCTAGATAAACTTTTTAAGCTAGAATATTTCACATGAAGGAGAATAATATTAGGAAATCAGTCTATTCAACTAACTGCTGGAAACCAGTACTCCCCTAAGGGAAAATAGCCTCTCTAGGCCCATTTGTTTGGGAAAAGGGAAGCATGACGCCTTTAGGGGTTCTGTGTATGGTTAGAATTTTAATGAGACACACACATAAAGAAGAATTTAAAGTTGCCACCCAATTTTTTGCTTCAACTTCACCAGATCAGTCTGTCTTCCCATTCTTATTGACTGATTTCCATTGTGGCATTTCAAGTCAAGAGCCATATAGTATTTCAATATTTTGTCAGATTGTAGCCTTGAGTAGGAGATCCTGAAAATAGTTAAGCTACTTCATGGTTATTATCAAATGAAAAACCTATTTTTGTGGACTTTATTGTTGCATCTTTAATTGTGAAATCTAAAAATATTCTGAGGAAGAAGGAAGTAATGCTTACCTATATTTTTAAAAACACTTTCTGTTCACCCCCTTTTGGACTAAAAGTCCAGGCAAAATTAAGGCCAGATAAACACCTTGATTGGGAACGTACATCTCCAGAAAACTTTAATCTAGAATCAAATACTAAATAGTAGGGAAAGAATATTTGGCTTTTAAGGGGAAGAAAAAGTTCAAGTGATGAGTCTGAGAATTCCTTTGAAAAGATGATTGCTTCCTTAGAAGTTTTCCTTTATGGTTGATATCAATTCACAATTATGAAATTCTTTAAGGGTCTATCAATCGTTTCCTCCAAAACAATCCTGTGAATTATTATTACTGCATTTTATAGGTTGGGAAGTTGAAGCTAAGTGTCTAGCTTTTTTAGGGTCACATGGTAACTTAAGTCAGCCTTCTTGAAACTCTTTCCCTCCACACTCCAGAACAAGAACTTAACATACATATATAGCACTAGAACTGTAGCATGTACAAAACCTTTTCCATTACAGCAGAACTGTGAGGTTTTTAGCGTGAAAGCATTATCCGCTTTTCTCAAATTAGAACACAGAGTCTCAGAGACTCTAAGTACTTTGCTCTTTGCTCTGGTCCACATTGCCTTACAATCACTAGTCATCCAAGTCACTAAGAAAGAGGGATTTTAAATTTAGATTTCCCTTTCTTCTTGCCTCTAAGACAAATAAAGCAGTAGCTTATTTGTTGATGTGTACCCCATAAAAAATTGTAGACTGTTCTGCAGTACCTTTAAAAGGAACTTTAGACCCTAACAAAGCCTACAGAGAACTTAAGGACTCCACATGCTCTAGAGTCATGTGCCATTTCAATTATCTGTACCATAGACTGTTGAGTAATGCTTGATCTAAAAGGAGGAAAGTGGGGAAGAAAATACCTGGTCCCCTCTTTTCCACTTCTGTTTGGCAAAAAGTTTTCAGGTGATTTTTATTTTCCTTGCATCTAAAATAAGACTTTGCTACAGGTGAGTTAGGATCACTCCTTGATTCTTCCAGGTGGTCTCTTTCATATGCTTAAAAACCAAGCTTAATTCATTCAGACTTCTACCCCACTGTCCAGATAGGAAAGCCATTGTTTCACCTGCTTCTTTACTGGGTCAGTTTTGAGGTTCAGGTTTGTTTTTGAAGCTGTCTTTTTTCTGACAGCATAGTAGTGGTGGTGGTAGAAATCACTTTTAGGTTTGCAGAACATTTTACATATGTTATCCTTCATTCTCACAACAAATCTTTGAGATATGTACTGTTACTCTCCACATTTCACCAATGAGAAAACTGAGGCTCAGAAAAGTTAAATGACTTACCCAGGCTGACCCAGCTGGTTAATGTCAGCAGCAGGGTTTGGGTTCTGGTCTTGCTCGTTCCAGATCCAGCCCTCTCTCCTCTGTGTCACTGGCTACCTCTGAAGTGTCAGCTATGTAGAAGCATCTGCTTTTTAGAAGAACCATTATGGTTAAGAAATACCTGTTAAGATCCAAGAAATCAATGTGGATTCGGATTTACAAATAATAGAGGTAGCAAAATGCAACTGAACAAGCCTGGCATTTCTTTTTTAATTTTGCTTTAGGAGACCTTGTAACAGGCTTGTGGTTAAAATTGTAAACCCATTTTTCCCTTTCACTAGAGCGTGAATTTTATGAACTTCTTGGGGGGCTTTGGAAGTTAACATTTCTGATTTCATGTAACAAGTTGGTGCAGTAGAAGGAGTACAGAATGAATTAGGCACCGGAAGACCTCAGTCCTCATCTGGTTTCTGCTTTGGCATTTGAAAAATGTGAGGGAATTAGACTAGCTTGGGCATGGCCAGCTCAGATGAAAACAAGGGGCTGGCCCCAAGACTCCACATGAGGATTCCTGTGACTACTTGTTGACTTAGAAAATCTCATATTAACATTATCTGTATTCTCTTGTGTTTTTATTTATTTTGTTATTTATTTCCCAATGACATTTTAATCCGTTTCAGGTTCCATTCTAAGTGTTTGACACCCCTGGATTACTTGATCTCCAAAGTCTTTTCCACCTCTAGCTCTCTCTGTGATCCTATATACCCTATGTAGCTCCATACTGTTTCCTAGGACTTGGGGACTTCAAAGGTGTGCTGGATCTCCCTCAAACCAGCTCAAGAATTGATTGTTAAATTTTTAGTGTCACCTTTTTTGTTGCTATTCAGTTGTTTCAGTCATGTCTGATTCTTCATGATCCCGTTTGGTGGCGTGTTTACCATTTCCTTCTTCAGAAGCTTTCACACCTAAGTAATCAGCACACACTACAAATTAGGGCTTTATTTATTGTTTCGTTGATTGTCTGTATTTAAAGAATGGGAGAAAATGTTAATTCTGTAATGCATATTAAACTTAAAAGTATGTTGTGGGCACATTTCCCTCTTCCCCTCACCCCATACCCACTCGAGGTGGTTGTTAAATATTTACCAGCACACTCCTGCTTATAACGTAGTCATTTGGTCAATAGGAAGGTATTTTGGGGAATTTGAAACTAGGCAGTAGTGGAGAAGAATACTTTGGCTTCTGCAGTGTGTACTGTTACTCTCCACATTTCACCGATGAGAAAACTGAGGCTCAGAAAAGTTAAATGACTTACCCAAGCTGACCCAGCTGGTTAATGTCAGCAGCAGGGTTTGGGTTCTGGTCTTGCTCATTCCAGATCCAGCCCTCTCTCCTCTGTGTCACTGGCTACCTCTGAAGTGTCAGCTATGTAGAAGCATCTGCTTTTTAGAAGAACCATTATGGTTAAGAAATACCTGTTAAGATCCAAGAAATCAGTGTGGATTCGGATTTACAAATAATAGAGGTAGCAAAATGCCAATGAAGCAGCATGAAGTATCCTAAGATGCTGGCCCATGACTTTGTTTTCATAGACTCTTAGTCAGAAGGAGTGTTAGATATCATCCCCATTCACCAGAAATTAGATCATCTTTAGAAGGAAGCTCAGGACAGATGTATAAGAAAGATGTCCATTTAAAAATGAACATTGTAATCTAAATCCATTTTTAAAAGGACAAAAATAAAGAAATTTTGATTGATTCTATATCCTTGCCTTATAGCACTATGCTCTATAAGCGAAAACTAATCAGCTGTATTTTCTGAGATAAATAGAGCCCCTCTCCCCTTCATCCCTGCCTGTTACCATATATGGTAAGCTGTGGTAAGTTAAATTTCATTTGGAATGTCATTCTGATAATTTTTATTAGACCCATCTCCCTGAAAATTAGAGTTTTCCAGGTACCTAGTTAGATTAGTTATTTAAAGGAGGCAGCAGATATTATGGAAAACATCTTTGGATTTTATCTGGGTTCTGTTCTGAGCTTTGGTACCTGCTCTCTGAATCTGATTCTTTATCATCTTAGTGTAATGGTACTTATACCATCTGCCTCATCATATTATGGGAAGGAAAGCACCTTGTAAAAAAATTAAAGCACTATATAAGGGTGAGTTATTATTAATGGATATTGTTTCAACATTAGTAATGTCAAGTGAGGCTTAAAACAAGGAAACATGTGGTCATCAGATGTTTGCCACTGTTACAGAGACATCCAGTAAAGAGTCCAAATGGTGGAGATGGGGCACTTCCTTATAGTTGGGTGATGGCTTTCAAATGCTACTATTTGCAATTAGCATTGCACCAAATTCTAGAACACTGAAAAGCTTACTAAATGATGTTCATCACTCAAAAAAGATTAGCTTGTCTATTCACACAGGAAAAATTCAGGAGATGAAGAAACAAATTCCTTTTCAGATTGATAATACACTTGTATGTATGGTCAGACCTGTGAGGCTTGTCCACCAGTATATATTTCTTGGATAGACTACAAACAAACAGTGAGCTGGGTTTCAAATTGAACTGAGGAAGGATTGCCTTTGGGAAACTGTACAGTTTTTACTGGTCCCAAGTTTTTTCCCTGAAACGGAAGTCCCATCTTTTTAACACCAATATTCTTCCAGTGATGTTATATGGGTATGTCATGGAATATTAGTTTGTGAAAAATAAAACACAGTGGAGAGGTATGTGATGGTTGGAAGCAGGTTACAACACATTACAATGAATTAGGTAAGAAAGGCAATATATAAAGGATGTCATCAAAGAAAGTATATGTTCAAAAAAAAATGGGGCCAGATGTGGGCCATTCCTGTATTTATTTCCTATTCATGAAGAGGTTGATTGGTGGATTGCTTGAGCTTGGAAGATCTGAGCTGCACTTAGCTCACTATTAGTATGGTGAGTTCAAGGGGCTAGGGGGCATCAGGATGCCTGATGAGGGATAAGCCAGCCAAGCTCAAAAGCAGAGAAGAACAAAACTTCCATATCCGTAAATAGTGGGATCGGCTCAGGAGTAGCCATTGAATAGCCAGTCTGGTCATGATAGGAAGACCTAGTCTCAAAAGAGAGTTGGGAGGGAGACGGGGGCAGGAAGGCTAGTCGTGTAGTTAAAGTAAGGAATAATCAACTAATAGCTAACATCAGAGAATTTGAGGAAGGCTCTTGGCATATTGGTAGCACACAAACAAGACTGTCACAGGATATTCAGGTACTGTTAGGCTGTGGTCGTCATCTCTGAAGAGAATACCTTTTTCAATGAGATGGCTAGAGTAGTAAAGGTTCAAAGGTCTGTTACAGAGAGAGATGAGATGTCTTAGGATTTGAGCACAAGCCTGCAGTCTTAGTGCTCTCGTTTGGGACCTGAGAGACAACTATGATGTCATGGAAAGAGCACATGATTTGGGTGACCTGGATTCAAGACCTAGCTCTGCCACTAACTACCTTCGTGGCCTTGAGCAAATCACTTTCCCTGAGATTCCTTCTGATTTTAGAGCCTCTGAACTGTCTAAATCAGAGCACCTAGGATTCCCAGAGATACCACACATTGCCGTAAAATCACGATATATACTTGAAAAACAGTGCCTTCATTTTACTTCTTTTTAATTGTTTTGAGGTTGTTGTTTTAAAAAAAAAAACTCAGGTTATATGAGGACAAATCAGTAAGGTGAATTTTTATTTTTGATAAACAGTGTCTACCTATTACCAAGTCTAAATACATGCTTTGCCTTGCTTTAGCAATATGAAATTCGCAATATTTTTATTCATATAGCAAAAATAAAGCACTTTGAACATTTGTCCAATTCATCTTAATTAATGACCCATTCTTGGTGTTAGTGAAAATTGACAAGTTGTTCCATTTTGAGGTAATAATAAGAAAACATACAGCGTTTCTGAAGGTCAAAATGACCTTTTAAAATATTCATCATATAATCAATCAGGGAAAGCCTGGAATACAACTTTCCATGAAAGGAGCATTGAAAATGTAAGTCTTTGTGTTAGAAAATCTTCAGCTAGAAGATGACCTATACTGTCAACCTGTGAGATAACATATCTACTTCACATATGAGGAAAAGTATGGATCTACAAAGTATGCTAGACATAATCTAGAGAGAAGCTCCCTGCAGTTTGATTTCAAGCTCCTAATTGTGTTTTCCATTTCTTAAGCATAAATTGCTGTTTTTAAAAAGCCATGTGAATTCTGAATTCATCTGAGGCATCAGTGCTAAGTTTCTTAATATAACTACTGGAAACTGAGGCAGGATTTAGAATTCTGCAGAAATATTACATGCAGTTTTAAATGGCTAAGTTTCTTCAGTAAATCGGAAGTGAAGTGTTTTTAGATGCAGGTGTTTACATTGCTCTAAAGGGAGGGGGAGGGTATTGTGTTCCTTTTTTTTTTTTCTAACTGTACTGTATTTCCTAACCCCACTGAAATACTCCCTTGTAATAAAGAAAAAACAGGTAAGTAAAACCAATCAGTGCACAGACTATATCTAAAAGAAAATGTAACATTCCGTACCTGGAGCCTACCAGCTCTCATCCAACAGGGAGAGAGGTGTTCTTCATTGTCTGTTTAGAAACAAAATTGATCCTGGCATTTCATATGAGTTCTGCTCCTGACCATAGTGTTGTTTCATTTACTTTATTGTAATTTTTGTGTATATTCTCCAGGTTATTGGCTTTATTTTTTTCATTTCCAAATAAATAAAACTTCTCAGGGTAAGAATATTGTACACTTCCTTTCACCTAGAGTCCCACTCTCAACTGAGATTCAGAGAAGAGCTCTGTGTGAAGGATGGTGTAATGTTAATGGGTTAATAAAATCTTCCCCACCCATTAATAGGCTTCATGTGGAGCCCATTGAGGGAGGGACTTGCCTAAGGAGGAGCTTGCTTAGGCGGAGGCTAGCTTGTAGGAAGGCTTTTGGTACTAGGTTGATTAGGCACCAAGTCTTGAGGGTTGTGATGCCTTCTGGCTCTGAGAAGTGTATATATACTCTGAGTTGGTATTTTGCTTTGGGGGTTACCTTATGAGAAGGACTTTTAGATTCCCTGGATGAGATCTGAGTGCCACATGTTCAGACCTCCCCCGCTCCCCACCCCCTAGCTGCTCAGATGTAAAGACTCTCTTGATCCAGTGGTGTATGTAAAATGTATAGCAATATTGCTTTGATTCAGGCAGTCAGAGCTCTGTCCTTTGATCTTTATGCTAATATTTCTGCTTATGTTTTCTCCAAGTTCAGGGTGCTGACTTTACCCCTGAACTAATGAGTGTAATTAAAGAAGATTGTTGACTCCTTACAAGTTGTTTTCTTTAAGAAAAGCAGATCCGAGAACCTCTGCTAACAGGTCATCCTGGGTGTGCCAGGGTACTTGCTGTTACAGATAGGGGAAGGGAGATGCTGGAGGAGGTTAGAATAGACTCAGTTCTTTCTATCCTTCTCCACCCACTCCATGGCTTTAGCTTGAAATGGAAGTGACAGGCTGAGGTGGCACTTACCAGCTGTAACGCCAATGAGATGCCCATAGCAGAAGGAATGAATGTGCATGCATATTTCCAGAGTGAATTCACAAAATATAATAAACTCTCTTCCTCAAAGGCAGAACCAAAATATTTATTTGGGACATCATTAGATTACCAGGAGATAAGATTTAACAGGGTACTTATCACTTGTCCGGGGAGTGCTGACATCTTAAATCTTCTTTCTGTCAGGCCTCCTCACAAAGACAAGTTCCCCTAGACACATTCCTCCCTCTGCCTATCACAGCTTGCTTCTCTCTCTCTGCCCTGCCTGCTCTCACCCTCTGCTCATGCTCTCTTCCTTTCTCTTCCTTGGGCAAGCTCCTCCCAGTCTGAGCTCCATGTGACCCAGGCTCCACATGTTCTCAGGCAGTATCACCAAGGCAATATTCACAGCACCGATGGTGACCATGAATATGCCAGTGTAGCTCTGAATCACAGAGTATCACAGACTCTCCATGTGGAAGAAGAACATTTATTCAGACACCAGAAAGCCAAATCTGCTGTAGTAACCAAGAAGTCAATACACATCAGCACTGCATGGACAAAGCCATTCCCAAGTCTTCCCTCCCCTCCCCACCCCTTCCTGGGGCCTTCCCGCAAACACTCACAAGACTAGCTGTGCTGGCCTGTGTCTTCTCTCCTCCTTCCCAACTGCTCTTACCAACTTCCTTCCTGTTCTACCTGCAAGCTCCTGCCACCACGTGTGACTTAGGCTTCCATGGGATTTAAGCAGGTCACATGGGCCTATTAATGAATGGGAAAGATCTTCCCATTTAAATTACCATTACATAGGCTCCATGTGTTAGGCCTCTTAATGGGAGGGGAAGATCATCCTATTCTGTTAACATTACACTAGCCAATGGTCAGCCTACTGGGGATTCCTGACTTAAGCTGACTAGGAAGGAGAATTTTGGAACCCACCAGAAATAGGTTTAGGTTAAAAGATTATATTTTAAGATTGCACTTAAAAATTATTTTCTATTCTGACAATTGGGTACTCTGCACAAAACTAGCCCAGAAGCCAAAGCTATATCTCCATTAAGGGAATGTCACAGAACAGGAACATAGAACAGGAAAAAACCATGTTTTTTGCTTGTCTGTGGTTTAATTTGTTTGATTCGATAGATTTTATGTAAGATTTTACTCCTTATTTTGTATATTTATTAGATTGTTTATCATTGGTTTTAAATGTATGATAAAAATTTATACTGAGATTTAATTTTCCTACCCAAAAAAGTATAGCTCTTACATCTTAAAATCTAGCACACTTAATTATTTACCTCCTGGGTAGAGATTTTTGGGGAGAGGGAGACTCCATTTGGGAATGCAGTATAAGACATTTTAAAATTAACAAATTGACATTTGGGGGTGATTTGTTTTCTCATAAAAGTGATAGATTTTTTTGCCCCTAAAGACAGCTCTGAAAAGTCATCAATAATGTTGACTAAAAGAACGATATAACAAAGCCCCAGAATCTGTGTTGTATATCATTCAGTCACAAGCCAGGTTGTCAGTACTTATCGAAAGCTGTTTCCAGGCTGTCAGGGAAGTTTTGTTTTTTTTTTTAAGTGCTGAGTAGATTGCTGTGGAACTGTAGCTGACGTTTTGCTAGTGTATTACCTGGATTTTTTTTTAACTACAAATTTTGTTTTGTTTTGTTTTTACAGAGTTGTCTTGGTTCAACTGGTGCCTTCCTGGGTCGTGTTTGCTCAGTCTGCTCCTCATTCTGTGCTTCAGGGAATCCTACGATAGACTCTACCTTGATGTTGTTGTCTCAGTTTGATAGCGCAGACTGAGAGGAATTTACAGAGACTGGCCATCGCAACAGCATACCAGACATTTGCTTGGAATTGCACAACTAAATGGAGGGGGAACAGAAGAGATTAAACTTTTGGAGGTTTCATTAGGGTACAGATTTTTATTTTTATGTTTATTTAATTACTACTAGGTAACAATAATGCAAGACTTGAGGGGAGTAATAGATGATTTTAAAATGTACCCATTTCATGTACAGATGCCTGATTCGTGGGCTAGAGGCCCTCCTCTCTTTTAGAAAAAGCACTCCCTGAAACAGTGTAGTGTCCAAATTTTTTTACTAGTGCTAGACTACTAAATGACTAAATGTAGTCGTGAAGAGAAACTGAAGGATAATATTGGATCAATTTCCACTATTATCAAAATGTTCCTTCCCTGAGTCACGGATCAGAATAAGAAAAATGCCAGTAACTTCTTTAGAAGTTTAAAATATGTATCAGATTTTAATATAAAGCAGCCAACAGATGTGTAAATTGCAGTAATAACCTACTTGTACACTACTTTTTTTTTCCTAATAAACCATTTCTTATATGACTCTTTATTTTTAATTAGGTCAAACCCCTCCAGCCACCTCCAGTATACTAGTCCAAATGCTGGCTGTTATTCAGCTGTACCTATAGTTTGACTGCCTTTTAGCACACCCATCATTTTATCTTGGATTCAAACTCTCAGTTCTTGAAAATATAATTTTATTTCCTAAATGTACCCTAAAAAGTGATCTTTAGTTCAGTTTCCTGAATTTTTCACATATTCATTTTCAGTGTGATAGTTCAACTTCCAGTATTATAAGACCTTTCTTTCTGAATTGGTATATAGTGCTTTTGTTAACAGCGAAATGACAAATCACATGGGAATATTAAATCTTCCCATTCCATAGATTTAAGTGTGGAATAGATAGTCCAGGGCCAACATGTGCCTATCTGCATCTTGGTTAACTGGACATATCTTAGGGCTTCCAGTCACTTTGAACCTTAGTCAGCCTGCTGGTGGTTTCTGAATTATGTTCTTGTGGTTTAATTTGTTTTATAAAGTATTCAACTGTAGGTGTATTTAGTGTATGTGTTTGTGTGCATTTGTGCTTCTGAAATATCCCATTGTGAGATAGTGGCTTTCTCAAGAAGAATCCAGTGGTTACCTCTCAGGAAAATATTTCAGTGGCATGAAGAAAAGTAGACTTGGGGCACACAGAACATTCTGAGGAGAAAAACATTCCTCCTCTGTCATTTTCTCCAACCTCTGCCACTTTTTTTGGTCTGCCTTGAAATTTTAATATCATTGCTAACAGAACCTTGTTAAACAGAGTTGTTTTATCTTTGCCAGAGGCAGACAAAGGGTTAAATTAAAGGAACAACCAGCTGATTGTTCTGGCTTGATGAGGAGAGAGTTCATCGGAGCTCCCCATTTCACAGAGCACATCCATCTCACATACACACCACCCAACTGCCTGTGCTTCCCTTCCCTCTGCCTCTCTTCTGTGTCCTTTGTGCTTAGAATTAAAAGGCTTTCCATCATAGCCTCAACCCCACAAGGAGTCACAGGGGTGAACTGAGATAGCAGCAGCTTCCTGGTTGTCTTTTTCTAAGTCCCAAACCTAAAAATAGCACTTGTCACTCACTTGCATATCATCTCCATCTGCAGCTTCAGTGTGCTCTGGGCATTATTTTGAGGACCTGGAAGGAATTTGTTGGAGGGACAGAGAAAGGGAGGCATTTTCAGAAAGTCACGTTAACCTTGACACCTGTTATTAACATTGCTATTTTTCTTTAGTAAATGAGAAGTGAGAATCCAAAGATGGCTGAGGTTTTGGATGAACTATAATCTTTGTTTTGTAGTGAAGATATCAGGGGAACTGATAGAAGAAAAGATATATATTTAATGTCAAAGGTGCATTTGAGGAATTTGGTGTATAAGGTTCTGCTCCAGCAAGAATTCTTCCTGGAGAATATTTTACTCATAATTAGTGGCTCTTTGAAATCACAATACAACATGAAGGTTTGAGTGGCATTCATGAAAAAAGTATAGTGTCCAGTGTCATACACAAATAACTCGCTGGTTCCAGTCCAGCCCAGGTGAGGAACAATTTAACTCTGTCATATAACCGATACCCCTTTGTAAGTTAGCATGCGTGAAATGGGTTTGGCCTTTGCTTCTCTATCAGATCAGCATAGTTCAGGGAGAGAAAACTGTAGGAAAGAGACAAAAGGATTTAGGAGGAAACGTCTTTTAAAAATAATAGTAATAATTTTTAAAATTTCAGCTCAACAGTAAAAGTCAAACTTTCTTTTTCTTGTTATATTTGCTTCTAACTGTACATCAGAATATAGTGGGGGAGGGGTACTGTCTTGGACACCATATGAATGAGATAGCTCATAGAATTATGGAGTGTTCGAGTGCCCAAGAACTTTAAGAGGTCATCTGGTTCAAGCTTCTCATTTTACATATGAAGAAACAGCAAGATGTCTCTTAAAGAAGGTCATGAAGCCAGTACTAGACCCCTAGGTCCAGCTTCCAACCCAGCACTCTTGCCACTACACCAGAATTGCAGTCTAATTTTAGCATCTTTGTAGTGCTCATGAATAATTTTTGTCATAACTCATAAAAAGATGAATTAATGGTAGTGAGGCTGTTAACAATGTCATGACCTGAAGCAAGAGATACAGAGATTGAGTTAGCTATTTGTAGATGAGATTTTTTTCTTCTCTTTCGTAAGCCTGCTTAGTTCTATGATACCTTTAGGTCTTTTACATTGGAATGGATCGATTAATAAAAGACTGTAGAAGAGGAGAGCCTAGTCTTATGAAATTAAACAATGTAAGAGAAAAGCTAATTTGTGCTACATGCACACTTTAATGCATAGGGTCTTTTTGTGCAGTATCCACAGTGAAAGTGGGCAGATTTGTGCACCTACACTGTGCTTAAATGTGAAGGAATGTATTGTTACTAAAAAAGACAAAAGGTTACAGGTATACTTTGTAGTGTGTGTTTAAACGTATGTTTGAGAGAGATCTTTTACACCATTTAGCGTTCATATCTGCCTATTGAAAGAGGAAGTTAAAATTTACTTTATGAAGTTCAGCTGTTAAAATATTATTTAGTAAAGAATTTTCTAATTGAAGATATTTAACCTTAATCTATTTACCTTTCAGGAACTCCTTTTGTTAAGTCACAGAAAGCCTTTTGCTGTTTGTGGTTAAGATAAGCCATGATTTTAAATCAACTTTAAAAGCAAACCAAGAAGGAAATTTAAGTTAATGTGAAATAACGTTCATTTCCTCAGTGAACTCTGTAATGATGCTCCTGACTGCAAATCCAGGACATTTTCAGTCCCTCCCTTCTGCCCTCATGGTGTTCTAGCCCTGTGGACCACTGACTTCCCATTTACAAAGAGAGCTGACAAATGAAAATTAATCTGGATTAAACCAGACAGTGGGTGACTGGGTATATGAAATCAAAACTTCTACAATTCAGACTTTTGAGTAAGTCAGAGCAGCCTTCTCATTTACTCGGAATCACACTGTCAAGTGCTGTATAACTGGGAATTATTATTATATACTCCTGGAATGTTAAAGCTGGAAAGGACCTTGACAATCATTTTTCTCCAAGACTTTATGTGGTAGGAAAGTGGAAAAGTGACTGATATTTATATAGTACTTTATAGTTAAAAAGCAGTCCCATGTGTCTCATTTGGTCCCAGCAATCGTCTTTTATAAACAGGACAGTATCATTATCGCTCACTTTTTACTCATGAGGAAACTTAGGACCAGAGAGATGAGGCAGCCAAGATTATCGGGCTAGTCAGTGTAAGCCCCAGGATTAGAACCCAGGTGACCCGACTTCCAGTGTAGTTCTCTTTGTGAATATGTTCTCTTTGAGTACCACAGGCAGAATTCTCAAAATGGCTTTTGAAACTGAAGCATGCTGGGAACTCTTTCATAGCTATATGAACAAACTTTTCAGTAGAAAGAGTTTCATAGAAATGTCCTGGTGTCATAGAAAAAGCACTTGACTTAGTATCAGGAGACCTAGGTTTAAATTCTGGTTCTGCCACTTCATCGTCATATGACCTTGGACAAATCCCTGAACTTATAATGAGCCTCAGTTTCTTATCTTTAAAATGGCAATAATCATATTAGCCTTAGCTACCTCACACAATTTTAAACTGGACCAGGAATGCTAATGCTCCAGTACTATAAATTCTCATTAGTGCGGCTCTTCCTTCCATTCATGGTGTTAGCTAACTATCTTTACTTCCTCATCCTTTGTAATTCTTATTTATTCTCATAGATCCACCTAATGTGTTGGAGGCCTTCCATAAGGTCATCTTTATATTTTGTGAGTTCTAGTCCCTCACCCCACTTTTCCCATCATCCTTTTTGGCCCTTCTTGTTTATTGGTTATCATTGCAAACAATACTAAGGCCTACTTACAGACACCATTTCACTGTTACTTTTTGGGTCATCCACTTCTTTGATTCTTGAGCAGTTATGATGTTCCAAGATTCACAGCCAGACAGCATTGCTGGGAGAACATTTTGGAGAGGGGGGTTTTATATATAGACTTTTGTTCTAGGGAGCATATTGAAATCATTAAAAGCAGATTCCCAGATGCAGTTCAGCCAACTTTATTCCTTCTGTTCAAATCTGAGCCTGATTCATTGTCCATCCGCTACACTTGTCCCGGATATATGCTGTGATTCACTAATGATGAGACCTGTTCCACTCAGCCCCAGAGAGTGGAACCAGGAGCAGTGAGTAGAAGTTGCATATTTAGGAGGGGCATATTTAGACTTGATGTAAAGGGAAAACTTCCTTAAAATTAGAGCCATCCAAGAGTGAAATGGGCGCCTTCAGGAATAATAAGTTCTATGCCCTCCCACCCCAGAAGTCTTCACTCAAACAGTGAATGATCACTTAGGTACTTCATAGAGAGGATTCTTGTTCAGTCACAAGTTGGACTTGGTGAGCCCTGTGATTCTGTGAACTCAGGGGACTGACCATCCAACAGTATGTCATAGTGTGGACAAAAGTCAATTTTAAGGCATTTTTCAGACCATTTTCTTTTGATTGATCGTGATTGGAGGTCCTGCAGTCTTCTATGACTTGATATAATAAACATAGTATCATCCACAGTCAGAAGCATGTGGAGAATATCGCTTATATATAAGGTTTCCCTTTTAATTTTAGACTTTGAGCAAGATATCCTCCATGACAGTGGCAGACACCTGTTTTATCCTTCACCTGACAATTATAAGGTCATTGAAAGGAATTATCTCTGTGGTTACATTTTTCAAGTAAACTTACATGATATTAACACATGTATGAGAGATTGTGGTATTACAAAGTCAAATGATTTTTTTCAGTCAACAAATAGTATGCACGGTGGAATCTTGTATTCTTTGCACTTTTCAAGTAACTATGACTATAAAGATGTAGTCTACTGTAGATAGTTGTATGTGTAGGTCTTTCTCACAAAGATTGTATCAAGATGAGAAGGTAAGCATATGAGTCTATAATTAATGATGTTCTCTGTCATCTTTTAAAAGATGATATTATTCACCTTTCTACTCCTACTCTTCCCCTCTCTGTGATGACTTCTAAAACAATCCCTTTGGAGATGGTAGATTTCCATGGATTTCTTTGGTGTCCATTTTCTAGTCTATTCATTCTTCCCAGTTCATCTTCTCAAGTACCATCTTAACTTCCTTAGAATATAATCTGTGGTGTTAGGGTCCAGATTTTGTGATTCCGTCTTTACTAATGATGAATACTGACTGGCACAGAAACATGTTCTGTTTTCCATTTGTTCTGCTGGCCATTTCACCTCTCAGTCCTCTCAGGATTCTATATAAAACAGTAGAGTTTTAGATTAAGCTTTCTGTAGATCGTTTCTGCTTCCATTGCATTTCCGTGTTTTATAATATTCTGCTGTTTGCAATCATCTACCATCAGCCTCCATATATAATATACAAATGAGTTTGTATTCTAAACTATTGTTGCTCTTGGCTGGTATTTCTCCCATCTTGGCAGGAGGACCTAGTAATTGCTGGCTAAATATGATTTCTGGCCTCTCATTGAGTCAAATGCTTTATTTCTATTAAGTCTTTGCAGAAAATGGTGATAATCAAGGTCACTGGCATTGCCTCTTTCCATTTGCTGTTTTCACATTAATGACACAGGGTTGAAGTTGTTGCAGTAGCATGCCCTATCTTCTCAGCTTTTATCCTCTAATTTGATGTTGATTTTGACCTTTGCAGTGGTCTAACTGCACACAAAAAGCTGATTCTGATGTGACTCCGGCAGTGATAACCAGTTATTGTTAAGTATAGGTAGTTTCATTTTTTATGAAGTTATGGTATTTGCCATCTCTATCATCTTCAGACTCTCTTCTGAAAGTATTTATTATATGTCGGCATAAGTGTTTGACCCCTTCCATCTCTCAAACCTGAGCCATATTTCTCATTTTTTGATGTACTCCTCTGGCCAGCCCTCCCAAGTACAAGGGTATGCATTTATTTGGTTTGGGGAATGTCATCAGGTCCAGACATCAGCACACAAGCTGCAGTTATCTTCACAATGGTTTGTTATTATCATTGTTGCTGTTTACATTCATCATGAGCACAGACTAAAAGGCAGAGACAGCAGTCCTATGAAATGACATTTCTTGTTGCTTTGGGGAACATGATAAAACCTACTCTGCCAAATCCTTTGTTTCCTTCTCCAAATAAAACACCTAGACCCGCCTTCCATTTAGTTGTAATTTCCTTTTGCCCTCTGGTTTCTTCTGTCCATGGGAATATCAGTATTGATGTACTACAGTTCTTCCAGCAGTATGTCCTTTGGTTTGTCTTTGGGCAAAGATCTCACATGGAGGATAACTACAGAAAAAAAAATAATGTTTGTAGACAGTCTACAAATGGTATGATTCTTCGCACCCTTTCCCTTATTTATCTCCATTCTGCCAACTGTCACTACAGAAATAGAGGAGACTGCCTAGGCATTTTTTACTTTTGTTTCACTATGGGTCACTATGGCTGGAGGAATTACTCATGGTGAACCTCTTATCACTAAACTGTTGGACAGTAAGTCCAAGATCAGAATCAGTTCAGATACCCAGACCTTACCTTTCCTCTATTCTCCAGCAAAATAAAACTTGCCAAAGCTTAGTTATTCTCTGCTAAGTTAGCTGCTGCAAACCTAGGCTCCCCAGCATGCACAAATAAGACTTCATAGAACTCACTTAAATATCAATGTCAGTTATTATTTCACTTCTCTTCCAAATGAGATTGTACCAAATATAGTTAATTATATATGAAGAAATTTCACCTACAGCAGAGGTCCTTAACCTGGGGCCCATAAACTCTTATTTTTTGATTACTGTATTTCAATACAATTGGTTTCCTTTATAACCCTGTGTAATATATTTTATACATTTAAAAGCCTTATGGCTTCACCAGAATGCCATAGAGGTTCATTACAAAAAAAAAAAAAGATGAGAATACTTGCCTGAAAACAATATGCTATCTAACTTTTTATTGTATTCTAAGATTAAACAGTACATGCCAAAATGCAGTAGTCTTTATTTTCTCTGATAGAGGTATAGATGTTTTGTGTTTTAATTTAGCCTAGCTCACTCCAAACTCTCTATATAGAGAAAGGGCATACTTTTTTTCTCATGTCTTTGCAAATTATTTTTAGTGGTGAGGATCATCTTTAACTTTTAAATAGGAAATATCAGAGAAAACTGTTCCTTGAGCCCTAACTCATGCTGAGGAAATTAGACTGTGGGAAGCCGTGCTCTGTGTGCTGGGGGAAGGATGAGTAACATTGTACAGTTCCTTTTACTTTTTGTTTTTGTTTTCATTGAAAGCCCATTCTACAGTTTCCTAGTTGGTCAGTTGGTTGGTTGGCTGGCTGACTGGCTGGAAATTCAACTTCTGAGTATGCTTTATTTGGCACTTTATTTCGTTCAGTCTCATGCTGCTGGTGAAACTTTAAGCAGAACAGCTTTAGCTTCCCTCTTGTCAATTCTTTCCCCTTCCTCTTTGTCATCTTATGTTTTTATTTATTTTTTACCTAGTTAATACAAATTTATGAATTGTGGTCTTTCAGGATTGCCAGTTTCGGGGAGGAAAGCTCGTCCAGCAATATCAGTGCTGGATAGTGGGGAAAGTGCTGAACTAGGATTTATTTAGGAAATCTGGTTTCAGGCATTTTTCAGGTTAGCTTCTTTTGAGTAATTATGGATCTCTTTGAAGAGATCCTGCAGTGTTCTATGACTTAATGTAATAAACTTAATATTAACTATAAAATAGCTCACACATATGTATCACTTCATGGTGTACAAAGCACTTTGCATACAGTATCTCATTTCAGTCTCAGAACAAACTTGCAAAATGGGTATCATTAACTCCATTTTTTCAAGTGAGGAAATCGAGGCTTGCAGAGGTTAATTGATTTTCGTACAGTTTCACAGCTAATATGTTTTAAATGGAGTTCTAATCTGTGTCTTCCTAACACCACATCTAGCACTCTCTCAGTTAGATCATACTGCCTTTATCTAGCTATCTGTGTGACCTTAGGCAAGTCTTTACTCTTTTAATATCTGTTTCCTCCTCTGAAAAAGTAAGAGGATTGAAGTAGGTGAGTTCTAAAGTCTCTTCCAGCTCTGAAACCCCACTTTGTTGAAACCAGATATTGGCAATACTCGTGAATGACTGAAATGTTCAACAAGTAGGTGCTTTACAAAAACAAGGAACCTCATGGCTCCTTCCTAATAGAAATCCTTGTGCACATAAAATGTTAAATATCTTTTATGCCCTTTGTTGTGAAAAGGAAATGATTTGTGAGGTTCTAGTCGTGGGAGATAAGCTGCTACTGTGTTTTCCTGAAGGACTTCTCATACAAAATGCATGGTTTATTAAATTCACCAAATACAATAAAAGAAAGTATCTTCTGATGTTCAGGTAGTTGTATGGAAAGTGAGTTGAGAGAACTACTCCCCAGTGTCAAATCTTTTGGACTAGTTTGGTCCATTCCGAGGAAGCCAAGTTTTATGTCTAGAAATCAGACTGTCAGAGCACTTGTTCTTTGAACTCCTGTCTCTGCAGCAGTGTGGCACTCAGAGACAGCAAAGTTAATTTGAAATAACATACAGGATTGCTTTTTGTGAAAATGACAGTATTTGTCTACACTGCCAAATGGTTTCTGCAAAGTGTGCAGATATTTTCCAGATACATAAAATGGGCTAAATCCTTAACTTCCACCTAGTAAAAAAATATCATCTGTGTGTACAGATGCTGATAAATAAGTCAATTTGTTGCTGTCATGTAAGCCTAAAATACATAAAGTTGTCCACAAAGAGTTATATACACCAAAATGTTCCTTAGTACTCATATACAACATTCACACAAATACAGACAATTATGCAGCATTTCAGGCCAAAGACTTTTCTTGGCCTATGCCCAGAGATGTGTTGCTGATGCCAGGCACTTAGGCATTTTTTTGGATTTTTTTGCAGTTCTCTTTATTCTTTCAGCCTGTGTTTGTGGAACAGCTGTGTATTAGCAGTTGGGGCAGCTTCCTTTTTTATCCTCAGATATGTAAAAGAACTGGAAAATAACATTCTTACCTTCCAGGTACTTGTGGTCTAATTAGGAAGAAAATGTGGACACTTGAAACTGCATTAAGTATATTGATGGCGTTGGGAGTGACCCACTCAGAACAAGGTCTTTGCAATGGTCTCCCCAATATGCGGCATAAAGCTCAGACATTTTTGGTGCACTATAACAAAAAATAATTTCATGGTAAGGATACGTTTGTCCAGGGAAAACATGACTTGTAGTCAGAATCTAGGATTTTCTAGGACTGTGGAATCAGATCTGCCATGCCAAAGCCCATCTCAACAGTTCTTGCTGAACTGGACTCCATATTCATATTCCAGATCCTAGAATAAAGGTTCAAACCCAAGCCAAGGTGTAAGCAGAATTGCCATATAACAATATTTTTTCCTTTCTCCCTCCACCTACCTTCTCTGCCTTTTTTTCTCCCCTTCTGGCTTGCCCCCCTTTCTTCCCCTCCACCCTTCCTGTGCTCATTGCCCTTACCCTTCCTACCCTATCCAAACTTGCTTTCAAGAAAGATTCATCATTTCATTCATTCATTCAATTCATGTGTCTTCATATACAAATAACCGTTAACATTTTGCTTTAAGTATTTTAAAAGGGAATAAAATTAAAATAATGAATCCCTAATTGTGGAATTTCAGGAAGGAAAAGCTTTTTCTGGGAATCAAGGGACCCTTCCTTGGAGCCCTCCAAACCCAGCCTTGCCTATATGTTTGGGTCATATGGATTAATCCGTACCTAGTACAGCTATTCTTGAAGCTCTGAATCCCAAAAGCAATAGTAGGAGCCTGGAAAATGCCATAAAATTTTCATAATTTCTAATCCTGCAAAGTGATTTCATTTGCCAAAAAACCTCTCCACCTCTGAATTAAATTAACTTTCTCCTCCTATGCCATACAGCCCCACCACTACCCCCCAAAGAAAAGAGAAACTATCCTTTTAAAGACTTGAAAACCACATATTAAAGAAGTTCTGAAATAACCCCAACCCCCACAGATTCAGATCAATCGTGTCTTTGACCTACATATATGGTACTGAAAATCCAATCCTTTTATCTAAATAGATAAAACGATTTTTAAAATCATAGGGCTAGAAGGGACCTTGAGAGAGGTCATCTGTCCAGCCACCCATTGCATCTACTGAAAGGCAGTGCTTAATGAAATATCAATGGAGTACACTTCTGAAACTAAGTGTAATACGTGCTATCTATTTTTATTAGTCCTGTTTTCGCCCTTGTGCAGGTAATGATCTACACTGACTAATTCGTAGGACACTGCTTTTTCTTATCTGTGTTATTACTGAGGTGTAACCACTTCGGTTTATATTCCTAGATTTGGGCTCCCTTTTCCTTTTACTCTCCCCAACATCTTGAAAACCCCTCTCCTGTTTTCCTTCAGAAGGCACAAAAGACCACTGCTATCCCTCAAAGTTGGGGCTAGCCAAGAACGAGAGATGGAAATAAAGGTGAAGATATAAAAGAGGAGACTGATAGCATTACACAGTGATCAAGTCTCAGGATTAAGAGTCAAAAGACCTGAATCTGAATCCTGGCTCTGCCACTTAATTCTTGGGTGCCCTTCACTCTTCGGGCCTCAGTGACCGCCTTTGAATTGGACTCAATGGCCTTCAAAGTCCCTTGTGGCCGTAAGTCCATGATGCTGAAAGACAGCAGGAATCCCAACCTGCAGAAAAAAAGAATAGATTGAAGTATGGAAAAGGGAGTTAATTAGTGATTGCACACTAACTCCCACTGCAGAAGAATGGCCAATCTAGAGCATAGTCACGGACCCACAGACACCCCTTCTGCCTCTTTGCAAAGCCCTCCTGGCCAACCAGAGTTAGATGGTTGTTAGTATTGAGAACTCTGCAGGAAGCAAGTCTGAAAATAGAAAGACAGCACTTTTAAATGGTAAGATAACTAAATTCACTGCCATGCCCTTGCCATCTTTGAGACTATGTGAGGTCAGGGAACACTCATATTTTATACAATTTCAGACACCAAACTCAACAGACTGAGGATAATCTTCACTGAAGTAATCCAGTGTTCTAACACTTAATCTCCCAGCCACCGTGACCTCTAAAGCAGCTGTTAGAAGCGCCATAGCTCTCTCAGGCTTCTCTCTTGATGTCAACATTTCTCATCTCTTCACTTAATTTTGCTTTTTCAAGGCAGGATAGTACAGTGGGAAGAGCTCTGGATATGGAGTTAGGGGAGCTAGATTCAAATCTCAGCACCTACTCAATGCCTTTGTGACCTTGGGCAAATCACTTACCCTTCTATTTCTTTCCTTTTTTTTTTTTAGATGAGGCTGCACTAGATGACCTTTTAAGGTCCCCTTTTTGCTTTAAATCTCAAGGAGAGTTCTATAGACACTTGTCAGATCTTGGTCACTCCCTTTGTTGTTCTGGTAGTTGCCACCAGGTCAATAATAATCCCGATTAAGAGGGTTCAGACCCAAATAATAAACATTCCTCCAGCATGGATTTAGCAATTATTTCGTTTTCTTTAAAAATGGACTTTAAAGACATTTTAAAATAGAATAAATTACTTAAACCTAAAAAATCAGCAAAGTGAAAACACTAGAGCAGGATTGAAAGAACCATCTTCCTACAGCTTACAGTTCACCTTCAACGTCAACACCTCTTACTCACTATTCAATCATTCTGGCTTTCCCTCTTCTAGACTAAGTTATGAATCTCACTCTCAGATCTTAGGTTGAGTTAGCAGTCCTTTCAGCTGTTCAAGTAGTAATGTTTCTGGGACTGGTGTAATTCTGCATTAAAAGGCTCTCAAAGGCCAAGCTTTAATTCATCTCGGCCACTTACCTCTGTGACTTTGAGCAAGGAATTTAACCTTTCAGGTCCCCGGCTATAAATAAGAGGACCAGAATGGATGATCTCTGTGTTCCCTTCCAGCCCAAAATCTGTGATCTTATGAACTAACTGACCTTATTCAAAACAAAAACCTCAATTTGCCCCCTTGCCCCTGCGTGGCCACTGGGGAGTAGTAGCCTCTGTGTCCTTCAATATCAAAGGAAAGCCCCTCCATATCTGACCCCCTTTTTGCTTGAGCCAATGTAAACACAAAGAGAAGGGAGTCAAACCAGAATCTAGTTACCCTCTAACTGTTCTCCCCCAGTTAGGAAAAGGTTACTCTTGGCAGTAATGTTATTTCATTCACTCTCCTCCCTCTCTTTTTAATATTGAATTCCTTTTCATATCAACCTGTCAGTTTCTGTGGATTTTTAAAAACTAGGTTTTCTGCCAAAACAAATTGCCTTTTTGTGTGTGAAGGAACTCTGCCTTATTTTCTCTGAACATTTTAAAACTCAGTTTGACTATTACGAAGAGTGGATTCCCTCCACTCACCCAACTGTTTGTTAGAGAGTAGTTTCCTCACAGCCTCATAACCATTATTCTATTCTGGGAGGGAAACATAATTAAAAGGGGTTTGAGAAAGGGAGAAGAAGCTAGTTCAGCCCATAAATCAAAGTCTATACCACCAAATGGCCTTTGGGAATACTATGGCTCACCAGTGCAATGTGGGCTCCACCCCTAGCTGAGAAACGCTGTGTTAATCCCCGATCACATGCCATCCAGGTTCTTCAAGTTCCCCTTTTAACCTTGTTAACTTTACTGTCAAAGCATGTGTTTTGTAGTGTGTAAAATGCCATGTGACACAAGAGGGAAGGACATTCAGTTCCACTGGCTGGCTTTGGAGATAGCAAGTTTGCTGGTACCAGGCCAAGTCCGTGAAGGTCAGATAAGGAAACTGTAGATGGAATTTGCAAGGAGGTAGGGATTCTTCATGTTTCTTGTTTCATAGACCCCTGTGGCACTCTGGTGAAGCCTATAGACGCCTTCTTAGAATAATGTTTTTTAAAGTCTACAATAAAATTGGATTACAATAGAACCCAAATATAACTGAAATTTTTTTAAGTATTTTTTTTAAGTTCATGAATCTCGGATTAACAACTGTCCCCAGAATGTCTGTGACACTTAACAGAAAGAAGTCTTACAAAAATGGAGGCCAATGAACAAAGCAGCTCTTGTCTACTAGAAGAGAGGCTGGGGAGTTAGCATGTTGTAATGAACACTGACTCTGGAGTTAAAATCCTAGGTTGGCCACTTGCTACTTATATAACCTTGGACAAGCCCTTTCTGAGTCTGTTTCTTCCTCAGCAAAATGGTAAGATTGAACTAGGTGACCTTCCATTTCTTAACTTTCCATTATTCCACAGCATAAGGGGGGAGCTCCAGAAGTCTTCAGAAATCACTAATATAGAAACTGGCCAGATGAACAAATGCAATTCAACAAATAACCAGTTATGTAAATGTAAAGAGAATCACAAAACTGGATGGACTCTTGCAGAGATCTTCCAAAGGAACATGAAATGGATAAAAAGCCAGCCTTGGAGTCAGGTGGTTGTGGATTCATACCCTGCCTCTTGACCCAAGCTGTGTGGACAAGTCACTGCCTCTTTGATCCTCAGTTTTCTCATCTGTAGCTGGTCTCTAAGGTCCCTTCTAGCACTGTTAATGATCTCATGAAAATCATCAGATTCAACTTCTTCCAAGTACATTAATACTGACGCTAGACTATGGGGATTCTGTAGCCTTCAGTCATCTATTTGTGTCAAATCCCTTGTTAGGAAGTTCTTCCTAGCTAAGGAGAGAAAATGTGGGAAAATGGAGTAAACTGAGGCACATATTCACAGAGCAAGTGAGAAAAATGTGTCAGGGAAGGAAGAGAAGGAACCTCTCCTAAGACCAACCTCTTGGTCCTCAGAAAATATTCTTAGCTATGAAATGGCCTGTGGCAAAAGTTGGTGTAAGTGATAACTGGACCAGACTTGGAGTCATTGATCTTAGTTCAGATCCCAGGCAGGACACCAGCTATGTGACCATGGGCTGATCAAATGCAGGTTAATAATAATTGTATACTACCTTCACAGCTGCACACTTGTTGTAAGGGAAACACTTTATAAATAGTAAGGTGTTAGGTAAATGTAAGTTACTATCCTAAGAATTTTTTTTAATTTGCATTTCTTTATTAGTGATTTCAAGCATCTTTTTTCCATATTACAATTTATTGGATTTCCTAAAAGCAGAACAAACAAAAAAAAACCTTCCCTATTCATGACTTTTGATCATTTATAAACTGTTTTTAATATTTCTTTTTTATAGTCTGTACTATAATATAGTTTGTTTCTGAGTCAGTTGATATTTGCTTCAGTGATCTCCATGATAAGCCTGATCTCTGACCTTTTTTTTGCAAACCATAATAGATGAAGTACTACACTTGAAGTTGAAAAGACTTGTATTCAAGTTCCACCCCAGACATCAATTAGCTTTTTCAGACCCTTATTTTTCTTATCTCTAAAAGAGTACTGATAGAGATGAAGTTCCCTCAGGACTGTTGTGAGTTTCAGAAGAGGTAATCCATCTAAAATGTTTTTTACTGTCCTAGGAAATTTGAGATAAGTTTTTCTATGTTTGTGCCTTGTGTTCATAAGGCACCTGTCTACCACCTCCCTCCATCAACCTGACATAATAATGTTCTTCACCTATTTGGAAAACCAGCCCTTCTCTACATGGCTGTCATACTGATCAAGAACACATCTTTTATTCAAAAGTCCCAAGAATAGTCAAGCAAACACCCTATCCTTCACCCCAGCCTCTGTGGTCGTTTTTCAGTCATGTCTGACTCTTCATAACCCAGTTTGTGATTTTCATGGCAAAGGTACTGGAATGGTTTGCCATTTCCTTCTCCAACTCATTTTACATCTGAGAAAACTGAGGCACACAGGGCTAAGTGACTTGCCCAGGGTCACACAATTAATAAGTGTCTGAGGCTGGATTTAATCTCACAGAGATAAGTCTTCTCAACTCCAGGCCCTGTGCTCTATCCACTTCACCACCTAAACTACCCAACCCTACCTGTAGCCAAAAATAATTCTTTCAAGTTGTCAGCACTGTTCAGATTATTTGGTTATACAACTCACCAGGATAATTGGTTTGCCTTAAAATCCTTAGACAATAAGAAACTTTGCAGATACATTAGAATTGTAGAATTTTTTTAAAACAGAAAAGGCCTGCCTCATTTTATAGATGAGGAAATTGAAACATAGAAACTTGAAGTGACTTCCCAAAATCTTGTAGGCAAGTTAATGACAAATCTGGAGTGGAACCTGGGACTTTGTGACTTCTGGTTGATGCAATTTTGCACTTAGTGGGTGGCAGAATTCCAGCAACTTCAGTCTTTTAGGGACAGCCAGGAAGATGGAAACTGGCCAAAGAAACTCTAATTCAAGAAAAATAATTCTTCTATCCAGCTCAGGCTTCTTATTCTAGTACCTCTGTTCTCAGAGGCATACAATATATTTGATTTATATATACATAACATTTGTTTATCTGGTTTTCACTGGAAACCCTCAGTTCTGTACTACATTACAATTCATCTAAAAAATAATCAGGTTTGTTGTTACTTTTTTGGGGGGTTTAGTTGGGGTTTTGTTTTGCTTTCGTGGCCTCCAAGCTCAATGTAAGTAAACAGTTTTAGTGTGGTAGCCAAAAACAAGCTAGCATAATCTTAAACTGCTTTACAACAATCACACCTTCCAGAATTTGGGAGTCCATAGTTCCATTGTGTTGTGCCCTGGTCAGAACTCAGCTGGAGTGTTGTGTTCAGTTTTATGTTCACATTTATGAAAGGACTTTGGCCAAAGGGGATAGCCAGTTTAGTATGGGTCTTGTGATGGTGTTGTATGCGGATCATCCAGGACAGGGATGATGTTTAAGCTGTAGGGGAGATTAGACTTGTTTTATTTGGCCCTAGAGGGCAGAACTAAAAGAGTGGAAGATGAAAAGAGGCAGATTTGGATATAAGTAAAAACTTCCAAAGCAATTAGAGCTGTCAGAGGTGGAATGACCTGCCTCTAGAGGTCTGAATTCAACCCACTGGAAGTTTTAAAGGCCAAATGCCTCCCCTGTCTACTTACTGTAGACAGTAACCGTGAAATTCTTGTTCCAGTATGGTTTGATTTGGATTAGATGGTCCCTGAAGTTCCTTCCAACACTAGGAGGCAAACTTTCAAGGCTGGCTCTAGGACAACAGACTCAAAAGGGTAAAGGAGACTGAAAAGAAGGAAACTCCAAGAGTTACAGCCAAGTGCCAGAAAAGAGATGGCACTTGACAAATAGTCGTTGAATTGGTCTCCATATGTGTGAAAACACAGGTTTCAATAATAATTCACATTTCCGTGTCCCTCTGTGGGGAAGAGTTTTCTTTCCCCACTGAAAAAAGCTGTGTAAGTAATAATGATGATGATGATGATGATGACTTCACCTATACAGAGGTCTTTCCGGTTTGGGAAGCACTTTACTTATAGTGCCTCATCCGAGCCTCACTACAACCCTGTGAAGTAAGTGCTACTGTTAGTCCCCATTTTACAGATAAAAAAACTGAGGCTCAGATAGACTTAGTTACTTGTGTGCAGTTTCATGGCCAGTAAACTGGGGCTGAGATAGGTCTTGTGACTTCAAGTACAGTATTCTTTGCTGCCTCCTTCAAGCACTAAACAGTTTCTTTCCAGATATACCCTTTCTTGTTCTTGCTCCGCCCTCTGGTACCAGAAGAAGCAATACCACCTTTTAGGTCCAACTTGGTCACTACAGAAGGTCTTTGAACCCAAGTAAACTCTAGCTTGTTAGCGGCTACTTTACTCAGCAACTCATCTGGTAATGCGGCCCTGGAAATCCAAGTTTCTTTGTGCTCTGTGCCCTTAGATCTTATTCCCCCTAGGTTGTCCACCCATCACCACTACTAGGTTATTACTCTCCCCATCTTTAGAGTCCTTCTCTGGGCATCCACAATACATATGTGTACATTAGAGGACAATCACCAACTTCACCGCGAAGTTCCCAATTTTTGTCCCATGTGACATTTAAAAAGGCCCTATGGTGTAGTAGACAGTGAGCTGCCTTCAGAGTCAATAAAACTTAGAATTAAATCCCACCCCTGACATATACTAGCCACGGGACCTTGGGCAAGTTACTAAATCACTGTCTCCAGCAATTCTTCAAGACTAATCTGCAGAGCAGTTTCCATCTATGTTGGTATAAGGAAGATGTCTTCACCCAGAGCTCCCTAAGCGGATGAAAAGCATAGGTTGGGTTCCAAGAAAAGGCACCATTTAAATAAAATACCTAAGAATGTTACCATTAAATAGACTCATAAAATGTTAGAGCTAGAAGAGACTTCAGAGATCATCCAGTTGAACCCCTCTCCCATGAGGCCCATATTGGTGCAGCCAATCTAAATTCATAGATGGAGGTAGTTGATGTTTTAAGAGAGAAACCTTTGTTTCTAAGGAACTGGGAGTTGGGGAGAGTGAAGGCAAACTTATCTCTTCCTTCCTAGTTCTTTGTCATCTTGGGGGATTTGAACCAATATCAGGAGAAAAGGTGTCCATTAAAGAGAGCTTACCTGAATGTAAAAATGAACTTCTTGACCATCACGGGCTACAAAGAGAGATGGATTTTCCCTGTCCTTAAGAATCAGCCAATTCTCCTGCATAGCAGAGACACTCCCCTCTTTGGGAGGGATGGCTCAGATGGCCTCTTAAAACTCCCAGTTCTAGGATCCTGTGATTTGACTTTCTGTACCTCAGTTTCTTCATTTGTAACATGAGAGGATTGAACTGGATAACTTCTAATATCCCTTGAAACTAATTCCATGAATGATCTTGTGATTCCTTACAACAAGGAACATAGTGAAAACACATTACCTACCATAGGCTGGCAGGGTGCCGGCTTCCATCACCATTGCCATTTCCTCTTCCCCACCCCCCTTTCCCCTACTCCCATAGTATTTCCTTTTGGACTTTTTCCATTGCTCAGAATCTAGAGCAAACCCTGATACACACACGTTCCCAGTAGTGGGACAAACTAAATGGTTTTGGACATCTTTGCTGGTTGAAGTGGAAAGTGTGGTTAAGAGAGAAGGAAAACCATGTTATAGTTTGTGGGGATTACCCTGGATATCTTTGTGCACATCCTTGCCCCTGATATGGATATCTGTCTTCTCTATGCACCTATGAACATTTTAACTATTACTATAGATGAACAAATTCTGTTTTTTAAAGTGTTTGTGTGTTTTTAAACAGTCCTTACCTTGTAAAGATTATTGAATTTTACTAAAAAAAATTTGAATTTTACTTTTGTAATTTTTTGGTAATTTTATAGATTTTTATTTTATGGATAATTTTGTATGGAGATATGGAAATGTTCTGTATTTTTTTTTCTCTTTAAAGATAGCAGTAAACCTTAACTGGTCAGCATCTATAAACATGATTCGTGTACAATTAAGTTTCCTTTGTATTAGGGATTTTTAAAAGCAATTGTGTTTCTTACATGGTGCTTCCCTCCTTCAAAAAGCTGTTCTGTTTTACATATTGTGAATGCTGAAGATTAGGAAAAATAAAAGATGAACTTAAAACCTCTGTGGTGTAACATCCTCAAAATGCTAATGTGTGTGTATATGGCTTTGGGAAAGTAGTAATTAAATGTTTAATGGTTTAGAACTTCCAGCACAGAATGGCAGTTCTGGTCATTACTCACAGTAGTTGAGTTTCTGAACAAACCAACCATTTCTTTTGAGGATACTTATTAAAACAAGCCATTATTCAGTCAAGAAATAAGGTTATGTTGATATTGTCATCATTGTACTTGTGGTATTGCATATAACCTATTGACAATGCATGCAGTAATGTACTTCTAAATTGGATTTTTTTAAGTTTGGTTTTGGTTTTTTTGTTACTGTTTACCAGAAATCAAATTCCAAATGACATTTGGGAGTGAAATCAAAACTCCTTGAGGGCCTACACTAAGCCTCCTGAATCTTTATTCCCCATGGTGCCTTACCCATAGTGGACAAGCCATAAATATTGGTTGAGTGAGTATTGAATGAGCACCCAGTGTATCTGCCCTGTTAAGTGTCATACATGCTGAGTACAGGCTTATTGCCATAAATTCTGAATCATGACACTGGCAGAGTAGCTCTAGGGATCCTACTTAAGAAAGAAAGGTGACAGGGAAATGGTACTGAGAATCCAGACCTAGCTTCTTTCTTTACATTTGTTTTCATCAGTCCCCAGACGATACTCCCTGGATAAAGATGGGGTATAATGAAGCCCCTTTAATCCTCCATTTTAAAGTCTTATCCAATTAGAGATTCTGGGGATATTAAGAGTTCAAAGGGGTAGTATCTACTCCAGCGTACCTCAGTTTACAGAGGAAGAAACTGACCCATACAGAGGAAAAGATTTGACTTGTTTCTGTGACTACTAAGTCACAGAGCCAAAATTCAACCCCAGATCCTTTGTCTGGTGTGAAAGGAAGGAAAATGTGAAGAAAGGGAAGGTTGAATATGCCCAGATATCATACTTCACTTGTTTACCATTTTTGCCCAATGCTTCCCCACCCTGTGCTGGGAGGAGCCCATTACCCATCTTCCCTGGCAAAGGCCAGCATACCATGATGCAGAGATAGGGGAGTCTGTAAAGCAGTCACATCAGACTGGCAGCTGTAGGAACCAAGCTCTTCTAGCAAACTCTCTTAGTATAGAAATCCCTGCCAAAAGCTTCAGGGTCACTGATTGACTGAGGCAAGAAAGGTCTAAAAACAAGAAAAGGGGGCACTGGGAACATAGAGATGAGGGAAAGTGAGGAAGGGAGAGAAAAAGAGATTCTCAGATATTGGATAACAAGTACTTCATTATTTCAGATAGGAAAGATCCTACTTTTGTATTTTAGCAAGCTTATCCAAAACAAACTTCATGCACAATTTACCATGTTAGATAATTTATTCCTCAAAGGAATCTACAGCATCATCAGCAGTTTTGTCAAGAGATGCTGTAGTTAATTTCAAGATCATATTTATTCATTCACTTGCACTCATCAGTAACACAGACTCCTAAAACAAACTCAACCCCCACAGTGCCTAGCGGGCACTTAGTAAATGTTTGTTGAATGAATGAATGAAAAATAGATGTTTCACAGTACATTTTATTGCATCTTAACACATTCTGGAGTTGATGTGAGGCTGCCTGTGAGTGGCCTGCTGTTACACAGACAGGCACAGCCCAAAGGTCAGCAAGAGGAGCCTGAAACAAAAAGACCAGGCTTGCTGTTACATTGGAACACCACCTACCTCAGTTCCTGGTGTGCTGACCTCCCAGCACACCTTCCCCTTTTTCTGAAGTAGATTGGAAGCCAGAAGCACTGACTTCTACATCTCTTCCCACACCTCAACATCTGACCCAAAATAGGTCATTTTTATGTCAACCAGTAGCCTGATGGGTGTTTCTGGGTATCAGTTCTCTCACAGAATTATGAAATAGAAGAATTAGAGGAAATCTTCCAGATTCTTCCCTGTCATGAACCCCTTTAACAATCTAATAATGCCTATGGATACTTCTCAGAATAATAATTTTAAAATAAAATACATAGGATTACAAAGGAAACCATTTCACCTGAAGTACAGTTATAATTTTTTTCTTTTTAGTTCACAGACCCCAGGTTCAAGTCTAACCTCCTCATTTTGCTGTTTAAGAAAATTGAGTCCTTGCCCAAGGTCACCCAGACTATAAGAGCTGGGGGTAGAACCCAGGATGACAAGTTGAATGTTCCTTCCACTGCACCATAACTGCTTTGCTTACTGACATTTACTGAAGAGGAAGACATGCAAACCTCCTATCGGTAAAATAAGACAACCTGGAGACCAGAATAGCAACTCACATTTCCATAATGCTTTAAAGTTTCCAATGCATTTTCTTTCCAGTAACCCAGTAGTACATTTATTATCCATATTTTACAGAAGGGAAAAATCCATCTGAGCCTCATAGCTAATATAACAGGAAGGTTGGATTGGAACCCACTTTGTGAAGTATACATGGGAATGGGTTTTCAAGGACCACCCCATGGAGCATATGTGACACTGAGCCTGTGTCCTGACCATTTCCAGAAAGACATCTGCTTTAACCTCTTGCACAACCAGAGGATTCTGGTTGAACCTTGTGTACCAGACAATGTTAGAAACCCTGGAACCACAATCCAAATCTCAATGGAGTCAACATGTGGCATCTTTAGTATTATGCCGCTGTCTTTATACCTTTATGATGTTTAGGTGAGAACCATGCATACCTGTAGATGTATGCTTTAGATAAAGGTTTAGAGGATGGAAATGATGAAAATACAACTATCAGATCCCTTGATTGAGAAGCCTACCAAGTGGCCATAACATTAGCCCAGAAGAACTCTCACCAAAACAAAAACAAAAAGGGAGGTAGTGTGGTGTCATGGATGATAAGAACTTACAAGCACTGAACTTACAGTCAGGGAAGATCTAGATTCAAATCTTACCTCAGATTCTTATTATCTGTGAGACCCTAGACAAGTCCTTTGCCCTCTCTAGCCCTCAATTTCCTCATCTGGAAAATGGAGTTGGATTTGCTGACCTCTAAGCTCCCTTCCAATTCTAAATCTGTGATCTCATACAGTATGATATCTGAGACCACCGTGAAGATCTCCAACAAGGAGACCAACTTCGGTTGATAAAGCTTAGTGTTCAAGGCATACACAAGTTAGCAGGACCATCAATACACAATTCTTGTGTGGACTGGGCAAACTGCTTACTGAATGGCTTCAGTGAGAAAGGGGCTGAGAACCTGAAAAACCAATTCACCACAACTACTTATTGCCCATAAGAGAGTTTACTGTGATTTTCTGATGAATCGGTGGAGAGAAGTAATGGAAACTAACCATATGTTATGGAAGAAGTAATGGAAACATAACCAGCTAGCGATGCAGGTGAACAGTCCATACCATTGACCAGTTCAGAGAGGGGCACAGAGGTTGGTCACAAAAATGAAGACCAGTTTAACCGGGGATCAGAATGACCTAAGATTTTGCAGTGAAGGCAGTAATACTACAGATTATCTTGAGCTGCATCTTGCATGTGATTAATTGCATATGCTCATCGATGCATCTGTTAATTACTGCATATTTGAGTTGTGCCTCTGCTGTACTATTTTGCTATTATGTTCATTTGCCTCTGTGTTTGTCTTATGTCTCTGCAACATCTGTCCATAAGCTATATAATGTTTTGCTCATTGTTTATTTATACATATGCTTGATTATAGTTACGTTTGTTCCTTATAAGTCTCTTGGTATTATTATAATTAGCTTGCTTTTTTTCTATTTTTAATTTTTTGTTTATATTGTTGTTCAGTTGTTTTCAACCATGTCCAACTCTTTGTGACCCCATTTGGGGTTTTCTTGGCAAAAATACTGGAGTGATTTGCCATTTCCTTCTCCATCTCATTTGAAGATGAGGAAGCTGAGGCAAACAGGGTTAAGTGACTTACCCAACGTCACACAACTAGTAAGTGTCTGAGGCCAGATCTGAATTTAAGAAGAGGAATCTTCCTGATTCTAGGTCCAGCACTCTATTCACTGTGCCACCTAGCTGTTGCCTCTAATCCAATCTCCTAATAAATGAAAAGAGAAGGTTGGGGTGTGATAGAGAAAGAAGTATGGACAGTCAGGATTGTGGTTCAGAGAAAAAGAAGGCATAAATACCCTTTCCTGAATTCATTCCCCCTTCAGGGCTGTCTTAGATGTACATTTTAGCTTAATGTCACCATATTAAAATAGATGGGGATGAAGGAACATATAGATGATTGGTCCTGGTCCATAATCCCTAGGAATGGCCTGCCAGAGATGACTCTATTCATATCCATATTCCAACCCATAGACTTCCCCCCTTCCCTACCAAAGACACCCCCAGAGTCCAGCCAAACTACAGGTACCAAGAGATCCAACAACTATTTGAGTCATCCTTAACCTCTGAGATCTCTTCTGAACTATGATATAGTTTCTCCCCTGCCTATCACTCTGGGAAGTGACCATGGTCCTGAAGCTTTGTATGGGATATTTCAAAAGTGTTGTTGTTCTTGAGTCATTTCAGTCACATTGGAAACCATTTGAGGTTTTCTTGACAGAGATACTGGAGTGGTTTGCCGTTTCCTTCTCGAGCTCACTTTACAGAGGAGGAAACTGAGGCAAAAAGGGTGAAGGGACTTGCCCAGGGTGTAGCGCCAATGCAATATTCACAGTGCCTACCACAACCATGAATATCCCAGCACAATTCTGAATCGCAAAATACTACAGACTCTTCACATGGAAGACAGAATTAAAACATTTATTCAGACACCAGAAAGACAGTCAATCAAACAATAAGCTTTTTATTAAGCATTTACTATGCACTATGCACTTCTAAGAGCAGCTAGGTGAAACAGTACATAGAGAGTAGGGGCCTACAGTCAGGAAGACTTATCTTCCTGAGTTCAAATCTGGCCTCAGATACTTCCTAGCTGTATGACGCTGGGCAAGTCATTTAACCCTATTTGCCTCAGTTTTGTCATCTGTCAAATGAGCTGGAAAGGGAAATGGCAAGTCATGCCAGTATCTTTGCCAAGAAAACACCAAATGGAATCATAAGGAGTCAGACATAACTGAAAATGACCAAACAATAAAGGCACTTCTAAGTACTAACTACATAAAGACAAAAATGAAATAGTTTCTGCCCTCATTGAACTTACATTCTTTATGTGTATGCTTTAATCATTTTAATTATTGTAATTCTTAACTTGACAAACACCAATAAGCAAGAACATTTACATATACAAAAGACAGAAAAAGAGGATTTTATATGAAACAGCTTGGTCTTTTTAACTATGTAATAAATTCAACATGTTTCTTTCAAAACTTTCCTGTTTGTCTCTCTTCCTCTGAGCTAAGGCACTACCCTCTAATGGGGAGGCAATGTCTACAAGTATTCTTTCCAATTCCTTTTATTTTCCAGTCCCAAGGAGAAACTTGCTAGAGTTGGAATTATTTCCAGCATTTTTTCAGAGAGATGCTGCTGTACCTCTGTTGCATTATTCCATGGTTCAAAAGCACATAGAAGACTTAACAAGAATTTCATAGAAGAGGAGTAAACTCCTCTCCCTCGATTGTGCCTCCTTGGAGGAACTGAGAACTTACAAGTCCCCGAGTATACCCTCCTCTTGACAAAGAACTCAAAAGTCAAGTAACTGGCTGGGAAAATGTCCAAAAAAGGGGAAAAGAGTAAGACAACTGAAGGTTACTTTCTTGGTGAGCAGGTATTTTCTTCCATCCTTTCAGATGAGGAAGAACAATGGATACCATCAGAAGAAGACCTAAAAGTCAAGGCTTCTGCATCCAAAACCTCCAAAATAAACATGCAATGGTCCCAGGCCATGGAAGAGCTCAAAAAGAATTTTGAAAATCAAATAAGGGAGGTGGAGGAAAAATTGGGAAGAGAAATGAGAGTAATGCAAGAAAATCATGAAAAGTGAGTCAACAGCTTGCTAAAGGGACCCAAAAAAAATGCTGAAGAAATTAACACCTTTAAAAATAAACTAACTCAAATGGCAAAAGAAGCCCAAAAAGCCAATGAGGAGAAGAATGCTTTAAAAAGCAGAATTAGCCAAATGGAGAAGGAGGTTCAAAAGCTCACTGAAGAAAATAGTTCTTTAAAAATTAGAATGGAATAGATGGAAGGTAATGACTTTATGAGAAACCAAGAAATTACAAAACAAGACCAAGAATGAAAAAATAGAAGACAGTGTGAAATATTTCATTGGAAAAACAACTGACCTGGAAGATAGATCCAGGAGAGATAATTTAAAAATTATGGGACTCCCTGAAAGCCATGATCAAAAAAGGAGTCTAAACATCATCTTTGATGAAATTATCAAGGATAATTGCCCTGATATTCTAGAACCGGAGGATAAAATAAATATTGAAAGAATTCACCAATCACTGCCTAAAAGAGATCAAAAAGAAAAACTCCTAGGAATATTGTAGCCAAATTCCAGAGTTCCCAGGTTAAGGAGAAAATATTGCAAGCAGCCAGAAAGAAACAATTCAAGTATTGTGGAAATACAATCAGGATAACATAGCAGCTTCTACCTTAAGGGATCAAAGGGCTTGGAATATGATATTCCAGAAGTCAAAGGAACTAGGATTAAGATCAAGAATTACCTACCCAGCAAAACTGAGTATAATACTTCAAGGGAAAAAATGATTATTCAATGAAATAGAGGACTTTCAAGCATTCTTGATGAAAAGACTAGAGCTGAATAGAAAATCTAACTTTCAAACATAAGCATCAAGAGAAGCATGAAAGGGTGAACAGGAAATAGAAATCATAAGGGACTTACTAAAGTTGAAATGTTTACATTCCTACTTGGAAAGATAATATTTGTAACTCTTGAAACTTTTCTCAGTATTTGGGTAGTTGGAGGAATTACATATATACATGTACACACACACACACACACACACACACACACACACACACACACACACATATATATATATATATATATGGAGAAAGAGAGAGAGATAGGACACAGGGTGAGCTGAATAGGAAGGAATGATGTATAAAAAAATAAAATTAATGGGTGAGAGAGAAATATATTGGAAGGAGAAAGGGAGAAATGGAATGGGGCAAATTCTCTCATAAAAGAGGCAAGAAAAAGCTTTTTCAATGGAGGGAAAAGGGGAAAGTGAGGGGGAAAAAGTGAAGCTTACCCCCATCACATTTGGCTTAAGGGGGGAATGATATGCACTCTCAATTTGATATGAAAATCTATCTTACACTATGGGAAAGTAGGGGAGAAGGGGATAAGTGGGGTGGGGGTTTTGATAGAAGGGAGGGCAAATGAGAGGAGGGGGTAATTAGAAGTAAACACTTTTGGGGAGAGAAAAGGTCAAAAGAGAGAATAGAATTAAGGGGGGCAGGATAGAAGGAGGAAAATATATATTCTTTTACAACATGACTATTATGGAAGTCTTTAGCAAAACTACACATATATAGCCCATATTGAATTGCTTGCCTTCTCAGTGGGGATGGGGCAGGGGGAGGGAGGAAGGGAGAGAAGTTGGAACTCAAAGTTTTAGGAACAAATGTTGAGAATTGTTTTTGCATGTAACTGGGAAATAAGAAATACAGGTAATGGGATATAGAAATCTGTCTTGCCCTACAAGAAAATAGAGAAGATGGGGGGAAAAAAAGGAAGGGGTGTGATAGAAGGGAGGGTAGATTGGTAGAAGGGGTAATTGAATGTACAGTGTTTTGGGGTAAGGGGAGGGGAAAGATGGGGAGAAAATTTGAAACTCAAAATCTTGTGAAAATGAATACTGAAAACTAAAAATAAATAAGTAAATGGGGAAAAAAAATAATTTCAGAACGTTTTACCTGCAACACACCTAACTAGGTACCTATGTAGGAACCTTGCTGAGCCTCTTGACTTCTACAAAGGTGTTTCTTGATTATAGAGAGCAGAATAAGAAGCATCCCCTTTTGGAACAACCAGCAAAATTTGCTGGAACACCAGCCAATCTCCCTATGAAGGACAGAAGAAAACTCCCATTGAAAGGTCCTAGGCAAACTGACCAACTTACAGCACTCTATCCTCCCATTATCTCCATTTGGTGCATCATCTGATCCCAGCTGCACCAACCAAATTTCCCAATCAGTTCGACCCTCCAACCAGTTCTCAGACTTACATACTCACTTGATTGGGGAATCTGTCCCCATCTGAGCAAACTGACTCAATGATATTCTCAGACAGAAACTAGGGTAGGGTTTTCAAGGGCTTTGTACCCCCAAGGGAATGAAATTTATAAAGACCAAGGCTTTCTCACTATTTTTAAGACACATTTTGAATAATGGCTTTTGTTCTTTCCATTAAAGATTTCCCAGCGTATTTCTCTGTGCCAGGCACAGTGCTAACCACTAACTGTTCAAAAACAAGACACGCAGGCTCTGTGTCTACAAGCTTACATTCCTTCTAAAATACATTTCCTTGCTATCTTTTGTTATCACCTATATTTTCCATTGCATCTCTCTTCATTTCCCAGAGAGAAATCCCATCTGACAAAGAATTTTTTTCCACTTATAGTTTTTTTTTATATTTTTCAATTACATGTAAAGATAGTTTTCAACCTTCACTTTTATAAGATTTTGAGTTCCAATTTTTCTCTCCCACTTTCCCTCCCTCTGCAAGACAGCAGGCAATCTGATGTATGTTATACAAGTACAATTATATTAAATGTATTTCCACATTACTGACAAAGAATTTTAAAGAAAGAGGAGAGGAGGAGAAATGATTTGGCAAAACTAACCTACTCATTGAAAGTCTGGCGTTATAGTCAGTGTTCTACATCCAAAGACCCCACCCCCAACCCCCACATACACACCTTTGCAAAGTCAAGGGACGGGCCTTCTGATAGTTCTTCTTTGGGGCAAATCTTGGTCATTTTCATTTCACTGCATTTGGTTTCATTTGTTTCCCGGCTTTTGCTCTTTCTACTTATATGGTAGTCATTGTATTTGTTGTTTCCTGATTCTTTGTGTCAGTTCATCTAAGATAATTGATCTGCTCATTGTTTCATACAGTACAGTAATATTCCATGGCATTCATATCCCATTCCCAAATAGACAGATAGCTACTATTTCAGTTCTTTGCTACTATAAAAATTGCTATTGTCAAGAAATTAGGAGATACCCTATTTTCCAGAGCTAAGCAAGCTATGCCCTGAGCTTGGCATAACAACAATCTTTTGTGTTCACCCTCTAGAAGATCTCACCCTTTGGCAAATCTCACATAATTATTGTATTGCTTTGACCAGCACAAAGTTGTTTTCTGAGCTCAGACAGGAACCTGCTGTCACTGTATCCATATTCTGGTCATAAAACCATGCTATGAATCAAACTTGTCATATTGTTGCTGCTGCCCCTCATTTTTGGGGCTACTGCTCACTGTGAAACCATTGGTATTAGTATTGAGATCTCCCCACACTGCCTTAAGTCCCCCACCCACTAGGGGTGGGGCTTAGCACATCTAGATCTCCACCCTTTGCTTGCAGGCTGTTACCCTCACTTTGAAATTAAACTTCTGTTTAATTCCTGACTCTCCTCCCTCTAGTCTACTCGGTTCAGCCCTGGTCACCCACAGGTGACTACTTCCATCCGGTTGACACTATCAATATTTTGGAGTATATGGGAGCGTTCTTTTTGTCATTCACCTCTTTGAGGTATTATCCATGGTAGTGGGAGCTCTGGATCAAAGGGCATGGACATTTTAGACACTTTCTCAGTATAATTGTTAATTTCTTTCCAGAAAGGGACCAATTAATTCACAGCTCTACCTACTGTCTTTCTACAGCCCCGCCAACACTGACCAATCCTATTTCTTGTCATTTTTCTGGCCTGTCTCTTACCTGGTCTCACGACAAGGAAGTTTTGGTAGAGGTAAGGACAGGCTCTAATGTGTTAGATGGATCTTTGAGGAAGAAGGCTTGCATTCTGTACCAGTACAAGGAGAGAAGATTAAATCAAGAATTCATTGAAATACTCATGTAATATTAGACTAGCCCACAGTATTCTCAGTTAAAACCAGAGGGAAAAAACAAAATCAAAATGCTAGGTAATTATAAATGAAGAAATGACCCCAAAGAACTAGGGGAAAAAAACACCAGCCTTCTTTCTCTGCAGAGATGAAGGATTTGGATGTGGAATACTGCATATACTAGGAGTGGGGAACCTACAGCCTCAAAGCCACATGTGGCCTTCTGAGTCCGTGGGTGTGGCCTTTTGTCTGAGTCAGTTTTACAGAACAAATCCTTTTATTAAGGGAATTTGTTCTGTGGGGTTTGGATTCAATCAAAGGGCCGCACTTGAGGGCCTAGAGGGTTACATGTGGCCTCAAGGTTATAGGTTCCTCAACCCTGACACATACCACTAGACTCAATTGATATATTATGTGATTTTTCTGATGTCTTTTTTACCTCCTTCTTTCTCTTTCTTTTTCTTTATTACAAAAGATAGCTCTCTGGGGAAAGGAGGAGAGAGTCATATTTTTGGAAATAAAGGGGATGTAAAAACGAGAGCTCGATAAAAATTTGGGGAAAAAATACAATATTTAAAAAATCAAAGGGTCACCTTTTCAGCTATCTGCTCTGTGAAACAACTTATTCCTCCTCATCTCCATTCAGTTTCCTGACAAGACTGACCTTAATGTAGTGATCCTTCCTCCTAATAGACATTCTGGTGGCTTAGATGTCTAAATCTGACCTGGCAGTCTTCTGATCCTCAGGTCTTCAAAGTCTCTGTTGGGTGATGTCACAATTTTAGGAGACCTGTGTTCCAAGCTTCATCTGTGAGAAATCTAAATCTGGAAGATTGCTTCCCTCTGAGACATTTGCCCAAAGATAGCTGCCTAAATGAGAGGGGAAAATAAATACCTGACCAAATTCATTTATCGTCATAATTTAATAGTGTAGAACAACAGCCTCAGAAAAAAATTCACTCACATTTCTAATCAAGAGTTATTGACCACTTATTATCACCCTTTCTTTACTTATGTCTGCTCAGGATGACTCTTTTAGACAGCTATGAAAGTGAATGTTTCCTTCTTTAGACCTACTCTGAATTTCAGCATCTCTTTCCCTGAATCTGACCAGAGACATCAATGAAATATGGACATAAGAAGATTAAAGTGAAGTTCTCTAAACTTCCTCGAGCAAATGTAGTGAGATCTGAAGAATTTATAGCCTTTTATTCACTACCTCCTTCACCAGCTGAATGTAGATAGGTTGAAAACAGTCATGGTCACCTCATTTCTGGGCAGTCATAAGACTCTCCAGCTCATCTCTTAATTTTAGAGTATTACCAAAAATTTAGAGCTGGAAGAGAGCTTAGAGAAAATCTAGTCCAATTCTCTCATTTTAGAAATGAATAAAATTTATAAATGAAGAAACTGAGATTCAAAGAGGTTGTGACCTATGTATGTTCACACAGTGAATAAATGGCAGGGGCAACATTTCAACCATCTTCTTGACTCTAAGTCCGGCACTCTCAACAATAAACAGACTTGATCAGCATCAAGAAGACACAACAAAAAAAATTCCTGGCATGATATTTGAGACATCATCTCAAAATGGAACCAAGATGAAGTCACACATGCAGTCCAATTAGTCAAATCTATTTCATCTAATAATGAGAATAGGTCGCATTTACATAGCACCTATTATGCGCCTGTCGCTATGCTAAAATATTATTTGAATTGATTCTTACAAAAATCTTGGGAGGTAGATGTTGTTATTATCTCCATTTTACAGATGAGGAAACTAAAGTTTAATGACTTTCCCAGGGTCACAAAACTATTAAGTGTCTGCAGTTGGACTTCCTACCCAACATAGCACCCTGAATCTCACCAAGAAAACGTTTAAGAAGAACATAAGCTTTCTATACTCATTCACTCCATCTCCATCTCCATCTCCATCCCCATTCGTAGGCATCATTGCTCCAAAGGTGGGCTGAGAGGGTTGGGGAGAGGAAGAGAGAGTGTCTGAACCAGTAACAGGAATACGGAGATGGGAAAAGCTATAGAGGAAGGTTTCAGATTACTTGTTTACAAGTAATTACAAGTATCTTGTTTTCAGATTACTCCAAAGGAAGATATTAGTAATCCACAAGATGGTATCTTCTTTTTTAAGATTTCCTGTTTCCTTCCTTCCTTCCTTCCTTCCTTCCTTCCTTCCTTCCTTCCTTCCTTCCTTGTTCCCAAAAACCTTAAACCCAGTGCACTCTGAAGCCCATAGACTGAACAACAGCAGGTCCCTGCCCAAGCTCCACTTAATGACTGGCTTAGAGTGAATCTCAATAGTAACAATTTCTGTTCCCTCCCAGATTTAATTATTTTTTTTCTTTTCTTCATTAAAAGGCCCATTCCCTGACTACTTGTTAAAGAGGTCTGTTCACTCAATGGGCATTACCTCCCTCTAAGTGAGTACCTGAAAAGGACAGCCTAAGAAGACCAAGATCTCCCATTGCATCCTGGGCCATCTTCATTCATCCTGGTGAATATCTGGTCAGTGGACCCAGATGGCTCAGGAGGAGAAAGTGAGGTTGGTGACCTTGCACAGCCCACCCTCACTCAAAACAAAGTCAAGTACAAGTCATGTCATCATTTCTCTGATGTCATGGTCTTTGAAAACAAAGGATGAACACAAAAAAAAAGCAAAGCCTTCGATTCTATGGAAATGACTCATCTATGGCTATGTGACTCTGGGAGATTTACTTAACCATTCTCTGCCTCCATTTCCTCAACTGTAAAATGAAGATAATAAAAATACTTCCTTCCCAGGACTGTTGTCAGGATTAAATGGGATAATACTTGTACAGCACTTAGTAAAGACCCTAGCATGGAGTAGGTGCTTAATAAATGCTTGTTTCCTTCCTTCATATATTTTTTTTTAACAGCTGAAGAAACTGTTGCTTCAAGAGGTTAAACTTGCCCAAGGTCACAGGGCTATTGAATTCAGAAGCAAGATAAGACATTCGAGAGCTGGAAGGGACCAGTAGAGCCCATCTAGTTCAAATTCCAATTTTACAAAGGTGGAAACCGAGGCTTACCCAGGAGATTAAGTGATGGGGCACAAGGTCACACAGGTGATAGAGGGCAGAAATAAGGTGAGAGGCTATTCCAAACTTGTACCACAATGCTATCATGCAAATCAGAATGTGCTTCTTGGCTTTTTGACCTAAGACATTTCCACTTCTAAACAGTCTACAGGCAAGACTGTGCCCAGCTCCCTTCTTTTAAACTTCTATTTAAACAATTCTATCCAACTATTAAATGAATGGAATACATGCCCTCCAGCCATAGCAAACAGGAAGACAAACCTGCTGCTTGAGGCTGATAACAGTTTTATTATCTCCAGCTGGGAATGGTTTTAAGGAGCAACTGAACCTCCTAGCTAATTACTGTCAAAAAGAGTAGCTTAGCATCAATTATGCGAAAACTGAAATCATTGTATTTGGCAGGCATTCTCTGGCATTTAAATGGACAACGCAACCCTATCCAACAGGTCAATTCGTTCAGCTACTTGAGAGGACATTTTGCAGTTAATCCGTCCTGGCAGGTCCATTGGGAGGCCGTCCTGCTCAAAATCAGATGCTCTCCAACAGCCACATCTTGGCTATGTGTAGGAATGTTGGACCAATAGCAGCCCAGGAATAGTTATGGGGCCTATAAAAATGATGCCTGCGTGCTGATCTGCATTGTCTCCTGATTGCCAATATGGTTTTTAGTTATTTGGTTGTTATACTGTCGCTGAATAATCTAATGCTGATCAACAGTTCAGAGAACCAGTGGTGGGGATGCAGGTGTGCGGGAGGACGCTGGACATCTCCTCCTCCTCCATTTCCAGTTTGTCAGTCTAGACTAAGAAGAAGGCCCTTTATTTTCTCCACTAAAAACATAAAACAACTTGGTCTGTCCCTCCCATTTCTCTCCCACTCCCCATCCCCTCATTGAGCAAATAAAAAGAACCATCTAAAAAATTTTTTAAAACGCTAGTCCAAAAATCAAATTCTAATATGTCTATGTATGAAAATTCACATCCCTTTCTGTATCTTAAGTTTAATACTTCTCTTTCAGGAGGGGAAGAGTAGGTTTCATCTTCATTCTTTTGGACTCATAGTTGATTGCATTGATCAGAGTTCTAAAATTATTCAAAGTTGTTTTCTATAAAATTAACACTGTAAACATTGTTTTCATGGTTCTTATCACTTCACCTCGCATCATTACATAGAAGTCTTCCTAGTTTCCTCTGAAACTCTCCATTTCATTATTTCTTATGGTACAACAATATTCCATTGCACTCATATACCACAATTTTTTTAGCCATTTCCCAGTAAGAGAATAACCCCTTAATTTCCAGTCCAGTATCTCACATTAGCTTCCTCTCTTCCTAAGTTGGGAAAAAATGACAACTCCCTGGATCTTCATGGCCATTACCAAAGTCTAGTCCAGAGGTTGTTACTGAAATGAGAGATTAATGCTTGTTCTTTTCCTACTTCCTTTTATTATGAGAAGTATAGTTCTTATTAAAAACAGTTAAACTTGAGCAACTTTAAGCAAAAAAACAGCAAATTCTTTTAAAAAGAAGCTTTTTAAAAAAGAAAGAGAGAGATAAGTGCCAGGAAAATATATTGCCCTTTTTACTTAATTTTTCCATCATCAGCTCACTCAGAACCTTAATTAATTTGCAGCTTGTCTTTAGCCTGGCTCTAGTTCCAGTTCAGGGTGCCCATTAGCTACATGTCAATCCATAACCCTCCAGATTTCCCCAGTTTGGGCCAGATTGCTTTGGATCATGGAGTTGTAGCTTTAGAAATGGAAAATATCTCAGACACTATCAAGTCTGCCTTCCCCACTCTCCTTGATATATGAGGAAATTGAGGCACTGACAGGCTAAGAGATTTGTCCAGATCCATGGCTATCCAAGATAGTGTCTGAGGTAGGATTTGAACTTAGATTTTTCCTGACTCCACAGCTCTTATCCTATTCACTATATTGGGCAGCTTGCCTATACTGTTCTAGCCAATTAAAAAAAAGTCTTTTAAAAAATAATCTTTAAAGTCTTTTTCAATATCTCTGATTGGCATTCTTTTCTTGCCATTGAGAGTATAAACTCCCCTGAGCTTCTTTCTCTAAGCCAACTGGGATAAGTATTTACTCTTTTAATTTCCTCTTTCCTGTCAGTATGTGACTCTCCAGTTAGAGTTCACTGAAGCAATATTTGCATACAGTAAAATATTTCTCTCATAGTGTTTCGTTGCTAGCAATGACTTGAGATGGTGACTTTAGGTAGTCTTAAAAACCTCCTTTAAATGTTGTATGTGTTTTTTTAAGGCTCAGTAACCCTTACATAAAACTGAAAGATCTGAACAACACTTACATAAAAGTTTTCTAAAATAGAGTTTTAAACTGGTTTCTTTATGGGTGATACCATCATCATAAGTAGCAGTTATTTAGCACTTTAAGATTTTCAAAGCACTAAATATATGTATATATGCATGTATGTGTGTGTATATATGTGTATATATATACATGTGTGTGTTTATGTGAATATCTGTGTGTATGTGTATATAAAATCTTAGTTGATCCTCACAATAACCATGGAAGGTAGGTGCTGTTATTATCACCAATTTACAGATGAGGAAATTGAGGCAAACAGGTTAACTGACTAGGTGAGGCCACCGTTGAACTCAGATCTTCCTGCCTCCCAAGTCCAACCCTTGTAGCCCCTGCTCCAGCTAGTTGCCTATTATGAATTATTCTTAATAGGGGTAGCTGTTATTCTGATGGATACCATAATCCACCACAATTCCAAAGGACTCTTGATGAAAAAAAAAAATACTATCTACCTCCAGAGAAAGAACTGATGAATTTCAGAGTGAATCATATTTTTGTAATTTTCTTTCTTTTTCTTGCTTTTTTTTCCCTTTTGTAACATGGTTAATGTGGAAATGTATTTTGCATGACTTGGTATGCATAATAGGTATTATATGTACTTCTTTCCTTCTCCATGAGTGGGAAGGAGGGAGAAAATTCAAAATGAAAAATACATTTTTTTTAAATTAAATTAAAAAAATTTAAATAGTGATAGCTTTCTCAGCAATACAATGAATGATCTAAGACAATCCCAAATGACTCATGATGGAAAATGCTATCCACATCCAGAGAAAGAACTGATGGAGTCTGAATGCAAATTGAAGCATGCTATTTTATTTTTTATGGATTTTTTTATCTGTGGAAATATGTTTCGCATGATTGCACATGTATAATCTATGTCAAATTGCTTACTGTTTCAGGGAGGGGAAAGGGAAAGAGTTTATAACTCAATTTTTTTAAATGAATGTTAAAAGTTGTTTTGGGATGTAATTGGGGAAAAATAAATGTTATTTTAAAAACAGCAATAACTGCTATCATTATTATTAGTGTGTGCCCAGTACTACATTACAAACTTTGTGAAGAGTGGAAAGAAAAGACAAATCTCTGCCCTCCAGGGTATTATAATCTAGTTGGAGAGATGTCAGATACACATAAAATAAATAGATAACAAGTTATAACAAGTTATGCTGTGTTGTATGACATGCAGAGGTGAGGGATATGAATGTGGGCTAATAGTCTATGAAGAAGCTTGGACATAGAGTCATGGAATATTAAAGACCCGAGAACAGAGAAGGATTCTTCCTTCCCTGGGAAGTCTATGAACTTGTTCTTTCAAAAAATATTTTGACAACTATAGTTCAATATAATTGGTTTCCTCTGCATTTAGAAACATGATTCTGAGGAGAGGTACATAGACTTCACCATTGCCAAAGAAGACCATGACATACACAAAAAGTTAAGAACCCCTGGTTTAGAGATCATCTAAATGATCCAACCCCCTCATTTTATAGATGACTAAATGAGGCCCAGAAATGTAGAGGAGAAAAGAGAGCATTGAAAAGTAGGTGAGATGGTAATGAATGGGACTCACTGACTGTGGTGGAAAATAAGGTTGGAGAGGTAATGTGGGGTCAAATTATACAGGGTTTTCCAAAAAAATCTAAGTGCAGTTTTAAGCTATTAAAGCTTAAACCCTCACTAAGACTTTTTGTAGGACCTTTTATAGTCTCCAGTACCAGGCTAAGACATTTGGATATCTTCCAATAAACTGTAATGTCCTTGAACAAAAGTAACATTAAAGCAGTATTTTAGGATGATTGATCTGGCACTGGCATACATGATAAATTGCAAAGGGAAAGACATTAGAGGCAAAGAAAGTGACTAAAATGTCTATATTCTTTGACCCAGAAATCCCCCTGCTAGGCATATAAGAAAAGGAGGCCAAAGACAAAGAGAAATATCCCATATACACCAAAATAGTCATAGTAGACTTTTTATTATGATAGTAGAGAACTGGGGGAAAATAGATACCCATTATTTGAATATCTAATACGAATTGTGGTACATGAATGCAACGGAATATTACTATATGTGTAAGAAATGATAAATATGAATGAGAGCTGTACTAAAGTACCTTCCATAGAGCTGGAAAAACACTTTGGCCCCTTCCTAAAGAATACCTGCCATCGGAATCTCTGGGTTGGTCCCTTGGTCCCTCACACTTGGGAATGGGGCAAGGGTGTTGGAAGATTCTTGTCAACTGAAATGAAGCAAACCACCTCCTCTTAGAATGTAAGAGCTACAAAAAGAGTTCACCTCCCTTTATTTTGGACGAGGTGTTTCGGAGCTATGTCAGCTTTCCCTTGGACTTCTTGGGTAGGGAGTTGAAGAGAGAAAAGGAAGCTCTCCCTTGAGTATATGACAATGAGAACATTTATTTTTCTAAGCAACCCCAATACTAGATCTGCCTTGTCTTTTGCTGAATCACTGTTGCATGAAAAATACAGAGAAACACAGGAAGAGTTGTATGAACTGCTACAAAGTGAAATAAAGAGAACCAGGAAAGCAACATATGTGATGACAACAATACAAACTATACAAAAAGAACCATAACTTCAAGAAAACAAAATCAAGTGTTGTGAAATTACAATAACCAAGTTTGTCCCCAAAGAAGAGATAAGAAAATGCACTTCCCTCCATTCTTTAGAAAGATAGGAAACTGTAGTTGTGGAACATTGCATAGGCTCAGACTCAGTTTTCTTGAACTCATTTTTTCAGTTTTATTTTTATTTTTAAAAGAGGCACTTCATTGGATATGTGAGTAATGGAGAAAATTTGGAGATTAAGGTAATATGAAAACAAAAGATCAATAAAAATATTTTTAAGGGAAAAAAGAGATTGGACACAAGAAGATGGAGTAGGAAGCTATCTCAGTCCTACAAGTCTGAGGTGATGAACGTCTGAATTAGAATGATGGCCATAAAAATTGAAATGGGAGGTCTGAAGCCAAGAGACACGTTGACAAAAGTATTGATAAGATTTGATGATTCGTGAGATATGGGTAAGGCGGGAGAAAGTGGGAAGAGTTAAAAACAGTATCAAGGATTGTAGCTGACCTGATTGAGAGAACACTGAACTAGTGATAAAGATGACAGAAATGGAGTGGTTAACAAAGAGAATGGGAGAGTTTGATTTGGAACATGAATTAAAAGTGAAGTGGGACATCCAAGGAAGATTGTACTCTGAGCAGCTGCATATATAGAGCTGGACCTCAGAGAATTGAGTCATTATCATACATTTGAAATCATTGAAAGTATATGAGTTCCCCGAGGGAATGAATGGAGAGGAGAGCAGAAGAGTAGAAGTGGAATCTGGAAAGGCAATAGAAATCAGCACCATGATGGGGGATGGAGAGAGAAAAAAAATCGTTTATTTGTATGTGTGATACCAAGTGAAAACAGACATGAAGGACAATCTTAGTCAATAGGATGAAGACAGGTAAAAATTAGTCTAAGTCTAAGAAGCTGCCAGAAACTGTCAGATTTGATTGATGGGTTGATTAGTTTTAATGAATGTATTTTTTCTCCTCTTTCATATTCATTCGTTTATTTGTTTCTTGGCACAAGGTACAGTTCCCTGAGAAGAGGAGCCAGAGGGATAGATTCAGAAATGAAGGTGATAAAAAAAACAAAAGATAATAAAAACAAAATATTTTAAAAAATAAAGAATCAAACAAATACATACCCTTTTTGCAAACCCTTTGACCCAGCAATACTGCAACTAGGCTTATGGTTGAGGAATAAGGAAAAAGACTCATATGTACAAGATATTTATAGTAGTTCTTTTGGTGATGGCAAAGAAGTGGTAACTAAGGGGTGTCCATCAACTGGGGAGAAGATGAATAAAGTATGGTATACTCTTGTAAATAAAAGAGACAATCTCAGAAAAACCTGGGGAAACTGATAAGCACTGATTTCGAGTAAAGTAAATAGAACTAGGAAAACCATTTATACAACAACACAGCATTGTGTTGCTCAGTTGTTTTCAGTCACGTTCAATTCTTAGTAACCCCATCTTGGTATTTTCTTGGCAGAGACACTGGAATGGTTTGCCATTTCCTCCTCCAGCTCATTCTACAGATAAGAAAACTGAGGCAAACAGGGTGAAGTGACTCGCCCAGGGTCACACAGCTAGGCAGCGTCTGAGACCAGATTTGAACTCAGGAAGATAAGTCTTCCTGACACCATTCCTGGCACTGTATCCACTGTACCGTTGAGCTTGTAAAGACAAGCAATTTTTGAAACTCTTAAGAACTGTCACCAATGTAATGACCAACTACAATTCCGAAGGACCCATGATGAAGCATCTTGACAAGGAGAGATGGATTCAAGATATTTAGATATGGACGACTGGAATATATTTATCTATTTTGCTTGATTATGCATATTTGTCACCAGGATTTTGGGTGTTTTTCTATTTGATTGGGAGTGTGGAGAGAAAACCAATGCTTGTTAATTGATAAATTAAAAACAGCAACAAAGGAGAAACCAAGGAAATAGAGGTCACTCAAGCGCAGCCTGCCTATGGGGAAGGGAGGCTGGTGTGGAGTAGCCAGCCCCATTCCCTGCCCTGCCCCATGTTTCGCTGGTGACAGTGCAATAGGCTGGGGCTATGTGTTTTCAATTTACAGAATCTCATAGTGTTGTCATGGAAAGATCAGAGGATTTGGAATCCAAGGTCCAAAATCAAAATCTATAGTTTTCTTGTCCACTACTTGGGTGACCTTGAACAAATCATTTAACCTGGAGTAGGGTGGGCTCTGTTTCCTTATGCATAAATGGAGAGGTTGGGTTACATGATCTCCAAAGCTGGTCTCTCTGAGCTCTAAATCCATGATCCTATGAGTTGCTGTTCAGAGATTTCCCAAGATCCATTAGGACTATCTCTTTCAACCCATTGCTATCCTGATTAACTTACACTCCTCCAGCAGGCTGGTACTAAAAGAAACTTGACTCCCTTCTCCTCCTTCCCCCAAAAAACCCCCAACCTCAACCACACCCTATGGATGTCCCTGACAATATTTAAGAATTGGGAAGAAGATGTAGAAGAAATATCAGAGAATTAGGAGGAGAACTTGAAGAGATTTCCTGACATAAATTGTAGGTCTGCTCAGCTGGGATAAAAGATCTGCATACTCTCCCTTTGTTCTTATGATCAGAAATGTAACTTGCAAAAAATAATTAAATAACATTAACCAGTAAAACGTGATTCTTTTTTTTATTAAAAATTGGTGAAGAATTTTCAGAGGGGAGGGCGACTTGTCCCGGGCCCTGTCAAGCACTACGGCAGAGATCAGGAAGCTGAGTCTGGAAACAAGGCCATGAACAACGGTGACTGGTTACCTTGGACAGAACAGTTCCAGCGGTGAGGGGGGAAATTACATTGTGGGGGGTTTAAGGAAGGGGTGGTAAAGAAAACACAAATGTCACCTCATCACTTAGCATCAGTCCTAGCACCAACCACATCAGAGAACCCTTAAAGTCTTCTCCAAGCTCTCCGCCTTTTGGCTTCTGAGGAGATGTAAGGAAACCCAGTGACACCACTAAACTCTGGGCTTTCTTTTTTCCACTAGCTCCTTTCTGATTCACAGAACCAGACAGTTAGTTAGAAAGGGGGGTAACTTCTTTGAATGGAAAAATCATTTCTGCCAACCAGGGGTGTGCTGGTACCAGCCTGTACAGAACTGATGGCTAAATTCTCACTGAGTTTTTATAACTCATTAATCAGCAAATGTTAAAAAGCAAGGCTTGATTTATTGTTTTGTTGGTTGTATAGACTTAAGAAAATGGTGGAGAAAATATTTATATTGCAGATTAAACTTCAATGTGGGGGCAGCTAGGTGGTGCATTGGATAAAAGTCAGGAGGACTTCTGAGTTTGAATTCTGACCTCAGACACTTACTAGCTGTGTGGTCCTGGGTAAGTCACTTAACCAGGATTGCCTCATAAAGAATTACATGTGTTTATGTTCTTTTTGGAGAGTTGATTATTAAATAATAACCAGATTACTTCTTCCATCATGGGAGAACACATTTTTGCCTTCCCCAGAATGAGAGTTCCTACCTATCTCTCTACTGAAATTCCCAGAAGCCTCAGGAAGCTCTGACATTCCTTATTCTAGGGTCTCATGCTCTTTCTGGAAGTCCTCGCCCACATTTACCTTAAATTCTCCTGGATTTACAAGGATCAGCTCCCTCTCATCCTTGTTCCCAGAGGACACAGAGAACAGCTGCTCTTCTTCCTTCAGCCTGACACCTTTATGGAGGCTGTTGTAGTTCAGCCCAAGGAGCAAACACTGGGTTTTGAATTTGGGATTCCATTATCAGATATGCTCACTTTCTAGCTTTCTGACCTTGCATAACTCAATCTCTCCAAACCTGTTTCCTTCTCTGTACAATGGGGATGATCCTCATCATTATTTTATCTACTACTAACAACCGACATCTACAATATGTAAAGTGCTCTTTGCCTACTGGAATTCATCTGGTCCTCACACCAGCCATGGCTTCACCACCTAATCCACAGGGCTTCTGGGAAGATCAGCTAAGGTGGAAATACTTTGTAAGCTGGAAAGTCAGTTTATGAGTTTCTTAGGTGTTTACTGTGTCCTGGGCTAATGCTAAACCCTGGGGACACAACAAAAGACAAAAACTGTCCCTGTTCTCTAGGATCTTACATCCTAACGGGAGATGCCATGTAAATAATTAGGTGCATAGAAGATACATTCCGAGTAGATGGAAAGTAGCCTGAGCAGCTGGAGGGAGTAGGGGGAGAAGCTGGAAAAGGCCAGTGGCAGAACGTGGGACTTGAATCTTAAAGGAATTCAGGGAAACCAGGAGGTGGAGGGGAGGGGGCCCACATGGAGGGTTGGGTGTCCCAATGGAGGGGAGGGAACCTATATGGAGAGGAAGGGGCCCAGGTGAAGGGGAGAGAACCTATGTGGGGGAGAGAGGGCTGAGGCAGAGAGGAAGGCGTCAAGACAGAAGGGAGGTGGCAGAATGTTCCAGACATGAGAGATGATCAGAGCAAAGGCATGGAGATAGGGCACAGTGTTAGCAAATAGAACCAAGGTAGCAGGACTGTAGAGTATAGGAAGGAAAGAAATTATAAAAAAACAAAACTGTAAAGGTGGGAAGGAGCCAGGTTATGAAATGTATTCAATTCCAAATATAGGAGTTTATATTTGAGTCTGGTGGTAATAGGGAGTCACTGGAAGTTGCCATGAGGGAAATGGAGGAGAGAAATTTACTATGGTCATAGCTGGGCTTTAGAAAAATGACCTCCTGGGTGGAGGATGGATTGTTAAGGGGAAAGACTTGAGATTGGGAGACCAGTCAGTTGTTCATGCAAGCAGTGAAGGAAAAGAAATACATTTTTAAAAGATGGAGTGAAGGTAGAAATGACAAAATTTGGCAATGAATTAAATGTGTGAGGTAAATATCAGAAAGAAGATATTTTAATGGGGAATGGACTGGTTGATGCTGAGGTCCCTCAGTTCTGAGACCCAGTGATTCTATACATCTTTATTGTGGTTGTTCGGGTTTTTTTTTCCAGTCCTGGACAATACTTCATGACCCCATTTGAAGTTTTCTTGGCAAAGATCCTGGAATAGCTTGCCATTTCCTTCTCTAGTCATTTTACCAATGAGGAAACTGAGGCAAATAGGGTGAAGTGACTTGCCCAGGGTCACACAACTAAGAAATGTTTGAGTCTAGATTTGAATTCAGGAAGATAAGTCTTCCTGACATCAAGCCTGGTACTGTATCCACTGTCCCGTCGAGCTTGTAAAGTCAAGCAATTTTGAAACTCTTAAGAACTGTCACCAATGTAATGACCACCTAAGATTCCAAAGGCATGATAATGAAGCAAAAACTTCCATCCATTGCATCACCTACCCGCCCAGACACATTCTCTCTACAATCCAGTAAAACTCATTGTATGACTGTTTCTCACACATCTTCTATCTCCATGACTTTGCCCAAGCTACCCCCTTTGCTTGGCATGCACTCCCTCCTCACTTCCATGTTTTGGGATTCCCGATGCCCTTCCAAACTGTACTCAAGTATCACTTTTCTTTTCCCTCTGAGCTGTTAAATATATCCCCAACCCCTATTTTGTATGTGTCCAATCTATACTTCTCTATGTGCTTTTTGTATCCCTAACACCTAGCACAGAGCCTGGCACACAGTAGGTGCTTAATAAACGTTTATTGATTGACTGAAGGACTGTCAAAAACTGAGCTCCAGTGGTTCAGAGGCCGATGTCTATTAAGCCACACTCCTGGGAAGGAAAATTAAATGCACGCGCAATCTCCCTCCTCCACAAATGACACCCAAAGAAAATGATATTTATAGACTGGATATAATGTTTAATTAACAAAGCTACAGCCTGTCACTGTCATTGCTGTAGCAGGTTCATCGTGTGTATTTTGAAAGGATGTAGAAGAGGCTGAGATACCCAGAACTCAGCCTAAAACTCTCATAAGCAGCAGCTGGAAGATGTTTCCCAGAGAGGCTGTCAGCATCAACCCTGGTCGAGACCTGGAACCTTCCTTTCTTCTAAGTCACCATCTTCCCACACTAGGAGAAGGCAAGAGAAAGGCAGGGCCAAGGCCTATGCCGGCTCCGGGCATCAGGCTTTCTCCTAGAGGGCGAATATGCTCTTGGGAAGGTGTAGTCTTCACTGATGGCCAGAAAAACTGCTGATCCAGTGAGATGGGTGTCCACAGGCAGAGGCCAATAGCTGATCTCATGAGCAGAGGCTCAACCTTGGGTTATAGTCCCCTGTGTCCCAGTTCTAGGCTGAGAAACCTAATTTGTTTGGGGCCATTGGATACATACATATATGTATATACATATATATATATACTTTCTTTTTCATTTCCCTTCCAAAATGGAACTAATTTTGGGGGGGAGTGGGAGCTGTTTCCTGATGTAGCAAAATACGGATAAGGATGCAGCCCATTCTTTCCAGTACTGGCCAAAGGAAGAGTCATTTCAGCCAAAAACAAAATATCCCACCTTCTTCCCCATTCTCATCTCCCCAAATTCCTCCCATCCTTAGTGGAACCATTGTCCAGCATGTAGCTGGATGGTAGTGAGTAGGTAAGGAGAGGAAGGGGGACAGCCGCACAACCTCCGGGCTGACTTGGGAGGTCATAGCACCATGACAGCCAAAATGCTGACCCTCTCCCCCCATGGTCGCCTCCAACCAGAGCACTCTAGTTTCAGACTCCTTCCCCTCCCCACTGTCCCAGGGCTCATTGGGCAGGGCCCCAAGAGGCCAAGAAGAAAACCAACTAATCGCACTGTCCACCCCTGTTAGGTACCCAGGATGGTGAGGTGCCTGAAGGCCCATCCCCCCCGGAGGGGTGGTGTCATCAGCTATTGGTGAAGCATCGTTGTCCTGGGGAGGCCTCTGGTCGGAAGCTGTGTTTGCCCAGGGAGCTGGGGTAGTAGGTCGTTGTATACACATTGGTCTGCTGCAGCGGGTAGAAGTTGGCCCTGTCATCAGGGATCAAGTTGTTTTTGTTCAGTGTCTACAGAAGAAGGACAGAGAGACAGCAATCAGCTGAGATTGAGGAGGTGCAGTGGCCAAGGAACCATTTGGGAATGCAGGGCATGAGGAACTGAGACAAGAAGGGAGGGTCTTAGGCAGCAAGAGAGGTTGGGACAGGGATTTAAAAAGGCCTGGGGCAGGGGGATGAGGGTGGAGGGGAGGAACTGAGACAGAGGGTAAAAGAGAGAAGAGGTAAGACAAAGGAGAATGGGTACAAAGTAGGAGAAGGAGGATTGGGATGATTGAGGCAGGATGGAGGAAGAATGGGCAGAGAACATCGATTGAGCAAATAAGGAACTAAGTCAAGAACAGGACAAGAGAGAGATGGGATGAAAGAAAGGATTGAAATACAGAGTGAGGGAATGAAAGAGGGCAGAGAGGAGATGGAGAAGGGTAGAAGTAAGGCAGGTACTTTCCTCTCCTTCCTGCCTTTGCAGATCCTGCACCTTCCTCTGAGAATGCCTTCCTTCCTTCTACCTGTCCTTGCCATTGAAATTTTTTCCATCTTTCAAGGCCCAGCACCTTCGAAGGCCCTCCTTAATGCCCCCACCCTACTCTCAACCTAGCCAACATGATCCCTTCCCTCCTCTGAACTCATAGCACTTTGTACCTCTTATAATAAAGAGTTCTCATTTACATAGTGTGAAATGGTTGCTATTTCCATACAGCAATCCCTATATCAGATGAGTCGTGCAAAAATTTTTAGCCTATTTGACATTTGAGGAAACTGAGACCCAAATGGGGATTTCAAGGGACTTGCCCAAGGGAAATACAGTTAATAAGAGTTGAGCCTGGGATTTGATCCAGCTCTTCTGACTCTACGTTGAGTGCTTTTTTTCCCATTTGTTCTATTTCATTTGTAGTTATTCATGTATAAGCTCCCTCAGGTCGGGGACTGTTCTGCTTCTGACTTTGTATCCCCAGCATCTATCAGAATGCCTTGTGCAAGTCCCAGAACCTGACCCTTTCCTTTCCCCAGTGAACGTCCTCTGAGGCAGATGGGATACCCCCAGCCCTTGACTGATGGGACGGGTTGGGGCTGCTGTTCTCTAGCATCCTGACCTCCACTGTCTCAGTCATCAGGATCCTCCATAGGTTCACCAGCAGAAACCTTGTCATGGTGCTTGTATCTTCCAGAATCTTGAAGATGGAACTTAAAGGAAGCTAGGACATGGAGGTCTAGAATCTAGAATCTAGGTGGGATTTCGTTTGTGTTCTCCAGGGTGATGGGGCCAAACTTAGGAGAATTCATCCTAAAACCTTAACAAGTCATCCAATCCATGGCAGGGACAGACAGTATGGCCAAAGCACAGAAAATTAATCAACAGGTAATTTTCAAGAAAAACTATTTTCCTGAGGCAGGCAGGCAGGCAGGCTTGGCGCACCACCATAGTCTCCCAGCTAGACTGTGCCAGAAGGGGGAAAGCATTCCCATTCTCTCCATTCCTGATCTGGCTGCTAAGGACACCAGGCCTCTACAATCCTCTCAACTATAAGATGGAATGATAACAGCACCTTCCTCTAGGGCTGTTGGGAGAAATCATATGATGGGACTTGTAAAAGCTCTTCTCACAATCCCAGGCACACATATTGATGATTTCATCCTTCCAACCTCTATCAACTACGCCACAGTGTGCGTCTGTGTCTGTAAAAACTTGTGAATGTATGTCTGATCTTGTTGTAGTACCCTGTGAATGTCTGTGACTCTGGGTGGGCATAACTCTCTTACCACTCTTTGCCCCCAATTAACAGATCATAGATTCAGAGCTGGAAAGGACCTCTGTGATTATCTATTCCAATTTCCCCCTTTTTACAGATGAGGAAACTGAAGTCTAGAGAAAGTACTTCTGAACCTCAGAGTCCCAAGATCATACAGGTTATCATGGAGGAGCTGTATTTGAATCCAGGTCTTCTGACTCCCAAACCAAACCTCTTTCCATTCTGCCATAATCCCTCTCAAAGTAGACAATCCAACTTGTTAAACATAAACCAAAATTGGGATCCTTTCCTTTGCTCTTTGTTATCCAACTCAAAGAGGAATAGGAGAGACTCCCCTTACCTTGAACTCCATGGGTGTGTACTTCTCATTCTTGGGGGTGCCCCCACCCCCACTCTTGTAGTTAAGGTGGTTGGGGGTGGTGGGGTGGACAAGGGTGGACTCCTGGGTCTGCCGTTGGCAGCGTTGACAGGACAGATAGACAGCAAATGTCAGAAGGCCCGAGCCCAAGAAGCAGGAAACACCAGTAGCCACCAAATGGATAAGGCTGAACCCTGCATGGGAGAGAAAAGCAGGAAATATATGGGGGGAATAATGAAGGAGGAGGTAACAGAGACCCTCAAACGCCTCCTGAAAGGCTTTCAAGGATGGAAAAGGGCGAAATATAAGGGGCAAGAGGGTAGGCAGCAAACTAGATATGGGAAAGGTGGCCTACAGATGATCAAGGGAAGCTGTGGAAGGAGGGAGGGCAAAGGGGGGATGATCTTTTTGATAGGAAAAAAAAGTTTAGGGGCTAGATCACAAGTGTAACAAAAGGGATTCAGGTGAAGAATCCTCTTCATGCTCCCAAATATGATAGCTGCCTTCAAGTGGGCTGGCGGGTGGGTGGGCCCAGCATGGTCAGGGGGACGCCCAGACCTCTCATCCCTTCCCACCACAACCCCACAGTAAGAGCAGTGAATCCGGCCAGGAATGCCAGGCTTGGTAGGAACACAGTATCAAACCTTACTCTACTTACTCCATTAAGTCTTGATGGTTTGGGGTAGGAGGCTCCAGATTTGCAGAGTAAGGTTTGACATTGGGAAGGGGGCAAGTTTAGCAGGAGTTGTCTTGTAGCAAGATCTATCTAAGTCGAATGGTCATTACCATGGTGATGCTGTCATTACCTCCACAGCTGGTGGCATCGTCGATGCTGGAAGCAGGTAGGATCACTACAAGAACAAAGTTGAAGGGGAATTGGGGTGAAGAGTGACTGGGGAAATGGCCCTGGGGATCAGTCTGGGTGTCTACTGAACACTGGGCTTGTGGTTCTGGGGAGAGGAGCCACCTCTACTGCTCTGGGAAGCATTCTGCTGTTTAGGGGAAGGACTGTTGTCCATAGTATATTTGATGGTGATCAAGGGTAGCTGGCTTTTTCCCACCTCTTCTTCTCCCATTCTCTTGGATGGAGCTGTGTGGGGTTTAGGGGAGCTTTTCTCTTGATACCTCCCATCCCCCAGCCTGACTCTATGCCACAGCCCTTAGAGTAAATAATCTCCAAGAGGAAAGACTATTACAGCGTGGAGGTCTTGGAATTGGGGTAAAAGGGCTATGGATGTCTAGGCATCTGTACCAGGGATTTCACTGTATGGGCAGGTCCGGATCTGGCTGCTATTGCCAAGGCAGGGGGTGGTCCCAGGGTCAAGTTCCTCGCAGTGACGGCTCCGGCTCTGGGTTCCATCCTCACCACACACGCTCCACTCCGCCCACAATGACCAGCCACCTAGGGACAAGGCTGGGGTCACCTTCTAACCCAGATCTTCCCTCTTTGTCTGTCTCCACCCCTTCCCATCCCTCACTATTATGAGGTCTGAGCTGTAATCTCTTTAAATACTTTTAAAAAGTTTTTGTCTGTATCCTCAGCATCACAATATCAGCACATAATAGGCACTTAATATATTCTGGTTGAATGAATGAAGAAATGAATGAAGGAATAAATGAAAGGTCTAGGAGACACCAAGCATCTCCTTGTTATGTTATCTGCACAAAAGAGTTAGAGTGGGGGCTCAGACATAGTCTGATGATGATGCTGACTTCCCTTTACCATCCCTCCATTTTCCTATAACCCCCATGGTTATTACCTGGGCAAGACTGGGTGGCACAAAGGGCTTCTTCCGTGTGCAGCCCAATGCAGATATCTTCACCAGGGGAAGGGGCAGGACTGTTACATGAACGTGTTCGCTGATAGTGGCCTCCCCCACAGGAGGCTGAGCACGAGGACCATGGGGTCCAGCATGACCAAGCACCTCGCACTGTAAGTCAAGAAAGGACAAACGCTGGGAGGAAGGAACTTGGATATGGAGAAGAGTCTATAAACATAGGATTAGTAGCATCACGGATTTAGAAGTGGAATGGACACTAGAGGTCACTTAGTTCAATCTCTTCATTTTACAGATGGGGAAACTGAAACTCAGAAAGATTAAATGGATTTCTCTAAAGTCAGAGAGGTCCTACGAGACAAAACTGGGATTTGTCCCAAGATCCTTTGATTCTGCTCTTTTCCTTTTCCCCACTTTACCATGCTCCCCTACACGTCTTCCCCTTTCATCCATTCTGTGATTCCTTTTAGAGGGCTGCTCCTCCCACTTACTTGGCCCCAAGAAAATGGTCCTATGTTTAGACCTAGGTTAGAAAAATGTCCCAATATCCCTAATTAATAATAGTGTATAAATGGGTGAAATGTCAGCTAAGGATCTTGCCTATATGTCATTGAAAAAAAAATATGAAGCCGTGTACTGAGAGCTCCCTCTTCTCCCCTCCTCATCATCCTCTGACATCATCCCCCCCCATGTTCCCCTCACTTTCAATCCCTTTCCTGCCTGTTTACTCTGACAGGTGGCCCCCACTATCATCCTACTGTCTCTAATCTTCGATCTTTCCCTATCTATTGGCTGCTTCCTTGCTGCCTATAAAGATGCCTGTGCAATCCTTATTCCTCACCTTCGTACCTTTGCACAGCCTTGTCTCATACCTAAAGTGTTTTCCTTTATCCCCTCTTGTCCCCTGGCTTCCATCAAGACTTGGTTCAAAAGCCACTTTTTGCAGGCTGCCTTGAGGTACTTGACCCTTCTCCTCTGAGGTCACCTTGCTTCCACTCCATAGGGACCTTGTATGTGCCTCTTTATTTACCTGCTATCTCCCCTGTTAGTGTGTAAGCCTTTTCAGGGCAGGGACTAGTTCTGTACTCTTGCCTTTCCTTTGCCTGGCACACAGTAAGTACACTATGGATCTTCGTTCATAGATAGATGAATTATGGATGGCGGGGAAGATAAGCTAATGATGGACGTAGTCTAGGAGAGGGACAGAATTACCTGGACAGGGCTGGGAGTTGCAGTCTTGATATTCAGTGACATCCCCCACGCAGGGCAGGCCCCCATTTCGGGGCTCTGGGTTTGTACAGGTTCTCTTCCGAGTCCGGAAACCTAATTCACAGTCTCGAGAACAGGATGACCACGTTCCCCAGGCTGCCCAGCCCCCACTCACCACATGGGGGGCATTATTTCCACTCCGAAGGAGATCCTCCACTAAGGCTAGGAGGGAAGAGGACAAGTCACAAAGAGGGGTTCTGTGACTAACCAGAGCTCCACATGACCATCACCAACTGCTCAACCTAACCTGAGATGAGAGATCAGGTCAAGAAGCCTGTCATTAACTTGCCTTGTGACCTTGGATAAGTCACTTTTCTGACCTCAACGTTCCCTATGCAATGATGGGGCTGGACTGAATGGCTCCTGACAGTCTATGACACATTCTCATGACCTTCCTCCCTGAGTTCCCCACCCTGAAATTATAATCTGTCTGACTCATTATCCCTGGAGGGAGAGGGACCTGGAGAGGGGTAGGTGGGAGGGGGAGCATCTGGAGAACTCTAGTCTAGAGGAGAGAGCAAGAGGTGCACCATCAGTGTCGCAGGCTCCAGAGCCATCTGCAGGGCAAGAGCGAGTCTCCGTCCTCTTCCTCCCAAACTGAAGGCCATGAGGGTCAGGGAGCGGGGCCCGGCACGTGAAACGGAATCGCTGCTCCTGGCGGGCCCCTCCTTGGGTCACATTTACTGGGAGCCATGGTGTCCAAGGAGTGTTCCTTCGTACCTCTGGGCAGCTCTCAGGGTTACATGTCTTGTATTCCTGCCCGAGGATGAGAAGGTTCATTATCACAAGGGAACCACCACCTCTTAAATTATGGACCAAGAGTGAGAAGGCTAGAGTTCTACTCCTAGCTCTGTCAAAGACTAGGTATGTATTACCTTAGGCAAGTCATTCCTCTGCTTTCAACCTCCTCATCTGTGAAATAATGGGACTTTTGATCAAATGACCAATGACAAACACAAAAAGTTCAGAGAAACTTCTGAGGATTTGGATGAACCGATGCAGAGAGAAGGAAGCAAAACCTGGAGAACAATTTCCACAGCGGCTCCCAAAATGTGACGGAGAAACAATGAAAGACTTCAGAAATCTGATCAATGCATTATCCAAGGATGACCTCAGAGTACTGATGGTGCACTCAACAGAGAGGTGGTAGGCTACAGTGGGGGGAAGGAGGCACACATTTCTACACATGGGCAATGTATGGATTTATTTTGCTCTATTAAACCAAGGATTCTATTGCCCTGGAAAGGGGGGAAGAGTGGGAAGGCTAGCGCATGGTTGGAGTATGGGGTGGGAAGGATTCACTTGGAAGTGAAAGTGATTAAGAAAAAAAGAGAAAAGTACATCAATAAAACTTGAGAGAGAGAGAGAGAGAGAGAGAGAGAGAGAGAGAGAAGTTGACTAGACTAGATGATAGTTTGCATCTCTGATGCCATCCCTGAGTCTCACCCCTTGCCTCCTTTCCCAGGCCGTCTTCCCTCACTCACCACACCACAGCCTGGGCAGGAATTCCCATTTTCACAGGTTCGGTGTCTGGAGTGGACTCCACCTCCACAGTTGCTGCTGCATTTGCTCCAGGAGCCCCAGCTAGCCCAGAAGATGGGGACAGGGCAGGGGCTATTTTCATTGCAGAATCTGGGGAGAGGTTTGGGGAGAGGGATAGAGCCTCCAGTGAGAGGCAGCCCATGACATGAGGCAGAGACAGTGACAAAGGGCTGAAGAGACTACTCAAAGTCAGGGAGGAAATAGCAGGCACTACAGAGCCCTGGGACATGATGTGGCACAGAGCACAGTGGAGGACCTGGAGTCAGGAATGCTGAGCGCAAATTCAGCTTCAGTTTCCTCTCTGTGTGACCCTAAGCAACTCAACCTCTGTCTGCCTCCAATTCCTCAACTGAAAAAAGATAATGAATATAGCATCTATCTCCCAGGAATGACATGAGGATTAAATCAGGTAGTATTTGTAAAGCACTTAAGACAGTGCCTGGCACAAGATAGTCATTTTAATAAATCCTCCCTTTCTTCCTTCCTTCCCTCTCTCCCTCCTTTCTTCCTTCTATCCATCCTTCCCTCCTTCTGTCCCTTCCTCCTCCTCTCTCCTTCCTTCCCTTTTTCCTTCCTCCTATCCATTCCTCCTTCCTTCCCTCTCTCCTTCCCTCCCTCCTCCATTTTTTCTTTCCTTCGTAGGACCTAAAACTTCCACCAATGCAGGAATTCCCTGCACAGCCATCCAGGCTCTCCTTGAGCAGCTGAGCTCTGTCCCCTCCCTCACTCACCGCTCCTCCCGGCTCTTGCCCACACAGATCCGGCCCCCGTGTCGGGGGGCAGGGTTGCTGCAGCTCCGCTGTCGGACCTGGAAGCCAATCCCACAAGAGGTGCTACACAAAGCCCAAGAGGACCATGGGGTCCATGCCCCATTTCTGGTGGAGACAAGAAGGTACATCTTTGTCATCAAAATCCTATCCAGAGACATTATTTCTCTCATTAGAGTATAAATAAACTCCTGGAGAGTAGGAATTATTTAATTTTTATTACTTGTATCCCCAATGCCTAGCACAATGGCTGGTAAACAGCAGGAACCTAATCAATGTTTGCAGGTGAGCCAAAGGAGCTGTTAGCCCTGCATTTCCTAGACCTGCTTTCTTTCTGGGACCACACAATTGATGCTGCTAGAGTATCTCTCAAATTGGGGGTCCATCCTGAGGTCAGGGCTCCAGTGGTAGACTTTGGTTACTGATTCAAGGATACAGAAAAAGGAGACCTAGACAGTTAATGTATCTGTCTATCTCCAGTTCTGTCCAGATGAGGGGATGTTCTGGCCTTAGGAGACCTATCCTAGGTTTTTAGACAGAAGTATCAAAGGGCAATCCATCAGGTCACCAAAGCTTGACCAAGATACACACTTACAAAAAGCCAATTTTGTTTCTCCAAAGAATTTCACGCTTTATGGGAAGCAACATAACATAGGGAAAATATTACTGGGCTTAGAGTCAGGTAATCTGAATTCAAATGCAAACTTTGAGACTTATTAGCTATGTGGCCGTAGGTAAGGCCCTGAATCTCTCTGTCTTGGTTTTCTTATTCATAAAAATGGGGACAATAGTATTTGGACAACTTATAATACAAGAACTGACAAAGTGGGTGACATAGTCCACTATGGAAATATTTATTTTGTGTAGAAAACTCTCTGTGAACCTTAAATATAATATAAATATATAATATTAATAATAAACATATGGTATTTCATAATAAATAATACAATAAAAGAACACAATAAATTACATTGTGTATTATATGATAATATACAATATAATTATATATAATGCAATAAAGTAAATAATATATTTACAATATAAATATAAAATTGTAAATGAATATGAATGTGAGTTCCTAATTTAATTTCAGTCTCTTGAGTGGAGTGGTGGGTGCCAACCTGTTCTAGTTCTTAGACTAGGTATAACCCTCCTGTAAATCGATCAATTGTATTTTGGTTTATCAGTCAGTCTTTTGAGAGTGAATCAATTCCAAGAAGCACTTCACCTCTGAGTAACTGATAAAGCTGAGCAGCCATAATGCTGAGGGTTTGGGATGCCCCCTGCCAAGGTGATGCTGGCTACCTGGTAAAGCTCAGCCTGAAGCAGCCTGCTGGCTTCTCTTGTCATCATACTTCTGTTATGACACCCAGCTTGTCCCAGAGCACTCCTCCCATTTCTCAGAGTTGTTCTCCAACCTAGGAGACCTGGGGCAGCTTCCCTGGAAAAGACTTCATTCTCTTACGCACCTGGAGCAGTTAGCAACATGGATGGTAGGTCCAGGGCAGGCGCGTCCCCCACAGCGGGGACGGGGGGAGTCACAGGCTCGGGCCCGGCACTGGCAGGAGCCTGAGTTATCTCCATCCACATGGTCACAGGGTTGCCATGGAGACCAGGGCCCAAAGCCTCCATCCCACGTCAGGTTCCGCACCTACAAAGAAACAATGGGACTCAGGCTCCTGGGCTAAGGAGGGAGATTGAGGGTGAAGAAAGGAAGGAAGGGTCCAGAGTGATGGCTCGGGCATTTGGGTGGGGTCATGAAGGTCATGCACTTTGATGGGGATGGACAGAACTGGGGTCACAGGTGGGGGAAGGCTCCTCACCGGGCAAGTTGTGATATTCTGAATCCAGAGGCTCATGTTGGCGCTGTCCTCCAGCGTGCTGCAGCGTTGTTGCTTCCCATCCCAGCCGCAGTATGGGTCCCGGGCCCCCAGGCATTCCCTGAAGGACAAGAACCCCGAGACACAGCCCTTCACCAAATCACTTCTCTTACCACTCCTGCCCTCCTCCCCATCTCTAGACATTCCCATTTCAGTGATTTCCCTGTGGAAAACAGCCATTGATTACATAAAACTGAAAAATGTTTGCACAAACAAAATCAAAGCAGTTAAAATTAGAGAAGAAATAGATAGCTCGGTGGTGCAGTGAAATAGAGTGCTGGACTTGGAGTCACGGAGGTCAAGGTTCAAGTTCAACATCAGACTCAATAACTGTGCAATATTAAGTAAGTGACTTCATCTCTGTTTAACCTCTATTTGCTTCAGTTCCTTCATCTGTAAAAAGGGACTAATAATTGTACCTACCTCCCAGGATTGTGTGAGGAATGAATGAGATGATATTTGTAAAGCACTTAGCACAATACCTGGCACATGGTTGGCCCTATGTAAATGCCAGTTGTTTTTATTAACTGGGAAAACCCCCAGCAATTTTGCAATAAGTCCCTCTGATAAAGGCCTGACATCCAAGAAATATAAGGAACTGATTCAAATATATAGAAACAACTATTACCCAATAGATAGATGGTCAAAGGATATAAACAGGCTGTTCTCAAGGGAAGAAATGTAGTCACATGAAAAAATCCTCGAAATCACTAATAATTAGAGAAAAGCACATTAAAACAACTCTGAGGTTCCACCTCACACCCATCAGATTGGTAGAGATGACAAAAAAGGAAAATGGCAGTTGTCATCCTAGAAAGCAACTTGGAACCATACCCAGAGAGACACTAAAACCGTGCCTATCCTTTGACCCAGAGGCCCCACTACTAGGCTTAAACTCCCAAAGAAATAAAAGAAAGAGGAAAGGGACCCATATGCACAAAAATATTTAAAGTAACTCTTTTTTCCAGTGCCAAAGAAACTAAGGGGGCGGTCATTATTGGAGAATGTCTGAACAAGTTATGGTATATAATAGTAAAGGATTACTATTGTGCGATTAGAAATGATGGAGACAAACTGTTTCAGAGGAATTTGGGAAGATTTAGATGAAAGTACTGGCCCTGCAATCAGGAGGATGTGAGTTCAAATATGGTCTCAGATACTTACTAGCTATGTGACCCTGGGCAAGTCACTTAACCTTCAAGTATGAGTTTTGGCGTGGAGCTGTTCTTGATATCTACAAGATACTAGTGTCCTCCCTAACTCCTTCATATTTCACCACTCTGTATTTCTCTGCATTTATTCACTTTAGATTTCCTTTTTGTGCTTTTGTCTTTCCATTAGAATGAAAACTCCATGAAAGTAGAGATTATTTAACTCTTTGTATTTGTAGCATCTAACATAGTACCTGGTTCATAGTAGGTGCTTAATAGATGTTTTTCCACTGATTACTTTGCCCATGTCACACAGCTAGTAAATATCGCAGGTGGGATTAGAACCTAGGTCTTTCTAATTCCAGGTCTAGCCTCTCTCTACATACTACCCCCAATTCATATCCTGGTACTTTTTCCTTGATCTTCTTTTCTGCTGGGGTTTCTTTATTATATATTTTTCATTCATGAAAAAGAAAATTAATTTTCACCTGACAGGATTCAGCCAGGAGAGAGACACTGTCTATAGAAATGGATTAAATCAAGATTTATGGCCATCACCATGCACAGCAAGGAAAAGAGAGAATAGAGATCTAGGGGTATGAGGGGAGAATCCTTCCATCTTTCCACGCTAGTCACTGTTAATTCCTATGAAGAACTGGAGACCTCAGACACCTGGGTCTTTTTTACTGCCCCCAGACCCTCCCAAGAGCTGCTCTGGCAGGTTGGGAGTGGGGGTGGGTGCTCCTGACACCTCACTGGAAGGAAGGCCAGTGATGCAGGAGGAATGTGACAGGATGATAACAAACAACAGTCTTTGAGATCAGACCTAAGACCATAGATTTAAAGCTGGAAGGCTTAGAGGCCAAGTCCAGATGCTTCATTTTACAGATGAGGAAACTGAGGGACAGAGCTGAAGTGTTTTGCTCGTTGTCACACAGCTAGTAAATATCTGAGAGAGAATGTAAGCCCAGATCTGCCTAACTCCAAGTCCAAGGACTCTATCCACTTTAACTTCCTGGTGTTGAGAGATATGACCATGGGTACACTGGAGTCAACTACAGTTGAGCTAGAGAGAGCCGCTAGTTTAATGTTTAGCATGGCACTGACACCCCAGAAATCTGCAAACACTACAAATCAGGATTTGATTTATTGTCTTGTTAACTGCCTAGACTTAAGGAGGGGTTGGAGAAAATAAGTTCTAATAATTTATTAATTAATAACAATTGTTTATACTATAATATATACTAGAAACAGTATTATTACATAATACCAACATTGTTTTATAATAAAATAAATAATAATAATAATATAGTTTAAAAAGTTAATAATGCAAATGAAACATAAAAGTATGTTGTGCACATGTTTTTCCCCCTCTGGAGGGCTGATTGTTAAACATTTTACTAGTACTGCATCACCAGCTACCTCACTGATACTTCTAACTGGATGTCCCAGAGACATCTCAAACTCAACATGTCCAGAACTCCAAACCCTCCCTTCTTTCAAAGTTCCTAGTTCTGTCAAATGAACCACCTTCAGCAGGACCCATGGGAAGAGGGATGCTGCTGTGGTCCTCAGTCTTGTCTGTAGCCCCTACTACCCCAAAGAGCCACATGACTTGTTCCACATGCCCTATAGAATGTGGTATATGGGTTCATAAACAGATGGCCCGAATTAGAATTTTGACTCAACCATCTAACACCTGAGTCTCTTGAATAGAATGTAAAATGAGAGGGTTGTGCCTGATGACTTTTAAGATCCCTTCCAAGCACGTGTCTATGGTCCCACACTACAGAAACCAGAGACCTTTGAAGAGCTGCAGCTTGTATATGCATGAGTCACATGTAACTGTGATTCTGGAATTTAATACTGCTGTGGCAGTTTCTTTCTCTCCTATGAAATATAGGATCATAAATTTCGAGCTGGAAGAAACCGTAGAGGCAGCCTAGCACAATGTCTGGTACACAGTAATTGCTTAATAAATGTTTGTTCCCTCTCCTTGCAAAGTCCAACTCTTCATTTTTCAGATGAAGAACTAAGTCCTAGAAGTTACATGACTTATCCAGAGTCACACACTTGGAGTAAATGGGAGATGCAGGCTTTGAATCCAGATCTCCTTCCTCCCAATCCATTTCTTTTTCCACCATCCCATGCATGTATGGTCATTTGGTCTCTTACAGGATATAACATCATCTCTTGTTTCTTGATCACCCAACAACTGGGTCTTAGTATAGGACATATGTAAAAAGAAATCTAGCTTCCTTATGGTAAATGTTATGCACAGATTAAACTTTTCTAAGAAACGGTGATTACTTTGGAAGCATTCTTATTCACCATGGCATCCATTTTCCTGTTTTTTCAGCATGAACAATTTGTTTAAATAGGTTGTATTGGATTGCAATAATTTTCACATCTTTCTTCTCCTGTCATCTTTTCTTTTAACATGGTATTTATTTTGATGTTGGTTCTACCTAGTCAATGATTTGACAACATCACAGAAATTTGATTCTGAGAAGGACCAAGCACATTGATTCTTGCAAAATGTTTTATTAATTTTACTTTAAAGTAAAAATGTTTAGACTCTCTCTAATTTCTTTGCCATATGGATAACAAAAAAGCACTGAGTCAACTGATGCAACTTTGTCCTTTGGGGTATTTTAAAATTCATGTCCTTCTGGTGCTTTAATAGCAATTTCATGTCTATTAAGAGACAACCAGAGCAGCTAGGTAGTGCAGTGGATAGAGTGATGGGCCTGGAGTCAAGAAGAACTGAGTTCAAATCCAACCTTAGATACTTGCTAGCTGTGGGACCCTGGGCAAGTCACTTAACCTTGTTTGCCTCAGTTTACTTATCTGTAAAATGAGCTGGAGAAAGAAGGAAATGGCAAATCACTTGAGTATCTTTGCCAAAAAAAAAAAAAAACCCATATGGAGTCATGAGGAGTAGGAAATGACTGAATAACAAGAAGAAACAACCAGTTTCATTTTTTGTGAGGCTTTTGGTTCTCCCCCTGCCCCCATTCAATACCTTCAGGTTTCCTCTAAAAGAAAGTATTCTTGACATACAGAGGCATAAGATTTGCGACATTTAGTAGGAGGCATTTGGTATCTTCCATCTTTTGGTTCGAATTCATATTTTCCAACATATTCTTTTGCATCCTCCCTAGTGCATGGCTTTAAATCAACATCACAGAGTAGCAAGGTAGAGTTTGAAGAGCTTGAAAAGGTCTTCATGGAACTTACTTATTTCTTCATTCTCTTCAATGGATGCTTATGAATGAGAAGCAATTATGTTCTGTAGTAGCGCATTTGCTTACATTTATTGGGAGCACTTACAAAGCATGATAATTGAGTACTCCACGATACGGTGTCTCTTGTTGCCTTGATATACAACAGGAGCCCATGTCTGTCAACACCTTTGCTCACCTCTTTGAGAAATGAGATAGCTGCTGATTCGCTCAACTCTGTGAAGTAGGTACTGCTTTTGAGCTCCGTTCTACAGATGAGAAAACTGAGGACTACCTTCCTTCCATTTTGCTGAAATTTATTTATGCCCTCAGATTTCATTTATATTTTATTTACAAATACACATACACACACACATACACACACATATATATTTCATTCATTATGTCACATATTGACAAAATAATGTCAATATGGATGAGGTTCATTTCTTCCCATCGAGAATCAAATTGGACACATGAAAAATGTCAACGGTCAAACTAATATTTGGAGAAAGTTCCCCAAACATGTGTGATTATTCCCCGCTCCCCCACTTTATATTTAAAAGTATATTTGGAAGCAGAAGGGTACTGCCCAGAATTAAGGGCAATTCTATATATTTTGCATATTTAACTGGTCATTAAATATTCATCACCTGATGATCAAATTCCTGATGATGATTCTCTCCATCTTTGGACTACTTAACTCATCCCTGCTCCCTCCTCTAGGTGAAAAATGGGTTTACAGGTACTCTCAGATCTCTACAAAGAATCCAATAAAGCAAAGCTCGACTGTGAGGGTCACCCATTCTCTAGAAGTGGAGGGAAATAACAGTAGTAATGACAGTATATATATATATATATATATGTATATATATATTATATATATATACACACACACACAGTACCTACTATATGCTAGGCATAGTGCTAAATGCTTTACTTCATCTAATCCTCATAACAACCCTATCAGGTAGGTGCTGTTATAATCTTCATTGTTACAGTTGGGGAAACTGAGGCAAACAATGATCAAGTGACTTTCCCAGGGTCACATGATTAGGAAGCACCTAAGGCTGGATTTGAACTCAGGTTTTTCTCACTCCAGACCTAAAATTTTATCCACTGTACCACCTAACTGCCCAGATAATATTTATATATCACTTTAAGGTTTTTTCTGAGGGAGGAGGCAATCAGGGTTAGGTAATTTGCCCAGGGTCACACAGCTAGCTAGTGTCTGAGGCTGGATTTGAACTCAGGTCCTCCTGACTTCAGGGTTGGTGCTTTTTCCACCACACCACCTACCAACCCCACTTTAAGCTTCACAAAATGCTTTACAGACATCTATTTGATCCTTTCAGCAACGTTGTGAAGTAAATACTGCTACACATTTTACAAATGAGGAAACTGAGATAAGAGGTTAAGTGACTTGATAGTAAGTGTCTAAAACAGGATTTGAACTGTCTCTAAATCTTGCATTCTATAAATTACATCACCTAGCTACCTCCTGTTTAGATTTCAAAGGATGCTTCTCCTCCCTTTTATTGAGATGAAGGGAATGAATAAAAATAAATAGGATGAATTCAAGATGCCCCCAAAACCTGAATGATAACAGCTCATAGCAAGTGAGAAAAACTGGAACATAATGTCTGTCCAGATCAGTGGAGACAGGATCCCCTGCCCCGCAGCCCCTTTGCTCTTGATGGCCCTGCTTACCCCTGGGTGTGATAGGCTGAGCACCTCTCCAGCGGGATCCTCAACACCCCATCATTCAGTCCCACAAAGAGCACCCGGGCACTGTGAAGAATGCGCAGGCTCCTCAGAGGTTCTCGACGCCCAGGAGGCAGCACCTGCAGCTCCTCCAGGTAGCAGCCACGGAGGCTGCGGCTGGCTGTGGACAGCGCCTTGAGGACAGTGCCTGACTCTGGGAGGGAGGCAGAGACGACTGTCAGGCTTCTCTAACTACTACCTAGAGCTTCTTGAATGAGGGTAAGGACATTACCTAACAGCACCCTCTGCTCTGAGACCACCTGGTGTACCCACTCAAGCATGCAGTTGGAGAAGGAGAGGCTGCCCTAAGGACTGGGGTCAAATGAAGCGGATCCCACACACACCTGCATGCACACTGCCTCTGTCTGTCTGTGTGATATAGACATGGATCCCTTGGCTTTTCCCCCAGGCATTTTGCTTTCTCAGGTGGTAACTAGGACTCAGAACTCTACCAATCAGATTTTTAACAAGTCTATTAGGAACTTTTCCTCAGTGATTCCCCAATGCAAACATCACTGTTTGTAAGGGCACCAGAATCCAAAGCTGCATGCAAGTCCAAGACCCATTCTGTGCAAACTCCCCTGGTCCTGGTCCCCTGATCCAAGACCTCCCAAATCATTGAATTCTAAGTTGACTACAGTCTCTCAAAATCAGTCACTGTTCCTCATGAGTGTATACTTACTCTCAGCCACATAATACATTTGTTCATTCTCTCTCCTTACTCTTTCTCCTCCCTTTTATTCTTTCTTCTCCCTCTCCTCCCTTTCTCTCTCCTTCCCTCTCTTCTCTTCCTCTTTCCCTCTCTCTCCCTTACCCCCTCCTTCTTTCTCTCCTTCCCTGTCTCTCTCTTCCTCCCTCCTCCCCTTCTTTTATTTTCTCCCTCTCTCCCCCTTTTTCTCTCTTTCCTTCCCTCCTTTTTATGCACTCCTGTCCTTCCTTTTTCTCTTCCTTTCTTTCTCCTTTCCCTCCCTCCTTTCCCTACTCTCACTCTTCTCTCTCCTCTCTTTTTCCCCATCTCTCTCCCCTCTCTCCTCCCCTCTTCTTTTTATCCCTCCCTCCCTGTCTCTCTCTTCACTTGCTTCTGTTTCTTTCACTCAATCATTGCTCCCCACACATGATGAATGCCCCTATCTGAGTCTTACTACCATTCCAACATGACACTGGGTCACCATCATCCAAGGAACATAACAGTTTAAGGGCGTGGTCCACTGTCAGACAGCTGCACAAATTTCATCCGCTTTTCCTGGAGAAATTCAACCTTAACAGAGGAGGGTCTCACCGGTGCCAATGTAAAGCACATGGTAGAGGGTGTCCTTGCCCTGCACAAGATCCACCACCAAGTGAGAGAAGCGCACACTGTCCTGTGTGATACAGGGGTCCGGAGTCACAGGCTGAATGACCTCACTCATCAGAAACAGGCGCTGGGCATCCTGCAGACTCCTCTCCGTCAGGTTCTCGTTGGGACCAACATCTCTCAAGGTCCCACACTGAGAAGCAGAAGTGGAGAGTCACACACTCATAAGTCCCACTCAGGACCCTCACAGTTATCCACACCCAGTCCTAACCCTCCGTGCCTACAGTTCCATGAATCTGTAATGTGCTCCTTTTTGAAACCCAAACCAGGGGTGGGGAAACCTGTGGCCTCAAGGCTATATGTGGTCCTCTAGGTCAACAAGTTCAGTCTTTGAATCCAAACTTCACAGAAAAAATCCTTTTATTAAGGGGAGATTTGTTCTGTGAAGTCTGAATTCAAAGTTCCGTATTTTAGTACTTAGAGGGCCGCATTTGGCCTCAAGGCTATAGGTTCCCCAACCTTGACTAGCCAATCAAGATGTGTCAGGAGGATCCTGGATAAATTATACATAGCCTCAGTCCTGGCCAGTTTCACTATAAATCCCCTGCAGCTTAATGAGGCCCACCTATTGTCCCCCAGGCCCTTCCTGGCAATGATAAAGAAAAATGAGCTGGGGAAAATGGGGAAAGAGTGCCTAAAAATTAGGTTAGGGGTTGGGGTTTTATATAAGAGGGAGGAGGTAGTAGAAAGATGGGGGAAATGTCTGGGGGCCTGAAAAAATTCATCTGTCCCAGGATAACAGAGAGTAGGCTGCCAAAGATTCTGTTGGCTGACCCATTCCTTTACTTTCTACAGACATTGAAAGAGCCAAGTCAAGCCCCCAAACCCCTCTATCCCTCCCTCTGAGCAGGGGCTGGAAATTTGGATGGGAGTCAGAAAATCTTAATCCTAATCTTGACTCTGCTACTAACAAGTTGTGAAACCTTGGACAAATCATTTCACCTCTCTGGACCTCAGTTTCCCCATCTGTAAAATGAGGGAGCTGGATTAGCTAGGCTCTAAGATGCCTATGGAACCAACATTTCATAGGTCTGTGATTCTTAAAGTCCCCCAGTCAAACCCATCAAACTATGGCTTACTTTCTTCCCTACCAACTTCACTCCTTTCTTCACCCAGATGGGGGAGATGACACTCCCATCAAAAATGGGCATTGAGGTTCCTTAGTAATCCAGTTCTGACCACCTTAGGATACTCACTTTTGCTGCAGCAAATTAAAAATGGTCCCTTCCCCATGATTCCCAAATAGCTACAGAGAAAGAGTTAAGAGATTGCATTTGAGGTGGGGGTGATTGGAGATGAGGGGTAGGAGTAGAGAGCAGAAAAGCAACCATACCTGAAAATTGGGGATGGGGTTGGCAATGGGGAGCCAGGCAGCCCTTGGATTCTCCTGGTAGCGGAAGGGGCCATTGAAGGCCTGGGAGATGGCACTGAGGTTGAAGGCGCAGACAGCAGAAGCAGCGATGCTATTTCTGGAAGGGAGAGGAGGTGGGTGGAATTCACTGCAGCCATGTCTCCCTCTCCCCTTCCCTTCCATGTTGGGATTAAAAAGTCAACTGTGAGTATTTAGTAAGCATTTGGTTGTCCCAAGTCCTCTCTTGCCTACCCTACTATTTCAGCATGGCAAGGTGGGGGTGAGTGGTGGGGCTGGGTCTTCAAAGGTCATGCCAGTTCTGGCCAACTGAATCTGGTCCATGTCATGTAAAGACTGAGAATGGGAGTTGTCTTTTGTCTTTCTTTGTCTTAGCACTTAGCCCAGTGTCTGGTGTGTAGTTGGTGCTAAATAAATGCTTATTGATATTTTTATATATGCATGTATATGTACATATGCACACATATGTACTTGTTTATGTGCACTTCTCTTCCAATAAAATACAAACTCCTTGAGAACAAGGTTATGTTTCATTTTTTTCTCTGTATCACTAGGGCCTAGCATAATGTCTGGCACATAGTAGGCACTTAATAAATGTTGATTAGCTGGCTAAAAAGCTAGGAACACACACAGTCTTAACTTGGAAGTTCCTAATGTAATGGTAAAACAGGATATATCATAGATTTAGAGTTGGAAGGGACCTCAGAAACCACGTAATCCAGTCTCCTCATTCTACAGATGAGGAAACTAAGGTTTATCCCAGAAGGCTGGCCACCAGCGCATGTGTTTTAGCCACAGTGGATCATGAAGGCTGTGTGCATAGAACATAGGGGTGACACTTCACTAGTGACACAAATGCCCATGCCAATGAAAATCATGACCTTTTTCAATAATGAAGCATGTGGTCAGCAAATACCCAGCTGGCTCTGAGGAACAGACACAGTCTTATCTAGGAAGTTCCTGATCTAATGGGGAAAATAGGATATACTGAATATATCACAGATTTAGAACTGGAAGGGACCTCAGAGAACACCTAAGTCAATCTCCCCATTCTACAAATGAGGAAACTGAGGCCGTGGATCAAAAAGTATTTAGTGATGCCCTGTCTACCCTCAGGGAGCTTATGCCAAAGATGTACAATTACATGAAACAAGATGAAAATATAATTAAATGATAAATGTATGATACACACCGCTTTGGGAGATATCAGCAAGCATTTACGAGCGCATTCTCTTAACTCCTGAAATTACACTGTGTAGGTTTTTTTCCCCCATTACTTAGGCACAGCACACACATGCACACACACACACACACACGCACATGCACACACACATGCATGCGCGCGCGCACACACACAGCCCTGGATGGCAGCTCCTTGAAGTCAGGGAAAATTTGATGTTTTTATCTTTGTAGCCCCACTACCTAGCCTGGAGCCTTGTATAGAGCATGCATTTAATAAATGCTGATTGACATAAATGCTTCAACTTCTACTGTGTACCCAAAACCACAGTATCTCAGCTGTTGAGGAGTCATATCCAGGGCTTTGTGTTTTCATATGATTGAGTGTGAAGGGATGTGTGTGTGTGTGTGTGTGTGTGTTCACTGAACTACTCTGCCACCACATATAAATATATTTATATATTTTACATTTGTATATTTTTAGGCTGTACAAAGGGCTTTCTACATATTATCTCATCTCATCCTCACAACTACTCCTGGGAAGTAGATACTCTTATTATCCCCATTTTACAGATGAAGAAACTGAGGCTGAGAGAGGCTAGGTAGACTTGCTCAAGTCCCACAGTTAATAAATATCTGGTGCAGGATTCAAACTCTGGTCTTCCCCAGCCCAAGTCCACTGGTCCATCCTTCTCCAGGTCACTCGGCTGCCTCTGCAGAGAAGCAGCCACTCGGAGGCATCAGAGATCTCCCATCACTCCACCCCTCCATCCCCCATGTAGCAGAGGAGGCCCAGAGGCCAAGTAAGGTGGGTCACGGCTGTGTGATTTGTCCTCCACTCTCAAAGAGGATCATGACATCAGGAAGGTGACGCCATGACTGGCTGGTGACTTGGCCTACCATCATCAAAGTCTCTTCCTGGATTGGTTGTTGTGCTTTCCTAATACTGACTTGCATCCTGGTTTAATCTACCTTGGTCCTAATGAATGATCTGTTTGACATAGTGTTAGAGACAGGGCCTGAACCAGGGATTTCACTGGTATAGGAAGCTCCCGCGTGAGGACCTACCCTCCACCAATAAGAGCTGGCATGTTCTCTGAAACTCATGATCCTAAAGGTTACCTGGAACAGAGGTGTCAAAAAGGCCTGGAGTTGCCTTGGAACCAGATTAAAACGTGACTGGAAAATATTTAGCAAAATAAATAAAAAATAGAATCCTGTTTTGTTGTTTTTCAGTCATTTAAGTAAGTCTCTTCATGACCCCATTTGGGGTTTTCTTGCAAAGATACCGGACTGGTTTGCCATTTCCTTTTCCAGGTCATTTTACAGATTGTGAAACTGAGGCACACAGGGTCACACAGCTAATAAGTGTCTGAGGCCACATTTGGACTCAGGAAGAAAAGTCTTTCTGACTCCAGGCCTGGCACCCTATCCACTGTTTTACCTAGCAGCTCCCAAAATAGAACAGAATAGAGATAATGTTAACATATGGTTTTCTAAATCAATATGTAGCTCACAGGGATCCTTGAGTATGGTTTAGTGGCTCCTGTTTCTATTTCAGTTTGACACCACTGACCTAGAATACTAAAAGATTAAGTGACTTGCCCAGGGTCACACAGTCAGTGTGGGTCAAAGGCAGGACCTAAAAACACAGGTCTTTCTGACTGAGAAACCAGCTCTCTACCACACTGTTGTAGCTCATTTTCTAAGGTTTTATTTAAAGTTTTTACATCAAAATTCATTAGTGAATCTGGTTTGGGTCTTGAGACCATATTGGTCTCATAAAAGGTAAGATGTTCTCCTCAATTATTGAGAATAATTTGTGTAGTATAAGTTTTAATTATCTTTAAATGTTTGATAGAATTCATCTGGAAATCTGTCTGCCCCAGGGTATTTTCTCTCTTTTCCTTTTGGTACTTCCTTTATAGTCTGCTCAATTTAATTTTCTGAGACTTGGTTGTTTAGGAATCTCTAGGTCATGTTCTGTTAATTTAAGTATTTTATATTCTTGTGGGTAATCACCCAATTCTTTTGAATTTGCAGTTTTGCTGAATATAATTGCATATAGGATTTTCTGATAATCCACTGTATTTTCTTCTCTGTTATGAATTCACCTTTACTCATTTTTTTTTTCATGATTTGATCCCCACCCCTCTGTCTTTTGGATCAGATTAGCAAAAGTTAATCACTGTATCTTGAGTCTAAACCACTACTAGCTGTTTCCCAGCCTTGGGCCACATATTTCTATGGATTTTCTTCCTAAGAACTGGGCAAGAGGGAGGCCCAGACCTGGAATGATGGCATAGGATGGAGGGATAAAGAATAGGTACAGTGAGATCAGTATCTGGGAATCTGGAGGCAGAAGGAGGACAGGTGGCTAGATTATTGCTTGGATTAGATGGCTGGGTGGTGCAGGGGATAGAGCACCAGGCCTGGAGTCAGGAAGACCTGAGTTGAAATCTAACCTCAGATACTTACTAGCTGTGTGATCTTGGGTAAATAACTTAACCCTGTTTGCCTCAGTATCCTCATCTGTAAAATGAGCTGGAGAGGGAAATGGCAAACCACTTCAGTATCTTTGCCAAGAAAACCCCTAATGAGGTCACAAAGAGTCGGATATGATTGAAAAACGACAAACTGAGTTTTAGATCTATGGCTAAAAGAAAGCAGTAGAATCCTCCTTCTCTGCCATAGTATGTCTCCAGAATAATAATTGATATTCATGTAAGACTTTACTCCTACAAAGGTAGGAGGTGTAAGAAGAATTTTCTATAGATAAGGAAACAGGTTTGGATAAGCCAGGGTTTGGCTCATTATCATATGATTATTAAGTGTCTGAGGCAGCACTGGAACTCAGGTCTCTTTATTCCATAGACAAGACTTTTTTGGACATTGCCTGGTAATAAGAGAAGCTTAATAAATGCTTACTGATTGATAAGGAAACAGAAGCTGTTACAGAACCAGAGTGCACACAGCCTTCTATTCAAAACTATTCAGAAGTGTGACAAGTTAAAAAAAAAAAAAAAATCTCCTTTTAGCAAATACCACTACAGAGCATATGTCAGGAACTGTATTACAGGTCACCTTGAACCCGTCACTACTCAGTTATTTCCTCCTGCAGGTCCACAGGCTAGCCCCACTTAGCGACTAGCTCCCAACTGCCTGCGGAGCTAAGAATGAAATGTATTTGAGGCAAAAATCTCCACCTGACCCTGTCTTCTATACTTCTCCATATGTTTCTGTCTGGGCCCCGCCTCCAACCCTGTCTACCATCTGTTTCTGGTTTCTGCTTGAACTTATCTGACTTCTAGATACTGGTTTCTGACTTGTGGCTTTCCCGAGCTGTGCTATGGACAGCTAAGTGGCCCAGTGGAGAGAGCACTGGGCCTGGAGTCAGGAAGATATCTTCCTGAGTTCAAATCTGGCCCCAGACACTTCCTAGTTGTATCACTTAGCCTGTTTGCCTCAGTTTCCTCATCTGTAAAATGAGCTGGAGAAGGACATGGCAAACCATGAAAGTATCTTTGCCAAAGAAACCTCAAAGCAGGTCACAAAGAGTTGGACACGACTGAAAAACAACTTAAGAATAAGCTGTGCTTATTTTGAAAATCAGTCTCTGCCATAGCAAATTTTTTGTGCCTTCTATTTTCCTCAGGTGCAAAACAAAGGGGTTGAGAGATTCTAGGTGGTCAACAAGGAAACACGCCGTCTATCTCCTGATGGAGAGGAGATGGAATCAGACTATAGAATGAACCATATTTTTAAAAACATGACCATCATGGGAATTTGTTTTGTTTTACTATGTATATTTGTTTAAAAAGGATTTTTTTTACTTTTCTTTTTTTCCAATAGAGGGAGAGTAGGATTGGTGAGAGGAAGGCAAAAAAATCAGACTTTTGGTAATCGAAAAAAAATTTAATTTTTTAAAAATAAAGAGGCTAGACTAGGTGGCCCAGTCTGTCCCTTCCAGCCTTAGACTTATGAGACTATGATTTCCATCCTGGACTCAGCCTTTCCAGATCTGCTCATGGCTTCTCCGACTGTGGCCTCACTCCCAAACTGATCTGCCATGCCACCTACAGATGGCCTACTCTGACAAAAGAATCCTGTGTAAAAAAGCTCTTTCAATACCTCCAGAGCCAGCTTAGAACAAAAGAAATTTGTTGATCTGGTTCATAGAAATCCTAAACGATGACAGATCTGATACAACTTGTGCTGTCTTTCATCCATAATCATATATCTGCCCTAGGGAGGCAGTGAGGTGTAGTGGGACGATCACTGGATCTGAAGTCAGGAGTCAGGAGACTAGTTCAAGTCTTCACTGTGGACAGATTGAACCCACACCTGTGTTCAAAGGGAAGAAGCTGGGGAAAATAGAAACAGCACCAAACTTGGGAGTTCGTAGGACCTGAGTTTGAATCCTAGCCCAGCCACACACTTGCTGTTGGAGGCTGACCTCACTGGATGACTTCCCTAACTTCCCTTGACCTCAGTTTTCACACCTATAAAAGGAAGGGTGCAAACTAGATGGCCTCAGATTTCTGCAATCTTGATATCTATGATACTACAGTAATAATAATTAATATTGCATTTTAAGGTTTGCAAAATGCTTTATGAACATATGATCCTCAACAGCAATCCCTGCTAGGCAGATTTTATTATTTTCCTCATTTTACATATGGGGAAACTGAGGCAGACAGAGGTAAGTGATTTGTCCTGGATCATATGGCTAATCATAAGTCTAGGATAGGTCTCAAACTCAGATCTTCCAGTCTCCAGGCCCAGTGCTCTCTCTGCTAAATCCCAACTATCTGTGAGGCCATGGGTAAATCACTTAACCTCCTTGAGATGCTAATTCATCATCTGTAAAATGGGGATAATAATGCTTTTTTAAAAAAATTATTATTCTTTTACATTTAAAAAAATTTGAATGGGATAATAATGTTTATAACAACCTGTCTCCCAGGGTCGTTGTGAGAAAAGTGCTTCATAAACTCCATAAATGGGGTCTGTCATTCTTTATAATAAAATTATCTGATCAAGCTGTGGTTACTGAAGGAGAGGGCACCTTCATCCTCTCAGAATGGACTATCTATCCCCTCTGTTCTACCACTGAAAGTTTTTGACTCCATTGGAGAACATGGTGCATATTTTCATGTGGCTCCCACACAGAGGGGCTTGGGCAATTCTCTGAAGGATAACCATGCGTAGAGAAAGTCAACATGTCCCTTAATTCCCACTGCCTGCACCCCCAGCAGGTACTGAACAGACTTTGGAGGTGAGACTGTTCTCTCCTCCATAGCTGAGCTGAGCTTCCACCTGTTCCTGAGTGGCAGAACACTTATCATGTATTTTTGTATAATTTATCATCTAAATCTGCAGGGTCAAACTCAAATAGAAGGGGTGGGGAGATACTACACCACAAAGATTTCTATGGGCTGCCTATAAGACTTAGAAAACCACATATTAACATTATCTATGTTCTATTTTATTTTAATTTATTTTAGGATTTCCCAATTATATTTTAATCTGGTTCATGTTAGGCAACAGGAGGTACTGAGACAACATCAGGTTTCCAAATGTACTTTGGGGATGCCTGTGGGCCCTCTTTCAAGGTCAAAACTATTTTCATAGATGCTCTTTCCAGTTACCTATATATTTGAGGCTGGGTTTTCTTTCTACACTACAATAAAAAAAAAATCACAATAGAATAAATGCTAAAGCAGATAGAATCCAGCTATCTTTTATGAAACCAGACAACATAGAGATTTGCAAAAAATATGTAAAACAGTGGCACTCTTCTAATTGCTTTTGTTTTGGAAAATATTTTTTCATAAAAGTGGTATGTAAATATTTGAACATACAAATGGATTCACCATTGTTATTTTGAGATGAATTACTATTTTAAAATTTTATCATTTTTAATTTTAATATGGTAAATATTGATAGCTACAAAGATTGATAGTTAAAGATTGATAGATACACACAAACAAAAGCTCTTTGGGGGTCCTCAATAATTTTTAAGAATGTAGAGGGATCATGAGACCAAAAAGTTGGCGAACCACTTGTCTAAATTAATCGCTACAATTTCCCTGATTGCTTTTTACTACCTGCTTTGATAAATATGTTGTCGTGCTATTCATGATGAACTTTTGTGTAATAAGCATTTGACAGCAGGGAATGAAGCTTTCATTGTTGCTCAGTTGTGTTGAAATCTTTATAACCCCATTTGGAGTTTTCTTGGCAGAGATAGTGGAGTGGTTTGCTATTTCCTTCTCCAGATCATCTTGCAGATGTGGAAACTGAGGCAAACAGGGTTAAGTGACTTGCCCAGGGTCACACAGCTAGTGAGTGTCTGAGGTCACATTTGAACTCAGGTCTTCCTGATGCCAGCTCTATCCACTGTGCCATTTAATTGCCCCAGGGGAACTAAATTAGCCAAAACGAAATTAACTGTTACCCTGTTGGCCTGATATACTCTTAGACTGAAAATATCTGGTGTGTCATAGTTAGATATGACTCTAGCCCCAATAATTCTCTTGAAACTAGAACAGCAAAGGAGTAATCATCCAGTGACCACCCCTGGTTCAAAGGTGTCTCAGCTCATCATCACTCACAGCTCTCTCCCTGTATTCAGCACAGACATTATTGTTCCTCAGGGAAACTGCCTGCCCCCATCCCTCCCACCGGGGGAGAGGGCTATATTGTAAACACAGGGAGTATGCCTTTTCACCTTCTCTGGGCTAGGATCATTCTTCGTACTGAAGAGTGAATAGTATTACATCTTGGAAGCTCAGTCAGCGTGGAAATTTATAGAATCTAAGAGGGAAACACACATGAATGGAGGTCTACTCCAACTTTCCACCTATGGGAGGTCCCCTCTACAATACGATTAGCAGGTCACTGTATAAGTTTCTCCTTGAAAAGTTATGGTGGTGAGCAGTTCGCCAATATACAGGGCACCCTCTTCCTTATTATCCAGCTAAAATTCTCCCTTATAATATGCCCAAATCTGTCTCCCTGAAACATCTACCCGTCAACCCTAGGCTAGGTCTGCTCAATGGAATAATAGAGAACACATGTACTTTTTTCCACAGGCATAGATAGAAGTAGAATAATGTAGTAAAAATAGCACTGAGCTTGGAGCCAGGGGACCTGAGTTCAAATCCCAGCTCAGACATGACTATGGGAGAAGGAAATGGCAAACCACTCCAGTATCTTTGCCAAGAAAACCTCAAATGGGGTCACAAAGAGTGAGGCATGACCGAACAACAACTTCTTTATCTCAATATCTGTCTGCATCCTCTTCCACTCTCCCTTCTTTTCCTCTCTGCTGGGATGAAGACATCCCTTCTCCTTTGCAAGCCCCCTGCCCTCTTCTGGTTCTCTTGATCCTGTCTTTTCCTTAGGGACCTCCTCTAGCAGTGACCACCCATCTCCTCTGCCTTCATCTCCATTTCCCCCCTTCACACTGACTGGCTCCTTCCAGTCTGCCTACAAACATGCTTAGGTCTCCCTCATGATAAAAATAGCCTCTCTCAGTCCTGTTATTTCCTCCAGCTAGACGCATCTCTTTTTCTCCTGCCAAACTTCTCCAAAGAGAAGTCCATTGCCACTGTCTCCATTTCCTCACCACCCACTTCACTCTAACACCTTGCCATCTGTCTTCCATTCCCAAACACTGCTACTAAAACTGCTCTCTTGAAGGCTGATGGTGACCACCTAAATACCAAATTCAAAAGCATTTTCTCAGCATTCATCTCCCTAACCCATGTGAAGCAAGGTGTGGTACAACATTCTTGGTTCAAGTCCTGCACCTGGTGTGTGTGACCTTGGGCAAATCACATGTCTGCCACAGGCCTCAATTATCTTACTTATTAAATGAGAATGAGATCCCTTTTAGCTCAAGAGTCATGAGTTTTGCCAACCACTCCATTCTCCTTGAAATGTTCTTTTCCCTTGGTTTCCACCCTGGCTCTCTTCCTCTCTCTCTGACTTTCCCTTCTCCTTTCTAACATCTAGTCTTGACCCTTGTTGCATCTTTTATAATTTATTCCTCAGATATCTCATCTGTTCCCCTGACTTCAACCATTATCTTTATCTAGAGGAGTTTCAAACTGATATTCCATCAAGGCTACCTGACTTGTGGATAAAGAGAAACTCAGATGTCAAAGGACTGAGTGTCATAGCTAGATGGGCACAATGTATAAAGTCTTGGACCTGGAATCAGGAAGACCTGAATTCAAATCCAGCCTCAGACAATTATATGACCTAGGGTAAGTCACTGATCCTCAGTCTGCCATAATAGAACCTCTCTCCCAGGAGTGTTACAAGTATCAAATGAAATAATATTGTAATAATATTGTAGTGCCTACCATGTTATGGTACATAGTAGGAGCTTAATAAATGTTACTTTACTCTCTTCTTCCTGCGTTAGGGGAAATAAAATAAGATCAGAAGTTCTAAAGACCAGTGGGAGATGCGGGATAATGAGGAATAACAGGCACTCACACGTTGGTGGTGAAGACGCCATAGACTAGGTCCTGCTCAGGAAGGTGGAATGCACTCTGAAGTTCATTGTAGTAGAACGGGATCTCCCCTGGGCGGGAGCAGTTCAACCGGGCCTTCATGAAGGTTGTCCACGTGTCCTCCAGCAGGAAACGCCCCCCCACATCATTCTTACACACGCGGGCCACACGGGAATAGACGGTGCGCCCACAATCATGTTCCACAGCATTCTCTCGCAGGAAGAAGTAGGCAAAGAGCCCGATGTCATAAGCAGCTACAAAGTTTGGCTCTAGTGGAAGTTCAAGGGAGAAAAGGAGAGAAATTAAGCAGATATCAAGTGGAAGGGAGTAGGAATGAGGAGGACACAGATTGTGGGGCTAGTTAACTTATTATAGATCTAGAACTAGATGGTTATATTGTAAATATAATATAGGCAGATATACTATACTACATTATGTTATAAAATTATACTATAGCATATTTTAGCTCTAGAGCTAGATACTATATCATATTACACTATGATATGTATCATTATATATATATTCTATATAATGTTACAGCTCTAGATATTATATTGTATTATACAATATTGTATTATATTAAATTACATTATATTATATTATAGTTCTAGAGCTAGAAAGGACCTCTGAGACCATTGAGTCATTTAACAGATGAGGAAACTGATACTAAAGGAGGTTTAAATGATTTGGCTAAAATCACAAGGTAGTAACCATCAGTGTCAGAATTTGAACCCAGTTCCTCTGACTCTGGAGTCAGTGTTCTTTCCTTTGTGCCATACTACATTTTGATAGAAATCTTGCCACCATTCCAAGCACTTCCTTCCTCCAGATGGTAAGTTAGGAGCCATCAAAATTCTGAGACTCATAATGCCAACTTGAATGAGCCACACAGAGGACAATGGATAATGGCAGGAAAGGAAAAAGATGGAGAAAGAGCCCCTTCCAAGCTCTCTTTCACAGTACCTAGGACAGGGTGTGGCTCATAGCAAATGCTTAATAAATGCTTGCTTCTATTGTAATGATGATCAACTGGGAAAGACTTAGCTAGTCTGATCAATATAATGATCTAAGACAATTCCAAAGGAGCCATCTTGAAAAGCGTTAGCCATCTCCAGAGAGAGAACTGATGAACCCTGAGAGCAGACTGAAACATATTGTTTTTCACTTTATTTTTATTGCCTTTTTTTTCAACACAGTTAATATGGAAATATGTTCGGTACGACTTCACATGCATAATTGAAAACATGTTGCTTGCCTTCTCAATGGGTGAAAGAGGGGCTGGGGAAAAATTTTTTTTAAAGTATATTTAAAAATTTAAATTGAAAACAAGAGAAATTTAAAAATAATAAATGCTTGCTTGCTTGCCTCACACTGGTATTTTTCTGAAAAGATTCTTTCTAATACATCTTTGAATATTGCTCTCCCATTCTTTGCCCACTTTCTGACCTGGCCAACATTCAAGACGCTGACCTTGAAATTAGGGCACTTTGGTCCTTGGTGCTACTCCAAATATACAGCAATCCCTTAACTGCCCATCTCTGAATATCAGTTGTGTTTTTTTGTCATTCTAAAAAGAACAATCTATGAATGTGTGTTTCTCAAGCAAGCGGGAAGGGTCAGAAAAGGGAGTGGTGCTCCCCCTACTCTGGGGCTGGAGACTGTGTGTACCATTGAGCCACTTGGAGTTATACTGAGCTGTGCGAAGAGGTGGGCCGCTGCCCAGGCTTCGGTAGATGGCAGGGTCTCGGCCGGAGAAGTCGATGACAGTGGCAGCATACAGCTCACCCTGCTCGGAGATCACTGCAGTGGAGTTGTGGCGGGGGTCATAGGGACATCGGGCCACACCATTGATCTTTTCAATTGTCCGGCTGAGATTCCCTGCCTGGGAAGAAGGTGAAGAGGAGGAGACAAATAGAGCAGAGAAGGTACTATGGGGAGCATTATAGGGAACGAGGGGCTTCTCTCTGGTCCAGGGGTGGTGGTTGTGAGCTGTGTCTTTTCTGGGTTTTTTTGGTCACTTTCCTCTGATCTTGTGCTTATAGGACCACCTGAATCACCTGGAGGTCCACGTTGGTTCCTCCTCCCCATATTGTTTCCTCTAGGTTCAAGCTAACCTTTGTAGTTCATAACTAAGGATGACACTGGCTTCTGCTATCTCCAGTCATCACCCTAGCAGGGGTGACTCTCCTCAACCAAGAAACTAGCACATGGACTCAGTGCTGGGATATACCTCACTCATCCACACCCTCACCTGGAAGACCCCTCACCTGTCTGCTGGAACATACTGGAGAGAAAGCATTGGTGCCACACGTGAAAACCTTCCTGCCGGACACAATCAACACCCGGACATAATTCTGACATTCCTCCTGGGGTAGGAGGGCAAGTAAAAAAACATTAAGCAGTCAATCAATCAGTAAGCATTTATTAAGCACCCATTATAGGTGAGACATTCTTCAAAGGGTTGGGGATACTGACAAGCTCTCTGCCCACCTCATCTGGGTAGGGGCAGGATGATTCAGCACTGGGGATAATCCTCTAATTCACAGACCATCAAAAATCTCAAAGAGATTTTTAAATACCCAGCACTAAGTAGCGCTGTGGATTTTTTGTTTCATTTATCAGGCTTTTCCCAATACCACAGTCTTTTCCTCTCAGATATCTGCCTCCATCTCAGGCATCACTATACCCTACTTTGAGCCCTTGAATGTGAAAAGTATCCCTTCTAATCCCAGGGGCATGGGGATGGGATGCCTAGGATTCAGCCTGGCCACATACTTCAGTCTTCCCTTTGCTTTGGCAGGACTTGCGTGTTTCCTCATTGGAGCTCCACTCCGTAGCCTGGAGAAAGAATAGAAGGAAACATCCCAGTGTTAAGTCAGGCAATAGCCTAAAAAGGAGGGGGAAATTAGGAGTCTGATGCTACTGGGTGGCTCCCTTTCAGTCCCCCTAACCATCACATCTATAGAATATGAAGGGAGGTTGCAAGGGCTCTTCCCCTGAAACCTTTTAAAGATGAGAAAGACACAAATCAGTATTTGGCCACAACCTATAAACAGAAAAAGAAATACAAACGGTCAACAATAATATAAAAGACAATTCTAAATAATAGTAACTAGCCCTTATACACCAGTGCACTGAGGTTTGCAAAGCTCTTTACATATGTTCTCTCATCTGATCCTCATGCTAATTCTGTGAGGTAAGAGCTTTATTACCTCCATTTGATAGAGGAAGAAACTAAGACTGACAGAGGTTAAATGACTCATCCAGGGTGACAAAGGTAGGAAGAATTCGAGACAAAATTTCAATTCATTTTTCTGAATTGAAATTGATTAGGTTTTATCTCACACAGAGAAAATCGACAAAGACGATTTTTAAAGACAGAAAGAGACAGTGTTAGAGGGGGTGTAAGAAGATAGGTAGACTAATGCAATGTTCGTGTTGCTGTCCAATCATTCAGGAAATCAATTGGAATTATATGAGAAGAGTCACTAAACTTCTCAGACCCTACGACCTAGTGATCCCACTGTACATTGATCTTATAGTCCTATGTACATGTACATAGACCTATACCCCAAGGGATACAGGAGGCTCTCATGGAAGGAAAAAACAAAGAAACTGGAAAAAAAGATACAGGTGTGTATCTATGGAGAAATGGTCGAACAAACTGTGGTATGTAAATATAATGGAATATTATTGTGACACAGAAAATCCCAATAAGAGGAATTCAAAGAAACATGGAAAATTCTTGAATAAAGTGATTCAGAGGAAAGGAGGCAAGCCAAGATAGACTAGTGTGCATACAGATAAGATGTAAAAGGCAGGCAGAGAAGATGTAGGGAGATGGCAGACCTGGCATGCTGCATAGACAGAAGAGGCTCACTTAGGTGTCCAACGGACATCAAGTCAGGAAACATGTTTGCTTGGAGTGGAGAATCTTGCAGTATCTTTATGTGGTAAGTGTGATGGTGTATGGGGGAAGTGGGGGGGTGCTGTAAAATCTGTGCTGGGAGGGCAGGGTTTTGGTGTCTCTTTCCTACTGAAGGGGAGGCTTACTTCAGTGTGTGAGAGTGTGTGTGTGTGTGTGTGTGTGTGTGTGTGTGTGTGTGTGTGTGTGTGTGTGTAGGGAGAGGCAGGGGATGCTTACAGTGAGTGTATAGAAGACAGAGAATGTAGGGTGTGTGAGAAAATTTCTTGTTAAGGGAGAAATGAGGCTAAAATGGCCATGAATTCCTAGATTAAAATCTCTGTCCTGAATAGGTTCCAGAGGAGACCACAGTGACTGAACAAAGGCACTCTTTCTTTTTTTTTTTTTGGATGATACAATCAGGGGTAAGTGACTTGCCCAGGGTCACACAGTTAGTAAGTGTCACATTTTCGAGGCCACATTTGAACTCACGTTCTCCTGACTCCAGGACTGATGCTATATCTGCTGTACCAGCTAGCTGCCTCACAGACACTCTTAAGAGTGTCTTAAATTCCATAATTTATTAGGGGATTCCTTTTCCTTTTTTTCTGCCAATAAATAACACTTATTAAGCACTTGTGTGTACTATGCAAACATTTATTGAGCACTGTATTAAGTGCTGGGGAAAATATAAGGTTTAGGGAGGACATAGAACTTACCCTCAGGGAAATTATAGCCTTCTTTGCCTTCTCCTTCTCCCCTCACAATTTAATCACTGTTGTTCATTTGGGTCCAACTCTTCATGACCCCATGGACCATAGCAAACCAATACTGTGCACGAGGTTTTCTTGGCAAAGACATTGGAGGGATTTGCCATTTCCTCTTCCAGTGGATTAAGAAAAATTGAGGTTAAGTGACTTGCCCAGGGCCACTCAGTATGAAGTGCCTGAGGCTGGATTTGAACTCATGAGTTCCTAACTCCAGGCCCAGCACTCTATCTACTGAGCCACCTAGCTGCCTCAATCTAATCCTTAACCCTTCCTTTATAATCTTTCTCTCTCTTTTTGTTTGGTCTGGCCCTGTAATTCCATCAGTGTTAGGAAATCCACTTGAGGAACTCCTACCTATGGAGGTAAGCGTCTTCTCTAAAATTTAGTAAGAATTGTGTGGAGCATTAAAGGGTTAAGTGACTCATCTAGGGCCACACAGCTAGTCTGTGCAAATTCAGAGACTTGAATTCCAGTGTTCCTGATGCTAAGACCAGTTCTTGTTCACTATGTAATATTGCCTCTTTAATGGGTTTATTTTCACTGCCAGGTTTTAGTTCGGTAAATATAGTCATGCTCTCACCACAGAGGACAGGGTAGTGTTAGGAAGTGAGGGGGAGGAGGGTGTAGACTACATGCAAATTTTGTTGCTGTTTTTCAGTCGTTTTAGTTCTGTCTGATGACTTTAGTAATGCTACCTCATTTAGGGTTTTCTTGAAAAAGATATTGGAATGATTTGCCATTTCTTCCACTTCATTTACAAATAAGGAAACTGAGGTAAACAGGGTAAATGATTTGCCCAGGGTCACACAGCTAGGAAGTGTCTGAGGCCAGATTTGAACTCAGGAAGATGCATCTTCCTGGCTCCAGGTGCAGCGCTCTGTCCACTGTGTCACCTAGCTGCCTGTGTGCAAACAGAGTCATCAACAAATGCTGGACCATTTTGGGTCCTGACGAATATTATCAAATTGAGGCCATGTTTCTATGTGCTTGGGACATTCAGCAACCTTGGACAAAATGGATGACATTTTGCTTTGGAGTTTGACTTAGTTCCAGTCCTCATATTTTCTTATACTCTCCCTCAGGACTTGATCCCTGCTTCTACTCTCCTAAGAAACTTTCTTGCACTGAGCTACAGAAAACTTAACAGAAACAGAATGAGCTTATATGTAAAGGAAGTCTTGGTAAATCCCTCTGGCCCTCCTTGATCTCTTCCCTCTCTTAACTCCTATTGAATTAGATTTGGAGTCTGAGGGCCTGGGTTCACTTCCCAGCTCTGTCACTTACTACCTGTGTAAATCTGAACAGATAACAACACTGGAACAAGGAACAGGGAATAGAAGTGATCATAAAAGATACGATGGACAATTTCAGTTACATACAATTGAAAAGCTTCTGTAAAAACAAAATCAATGAAGAGAAGAGAAGTAGTTATGAGGAGAAAGGAAACATTGTAGCAAATGTCTCTGTTAAAGGCATGAAAAACAAGATAGATGGGGAATCGATACAAACGTATAAGAAAAAGAGGCATTCCCCAATATATAAAATGCTCAAAAGATACAAACAGGCAGTTTTTAAAAAGAAAAATACAAGCTATCCAAAGACAAACAAAAGAACATCCCAAATTAGTAATAATAAGGGAAATGCAAATTGAAACTACTTGGAAGTTTTACCTCTCACACCTCTAAGATTGGCAAAGATGACAAAAGATAAAAATGATTACTGTGGGTAGGAAGGAAAGACAGAAAAGCTAATGCCTCATTTATGGAGCTGTGAAATGATCCAACTGTTCTGGAAGATAATTTGGAATTACATGGGAAAAAAAGTTAAAATGAATTATGCATATCCTTTGACAAGTATAGTACTGCTAGGCAATATCCCCACAAAAGTAAAAGATTTTGCATACACAGACATATACATGTGTATATATGCATTTGTACAAATGTCTATAGATACCTATGTGTGTATGTGACACACATGGCATTTCTATAACTACACATAAATACATACACACGTTTATTTGTTGGTTCATTCATTCACATATAGTGGCTGTTCCACAAACAAGACACTCCATCTCTTGACTCTGGATATTTTCTCTGGCTCTCTCCCATGCCTGGAATGTTTTCTCTTCTCCTCTTCAACTACTGACATCCCTCAATTCCTTTAAATTCCAACAAAAACTTCGTTTTCTACAGGAAGCTTTCTACTGCCTTCTCTCTTTGAATTACTTCCTATTTATCCTGCATATAGCTTGCTTTGTGTATATTGGTTGACTTGTTGTCTCCTCCATTAGATTGGAAGCTCCTTGAGGCCAGGAACTATCTTTTGTCTCTTTTTCTATCCCCATAGCTTAGCATAGTGCCTGGTATCTAGTAGGTGCTCCATACATGTTGACTGCCCACTGAGAAGCTACACAAATAGTAACATTTAGATTTAATGGATTATTATACAAAAGAATTGATAAAAATGGAGAATTTAGAGAAATGTGGAAAAGACTTAGATGATCTCATACAGAACATAGCAATCAGAATTAGGAGAACAAGCTGACTGCAACAGTATAAAGGAAAACAACATGGAAGGTTCAGAATTCCGCTCAGTGCAGTCGTGGATCATGACTTCAGAGGCCTGATGGTGAAGCAGGCCTATGGGGGTAGAAAGAGGATGCATTATCCAGTGGGGCCAATATGTTCACTGATTTTGCTTGACTCTCATTACTTGTTGATGGAGGCGGTGGTTAGGAGAGGAGGAGGAGGAGAAAAGTTATTAGGAAGTGACAGTGAGTTTTTTTAAAAACCATCCATAAAACATTATTTTAAAAATCAGCTACAATGAGGAAGTTGGATGGCAAATGACTTCAAAGGTCCCTTCCAGCTCCAAATCTGTGAACTCGTAAATGATAGAATCAGACAGCCTAGCTCTTTATTACAGGCTGTCTTATGTTGTTCTCCATTTCTGCCTTGTTGAGCTTGTCTCCCCATCTGGGCTGTCAGGATGCCTATCCTTTCTTTTAAGAAATGGAGAATAAATGCAGTGACAGGTCACAGGGCCTCTCAGGCTCAGTCACACTTTTAATGTTATTTTATTTCACCAGTTTGGGGGACCACACATTGTGTGGGAGTACCCTGGGATTTGTATAATGTGATAAAACAATGTTCATCAAAAATAAAACATTAAAAAAATTTTAAATAATCAAAATTTTAAAAAATAGTAATCAGATGGTCAGCACTGTACAGGAAGGGGCCCCACCTTATACATACTCTTACATCCCCCAAAGCATCCATCATAAGGTCAGACACTCTGCTGAGGACCAGGAAATAATGGTTGATGGATGGGGAGCCATGCAGTCTATCCCCTAGAACATCTGGGTAAGGAGGCTTCCCAAATGCCTGGTACAGACACTAAGTATCAGTGATCAGAATAGAGGGCTGATAGTCAGGAAAGGCATTTTGGAGGGCATCAATTTTGATCTAAGTGCTTTGAAGGAAGTAGTGGGAACAGTCTGGCAGATGGGATGCCCACGGTCTTCTTGGAAATCCACTGGTAGGGGGTCAGAAGCTATAGAATGCTTTGAAGGCACTATATCGTGGGCACCCAGGCCAAATGCAGAGAGGAAGATGGCAAAGGGGGCTGGAGAAGGAAAATAAGGCATGACAGGAAGTGATAAATGCCCTGGACTTGGAGTCAGAGGGTACGACCTGGGGTGTGAATTTCAGCTCTGTTATTTATTAGCTGTGCAGTCTTGGGCAAATCACTTGCCCCTTCACTTATTCTTTTGAGTGTAAGATTGTCTTGAAGGAGGGGAGGGTAGAGGCAGGTAGGTAAGTGGTGCACTGGATAGAGAATTGGGCCTGGAGTCAAGAAGACTTGAGTTCCAATTCAGCCTCAGACATTTATTACCTATTTGACCCTAAGCAAGTCACTTAACCTCTGTCTACCTCAGTTTCTCCATGTGTAAAATGGGGATAATAATAGGGCCTACTTCTCAGGGTCATTGTGAGGATCAAATGAGACAGTTTTAAAGCATTTAGGTTATAAGTTTACTGTATTATATCATATTAGATTACATTAGATCTCTAGAGCTAGAAGGGACCTCAGAGATCATTGAGTCCTTTTACAGATGAAGAAACTGATGCCCAGGAAGGTTTAAATGATTTGGCCAAAATCACACATGTAGTAACCATGAGTGTCAGAATTTGAACCCAGCTCCTCTGACTCCGGAGTTATTGTTCTTTCCTTTGTGCCATACTACATTCTGATAGAAATCTTGCCACCATTCCAAGCAGCTTCCTTCCTCAAGATGGTAAGTTAGGAGCCATCAAGATTCTGAGGTTCATAATGACACATAATTAATGCTTGCCTCCTTCCAGAGGGAGAGAGGGGAGCAATGGGGTAGAACAGAGGTTGGGGAACTTTTAAAAATTATTTTCATAACTGGATTTCAATATAATTGATTTTTTTTTTGGTGATCCTATATATCATGCATTTAAAAATGTTTTTCTGCAAAGGTTTGACCATACTGGCAAATGTGATCCCTGACACAAAAGGTTAAGAATCCCCAAACTAGATGATCTTTACAAGATCTTTGAATAAAAACCACCTCAGTTTTCAGGTCAGGCAGTTTGTTTTGTGGGATCAGGGGCAGACTTTATTTGTGAAATCAGAAGGATATGCATTCTCGAGATAGTCTTTGAGGAAGAATCATCTCCCAGGCTGTTAGCATCCCTGCCTGCTGGGTAACGGCATGCACAAGTTTGCTTGTTAGCCGGTGGAACAGGGGAGGGCCCAATTTTTTGCTGTTTTATATTTCACGTTTACCTTCCGGTCCAACTCTTTCCACTGAATGGACTAAACATGAGAGCAGTCAGAACTTTGCCTTAGGGTGCTCTGCTTTAAGATATGATTCCTGGAAATGCATTGCTTCTAAAAGCAGGGATCCATCCATACTCACAGCCTCCAGATGGAGAAGGCTTGTTTACTTGCTTGGGGGTCTTTAAGATCTACTCCTCTCCACTTCTGCTGAGGGACAGTCATAGTAGATGTGGGTCAGGTTAAAGATTTGGATCTCCAAAATATGCTGTGACCCTGATTGTCTAAGTCAATAGGGGTGACCAGCCAGCTCTCCTTTGGAGACCTAATGCTAGGTATTATCTGGATCATTTAAAGTCAGGATGACTTAGGATAAATGTTATGCTTCCTGATTGTTTTCTAAATATCTAGATCAACTCAGTTGTTCGAGTGTTCCCAGATCCCTCCAATTAAATAACAATAGCTAGAATTTTTTACTTTAAGGTTTGCAAAGCACTTTACAAATAGTATCTCATTTTATCTTCACAACCCAAGAAGGTAGGGGCTATTATTATCTCCATTTTACTGAGATAAACAGAGGTTAACAGAGAATTTGCTCAGGGTCACACAGCTAATCTGAACTCAGGTCTTCCTGACTCCAGTTCATATCCTGCCTCAGACACTTGATACTTTCTAGTTGTGTGACCTTGGGCAAATCACTTAACCCCAAATGTCTTGCCTTTCCTCCTCCAAAAACACAGCAACAAAAAAATTTATGAATTACAGAGAAGCTGCTGCCAAGCATCAGCAAAGGGAGCTTTCTCATTTAAGAATTCCCTATGCCAATGAAATGAAGGGCAAATGTTCGACTTCAAGTTAAGAGTATATATATGGACAGGTCCAGTCCCTGTCTCCAGCTCTCTATTGTCCCCCTTCCAGCCCCTAGTAGAAATCGAAACTCTTTTAGGGGAGGGATTATTTCATTTTGTCTTGATATTCCCACACCCATCATAGTACCTATGACAGAGTTGACCAGGCATAGGGAACCTGCGGCCTCCAGGCCACATGTGGCCTTCTAGATCCTTGGGTGAGGCCTTTTGACTGAGTTCAAGCTTTACAGAATAAATCCTTTTATTAAAGGAATTTCTTCTATGAAGTTTGAATTCAGTCAAAGGATCCCACTTGAGGACCTAGAACATATGGCCTGGAGGCAACGGATTCCCTACCCCTGGAGTAGACATTTAATAAATGCTTGCTCAGTGACTGAATGACTTTTCCCTTTTTTCCTCCCAACCTCCAACAGTGATATTGTGAACAGAGGGATAAGCGCTGTAGAAGTGGAGGGGAAAGCTGCCTTAGGAATGCTAAGAATAACTGAAGCAGTGTGGCATGAGGCAAAGAGCACTGGATTTGGAGACCTCAGTACCTGGGTTTTTCCATGTACTTCCTACTTAACTTCAGAGGTCACTTCCCCTGTCTGGTCCTTAATTTCCTCATCAGTCAAATGAGAAAGTTGGACTAGATCAGAGGTTCTCTAAGGTTTTAGGGGATCAATGAATTTAGATGGGAAAAAATGACATCATCATTTTCAGTAACCTCTTACTAAAATTTAAAACGTCCTTCAATTATTTAAAAATATTGTTCCAAAAAGAGGTCTGTTCAAAAGCTTCACCAGACTGCCAAGGAGGTCAATAACATAATGACAGCTAATAATCCCTGCATAAATGACCATAAATGAAGACACGGAAGGGACCTTAGAAATCAACTCTACCAACCACCTCATTTTACAAATGAGGAAGGACCTTGTCCAAAGTCACACAGGTAATTAAGTGGCAGAGCTAGGGTTTGAACTCAGGTCTTACAACTCTAAATTTAACATTCCTTCTACAAGCCATGGTCCTTAGTTAATGATCTCTAATATCCTTTCCATCTCTAAATATCATGATTATATTCCCACTCAGAAGCCACAAAATGTTGAGATATCATCCCAAGCAATATGAATTCCCACTCTTGCTTAAGATCCGAGCCCCATCTGTGCAAAATGCTCAAAAGCAGAGAGGTGTTATTACAACTTCCTTCCTGTACACTTGAGGAATGGGGGATGAGTTTGGAGAAATGAAGCACAGCATTGCAGATTTCAGAGCTGGAAGGGACTTCAGACCACACACAAAAGGGATCCCTACCATAACATACTGACAAGTGATTTTCCAGCCCTTTCCTAAAGATGTCTATCTAAGGAAGAGTCCACCACCTCTGGGGCAGGCTGTTTTACTTTTGGACAGCTCCAATGGTTAAAAAGTCTTTGTGGAAGACAGAACTAAATTTGTCTCTGAAACCTCTCCCTCTGCTTCCTGGTTCTGCCCTCTGGAGCCAGAGAGAACAAATCTAATCCCATCTCCACCTGCCAGTCCTTCAGATACTTGAAGGCAAATAACACATCCCTCCTCCTACCCTGAGCCTCGGGCTACATATGCCCAGTTCCTTCAGTCTATAAGAGATTAACTGCACCATATATGAAAATTATAATTAGTTCTCAGTTATGGTATAGACACATTGACTAGGTCAGGTGTGGGGAACCTGCAATCATAAGGCCACACTAAATGGGGCCTTTTGACTCAATCCAAATTTTACGGAACAAAGATCACATGAGGAACTTGGATACCCCTTGTTCCTGAGACCTAGATCCAATAGTCCCTCCTTTTAAACCCAGATTTGGAGATTTTCTCACTCTAAATCAGAGAATTTTAGAGCTGGGAGGGGCCTCTGCTTCCATCCAACCCTCCACCCTGCCAACGGATATTCTGAAAGCACAGATTGGACTATATGCTTCATATGCTTCCCCATCACCTCCCATTACCATCTCTTTTGGTTGATACAGGTACGCATGCATTCAACCCAATAAACATTTATTAAGTACATACTGTGTGTAGAACATTGTGCTAGGAAATATACAAAGTTTAGACGATATATATAATATAGAAGCTCCCATGGACCTTACAGTCTGGTAGAGGAATATGGTTCATAGATAACTATCACTGAAAACAATACTTGATCAGGGAACTGATAAGATAAAAATTAAAATTTTCTATAAGGAGAAAGACCAAAGAAGATCAGGAAAAGCTTCATGGAAGACAGAGCATTCATCAGAGATGGAGAGGATTTCAATCAGCAAAGATGAGGAGGGAGGCCATTCTAGGCATAGAGAAAAGGGCATAAAGGTGAAAAGACCCAGAGCATGTTTGGGGAAATAATAAAAATTATTCTTATAACATTTAATAATATAATCATAATATATTGTAACTATATTCCATATAATAAATTATATATTATATAACTATATAATAATAACAGTAGCCAGCGTTTATATAGCGCTTTAAGATTTGCAAAGTGCCTAACACATTCGATTTTCACAACAAGCCTAGGAGTTAGGAACCATTATTATCAGGGGTAGCTGGGAAGCACTGTAGCTAGAGCACCAGACCTGGAGGTAGGAACACTGGAATTCAAATGTGACCTCAGTTACTTACTAGATGTGTGACCCTGGGTGAGTCACTTAACTTCTGTTTGCCTCAGTTTCCTCATCTGAAAAGGGGGGATAATAATAGCACCTACCTGGCAGGGTTGTGTTGAGAATCAAATGACATAATAACTGTGAAGCATTTAGCCCAGTGCTTGGCACATAGTAGATGCTATATAAATGTGAGCATTTATTGTTATTATCATTATCTTTTCCATATTTTGTGGTTGTTTTAGTCATTTTCAATTGTGTCTGACTCTTCATGGCCCCATTAAGGGTTTTCTTGGCAAAGCTACTGGAGTGGTTTGCCTTTTCCAGCTCATTTTACAAATGAGGCAACTGAGGCAAACAGGGTTAAGTGACTTGCCCAGGGTCACATAGCTAGTAAGAATCTGAGGCTGGATTTGAACTCAGATCTTCCTGATTCCAGGCCCAGCACTCTTTCCACTGTGCCACCTAGCCACTTAGCTTCCCCCTAGCATATTGTAGGAAGCAATATAAATCCAAAAAGATATGATTTCCCCTTGCTCTCAACCAATGAGTACTTATTAAGCCTATTATGTGACAGAAAACTGGGGATATAAATACAAAAAAGATCACAGTATCATATATTTAGAGCTAGAAGGGGCCTTAGAGACCTCTGAATCTAACTCCTTAATTTTTTAGATGAGGAAACTGAGGCTGGAAAAGGTGAAGTGACTCCCACAGGGTCTTACTGCAAATAAGTGTATGGAACAGAATTTCAACTCAGGTCTTCCATATTCTACAACCCAGTGGTCTGTCCCTAAATATTGGAACTAAGGTCTAGAAAAGCAAACTGATTGACTTTCCAGGGGTTTTCCTGTTGCTTAGTTAAGGAAAGAAGCAAAGATTCCCATTGGTCAGAATTCCCCATTTAATCTCTGGGATCTCCTACACATTCCACCTAGTTTTTCCTGCTCACAATCTTGATGTTGCAAGCAGAGAGCTCACACAGAGCATTGAAAGGTACAGAGGGATTGGGCTGAGACAAGGGGATGTACCTGAAGGAGAGAGACGTTGGTAAGGCTGAGTCTGAAGAGATAGTTCCTGTGGAAATAAGAGATGCAAGATATCAGAAGTGACATTCATTGAAAAATAGCTTAAATAATGACCTACCTGGAGCTGACACATCTACTCCAGGCACCCAACCAGCAGCCCTCAATGAACAAGCTTATCTTTAAAAATATATGACCTTTCTAGGTCGGGTGGGGGGAGAGGAATAAAATAAAATAAAAAGTGCACAGCAGAGAACAAAAGAAAACTAGAAGGAAGTATACAAAAGCTGGGTTGCTTTGAAAACAAAGTGTAGGATTTGTTATATGAATTTTTAATATTGAATCCTCTCGTGTTCTGCTGTATACATAGAAATGTTCATTTTTTTGTTTATTTAAGTTTAACACGAATAAAAATATATATGTGTGCGTACATATGCGTGTGTGTGTGTGTGTGTGTGTGTGTGTGTGTGTGTGTGGAGACACACCCCCACACATTCAGAATCCTGGAAAAACCCTAGGAAGGTCAAACTGCTCATGCCCTTGCCTGGATGCACCATTTCCAACAGCTCCCTGGTCTCTCCTGGTTCAAAGGTTTAAACCTGGTCAGAAGAGGAGAATCCTTAAGCAAAGGTAGAAATAAAAATGAAGGAGAATTCCCAGCAACCCCTGGGATTCCAGGACCTCAGGGATTTCTCAAAACAACAGAAGCGTGGGACTCGGAGGGATCATCTCACCCTGTCTGCTGTCACTGCTCAGATGGACAAAAGATGCTGCTAGGCAGAAAGTGCCTCATGCAAGAAAACAGCCGCCTCTTTCCTTCCGGGTTTCTCCCAGGGTCTCAGATAGAGGAGATTTCCAAGGAAATCAATTCAGATCCCACTCTGTCCTCTATTCATCCCCTACCCCCACCCCCTACAGCGGTGACAGAGGGAAACAGTGTCACCTTTAATCTTTTTTTTAAGTGGTGAGCTGGGACTGTGCTACATGATCAATAAACTATGAAGGCTGAGCGCAGGGGAACAAGGTTTAGTTAATGGGTAGGCCCTTCAATCCCATCCCAGTTCCCAAGAGGCAAATCTCCTGCTCTGGTGGAGTCCAAGGTGTCTTTCTTGGCCAGTGGTCTGGGGCAACAGAGCCCTAGGTCCAAGGCTACTTATAGCCTAATCACCACATAAACAAAGAAAAAGTGGTGAGGGACTGGGCCTGGAGAGAGAGAACAAGAATCAGAAATGTAACTAACAGTTCAGGGAAACGAAGCAAGCAGCAGAAAAGACTCCTTGAAAATATAATTTCAGTGCAAATTCAGTTAGAGGACAGGAGAGAAACCTTGAGGAGAAAACTTAGACATCAAGACACAAAGCTGTACTAGGAAGGGAGCTTGGAGACCTTAAGGCTGCTCCTGGGGAGGCCTGCGTTAGAGAAGGGTGCTGAGGTTGGGAGGTCACCTGGGATGAGGAGATAGGGGAGGAGAGAGTAAGACAGTGTTCTATCTGGTAGCTGCTCATTTAAACTATTCATGCTGCTACACTCAGTTGTTCCTATCTCCTGAACAAATGTTAAGTACGGTCAATATCTTCTAAATTTTGGTGTCCTGGGACAAAGCCCCAGCTACTCTACCCTGGTTCTGGTTCTGGTTTTGATGGAAACTCAAAAAAAGAGAGAATTCTTATGGGAAGATTAAGAGTGGAAGGGAATGAGGCAGGCCAAGGCAGGAAAATGATTTAAGGACCCTCTTAATTTTCTCAAGTCCCAAGGGGACCCAGGAGGCCATATCTCCTTGAGTTCTACAACCAGAGACAGAGCATGAGGCAGTTTATCAAGAACAACACAATGGATTTTCCTACACTTTGGAAATGAAGGCAACACTAATGGGCTCCTCTACTTAATAGTCGTATAATCTTGGAGAAGTCATTGAACAACTTTGAGCCTCAGTTTCTCTATTAAAGAAACAATATATCAATATCAGATATCAATAAGGATAATAATACTCGCATACCCTACCTCTGTGGATAATTGTGATGAAGGTGTTTTATAAGCCTTATTATCTTGTCCTTGGGAAACGGGGATACTCAAGCAAAACTGTCCTCTCATACTTCCTAGTCGCTGTTCCTCTTCCACCTTGTCCTCAAGTATTCATTTTTTTCTTTTTAAAAAAATATTGTTAATGATTGCAGAGGGTCTTCTTTTGGAAAGAGCCTTTTTTCAGTGTCCCTTATTATATGTGTTAAGATTATATCAAACTGTGTACACATTTATTACATAACTGCTGTTAACACTTGTCATGAATAACATTCAAAACATAGATTGTTGCTGTTGCCTTCCAGCTACCCAAAACCCAGGCCTCCACAGTGTACCACGTTTTAAGTGCCCTACACTTTCCCCAATCAATCAAAATTCTCATTCCCTCAGTCTTTGGCTAGAGGTCTAGTAGAAAGCAACAGAATTAAACTAATTCCTACTAAGGTATTAAGGACTCATACCTTCCCTGATGGTACTTTGAACTTTAAAGGAATGCTCTGACTTGTAGAATTTCAAGATGTGTGAGTAAAGGGAAAATCTCTAGAGTATAAGGGAGAGATTTTTCAGTAGCACAATCTTTCTGATCTTTCAACTTCCAGGGCAAAACCAGTGAAAAATGTATACAGTACCTTTAAGCTGGTGGGTTTTCCATTCATCCTAGACAGGGTTTGATTTTTTTTTTTATTAAAGGGGCCATCCCTTGAGTAACTATTTAAAGAAGCCCATTCATTGACTGGGTATATCTCACTCAAAGTAAGAATGTGATAAGACCTTAGCTTAAAAGGGCCAGAGTCTCCCATTGCATCCTGGGCCATCTCTGGTCATCCTGATGAATATCTGGCCACTGGACCTAGATGGCTTAGGAGGAGAAAGTGAGGCTGGTGACCTTGCACAGCCCTCCCTCACTCAAATCAAAGTCAAGCGCAAGTCATGGCATCATGTTGATGTCATGGTCCTCTTTGAGAATGAAGGATAAACACAACACAAGAAGGTTATAAAAGGGGAATGGGCATAGCCTTTTTTTAGAAGGTCCTCAGGTTATTTGTTGCCTGATTTCTTTCAGTCCCCAAACTCCAGTCTTGTGCATAAATAGACGATGCTTGCTGAGAGAAGAGTTTCTAAAGACTCTAAAAAGTGAGACAGGAGAAGAAAATTCCCATGTCCTTATGCCCTCCTCCCCATGAATGAGTAACTAGGCCTGGAAATTCCCTGGGAATCTCCCCAAGACAGATTTAGTTGATTAATTTTAGCTCATTGGCTGCTCCAGATCCCATCCCACTCCTCTGGTGGAACCTGCTAAAGGGTCCTTTGCTGTTACCTGGCTCCCACGATGAGCTGGTTCCTGGAGGGGTCCAAAGCAAGCTGGGAAAAGTCTTGAACTCCAGGGTAGGTGAAGTTAGAGACCCACGGCTTCAGATCTAGGCACAAGAGGTGGGGGTGGGGAAGAAAAAGAGGTAAACACCCAGTTACTAAGAGACACTCCATTCCCCATCCCTAGATTGAAGTTGTGTCAATCAGGAGGAAAATAGTTGGAAAGAACACTGAGATGGGAGTCAGGAGAACTTGGTTCTCATCCTAATCCTGCCATTAACTAACCCTGTCACCTTGGACAAATCAACCTCCTTCTATGGGAGCTGTAGAATGGCAGGGTTGGGAGATCCCCTTCAGCCCTGCCATTCTAGGAGATCACAAAAGGTGGTGGCTCTGATGTGGGTATGGAGATGAGGGCATCAAAAGAGAAATACTGTTTTCTGGCCATGTAGCCACAGACAGATTTCCTGCCCCTCTGACCTCTGATTTTGATCCCTGAACTGGCTGAATCCTCTGGAGGTCCATCTAGCATCCTAAATTTAGAGCTGGAAGAGAACTTAGAGTCTATTTATTTCAGTACCCTCTTATCACAAGTGAGGAAACTGAGGCCTAGAGAGGTTGTCTGGCAGCACAGAGGCAGCAAGTGATAGGCAGAACTTGAACCCAGACACTCTGAAGCCAAGCCCAGCATTCTTAATACTCTACTATATAAGACTCTCTCCAACTCCAAAGACTTTACAGGAATCCTGATTGGAGGGACAAGGGAACTTCACAGGTCTCATTTCATGTCTGATTTAAAAAAGGTTTTTAAGTGAGCCATCCACATGGGAAAGCACATTGAGTAGAGTTCCTTTCTCAAGCTTTGTTTAAGGAACAATCATGTGTTCCTATCATCTGCTGTCCAGCTACTAGATTGAAGGGCTGAGGCAAAGGAGAATCCTTCTAAATATTCCCACATGTCTATGTGTGCAAAGTCAAGGCCAGGGTCCCCAGATACAAGTTAGCAGAATGCCCCTACCAGGAATCCTAGAGGAAAGACAATAAACATTTATTAAACACCTACTATGTGCAAAGAACTATGCTAAGTGCTTTACAAATATTTTCTCATTTGATTCTCACAACAACTTTGAGAGGTAGGTGCTTTTATCCCCTTTTTACAGTTGAGGAAACCAATACAATCAGAGGTTAAAGTGACTTGCTCAGGGTCACTCAGCCAGTAGGCATCTGCAATTGGATTTGAACTCAGGTCTTCCTGATTCCAGGACTAACTCTATCCATTGTACCATCAACCGCCTCTGGTAGAATTAGGTAAATCCTAAAATAAGGATAATGATAAGGACTGGACCCATGATTTCTTTAGTAGAGTGAACTCCCTTGTGAGGAAATTCCCTCTACCAATGCTGGTCAGCACTTCCTTGGTGATTTATAGTCTTAGTTGCCTAGAGGATGAGAGGTTATGACTTGCCCAGCTTCACACAGATAATGTGTCAAAGGTGGGACTTGAATCTGGATCTTCCCAGGTCATGCTGCCTGTCTCAGATTCTAGAATTCCTGTCAAAAATGCTAGGCGGCATGATGGCCTTATGTTTCATTGACGGAAGCAGGTGTTCAGGGTAAGCAAAGTAATGGCCTTCTTCTGCTCCTGTAATATCTCATTTATTAGATTGCCTTCAGCTCAGAGAGACATAATTTAGGAAGTACATTGACAAGCCAGAGCTGGGAAAACATCCAGGATGGTTAAAGAACCAACCCCCCATCACACGCCTATGAGATTGGCTGTAGGAACTAGGGACGTCAAGACCGGAGAAGGCTTGGGGGCCATGACAGCTGCTATCAAATGACTGGAATTCAACTTACATGTTCACAGGATCATAGGTTTAGAACTGGACAGAAATGTGGAACCCTGCTAGTCCAACCTCATTTTACAGATGAGTAAGCAGAGGCTTGGATAAAATAAATAACATACCCAAGGTCACACAGTCAGAAGTGGGATTTGAACCCAGGTCCCCTGACAAAATCCACTGTGGTTTCCACTGTACCATGCTGACTATTCCAAACAAGGATTAGGAGTGCTTAGAGAAAGATTTAACTCTACATACGGAAACATTTCCAAAAGTGCAATAAGTTGTCTTGGATGGTAATGAGGTTTCCAGTTACTCTAGGTCTTCAAGTGGAGGTCATTTGTCAAGGATGTAATTAAGAGGATTCCAGACTGGGGCTGGATTATAGACCCTCTGAGGTTATTTCCATCTCTGAGATTCTATGAAAAGAGAATGAATCAAGGACAAAAACTCCTTCTAACTTTAAACCCCTACAACAGAGAAAAGAGACAGACAGGATGTCAGAGAACCTATGATTATACCCTGGTTCGTCCATTCCAAGGACACATGTGTGATTTTGGACACCTCTTTAGACCTAATATTCCTCATTTATAAAGGGAGATTGGATTAATTAAATAGCTTCCAAGAATGCTGAAGCTTTAAATATATGACTGTAATGACCCCTGAGGCAGAGGGATTCTCAAGGTCAAGAGGGGTGGAAGTCAAGGTTAAAGAGTTGGAGGTGATATATTTGAACATGTTTCCTCATAATGTATTTATGATCCGTTCAGCTGGGTACGGGAGAGTGGGCTGTGAGTACATTTGTTGATGGCAGAGAAGGGGGTGGAAGGGGCGAGGGAGGGAGTGACAGAGGAATCCAGAGGAAATAAATCATAGCTCATTATCCTTCCTCCAAGGAGTAAAGCAGCCCCTCATTTCTACACAACAAGCAAATACTTAAAAGCTCCCCAGAGGATGGGAGGTTTTGTGAGCTGGATGTTTTTCAAAAACTGTGCATGGTTAAAAAAAATAATAACAAATCCTGCAGCATCCCCTCACATTGCTTCTGACCCCAGCAGGAGACCGGTGGGCAGAGGCACAATGGCACAGGCCTAGGCTGCTAGTGGACATTTATAGGGTAGGCTGTGAAGGCCAAAAGTGAGCTCACTCTAGATCTAACAGAAACATATTCTTCCAAAATCTTAGAAGTATATAGACGTGCTTTTGAGGCTGAGCTCAGAACTCACTGCTCCCCAGAAATTTTCTTTATTTTGTTGAAGTTGTTTTTTAATGTGTTCTAGTCTATTTCCTTTTGGGGCCCTCTACCTCATCCATTAGCTTGGGAGTTCTCCAAAAGAAAGAATCAGACCCTTCTGCATCATTATGTAGGAGTCCTCATACAGGGGTCATTGAGGACGTCAGGTAGGCAGGAGAAGCTCATCCTAGCTCTGTGAGAGCTGATTGTTATATTTTGAGCATGTACATTTACACCTTGGAAATCAGTAAACACTACAACTTTGGGCTCAGCATTTTGTCTTGTTGACTTCTAGACTTTAGAAAGTGATGGAGGAAATGTTAAAAAGTGCAAATTAAACTTAAAAATATGTCCAGTGCATTTTATTTCTGGAGAGGTCATTGTTAAACCTTTATCAATACCACGCTGGTTACATATTGGTAAGAAGGAAGATGGCAGGTTGCAAGAAATGAAAAGTTGGCTCTAGGCCTCAGTTTTCCCATCTGTAAAATGAAAAAATTGGACTCTAAGGTACCATCCAGCTCTGTGGTTCTATGATTCCTGGACACAGCTTTAGAGAGTTCTATTTATTTCCCTATTTCCAACTCTATTTGAGGGGGATAAAGAAGAAATGGGACCATAGGAAGGATAGAAGAGTGTTTTCCTCTTTTCAAGGTCCCAGGTCTTCTTCCAGCTTGCAGGAAATGATACTTTGGAGAAGGTGGAAAGTTGTACTAATTTCTCCTTGACCCAAATTTCACAGCACTCCCCATTCCCACTTCCATGGCCACTATTTCTAGAAGAAACATGTTCTGATCGAGGGATGGATTCCATTGAATGTTGAAATGGGAGCTAGCTTCCTTTAAATTTTTTTAAATTTGTTTTTTTGGAGGCAATCCATGTTAAGTGACTTGCCCAGAGTCACACAGCTGCTAAGTATCTGAAGCCAGATTTGAACTAAGGTCCTCTTGTCTCCAGGTCTGGTTCTATCCAATGGGCCAACAAGCTGCCCCTTTAATCTCTTTCTATTTTTTTCTTCACCCATTCTTTATAATTTTCATTATTTATCATTATCTTTTCTAATTAATTTTTCTTCCTTTAAATATAAAAATAAAGGCACAGGAGATAGAGAGAAAACTGGGTTTAAAAACAAACAAAAGAAAACCACACACAAAAAAAATCCAAGCCAAGCATGTTTCAAAATCATATGAAAAAAGCTTTGCATTCAGGTGGAAGTAATGAGAAAAGTTCCAATCTAGATGAATGATTTCAATGGCAGCCGATTCTCAATTATCCACTTTGTGGATTACTCGGTCCAGATATTTAATCCCAGACTGGCTTTTGCCTCTCACCTAGGGATGCTGTAGAAGGAACACTAGATGTGGAGTATCTGAATTTGAATCTCAGCTTTGCTACCTGTTACCTTTCTGATCTTGACAAATCATTTATTTTCTTGGGGCCTCGGTTTCCTCATCTGTAAAAATAGGAGTTGACATGGATACCTCTGAAGTCCCTTCGAATTCTCTCCAAGATCCTAACGTATCTGTCTCACAAATAAGAATCACAATAATAATAAATTATGTAGATTTCAAACAATTTTTATAGGGTCAAGATCTATGAGCTGAAAGAGACCCTACAACAGAGATATGCTGGCAAATGTTAAACAACTGATTTTTTGGTAAGAAAAAATATATGCCCTTTAATATCTGTATTTAAAAATATATGTACTTTTATGTTTAATCTGTATCATTAACATTTTTTCATCACTCAAGTCTAGAGTCTAAAGAATCAATAGAAAAATAAATCAAGCCCTGACTTATAGCATTTTTCAGTTTCTGAGGTATAAATGCTCACACTGAAAAACTTAACAATGAGCTTGTGGGTACCTGTATGAGCTGGCTCAAGCACACCTTTGCCCTGGAGGTCATCTAGTTCAACCCCCTCATTTTACAGATGAGGAAACTGAGGCACGTGAAGGTTAAGTGACTCCCCTAAGGTCCCACAACTAGTACTCATTAGAAGCAAGATTTGAATTCAGGTCTTCCCACTCCAGAGTTCAGTGCTATTTCCACTGTGCTGCCTCCCCAAATCCCAACCTTACAAAACCGCTAAGTATCCACATTACCAAAAACATTCACCTCAGGTTCCCAGGAATTGTACTACAAGCGCTGTCTAAAAATCATTAAAAGATGGGGATGGAGAGGGATGGAAAAGGGAGTAAAGAGGCCAAGAAAATCAAAGTCAAAGCTTTTAATGCTGCTGCTCCTAGAAAAAGATCAGAAATGAAAATCAAGCATCAGACGCTCTCTTGTGAATCTGTGGGAATGGAGGAGTGATTTACAACAGCAACTCAGGAACACCCTGGTGGCAACGACTTTAAGGTAATCAATCAACCGTCAAGCATTTATTGAGCCCTATTATGTGGGCTAGTTCACTCTCTGTCTTGGGGAGGTAAGATGAGAGATGAACAGCCTGAAGGCTACTTACACAAACAACAAAGGGAATGTTCAACTAAATGAATGAATGACGTTTATTAAGTGCTTTCCAGATGCCAAGTATTAGGCAGCAAGGTGGTGAAAGGGATAGAGCACCAGGCCTAGTGTCTGAAAGACTCATCTTTGGAAGTTCAAATCTGGACTCAGAAACTTACTAGCTAGGTGACCTTGGGCAAGTCACTTAACCCTGTTTACCTCAGTTTTCTCATGTGTTAATGAGCTACAGAAGGAAATAAACATCCCAAAAAATAAAAATTGGAGGAAAAAAGCAAGATAGACCCTGCTCTTCAGGAGTTCTCATTTTAATTGGGGGAGATTATCAATAATCACAGTTTCAAGCAGGCAATGAAACGAGAATTTTGGAGGTCTCTCCTTTTAGGATTAAGCATTTTTTTTGGAGGGGGGTAGATTATAAAGAAAGAGTGTGAGAGTTGGAGAGGCACACTCCTACATGCTGTAATTAAATCACACGCTTTTTCCATATCCTATTCTGGTAGAATGTAAGGTCCTTGACGACAGGCTGCTTTGCTGTCTCTTTATCTCCACTGCCTTAGCACAAAGCTTGTTGAAACAGTTTGTATTGGAGCAAAAAACAAAAACCTTTGGGCAGAAGAACCTTTGGAGAGGATTTATGAGAAAATTCAAAGATTTAACGGGATGAGATGTGAAGGGATCATGAGGTACAAAGATACCTAACTGTCACATGCACACATCCAGCAGAGGCTCCATGCTGTGTAAGAATCCCAGGAGGCAGGAGTCTCACTGCTCTCCTGCTCTCCAGAAACTTACAATCTACTTAGAGGGCCTAGACTAATATGTCTAGGGAAACAATTTGAGAACAGGACCAGACTGTGTATAAATAAATGCTAAATTTTTCACTAGATCACTCAACGTCTTAGAAGTTTAGAAAAAGATCGATAACATCAGTCGAATGACTCCCATGACGGAGAGCTACTGTCTGGAACTGCTTGGTTAGACCCTGAGGGAGGGTCTAACAGACAATAACAGACCTGGTATGGGGTTAAGGGCAATACCCTCCCTCCTTAACTTCAGGGACACTACAGTGTCTTGGTTTTCCTCCTATGCCTGTCTGTGCTAGTTTCTCTTCCTTACCCTTTAAGGCAGGTATTCCCCAAAGTTCTGTTCTGGGTTCTCTCTCCCTTTTTTTAAAATGATCTTTCTCTTGGTAATCTCATTTATTCTTTTTTTAAAATTTAATTATTTATTTGCTTTCAGTTTTCAACAATCACTTCCATAAGTTTAAAATTTTCTCCCTTTCCCCTTCCTCTCTCTCCCTCTCCCCTCCCTCCTCAAGATGGCATGCAATCTTATATGGGTTCTACACACACATTCTTATTAACCACATTTTCACGTAGAAGAATTAAAATGTATGGGAGAAACCAATCTCATTTATTCTTATGGTTTTAACTACCAGCTCTATTATGCAGATGACTCTCAAGTCTTTTTCTTCGACTCTGAACTGTCTCCCACTCTGCAGGTCAGCATCTCCAACTACCTGAGATACATCTTTATCTGGATGTTCTGCTGGCATCTCAAACTCAGCATGTTCTAAGCCGAGCTAATTATCCTTTCTCCAAATTCTGACATCTCCCAGTAGCACAACCAATCACCTTGTCTTATATTCTGGTATCATTTTTTCTTCTTTTCTCTTTTTCACTTCTTATATTCTATCAGTTACCAAGTCATTAGCTCTGTCTCCATAGTATCTTGTACATCTTTTCCCTCCTATCCTCTCTATCACCACCATAGACCAGGCTCTTATTACCACCTGTTTGGATTAATATAATAGCCTCCTAATAGGTCTTCCTTCTTCTTTTCATCCTCTCCCTGACCCCTCCCAACCTAACCTTCATACAGCATCCAGATTGTAGAATGAATCTTCTTTATTCGTAAGTATGGTCACATCATCACTCTAAACCCTCAGATGACTCCCTATTGCCCAAGGGATAAGATTCACGCTTCCGAGATGAAAAGCCTATTTCGTCTTTTGTTGTTGAATTGGTTCAATCATGTCCAATTCTTCATGACCTCATCTGGAGTTTTCTTGGCAAAGATATTAGATGATTTATCATTTCCTTCTCCAGCTCATTTTGCAGAAGAGGAAAAGGAGGCAAACAAGGTTAAGTGGCTTGCCCAGGGTCACACAGTAAGTATCTGAGACTGGATGTGAACTCAGGTCTTTCTGATTCCAGGCCTAGCACTATATCCACTGCACCGCCATTTAGTCTGCCCTAATTGCTATAATGTCTCTGATTTCTGTTACTCTTTACTTGGATAAATATGTTTGTTTACAGAGGGAGCTAAGCTGGCTGAAAATAAGCTAACTGTCATCCTGCTGATCTAGGGGTGATCTATTTCCCTCGTAATGTGATCAAAGTGGTTTTTATTCTGAACCTCTGAAAGACCATCATACTCCTTAGAGTTATTCAATTGTGTCCAACTCTTCATGATCCTGTTTTGGGGTTTTCTTGGCAGAGATACTGGAGTGGTTTGTCATTTCCTTTTCCAGCTTATTTTACAGATGAGAAAACTGAGGCAAATAGGGTTAAGTGACTTGTCTGGGGTCAACACAGTCAGCAAGAGTCAGGGCACATTTAAACTCAGGTCTTCCTGACAACAGGACCAGCACTCTATCCATTGTATCATCTAGTTGTCCTAATCATACTTCTAGACTGAAAATATTTGAAGCATAATAAACAGATGTAATTTTAGCCCCAAAACTCCCCTTAAGGTAGAAGAGTAAATAAATAAACAGATAAATGAACAAATAAATGAATGGATGAATGAATGAATGAACATATAAGTGCGTAGCCACAGCCTTCCTCCTATTCTCCACAAAGGTGGAAATCAGTCTCCCTCAGAGATGTATGATAGAGCATTTCGCATCCCAGAACATATCAATCTAAATAAATACATCCCTGAAACTCCTGCTGCCCCATCTCTGTCTCCTTGTGGCATGAGTTCTCCCACAAGCCCTTCTACTTTGCACATATAAAAAGGGTTTCAAAATACCATCTAAATGCTGCCTATTATTATAACCACCCAAGGGGCAATACTGAAGGAACTAAGTGGTTCTTCAAATATCATCCTTCATTATCTCCCTTCTCTATACCTGTGAATTGGCTAGAAAACTCCTCCTCCTCACTCCGGAGTTGAGTATCTTTGGCTTTCTTCCACATTTAAATTAGATACCATCTACTGAAAGAAATCTTTCCTGTTTCTCTTCCCACCCTACCCCCCTGCCTTCCCCCTTGTGAAGGAGGAAGGGTATATCTACTCTGTACCTTGTATGTAACTAATTATTTAAGTGTTGTGTCTTTCAGTAAGTTCCTCGAGAGAAAGGGTCTACTTAGCATGGTGCCTAGTACAGGGGTAGGGAGCTTGTGGCTTTGAGGCCACATGTGGCCTTCTAGGTCCTTGGGTGTGGCCTTTTAACTGAGTCCAAGTTTTACAGAACAAATACTTTAATTAAGGGGATTTGTTCTGTGAAGTTTGGATTCGGTCATAGGGCCACACTTGAGGACCTAGAGGACCACATGTGGCCTCAAGTCTGCAGGTTCCCTACCATGGGCCTAGTGTACAGTAAGTGCTTAATAAATGCTTGTTGACATTGATTGACTCAATTTGGACAGTCCAGGTTATAGTTAAAGGAATAAAGAACAAGTCTCAGGGTTCATAATTATGTGGGGTGAAGGAGTATAAGGATGTCTAACTCTGTCTAGCACCACTGAGCAACCCAGATTCAGAGAAATCCCAGACTCCAATCTAGAGAGGAAATATTTCCATTATGAGTCGCCACTTTGGAACCACAGACTACAAGACCCTCAGCCCTAGAGAGGTTTTAACTCATCTGACAGGTCTCCCTCCTCTCCACCCCCCCAATCCCCCTTCCCCCTCCACACACACTTCTGTTCCCTCTAGTGACAGCCACAATCTGCTTGGTGGAGCCATTAGAAATCAGAGGGTGTCTGCACATTTTGTAGGCTTAAGGACATTGCTAATTTGCTTTAATCCACTTAAGCCTTCAAAGCCCCAGGGCCCCAGCTCAAACAAGACAGCACAGAGAAGACAGCTGGAAAGCTTCCTTCTGGAGACAGAGAAGCCCACAGTTGGGAATTCCCTCCCCACAACTCAGCCTCAACCCCTGCCAATCTTCCTGCAGCAGGAATCTCAGACTGTCCCCCCCAACCTCTCCCATCTGCCCCATCCTCTCCACTAATCCACACCCACAGGCCTTTAACTCTACTCCATCCCCCTCCCCAGCCCACCTCCTCCAAGAAGCCTAGCCTGATTGACTCCATCATGCCTGTCCCTAGTGATCAGGCATTTGGTTTAACCTGTGTGCCTTTGTGCTTTTTATATGCAACTTTCTAGGCTTTCTTCTTTCTGGGTTTTCCCTGCTTCTGTATAATGTTTCCCATAGAGTCAGAGTTGGAAGGGACCTCAGAGATCATCTTGTGCTCCTGGTACCTAAATAGCAATATTCCCTTCTGTCATGACATAGTAATATTAACAGTAGTAGTAGCAGTGGTAGTAGTAATTGCAGTAGTAGTCATAATGGTAGTAATACAGTAGCTAGTGTTTATATAGTGCATTTTCCAACTGCTTTACAAATATTATCTCATTTGATTCTCATGGCAACCCTGAGAGACAGGGGCTATTATAATTCCCATTTTACAAATGAGGAAACTGAGTCAGACAGATGTCAAGTGACTTGCCCAGGGTCATACTGCTAGTAGGCCCTGAGGCCAAATTTAAACTCAAGTCTTCCTGACTCTGTCCATATAACTGACAAGTTCTCATTCATACTCCAAAGGAAGAACTTCATCGATGGGAAGTAGAACCCATTTTGAGATAGCCCTAACTGTCAGAAAGCTTTTTGTGGTATAATGGCCAGGAGGACCTGAATTCAAATCCTGCTTCAGATACCTACTAGCTGTGTGACTCTGGGTCACAACTACCTTAGGTCTCAGTTTCCTTATCTGTAACAGGATGGGGTTGCATTTCATGACCTCTAAGATCCCTTTCCCATTCTAAATCTGCAGCCTAGAATTCCTTCTGCTAATCTGAAATCTGCCTCAGCAAGCAATTTCTACCCATTAGCCCTGGTTCTGACCTCTGGGGCCAAAAAGAATGAGTCTAATATTTATTTCCTAAAGACCGTAGACATGTCCTTCTCTAGATTAACCAAGTCTGGTTCCTTCAGCCATTTCTCAAGTGGCACTGAGTCAAAGCCCTTCATTACCTCAGTTACCTTCCTGGAGACCCTTCAGTTTATCAAGTTTTTAAGAAAGGCATTGATCCTTCCTAAAATGTAACCCCTGGAACTGAACACTATCCTCCAGATGAGAGCAGAACAAGGCCAAGTATAATAGGATTATCCCTTCCTTCATTCAGGACAAGATGTCTAGCAATGCCATCTAAGATGAAGTTAGTTTTGTGTTTGGGGGGCAGGGGTGGGGGTGCCCTGCCACATCATGGGGGATTGAGTTGCACTGAATTTACAATCTCCTAAAACTCCCAGATCTTCTTCACAGTAATTAGACATAATGGTCAGTCATGCTTCTCCCATCCTGGACTGATATGGTTAATTTTTTTTAAGATAAATTTTCCTACAGGACCCCTCTTTCTGGCCTGTCTGGATTGTTTGGGATCCTGCGTTTCATTCAAAGTGCAAGTGTCCTCTCTCAGTTTTGTTTCATATGCAGATCTGAGAAGCATACTATGTATAACTTCATCTACGTAAGTGATAAAAATGTCCAGCAGACCAGGGAAAAGAAGGTTTCCAAACTAGCCCAGGAGCCATCCAAAGAGACTCCCGTAGGGACTGAGTCCAGAAGGAGGACTGATTATGTCTGCCTTCATCATATCTCCTTTCCCTGGGGTCTCCATCAAGACTGAGGAAGAGTGGCAGCAGCCTGGGTCCCATCGCTATAATGAGCACAGACCACTCATTTCCAGTGACCTCTGAGTACTATTAAAATGAGGAAGTCATTATTATTAAGGTCTTGCAGGGACCTTCCTTCCCTCAGCCTCTCTAAGCATGATGACTTCCCCAGTTATGCAAAGTGTACCAGTCTCCATTATCATCAAAGGAATCCCAAGGGTCTCCTCCCTCCCCCCCTCTCTCTTCCACATACTCATTAGAGAAGAGGCCTGGAAAGATCATTGGATCCATCTCTTAGCCTCTATTAAGAAATGAATAAAAAGTAACTCAATCAATATGCATTTATTATTCTCCTACTATGTACATGGCACTGGGAATAGGGGAGAGACACTCAACCTGTGCTTTCATCAATACAGGGAATTCCTAGTGAAGGGAATTCCCTCTCCCAATGCAGGTCACCCCATCCTCTCTACAACTGTTAAGAGAGGTGCCTGAATACTCAAAGAGAGGTTAAGTCACTTCAGTGACAACAAGTATTTGACTCAAAGCTAGGTTTGCCTAGCTTTGAGGTGCCCCATTAGTACACAACTCCTCATCCATGAAGGCCTACTTCGAGTCATATTTTATGCATTCCCCTCTCTATCCATTGTGCCAGAGACTGTGAATGCAAAGATAAAAATAAGACAGACTCTGCCCAGCAGATTGATGATTCCCTCCACTCAAAAAAAAATTAAGCTATCCCATTAAAGGATATTCCCTAATACCCCCTTACAAGGTCTTAACAGCCCCATTAGTTAGGAAATCCTTTCTGAAATCAAACTTAAACCCCATCCAGTGCAGCCGATGATGACAAACAGGGTTCCAACATGCTGAGGGGCATGGGGATGGAAGCAGGGAGGGAAAGCACTTACCTTCAAAGGCTATGGTCGGGTGTTCCCTCAAGGTGCACAGTTGCTGCTCGTTGCTGGGGGCATCAGACACATTGTGGGAAGTAGACAGGTGTAATGCAAGCAGGATGAGGCCTGACAAGGACAAAGTGATGGCCAGGGGTCTGGGGAAGACCATGATGGATGCTCTAACTGCCAGCCTCGGCCTGGGGAGAATGCCTGCAACACAGAACACTCCATCTCACTGTCTGTTCCCATTATCACACACTGCCCCCCACCCCTGCACACCTTCCCCATGGTCTTCAGTGGTTCCACCATTCTCCTTGCCCCTAATGCCTAGAAACATTGGTATCAGAGTTATACCTGTAGTAAGGCATTCATAGGCATTGCCTCTATAGAGGATGCCCAAGCCCCATGGGGAACTGCCCGTTTCCCTACCCCAAATTATAATAACTTAGACGGAAATTATTTCCAGTAGCCCATTAGTACTCAACACTTCATCTGGGAGAGCTCAGCTTGGAGTCATATCGTATGGATTCCCTGCTCACCCTTCATATCCAACCAATCACCAAATCTTACTGATTTGGGAGGGGGCGTTAGCATCTCTTGAGTTTGTCCTTTCTACTCCATTCATGTTGCTACCATTCTACTTGGAGCCCTCATCACCCCAAATCTAGATCATTTCAATAGCCTATATTTGGTCTCCTTGTTTTAGCCTTTCCCTGCCCAACACCCAACCACAAATTAACTTTTCTAAGATACCATTTCCATTGCTTCAAACTGTCCAAGGACACTGGGTTCTCACTTGTTTCTAAGATTTTTACATAATCTCACTGGGGAGAGAATGGGAAAAGTTATATTTGGAAATGCTGATAACACAAAATAAAATTAATGATTTCTAAATGAGACAACTTGATCCAGAGAAGATGGTCCCAATTTGGAGTCTTCTGAAGAAAGGAATTTGACAGCTGACATGATCAGTGTGCACAACCTCCCTGAACCTCAGTCTCATCATCGGTAAAATGGGATATAAAGATTATACTCACCTAACTCAGGGGATAAAAAAGTTTCTCAGTGAATGAGAAAGTCAAGCACCTACTACTTCTATCTAATGTTTTCATCCTTCCTTCCTTCTACCCTCCCCATCAGGGAGACAGATAGGGAGACTGAAAGTATACACAGTGTCACACAGGTAATACACGTCAAAGTCAGAGAGCATTTACTACTGTGACTCCTGCCCTGAGTCCTTCCTTCCCGAACTCTGTCCCCATGGCAGAGGCATGCTTTAAAAGCTCATTTTTCTTTAGCACTTTAAAGTTTATAAACCCCCTCTTTCCCAGCAAATCCCATGTTTCCCTCCTCTCTTTGCTCACAGACCCCCACCCCCTGAGTTTCTTCCCTGCCTGGCTGAGAGAGGCTCCCTGGCGTGTGTCTGGCCCCCTCCCCTTACACCCCTGTCCCCAGCCTGCACTCCTCAGGCCCTGAGGTACCTAGGGCCGCCTCTCCCTCTCCCTTAAGGCTCCAATACAAATGTGTCCTCCAAGGCCTTACTCCTTTTTGGTTAATTTCACGGCCTCCAGCTGGGGGCACTAGCACAGCATGTGATGCGAAAGGGGAGGAGGGAAGGCAGGTCCCCAAGCCTGCCTTTCCTCTTTGTTCTGGGGACCCTAGAGAGAGATGGAGAGGGTACAGGCCTTGGGCAGCCTGGGATGGCCCTTGGGGGTCATGCAGTGCAGAGGTGTCAAACTCTCCAGCCACCTGCAAACTCAACAGTGTTGGTCCTGCACCAGCTTAAAAAGAAATTGGGCAATATTTAGTAAAATAAATAAAAACACAGTGCAACATAGGTAATGCTGATTTAGGTTTTTTTCAATCAATAGGTAGCCTGCAGGGATCCATTTCTATTTAAGCTCAACATTACCAGTCCAATCCCCTTCCTTTTCATTTTTATTCTTTTTAACAAGTGCCCAAAGTGACTAAGAGTATATGCAGTAAAGGTAGGATTTGAATCCAGGTACGTTGGGCCTAGGGCCAGGAAACCAGAGTTCAAATCCCCCCTCAGACACATCCTAGCTCTGTGACCCTGGACAAGTCACTTAACTTCTGTCTGCCTCAGTTTCTTCATCTGGAAAAACAAGGATAATAATAGCACCTATCTTTCAAAGTTGTGAGAATAAAATGAAATAGTATTTGTAGAGCAATTTGTTATTATCTATTATGTTACACTACATGAAATGTTGCACTATTTTAATATATCATTAATGAAAATCAAGCAATTATTATAATCATTATAATGTTTATATATAATTTGCTTATAAATGATGTGGAATTATATATTTATATATAATTGTATTTAGATAATGTCAGTATAATTATAATGTAGATATGAGTATAATGATATTATAATACTATTATTATATTGATGGCTGATGGATTGTTACATTGATATGTTGTTGACATGTTACAAATATTAAGAACTATATATATATGTATCTAAGCATAAAATAAATTTATTAACAATGCATTAGCATTGTAATATAAGATGTACTGTTACATTATTTTCTCTCATTAGGACATCAGTTCCTTGGGGGCACAGTGCCTGGCACATAGTAAGCAATATTTAAATGCCTGTTGATTTGACTTTTCCAGCACCATCTTGTCTTGGATACAGAGGAAAAGGGTGATATTAACAGCTTGTATTTGGCTTTCATATCCATTAACTCTTTCAGTCCTCCAACAGTCCTTTGAGATAGATAAATTTCCCTAACTTCCCTTATTAGGAACTGAGATTCAGACAGAGCAAATTGGATATTTTTTCACTTTTTATTCTCCTTTAAAATTTTTTTCACTTTTTGCAACATGACTAATATGCAAATATATTTTGCATTACTTTACATGAATAATAGGTATCTTACTGCTTGCCCTTTCAACAGATGAGGGAAAGGTAGATGGAGGAAGAGAATTTGGAACTGGACATTTAAAAAAAATTTTTTTTAAAGAATTGAAGTTAATAGAGGTTAAACGCCTTGCCAAAGGTCACATAGCTAGTAAGTGGGAGATCCAGGTTTTCCGATTCCAAGTCTACTATCACACCATCTCAGACAATAGGCCATCCCCTCCTCCCATCCCCTCAAGCCCAGATGCCTTCTTCTGTGAGTGTGCCAGTGACAAAAAAATGAATGGGAAATCCTAGCCAAAGGAAGCAATTCAACTGCTGGCTCCCGTATATGACTTTCCTGTTACTTGAAAAGCTTCAGTCTAGTACTGAGACCTCAGCTTTCCTTCAACAGCACATTGAGAGTTAGACTGCACCCAGTCTCATCCCTGTGTCCTGTAGTATGTCCCAGGGGCCCCCCAGGGCCCTGACATTGAAGAGTGGAAACAACTCATGACCAGGAGGATAAGCAGAACTTAGACAGAGCTCAACAGGGCACTAGACACTATCACTCCCAGAAACAAAATATTTTGATTTTTGCCATGTTAAGAACTGGGAGTCAGTGGGTAGAACAAATCCTTTGAACAGAAAAACAAAGAGCTGCCTAACCTCTAGAGGAGAAATGGACTCCAGAAAAAACTTTCCCTGTCCTTCTAATGGGTTGGAGAAGGCAATGGGGTTTGTGCCCAGGGCCTATAACACATTTCAGGCAGGGAGGAAGTCTCTGAAAACTCTATCTGATGGTTGTCAGTTTGGGGATCACTGGACCTGGAGAAGGGATCCTGCATTCTCCTCAAATGATCCCATATACCTTAGCCTTGTCAGCAGCCTTCATGAGACGGCCAGCTCAGATGCTCAGTAAATGACTGCCCTTGGATACAGTACTAGATTAGGGGTAGGAGAGACCTGGGTTTGAATCTTACTTCCTATACTTACTAGCCTTGTCACCTGGGGCAAGTCACTCAATCACTTGGGATCTTGGGATGCTTATCGGTAAAATGAGGACATTGGATTCTACTAATTCCAAGGTCCCTTCCAGTTCCAACAACCATGTGAAGTTCCAACAGACAACATTCTGGTCAGGGATGAAGGAATGCTCAAGATGTTAAAGTTGGGCCAAGAAGACCCACATATCCTAGATCCCAGCTCTTTGTCTCCTACATAGACAGTACTCTGTAATAATACTAAGAGTTATTATTTATGTAGTCTTTTAAGGTTTGTAAAGCACTTTACAAACATTAGCTTATTTGAATCTCACAACAATCCTCTGCGTGCTATTATAATGTACATTTGACAGATGAGGAAACAGACTAAGAGAGATAAAACTGATTTGCCCATAGTCACATAGTTAAGTTTCTGAGGCAGGATTTGAATTCATGCAAAGGTGAAACAGACATCTTCCCAATCAGGGATGGCAGAATGCTCGGTCCAAGATGTTAAAGATTGAGTTGGGCCAAGAAAAACCCAAGTATCCTGGGTCCTAGCTTGTCACCTTACACATGAACAGTTCTCTGCAACAATAATAATTATATAATCATATAAATATATTTATCATCATAATAATTAATAATGATAATTATTGCTTTTTATAGATTGCTTTAAGGTTTGTAAAAACCTAACACTCTATCCATTGGCCTCACCTTGATGCCTACAGAAGCTAGGAACAGAGGCTGAACTCCCAGTCAGTCCAGTTCTCCAGATCCTAACCAGATTTCTAGGCTTGAAGACAATAGAAAATGAAAGCATCTCTCCGTGCCCCTTTATCTTTCTCTCATTAAGGAATTTCCTTGGAAATGTGTCTAGTATAAATGGTAGTGGTGGTTGGGATGCTCAGAGAGGCTGACCCAGGGTCAGGAGCAGTAACTGGTGGAAACCCATGTCAGATGGTCAAAGCAGAAATGGAGGGCTGAGTCTGGGTTTTCAGGTTGAACACGTTTACAACTTCCTCTCCAATTTATATTATATATTGCATATGAATTGTATATGAATATGTTTTCTTGCTCATGAAAAAGGGATAATAAATCTGTAGGACTGACTCTATGAGGTTCTAGGGAGAATCAAAAAAGAAACGCACTGACTCACAGGATTTGAGAGTTGGAAGGGACGTCATTGGCTATCACATCCAACAAGGGAATCCACTCTATAAAACATTCCACCAGTGTCCATCCAGACTTGCTGGGAGTCCTTCAACGACAGAAAAATCTCACCCCAACCCAAGACAAGCCATTCTACTTTTAGACAACTCTAACAGCGACACTTTTATCCATACCAAATTTAAATTTGCCTCATTGCAATGGGTCAATCCCATTACCCCTGGTTCTGCCCTCATGGGTCAAACAGAACAAATACTAGAAGACAATTATTACTAAGTCCCTGCAGAGCCTTCTCTCTAATCCAGTGTCTTGAGTCAATCCTCATATAATGTGAACTCAAGGCCCATCATCCTTTCACCATCCTGGTTTCCTTCCTCCAGATACTCTTCCAGCTTCACATTATGGACAGCCACTTGAAATACTAGGTTTGGAGTCAGGAATACCTGAATTCAAATCTGACCTCAGTTACTAGCTGTGGGAACCTGGGCAAGTCATTCAATGAGTTTGCCTTGGTTTTCTCATCTGTAAAATGTGGATAATGACAGCACCTCCCTCAAACGGTTGTTGTAAAGATCTAACGAGAGAATATTTGTAAAAGCATTTAGCACAAATAAGAAATGATGGGCAGGATGTTTTTGGAAAAAAACTTGCATGAACTGATACAAAGTGAAATGAGCAGAACTGGGAGGACCTTGTACACAATAGCAGCAATATTGTATGATCAATCATTGTAAATGACTTAGCTGTTCTCTGAAATACAATGATATAAGAAAATTCCAAAGGAGTTTTGATGAAAAATGGTATCCACCTCCAGAGAAAGAACTGATGGAATCTGCATGCAGATTGGAGCATACTTTTTTAAAACTTTCTTTATTATGTTTAAAATTTTCTTTGTTATGTTTAATTTTTTTTGATCTGTGTTTCCCTTTGCATGCCTGCACATATATAATCTGTATCAAAGTATTTGCCATCTCAAGGGGATGGGGGTGAGAAGGAGAAAATTTGGAACACACAAAAATTTTTTTAAATTATTTTAAACATTTTTGTTTAAAGGTAATTGAAAAAAATATTAAATGTAAAAAAATAATGCCATGTCAAAAAAAGTGCTTAACTCAGTGCCTGGCACATAGCAAGCACTATATAAATATCAGCTATTATTATCATCAATGCCTTTTTTAAATGTGATGCCAAAAGTGAGCATGATACTCCAATTATGGTCTGAGTAGGACAGAATACAATTACTATCGCCTCCGTACCGGAACATGGAAAATACTTTGTAAGTCATAGTATTATAAAAATGCCAGTTGTTATTATCAAGTGTAAAAATAGTCTTTAAAAAAGAGCCAAAGTAAATAGTCCAAACTGAGGGGGCAGGGAAAGGTAGATTGGAGATTTAAGCCTAGGCTTGCTTCAACTGAGAATACGACATGATACAGAACTGGACCCAGAATCACAGGAGCATAAATTTAGAGCCAAGATCTTTAATCCAGCCCCCTTACTTTATAGATGATAAAACTAAGACAGAACAGTTAAATGTTTGAGGTCACAAGTTGTAAGTGGCAGAGCTGGGATTTGAACCAGGTCCTCAGGAAGACCTAAGCTTGAATCCTTTGGACACTAGAAATCACTAAAACTTTCTGAGCCTCATCCTCTTCCATAAAAGGGGTCTAAGAATCCCTGCAGTACCTGTTTCTGACAGAGTTGCTGGGGGGTTCAAATGGGCTAATGTAGGTCAAAGGCGATGATGATGATGACCCATTAAGGATAACTATGATATTTTTAATGTGCTTTAGGAATACTGCCATTAGGATTCATCACCTTAAGCTAAAGGTGACCAGAGCCAGGACTAAGGGTAGGTAATTTAGGCAGCTGACTTAACGCCTCCCAAATGCTCTCCATATCACAAGTCTTGTTCCAGACAAGACTCAAAGCCTTTGATAGACAACATATGGAGGGGGGAGGGGGGGAAGCGCACCATTTTCAAACTTCACCCCACGTCTAATCTTGCCTCAGGTGGTGACTGGATGGAAGGGAAAGAAAAGTGAGACGGGAGGAACTAGGCATAGTGAGGAAAAGGAAGGTCTTTAGAGTTTGGGCATCCAGAAAGGATTATGTCAGCTGACCAGAGGAAGGTCAGTTAGGGAAGGCTTGATAACAGCAGAATTCTCTCCAGAGAGCAAAAGGGAGATTGGTAAAGAGGATGTCATGGGATTGGTTTAAATCAGAGTTTAAAATAGCTTTCTTTGTCCTATAAGGGACAGGGTTCCTTTAACTGAGGCTGGTTCCATTTGAGCTAGCACCAGGCAGTTTAAGAAAGAAATGCAATATTCAAATGAACTCCAGCAGCTTCCAGGCCTGCCAGGGGAAGGAGAGAAGGGATGTGGCAGGGAGGAGGGGGGAAAAAGGGGGTGGCATTGGGAGCCAAGCTCTCACTCTCTTCCCCTGGGGCATTTCTTCCCCAGGTAGGTGTGAGAGGTGGAGACTAGGAGAAACCAGACTTGGCAGAATGGGAATGCAGCTGTGCTAAAGGAAGCAGCCCCAAGGCGGTTTGAAGCCCAGCCAAGTTGGGAAGAGTTTGGACTCTGCTGTAAGATAAGCAGAGTCAGGTAGAAAGGAAGTCCAAGAATACAGAAGGTTAGGGTCAGATGAGCTGACGAGGAAAAAAATAGTAATCATTAGTCAGACTTTGTATATTTTAAAGTTGCTGTAAAGCATTGTCTATAAATACAGATGTTGTTTTAAAGGCCATTTTAGGTGCAGTTGTTTTAATAAAAGGCTGTGTTTTTGTTTGTTTTTAAAGATGGGTAAACATACTGATGTTTAGCTCCAATAGTGTTCTTTGGCTAATATCCAACTTGGAGAGTAACTGTAATTAAATTACTGCATGCAGATGGTGGAGAGAATATAAGCTCCTTGAGGACATGGACTGTTTTCTGTTTTTTCTTTGTATCTCCTCACCTAGCACAGTAGTGGTCACACAGTAGGTGCTTCATGAATGCCTGTTGATCAATAATCTGACCCTTAGCCTGTTCTGCTCCTCCCTCTTCCCTGGCACCCAGTGGTCACTCTGCCTTAGGCAACAGTGCAATATAAATACCAAGAGACTCAGTGTCCAAGTAGGCTGCGCAATGTTATCAACAGAAGACTTCTACAGAAGAAATAGACTGAAATATGTATTTATGATCATGTATGACCAAATAAGCCTGTGGGATGATTATATATGGACAAAGAGAGACAACAAATGAGTAGTATGAGTCTTACTCCAGTACTCCCAAGATGTTAAACTGAAGCAGAGAAAGGTCTTTGAAGGTCTCTGGTATTCTGGGTGGATACCCTCTAGAGAGCTGATGGAAAGATGCGGATGAGAATCTTAGTTTGAAAAAGTAGTCAGGGAGACATTGTGATTTCCACTAGAGAAATCCAATCAAGTTTCCATAAGTTAAAAAAGCCAAAGTAAAGCTTAGATCTGACCTTTTGGACTATGTGTGACCCTAACTGGGATACCAGTGTGGTCACATGACTATATTTTAAGTTTGGTTTTCCCATGTGCAAATAAACCACTTTTTAAAAGATTGGATCTAACATACTTCAATTAGGAAGTGACAGCAAATATCACATAGTTACCAGGCAGAAATACAGGGGAACCCTTGTTTGGGGTTTATGCAACTGAGAAGAAGGAAGTTTCCACTTGAAATCCATGTGGTACAAATGAAACTCAGCAACCACAGCAAATGTCTATTGAACACCTACTATGTACAAAGAGCATTGTGCCAGAAAGCAGAGAAAACACAAAGATTAAAAAAAATAACCATGGTCACAAGACTTGCAGAGCACTTTACGTATTCATTTAAAATAATACTAATTTAAGATTAAAAAAAGCAAAGCAAGAAGAGACAGGTCTTCTAGGGCCCTAGAGATGGAAAATGAACCTGAGGTGTTAAACACTGAGATGACTGCAAATGCCTGATCATCTCTGAGCAGTGCCAAGCTGGCTGGAGGAACAAGATTGTATACCTATAACTTGCTTATCCCGAAATAGCTTGTCATCTCAAATCTGCTCATATTACAGTAAGATTTTTTTTTTATTGCGGTCATTCATTAAGCATGTGTGGTGCTCAAAAACCATTGGAGAGCATTAGGACCAAAGGACAATGCAAGAGGAAGGCCAGTTGCAAAGTCTTAGGAGGAAAAATCCCTTGGTTTCTTGGATGGTAGCAGCAAAAATTACCAGTTGTGAATGCCAACGAGCCTTCTGTTTGGGTGTGCCTTGGCCTGTTTCGTCACAACCTCCATGGGTCCTTGGTGGAGAGAGAGAGCAGTACCCTAAAAGAAGACAGGAGAGAGGAAGGGAGCAGATCAAACAAACTGGATTGTAGCTAATACTCAGAGCACAAAGCAAAGGGAAGCCATGGTACATTTCATGTAACTAGAGGTACTGCATTAGGATGCTGACCGGAGAGGGTCTAGCAGTCATTTACAGGTACTCGTATGTATCACACACTTGATACAGCCCCTAGCCCAGCTGCTCACACAGTAAAATACAGAATTAGGACTTCTGACAAAAGGCAAGAAAACTCAATAGTATTGACTCAAGAGTATGTCCAGGGCCACAACCCCCAATTGGTCAATGGTGTTTGCAGGAATAAATGGGTACGGTCTATGCCTCCAAAGAGGGGAAGCCTTCACCTACCTCCCATGGCTTTAATAGCAGTGTACCTCCTGTCAACATAACTTACATCTGGTAGTAATAGCTGTCCAAGGATGAATTTTATTTGGGAAATGACAAAGGAAAACTTTTCCTGCCTGTTTTGCTCCTGGACTAGTACTAAGGACTGGGGAGGAGGGATAGTTTGGGTTTGGGGATTTGAGTGGGTAGCAGAAAATAGGGATGGGGGGGAGTGTAGAAAATACCAGGAAAGGCTAAAATGCTGAGGACTTTGGGAGATTAGCATTTGGAGGTCTGGGAGGTCAAAGTAGCCAAGGGACCAGAAGAAAGTGAATAGGGAGCTAGGGAGTAAGGGATGAGGAGACAAACACGAGGGAAATCTTGTCATTTGTCCTTTGAAGCATCATGTTGGGGACCAGAGAGACTCTGAGAGTAGGGGGAGGAAGGCAGCCACTCCAGCAACTCCTGCTATTTTGGGAATGCCTCAGTGACAAGTAAAGCAAAACATTTTCTGAAAATCATCAGGCCGCAGAATTTCTGTTTGCACCTTCTCATGCTTCCTGCCTGAGTCTCAGGGGTGGGGGGGTAGGGGTGGGGTGGAGGAGCACATCCTGATTGCTTTTAGGACTTGCACAGGGGGGCCACAGTGCTGGTATTCACAGCTGTGTGTGTCTGTGTGTGTGTGTGTGTGTGTGTGTGTGTGTGTGTGTTTGTGCATATGTGAGAATGCTGTCTATGGAAACCATATGATGCTGGTTCCACAGTGCAAATAGAAGGAGACAGAGAAAGGAAGTTGAAGACCATGGCAGCAGATGAAACCTCCAAAGGAAAGAATAGAGAAAAGAGGAGTTTGAGACTTGAGCTTTGGGGAATACTCAAATTGGAGGGGGAGGTGGAAGGGGAAGTTTCTTCTCCCATAGATGGTAAGCCAAACAGAAGACTGTACATATCAGAGCTGAGGACAATTTCAAAATACCTTCTCTCCCAGAGACACCACCCGGGGGTGGCATTCAAGCTGTGTTCCAAAGTAGCTATCCCTGCGCCCTCCTTTGTTTATAACTAGACCATGGATTATGAAAGCCTTGCCAGCCTCTTTAATTAAACCTTCTTAATTTTTAATTAAAAACCATCAGAGGGCACAAGATGTAAGGGGAGAGGTTTCTGTGGATAAGTGGCTCTCTCTATCCCTAGAGCAACAGCAGGAAAGGCTTTGCCATAAATATTTTGATGTAACCAGGAGAATTGGAAAGGAGCAACATGGAGCACCAAAAAAGAGGAGCTTGGAAAGAAACTGGGTCAGTGAGTACTGCACTCCCTGAGGGTTGGGGCCCCCAGTTCTCTGAGGGCTTGGGCCTGTTGGCCTCTCCAGTCCTGACCTTGCTCCAGAACAGCATCTCTAGCTATCTACATGACCTAAAGGGGACCCATTATTTTTCCCCCAATCCCGTGCCTCCTTCTGACTTGACTATTTCTGTGAGTGGCATCCCCATTGAAAGGTGATTGAAAAGACCATGGTCTTTCCTGCTTTGAAACCTTGGTGTTTGTCATCTCTGACTCTTCTCCATCCCCAATTTATCCTCTTATTTCCACAGTTACAAAGTCCTGTTAGTACCACCTTGGTAGCATCTATTTCCTTCTGTCTAGCCTGCCACCAGCAACTAGAGAAGGCCTTCCTTACCACCAATCTGGACCATTACAATGAGGTGTTTTCACCTACACTCTCCCTCTAAATCAGCCTTTGTTATATAACCAGGATAACCTTTCTGAAGCATGAATCTGGTGGTGCCTCTCCACTGCTAAAAACAATCTTTCAAGAAAGTAAAACTTAAGATTGTTTTGCCTAGCCTTCAAGGCCCCTTGCAACGTGGTGACAACCCTCTTTCATAGATTTTCTTCACTAATTCTATCCTCCTATAGGAGATCTTTTCCTGGCACCCCACTATCCTAGCCCTCTCAGATGACATTCTATATACTATATATTTTCTATGTACCCACTTCTATCTCATCTCCCACATTCGAATATGAATTTCTTGAGAGCAGAGATTGTTTTTGCCTTCTTATAACCCGATGTCTGACATATAGTAAGCTTTTAATATATGTGTATAGATTGACAGACTAATTTTATTTTACCCAAAATGAACTACTCTGAAATGCACCTCTTGCTCTCCAGCCTCCGTTTCTCCATATCTTTGCCTCTTCTGGCTCGTCACCTACTGAATCCCTATCCTTCCTTAAATCTCAACTCATTTGCCACCTGGTTCAAGAAACCCTCCATGATAACCCCCTTTGTAATGATCTTCCTTCTCAGACCCTGAAAAGCACTTTGTTTTGTAACCCTCTAAAGCACTTATCATTATATATCACTATGATGTGTGTGTGTGTGTGTGTGTGTGTGTGTATGTGTGTTTCCTTACTCGACTGGAAACTCCATGAAGACAGCCATATTTTTTTCTAAACCTGGTATTTTCCCTAGCATCTAGCTAGGTGCTCACCATGCCCTGGGAACTTAAGTGTTTCCTGAACTGAATTATGGATTCTTCTTTTGTCTGATTTCATGTAGTCAGCAAGCAACCTTCTGATCTTAATTTGATTTCCCAAGGAAGCTTCCCTATTGGGAAGAGCTCTTTCTCACTCTCAATTATTAATTGACTTTCTGGTACACATCATAAAATCAGAAAGTTTTAGCACTAGAAAGGGCCTTGGAGACTACTTGTCTGACCCACACGATTTACAGAAGAAGAAACTGAGGCCCAGAGAAGCAAACAGACTTGCCCAAGGTCATTCAGTGAATAAATGCCCTGGGCCATGGGGTCTATCTGTCTGCTGCTATGTCTACTGCTTCATACTATTTCCTAGCAAGTCTGGAAGCTTGGATTATGGGACACTTGGAGAGATTAGGGAATCTGGCAGGTCTGGGATAAGAGGCTGGAAGTAGGGATCCAGGTGGGGCTGGAGTCTGGGACACTCAGGCACAAGTGAGATCTCGCCAGATATTACGATTGCTGTCAGCGCTAGGGACTAGGAAGGAGTGTTTGGGAGACTCTGAGAGGTGGGAGGGAGAAAGGGAGGAAGCCGTTTTAGCTGACTTCTGCTATTTTGGGAAACCCTTAGTGACATGTGCGTCTGACCTGCTTTGTGAGCCAGTTAGGCTCAGAGCCTCTTCTGCCTCCTGCCCCAGCTCCGGCCCTTGCCCGACATCTCCAGACATGGAGGGCCAATAGCCCATGCAGAGGTTGCTTCTCTGATTCACTACTAGAGTATATGTAGCCCAATGTGGGTACAGCTGTGGCTACAGCTGGCCAAGGTATCTGACCTAGGTGGATGGGAGGATGGCCCCAGGCAGAGAAGGAAGCATTGTCGGCATGAACTTCAAGGGCATTTGGAGGAGGCAGCATAGCTCTGTGTGGGACTGTTTGTAGGAGGCCCTCAGGGGGCCCCCTTCCTTCTACTCCCCACTCCCTCCTCACTTCCATTCAAAGGCTGCACTTGGCCCAGTGCCTGGAGAAAGAGGGAGAAAAAAAAGAAGGGAAAGAAAAGAAGAGGAAATGGGGAGAAATGCGGAGCTAGAAAGAATATACCCAATTTGAGGTTTGGTGAGGGAGGAAAGGGAAAAAGAAGAGGGAGGGGAAGGCTGACCTTATGAGAGGGCGGGGATATTCCCCATCCTTTCCCTGGCTCAGCTCTGTGACACCCCTCCCCTTAAATGTAGGCTATTCTCCATGAATGCCGCCAACAGCCCAGCTGTGTGTATTCTCCAAGCAGGATGTGAAGGCATCTCCAGAGCTGTACCCTATTGGCCACTTGGGGGGCCAAGCTTAGCCAAGCCCCATCACAAAGATAAGATTGAGATGCAGATTCTCTTCCATTCCACTGAATAGGACAGATTGGATACGGATTTTCCTCTTTTCTTCCTATTTAGACCATCTGGGAGTTTGGTGCCTGTGAGAAGGGAGGCTGAGGGGGCCAGTTTGGCAGGGACAGATTAGCCGTAAACCTTCCCAGCGCTTTCCTGCTCAACCAGCGGGCCCCGAGGTAGTGGCACAAACTGAGCCAGGCCTTTTCAACACGGGAAAGTTTATCTCCTTCCCTTCAGGCAGGACAGGATTGCCCTAAAGCTGGCTCACAAAAAGGCAGGACCTCGATCCAGAGATGTCCCTGGGTCACCTGCTACAGCATCTCCCTCCTTCCCTCAATGTTGGACAGTCCTTTCCACTCAAAGGGGCCTTAGACAATCTCCAATCCAATAGATCTATTTGACAGGTGAGGAAAAGGGAGGCCACCGATGGATGTCAACCGGCTTGCTAACCCTCAGAAAGTTTTTTTCACTATCCTTCCAGCTACATTCGAAATCTTCAGGGAAGATGGATGAAGGACAGCAGTTGTAGAATCACAGAGTGTAGGAGTGGTAAGGGACCCGAGAGAGCACGACATGTTGAACAGGTGAGTTGATTTAAGAGTCGGAAACGGTATCATGTGGCGTATACATTTTTGGATCTGAAACAACTAAACATCAACAACATATCTCCAGTGCTTGGCACAGCGCTTGGCACACATTTTTCAATCACAGAGAACTCTTTGTGACCCCTTTCGGGGGGGTTTTCTTGGCAAACATCCTGGAGTGGTTTTCCATTTCCTTCTCCAGCTCATTTGACAGATGAGGAAACAGAGGTAAACAGGTTTAAGGGATTTGCCCAGGGTGGAATAACTCGTAAGTGTCTGAACTCGGGTCTTTCTGACTCCAGGCCAGGTAGGTATTCTATCCACTGAGTCACCGGACACCTTGATTGAGTCATACTAACGCTTTACGAATGCTCATTGTCTGAATTTAACTTCGGGCCTCAATTTCCTTTTTGAGAGAGGCATAGTGGTGGTGTAGAAAGAACGTCAGATTTGGAGTCCTACAACCTCAGAGTCTCAGCATCGGAAGGGCCCACCAGGGGGCTATTTAATCCAATACATACCTGAAACAGGAATCCTCTCTAAAGTATGCCCAACAAGTTGTCATCTAGCCTTTGCTTGGAAAGCTTTAGTGAAGAAACACTCCTTCCCTCCCAAGGCAGCTCACTGCACTTTGGAATAGCTCAGGTAGGAAGTGTTCTGAGTCTCAAGCCCACATCTGTCTTTCCACAGCTTTCATCCACTGTTCCTAGTTGTGCCCTCTGGGACTAGGCAGAACACATCTAATTCACTCTTCCATGTAACTACCCATTAAATATTTGAAGACAGCTAACATGTTACTACAAAGTCTTTTCTTCTCCAGGCAAAACATCCCCAGCCTCTTCAACAATGATAAGCTGGAAAGAGCATCCAGAGGAGTGAGGCCAGGATGATAAAAGGTATTGAAGAAATTGAGGGTGTTGCAATAAGTTTTTTGGCTACCATATTCTACAGTTGACTGATATCGAGCTTGCAGTCCACTAAAATCCCATTTTTTCCCTGTATAAAAGCACTATAGCCATACCTCCTCCATTTTGTACTTAATAAAGTTGATTTTTTTGAACCCAATGTTCAACACTTGTACATTTCATTATAAAAACATCATTTTAGCTTGCTGAAATTTTCCTAGTTCCTGTCATCCCATATAATGCAATAGCTATCCCTCCTACCTTTGTCCTCCTCAATTTGGATAAGTATGTCTTTGTTGAATGGGTCAAGTATTTAGATAAATATGCTAAAGTAGCCAGGTGGCACAGTGGATAGAGGCCTGGACCTGAAGTCAGAAGGATCTGAATCTAAATCTGGCCTCAGACATTTACTAGCTGTATGACCCTGGCCAAGTTATTTTAACTTCTGTTTGACTCAGTTTACTTGTTCTGCTCATCTATAAAGCAGAGATAATTATAGTTTCTACCTCTCAGGATTATTATGAGGATAAAATGAAATAACATTTGTAAAGTGCTTTGCAAACCTAAAGCATTATGTAAATGCTAGCTACCATCACCATCACCACCATCAACACCATCATCATCATCATCATCACCAGTACCAGCACCAGCACCACCATCATCATCCTCTTAAACAGCACAAGCTCTATCACAGATCTCTGGGCTGTTTGCTAGAGACTTTCTCCCAAAATGACATTAAACCATTAATAATTACTCTTTGGATTGCATTGTTCAACTCTTTCTCCTGAATCTATCTATGCTATCATTTATCCCCAAGTCTCACCATTTTGTCCATGGAAATAGAATGAGAAGCTTTGACAAAGGCTTTGCTAGAATCAGGTAAATTGTATCTCGAGCATTTTCCTATTCTACCAACCCCCTTATCTTGCCAAAGAAGGTTGACAGTGTTAATTACCCCCTTCTTGAAGAAGTCTTGCTGACTCTTTGTGACCATAATGTCCTTTTCTAGATTTTCAAAACTTATCCCTTTAATAATACACTCTAGAATTTTTCTAGACCCTAAAGCCAAACTCACAGGTTCTCTTCTCCTGTTTTTGGTTTTTTGTTTTGTTTTGCTTTGCTTTTAAAATCAGGACAGTATTTGTCCTTTTCAAACCTTGAAGCTCTTTCTCCATTCTCCACCATCTTTTAACCATTACTGGTGCTGATTCAGCAACAACTTCTACTTGCTCTTTCAGTAACCCAGGATATAACTAGTCTGATACTAGTGCCTTGGACTCATCAAGGGTGACTAGGATCCCTTTACAATCTTTACAATTTTTATTCCCAATGAGATACTTTTTTCTATCCTTTCCATTCTCAGAATAAGAGTTATCTCCACTTCTCCCAGTTACCTGTTATTATTCCATCTTTCTAAGCGATACTCCTGTCCCTTTCTGGATTCTCTATTTTCTTTCCATTATACCTGGTTTTCCCATTCCCTGCCTTTTCATCAATCAGTAAATCAATATCAAGCATATGCCAGGTACTGTGTGAAGAACTGGGGATACAAAAAAAGGCAAAAGACAATTCCTGCCCCCAAAGCTCACAATCTCAAATTACCCTTAGCTTGCCTTACCAGCATCAGCTAATGTTCTTCCTACAAGGTCATATGCCACATCAGAAGACTTGGGTTTGAAACTTAATAAATGCTTTATTATTTTAATGACTAAATGACTTATTAACTGTGGGGTCACAGGCAATTAATTTGATTCCTATGAGGCATCACTCCAGTTCAAATGAACTATTTGTGCTCAACCTGCGGTAGAGCCTTCCAAACTCATATTGATCTGAGTAGCCAAAATCAGACGTACTGTACATTGACCCTGATATTGGGATGTCATTTTGGTACTTTTCAAGTTTGAAGGCCAACAACCAATGAGCGAGTCTCAGTTTCCTCATCCGTCATATGAGGATAATAACACACTGTTGACTTCCAAGAAATATGGTGAGAAAAGTCTTTTATAAACCTTAAAGAGGTCTGGAAATGTGAACTATTTGTAAAATTGGAAACAATACTTTCATTAGGGATTTTGTAGGGTTGTTGCGAGTACTTTAAGTGTAATATAAATGAGCTTTTATCTCAGCAAACAACTTCATTTTCCAAGCATGGAGAGGGAGGCCCAGAGAGACTATGATCTCACTAAGGCCAGCCGAGAATAAGAATCCAGGTCTCCTAAGCTGAGGACACTTGATTCAGCACTTTTGCAAGTGGTTTACTCTGTTCCTTGTATAATGGCTACTGTTCACAAAATGGAGAAAACAGTCTCCTGGCATGGTTTTGTGGCTGGTAGAATCTTTGTGTAATGAGAAGACTGGCCAATGACAGCTCTGTCCTGGGAGCATTCAAGTTCAATGAATCTGCCATTGGAACAGCCTGATGACATGAAACAGGGGGCTTCACTCTCTACTTCAGAGCATGTTCAGGTATTCTATAGGGCTACTTACTACATGATGACAAAAAAGGCTTCTAGGATGGGTGCCCAGGTTGAAATGAGTATGCATACAAAACACACACAAATGGCCAAATCAACCTTTCTCTTTCCTGCTGGTGAATGAGGCAAGGACCTCTGCAAGCCTTTGGTTGAAGACACATATATACTAGGTTCAGAGGGCCACATCATTCCTCTTTTCAGAGAGGACTCATATTATATAAATTTAATAATAGCTAACATTTATATACACTTTAAAGTTTGCAAAGCACATGTATTTTCCCATTTGAGTCTCACAACGGCTCTGAGGTAAGTGCTCTTACTATCCCCATTTTACAGGCAAGGAAACTGAGATTGACAAAGGTTAACTGACTTTCCCACAGCCACAAATAAGAGTGTGAATTAGAATTTGTGCTCAAGCCTTCCTGATTCCAAGTCCAACTCTTTGTCTCCTACATAACCTAAATGTCACAAAATATAAGGAAGCCAAACTGGATCTGCCTTCTCATTACAGTTATGTTCTATTTTCTAACTTTTCCATTGTTCTCACTGGATGAAAACTATTGGTATGTAAAATCATATTAATTGGGGCCCCAGTCATTCAGAACTTAAGATAATTCAGTGTGAGCAATGCTGAAGTTTGGCTTTTCTATCTGTAAACAAGTGGTTGATTAAACAGTTTAACAACGTAAATAAAATTGTAGAGGGAATGTCTTACCAACTTTAAAAACTATATCATTTCCTAGCTTTCTCCTAGTTGCGCTATGAGCTTAGACATTCTTTTCTTTCCCTACAGCCAGGGCTATGCTGGCAAATATTTAACAACCAGCTCTCCAAGAAAAGAAAATATATACATGACACACTTTTCAGTTTAATCTGCCTCATTAACATGTTCTCCATCATTTTCTTAAGTCTATCCAATCAACAACATAATTCATCAAGGCCTGATTTATAGCATTTGCTGATTTCCAAAGAGTAAATGTTAACACTGAAAAGTTAATAATTATCCAGAGGTATAAGTTAGCTCCTGCACACCACTGATTACAATTCACCCCAGAAATCTCTCCTAAAATATAAATTTAGAATTCCCTGGAAATCTCATCTCTTCCATAAAGGCTTTATAGATTAAACAGAGAAATCCAGATAGCTTCCTTTAACACTCCAAGATGGATAGAATGATGTGACTGCTTTGCCCTTACAGATTTACTCTTTCCTGTCCCCACCTTCCCTCCCCACCCCCCACCACCCCCATAGTACTTACCCCTGACCTGTCAATGAAGCAAACACCTCACTGTCCATTCATGTCTTGGCTTAATGGCTGGGAGATCAAACTACCCAAGAATAAGTTGAGCAACTGGAAGAGAAATAAAGCCACGGTGTATCCAGGTGCAGCAGGGGCAGGGATAGACCGGAATCATTCACTGTGGGAACAACATATACAATGATGTCATATATCAATATTAAGCAGGAGGGACACAGATTAGCTATGAGGTAGGACAGCATCTAGAGTCTATACAAAGGTATCCACACATATTAATAACTCATTAATAACTTTCAGAGCATTTTACAGTTTACAAGATACTTTTCACAATCAACATGGGAAGTAAATAGTAAAAGTTTACTATCCCCATTTTACAGATGAAGAAGCTGGAGACCAGCAAAGTGAGGCAAGTTGCATAGGTTCAAACAGCAGTAAGTATCAACTCTTGGACCCAGGGCTCTTAACTCCAACATTTCAAGGGTGTTCTTTCCATGACACCATGAGACTCCTCATGTTTGCATACTCACACACATGCTATATTGTTATTCATCCTTCATTTTCCAAGAGGACCGATGACATCACAGGTGATGTCTTGACTTGAGTATGAATTGATTAAGTGAGGCAGAGTTGCACCAAGTTGTCAGCCTCATTCTCTCTTCCTGAGTCATCTAAGTCCAGGTGCAGGACAAAAGCCAGGACAACTGGCGATGACCCAGGATGTAGTGAATGATCTTGGTGTCTTTGATGTCTGAACAAGCTCTCAGCACTCCACAGCCCCTGCTTCAGCCAACTTCATGGCTATTGGAATAAATTGTTCTCATCTGCTCATTCCATTGAGGGAAGTCTCCACATGCTTGGGGTAGACATGATGAGGAGTTTAAAGTCTGTCAGTTACCCTCAACCTGGTTTAACCTATCTGCTGAGGAGGTTTTACCAGGGCGTGGCCATTGCCCATGCTACAGCTTTTTGGAGCCACAGGTGAGAACTGGGTGAAGGTAGACACCAAAAGTGGATAAGCCTAAAAGGGACTCTATGACATGCTAATTGTCCTTGAACACCCTGTACGTGCTATATAGGCATACTGTGTGGAATCCACAGCATTACCAGCCCCTGAAAAGTTACCTTCTCTGGAGAAGGAACATCAGAATCTGGTTGACTATCCAGCAAGTCACTAAGAAATATTGGGTCGAGAAGGGAAGAGACTTGGGCTCTTAGGAGCATAGCTATAGATCTTGAAGGGATCTGAGAGAGAGGGAGGGAGGGAGGGAGAGGGAGAGAGAGAAGAATGCAAGTACATGTAAAACATAAATAAGTATGAAGGAATAGATTCGGAAGGGCTGGGTTCAAATCCTGCCTCTGCCACTTACTACTTGTGTGACCTGGATAAAGACACTGCACTTGCCTGAGCCTTCGTTTCATTTGTAAAATGAGAAGGTTGGACTAGATCGTCTAGTCTCGCCCTAAATCCTACGATTCTCTATGGCAGTAGTTTTCAAATTTATTGGTCTCAGAACCCATTTACACTCTTAAAAATTATTGAAAATTCTTCTGCACTCTTAAGAAATATTGATGACCCACTTTACATTCTTAAACAAATTATTGAGGGCCCCAAAGTAATTTTGTTTATGTGGGGTTATATCTATTGATATTTATCATAATAGAAATGAAAATGATACATTTTAAAAACATTTATTCATTTAAAAATAGTGATAGTGAATCCATTACATCTTGTTAACATAAATCACGTATTTTTCTATGAAAAAAGAACTATGTTTGCAAAACAAAAGTGAGGAGAGTGGCAATTTTACATATTTTTACAAATCTTTTTAATGTCTGGCTTAATAGAAAACAGCTGGATTCTCGTATCTGCTTTTGCATTTGATCTGATGCAATATGCTGTTTTGGTTGAAATGTCTGAAGACAATCTAGCCTTAGAAAGATATATATCTGAAAGGGGGAGGAGTATTTTAATAGGAAAATGACATCTTAGTATTATAATGAAAATGGTTTTGACCTCCCAGACTCCTTGAAAAGGTCTTGAGACCCCTAGGGGTCCATGTGCACACTCTGAAAGTTGTTACTCGGATATTTTTGGGTGTGAAGAGAAAAGTGGGAAGAGATATGGAGACAGTGAGATGGGTAATCTTTGGATTTTTAGGTAAAGAGGGATTCTGAATTAAATTTCTCCTAATGCAAGGTCATTCAAACACTCTTATCCAAAAATATCTGCCGACTTCCTCTGTTTTTCTCTTCTCCTTCGAACCTGCAAAATCAGTCATTATAATCAGATAAGGGGGCAGGGACCTAAGCAACCTCCCACAATGGGGCCTCAACTGTTTGCCTTTATTGCTTCCTTTTAAGTAAAACCAAACAGATGAACATTTCTATTTGCCGCAAAGGTCAATTAAAGTGTGATTATTTGTTTTACAAAATTATTTACCATTCGATTCCTTTAAATGGCATACTCCCCAGTGCTTTAAAATTACATCCATCCTTCTTTTCTGGAATTGGTAGAGGTTCCCCATGACAAGCTCGTTTGCTATCCTACAGTACATCCAAATATAGTAAGAAGGGAAGGTGGAACAGCTTGGTGCACTGGAAGAGTGCTTGATTTGGAGTCAAAGGCCCTGAGTTCAAATCCTATCCCTGGTCTTCACTACCTGTGTGACTTTGGGCAAGTCCTTTAACTTTTCTAAGACTCGATTTCCTCATCTTCAAAATAGATGTCTAAATGATCCCCAAGGTCTCTTTCAACTCCAGATAAATGATCCTGTGATTGTGGTGCCGTCCTTGTCAATAGCAATCAGCAATTACTTTTACAAGCCTTTTGGTGGCAATCAGCATGTTCACCTATGGAGATCACCCCTCATATATTCAAAGGTATATAAGTTACTGAAAAGGAACCCTAGCATTCATGTAGAGACAGTGTGGCATAACAAAATACTAGATCTGGAATCTAGTGATTGCTGATATAGGACTCTAGTGATATTCATGTGCCCTTGGGTATATTATTTCATTTCTTTGCACCTCAGTTTCCTCATCAGTAAAATGAAGGAATAGATGAGGGAGGCAATGTGGCACAGAAGAGCAAGCATTGGTAATGGAGGTTGGAGGACATGAATTCAAATCCCATTTCTGATGCTGATTCCCTGTATTTACCTTGAACAAGTAACTAATCTTCCCAGGTCTCTGTTTCACCATCTGTAAAGATTTCAAAAAGTCCTTACAGTTTTAGATCTAGGTCTCTTGCTGTTCTAGAGCTGCATTATCAATCTATAATCTATAAAACCTTTGATCTTTTTAGGCAGAGAAACTGAGGCCTTAATGAATGAGTTGTACCAGGTTCTAAGTATAGCCTCTGACTCCTTGTATACTTATATACTCTATACTTGTAGATGAGCACTTACTTGAGAAGAAACCTAAACTGGTTTAGTGGAAAGAGAACTGACTTCAAAGCTAGGAAGACCTAGGTTCAAGTCTTGTGTCTGATACCAACTGGCTGTGTGATCTTTAACAAGTCACTTGACTTCTCAACATGCTAAGTCAACTTTCTAAGCCTATAAGTTACTGAGAAGGTGCAGACCCATACAGGTAAAAGGAAATCTCTATACCAAAAAGTAAATAGTAAATTACAGGCCCAGGGATATATAATTGACACACATATGTGTGTGTGTATATATATATATATATATATATATATATATATACACATACATATGTATATAATATTGTTTTACATAGAGAGATGTCATTATGTCGAGATATATATTATCAATGCAATTTCTACTAAATTTTTGGATCAAAGGATCAAAGACCTAGATAAATAAGTGTTAACTGACTAACCAAGCTAGAAGGAACCTCAGGAGCTAGTCAGCCCTCATTTATGCATCAAGAAACTGAAACCCATGGAGGTTACATGATTTGCCCAAGGCATTCAGCCACCCAGGGTTTGAACTAGATCCCATGACTCCAAGTTTAAAATTCCAAGTTCAGGATTTATTAAATCCCTACTATGTACAAGGAACTTTGCTGGGTCACATTTATAAAGCTTGAGAGCCACCCAGCTATATAGTGGCCAGATAAATTTTCCACACTGTAGTTTCTTATGTCCTTTGTGTCATCTATGAATTTATGCTTACTCTATAAATAAATGATCCCTACTTAAAACACAAGATGGCTGAGTTCCAACAAAGGAAAAAAATGGGCTTTCTGCTAGGAAAACAGCAGTAGAAATATGGTGGCAGCTTCTAGAAAGGAGAGTGGAGAGATTATAGGACAATGGATAGGGGTGCAGGATGGGCACCAATCTTGAGACACTGTAAGACAAGCTAATCTGTGAAGCCAGTCTTCAGGATTCCTGGGAAGCCAGGTGACAGAAAGGCCTACCAAACCACTGAAGCAAGTCCAGTCCCAATGAGTGAAGCTAAGTTCTTGTACCCATTCTCAGAAGGTAGATCTTGATTGATACTGGAAGAAGAGGTTAAGGGGTGGGGAGGGGATCCAAAGGAGAGGCATACAAATGTTTATTCCAAAGTCAAGAGAAGAAACATACAGAGATCTTCAGTTGTGGAATAGCTAAACAAGCTGTGGTATATGATTGTAATGGAATATTATTGTGCTATAAGAAACGACAAGAAGAATGATTTCAGAAAAACCTGGAAAGATTTACATGAACTGATAAATAGTGAAGTGAACAGTACCAGGAAAATGTATGCAGTAAATATTGCAAGATGAACAACTGTGAATGACTTAGCTCTTCTCAGCAATACAGTGATCCAAGACAATCCCAAGGACTCATGATGAAACATACTAGCTGCCTCCAGGGAAAGAAATGATACTGACTGAATACAGATTGAAGCATGCTATTTTTTCACTTTTTTTCTTTTTTCCCTTTTATTCATATCTTCTTGTACAAAATGACAAATATGGAAATGTTTTGCATAATTGCACATGTATAACCTTTATCTGATTGCTCACCATCTCAAGGAGAAGGGAAGAGAAGGAGGAAGGGAGGATGGAATTTGGAACTCAAAACTTTAAATAAAAATATTTAAAAATTGGGGGAAAAAATCACAGAATAAATATGGAGTCAAAACAAAACTAAACAGAAACATAAAGAAATGCCTTATCTGGAGGGGAAGGTTTCAGGGGGAGAAACTCATAGTATTTTAGGATTTAGAGTTTAAAGGAACATTGAAAATCAGCTAGTCCAACTCATTTTTCACATGAAGAAACTAAGCCCTAGTCCTCACCTAGTCACTCAGATGATAAATACCAGAGTCAGTGCTGGAAACCAGATCTTCCCATTCGAGATCTAGAGTTTGTATTACTATGCATCATGCTGTCTCCTGATTGTCATTTCCCAGTCCTAGCCAACAGAGCCATCAATGTCAGCTTTACCCATAGGCAGAGTAGGTGGCTGCCTACTGTGATTACAGAAGCTTTGGAAAAATCTCTTTTACACTCCTCTGTCCCACTCCCCCAGACTTAAAATGTCTTTAACAAGTAACAAAAGCCCTTCATTCAGCAATTAGAGATAATTAAAATGCACTCCCTATTTCCCCCTTCCCCCCAAGAGATATAGTAGTTATTTAAAATCCACAGTGAGACATAAATGATTGCTATCACATCTTATGAGATCAGAAAAGAATTATGAAATTTTCAGAGCTAGGCTATCCGTCTGATAGAGATAGGGATCAGTCTAGGGTGGCCAAGAGGCAGCTAGGTGGTCCAATGGATAGAGTGTCAGACCTGTAGTCAGGAAGACTCATCTTCCTGAGTTCAAATCAGGCCTCAGACACTTCCTAAACTAGGTGATCCTGAACAAGTCATTTAATCCTGTTTGTACACTGAGCTGGAGAAGGAAGTGGCAAACCATTCTGGTATCTTGCCCAAGAAAATCCCAAATGAAGTCATGGAGAGTCAGATATGATTGAAAACACCTAAACAACAGTAAAAGTGGCCAACCCCACAGTCTACAGTGGAGAACCCGGGAAGGACTTAGAGATGAAGGCATCTTATTTTTGCTCTTGTTTTGTTTCCACAAATGTTCTTGAAAATAGTAAAACTCCTAGGCTGATGGGAGCTTGTTCTGCAGGGATGATGGTCAAGCACCTCTTGACCTGGTGGGGAGGGGAGAACTAGAAGGGTGGGGACCCTACCTCACCTACATAATCTGCATAAGGAGGGAATGTAGGGAAATATAAGGAATGTGTGGAATTTGACTAACCCTAACTCTACCAGGAAGCACAGAACTGTGTAACCCACTCCTACTTCTGTGTCAGTGTGGGTGTTCCTAGCAAGCACCACACCTGATTCCTCCAGAGATGTATAAAAATAAATGTCTTCCTCTGCCCACTCTGTCTCTGAATTCTTTCAGAGAAAATGGGTGTATCACATGGGTCTTCCAGAGGGCATTTCTGGAAGGGAAGTAATGGGCAGCGGCAGCTCATCCCAGGCTAACTCCCTGACCTTCCCTGGGAAGTCCTGTGATCCCCACAGCAGTGTTTCTCACATTATCTAAGAACACTCAGTCACTTACTGGAACAAGTCAGGACTAGAATCCAGGTTTCTGATTCCAACCTAGCTGAGTGTTTATTCCATTTCACCAAAAAGCTTCTTCCCAAGATTTTTCTTTTCTTTTTAAGATTCTTTTTTTTTTTTTTTTTTAGCTACAAACTTAACAGCCATGAACAAATGTGAAACAACATGTAGCAGCATCTGACTTGGAGTCAGAAGGACCTTAATTCCAATCCAGCTTCAGATACTGTGCAAACATTTGTAAAATGATCCAGTTGAACTCCATAGCCTTTATGGTCTCTTCCAGATCTTAGATCCTATGAATATTTCAATGCACAAAAAGTGTTACAATGGAATTGTGAACTTCTGGTCTATAGCTGGTTCTCTTTAAAAGTATATATTCAATTTGAGTAGTAAGAACATTGTCTTGTCTGTTACCCTTTCTGTATTTTCTCTCCCTTCTTTCCTCCCCTACTTCCTTCTCTCCCTTCCTTCATTTGTTTTTTCTCCTTCCCTCTTTTCCGTCCTCTTCCCTTTCCCTCCTCCTCTTCCCTCTTTCTTCCTTCCTTCCCCACTCTGTTCTCTTTCAGCTAATTTTTCCTGTGAGGTTTCAGGAGTTTGTGATGGAGACAACAGAAAGAAGTTGGCTTCCTCTAAGAAGTAAGTAAATCTGACCCAAGAGGCCCCATTTTAATAGCTTATTATCTCACCCCAGGATCTCTTGGGTCCAAGGAGAGAGAGAGAAGAAGAAGATAGAGGGTCTAGGAGTAAACAAGGAGGGAGGAGAGAATAAAAGGAAGGTGAAGGAGTTTGAGCAGGTTTGTCCCTCCCAGGGGAAATAAAGAGGTGAGTCAGTGAAAGGAGAGGAGATAAGAAAAAGTTGGCTTGATTTCATTTACATTTCAATGAAGACCAATGTTGACTGTTACTACTGGGCTTTTTTTAGACTTCTGGTAACTTTGTAACTTTCTCCTTTTGTTGGTCATTTTAAACCTCTCAGTTTCCACAGTTTTGAAAGTAAAAACCCTTACAAACTCTTTTATTTTCAAAGCGGGGAGAGGGTGAATGCTTGTTTCAGAGAAAGATGAGTAGGAAAATGGAAAACTCATATTTTGTTTCATCCTCTGGACATATGTAGAGCAGATCAATTCCCTCCAATATGGAATCCTTTGATGGTTGAATGGCTTGCCCACCCAATTCCACCAGGAGAAATCCCTCTCTTCCTTCTGTGCCCAACCCAAATGCCACCTTCTCTCTGAACCTTTCTCTGGAGCCCTCAGATAGACTGCTCTTCTCTGTCTTCTTTTGGAAACAGGCAGTAGGGATACTGGGGATAGAGAGCCAACTCCAAAGCCAGGAAGACTTGGGTTCAAGCTCTGACTAGGACACCTAATACTGTCTTAGAGAAACGTGGGATTGAAACGGATACCATCAACCAATCAACATTAAGTTAGCACCTACCATGTGCAAAGCATGTGATACCCTGGATAATTTATTGAACTTGGCAGTGCTCCAAGCAGCTTTCTAAGACTGCCAGTTGCAGAGAAGGTGCTGACTTGCCTTGGTAAAGGGGGTTTTGTTATCCAGCAATTCCCTACATCAGAGAAATGATAGTTCCAGTCCAAATCTCTATCTCCTGTCTGTATCACTCTGTATCCACTAACATCTTTCTTTAATGTGTCATTGTGGAAATGTTCCAAGGTTGATGAAGGTTGAGTCAGAAGAGCACAGGATTTGCAAGTCTTACCAAGATAGAAAGGCTTTATATATTAAAATTTTCTTTTATTTGTTTTCAGTGAACAAAAATCTTATTCTCTCCTGCTCCCCTTTCCCCATTTAAAAAGGAAATAAAAACAAATTGCACCAAATATGTATATTCAAGCTAAAAAAAGAGAAAAATTCCCAAATTGGGAAAAAAAAAATCTGTGTCATTTTGCACTCTAAGTCTGTCATCTCTCGGTCAAAAGGCAGGTAGCATGTTTCCTTTGAAATTATGCTTGGTCACTGTGCTAATTACAGTTCTCAAGTCTTCCAAACTTCTGGCAGTATATAGAGTGCTGGATCTAATGCCTGCAAGACCTGAGTTCATAATCCAGTCTCAGAGACTTACTAGCTATGTAACCCTGGGCAAATCACTTACCTTTTATCTGCCTCAGTTTCCCAATTTGTAAAAATGGGGATTATGTGAAATTGTAAGCATAAAAATGAGATATTTGTAAAACATTTCACCAACCTTGAAGTGCCATGTAAATGCTAGCGATGAGGAGGAGGAGGAGGAGGAGGATGTTGTCTTTGTTGTTTAAATTGTTTCGATTCTACTTCTTTCATGTTACATCATTAGATTCCTGGAGGGAATGGACTGTCTTTTGCATCTTTTTGTATCCCGGGCACTAAGCACAGTACATTGTATAAGAGGTGCTTAATAAATGTTTATTGATTGATAGGAGCAATTCATATAATTCTTCCCAGGTTTCTTTAAAACTATTCCCTTTATCATTCTTAGAGCACAATAGGATCCCATTAAATCCACCTACCATAACTTATTCAGTCATGCCCCAGCTGATGAGCACCTCCTTGGAAGGCTTCCAGTGTTGGCCTGGGGATAGTCTTCATGTCTTTCATTCGAGGATTCACTTAGCACCACTTTGTTTACTCCACTTGGCCCCAAAGGTGCAGGCACCATAGGTGGATGTGACAGATCAACAAATGTAGGCTTAATGTCAATAAAGACTTCCAAAAAGTCAGAGATGTCCAAAGTGGAATGGGATCCTCCATGGGGGATGGGGGCTTCAGTGGAGGTCTGCTAGCATCAACTTGTAGGTTATATCAGAGTAGGGGTAGAGGTCAGGGTAGGGGTTAGATCAGATGGCAGCTACATGTATAATCTATATCAAATTGCTTGCCTTCTCTAGGAGCGGGGAGGAGGGAGAGGGAAAGAATATGGAACTTAACATTTTTTAAAAAATGAATGTTAAAAATTTTGGTTACATGGAGTTGAGAAAAAAATGAAATAAAAATTCAATAATTTTTTAAAATGATAATTGGAAGTCCCTCTGAACTTTGAAATTCTTTGACTCAGTGAAGGCCGGGCACAGAGGAGAAGCATATATTCAACTAACTGAATGGAATCTAGGACTGAGGATAAACTTTTAGGGTTTGGGCTTGACAGCTGATAAGCAAACACACCTGGGACAGGTGGGTCACACAGGTGAGCTTCAGGGCACAAAGTAGCAAAATCAGGAAGCTCAGGCCTGGAACACAAGAGGAGCACAAGAATGGGGGTGGGGGTAGGGAGGAAGCATGGGCCTTAGCCAAGAAAGGAGTCACTATTGAACTCCGGGTAACTGGTCTGTAGAGGAATCTAGGTCCAGTAAGTCTGAGTGTGTATGTACACATGGGGAAGATTATAGAATCTGTCTCTCTAAGTCCAATCCTGGGGTTCCTGACTTACATTTTTTTTTTAATCTCTGGAGATAAGCAATGGAGAGGGAAATAAATCAGTGCAAAGCCTTCATAGAGTAAGAGCTGGCAAAGAGCCTCTGATCCAATCCTCCAATTGTACAGATGGAGAAACTGAGGCCCAGAGAAGTAAAGAGACTTTCTCAAGGTCATTCCCTGAGTAATAAAGCAGGGATTCAATCTCTCACTCCAAATGCAACAATCTTTTTCACTTTTTCTTATTCCAGGCAATTCACTAAGATAGTTAAATATCTGCAGTTTAATTAAATCCTCTCCCTACCTCCCATATTTCATTCTTTTTTCTCATTCTGTGTCCTTAAGAGCCCTTGGTGAGTCCTTCCTTCTCCCCCTTCCCCCAGCCCTCTACTTGCTCTGCCATCTCTAAGGATGAGGTGGAACAGAAGTGAAAAAAGGAGACTTTACAAGATGCCTTGTCTACCTACAGGTACATCCCCAGTCTCTCCTTTGAACTGGAAGATCACATTCCTAAAAACCCACTGAACATCTCCATCTGCATGCCCTACTCCAACTCAGCAGACCCAAACGAAACCCATCATCTTTCCTCCACAAGGAGGACTTTCAGCTCTCCATCAATCTCCCCTGTCACTCAAGCTCAAAATCTTGTAAATCTTGTAAATATCCTTCATTGCACCCTCTCCTCTCATTTTTATTATCCAGTCTCCAAGAAACTGCTGCTTCTCCATTCCTTATGGCTTTTTTATGCCTCTCTCTTCTATCCGTATGGCCACCATCCTAATAATAACTAACAGTGTGTGTAGTGAAGAGACAGCTAGAGTTGGAATTAGGCAACCTGGGCTCAAATCCCACCTCTGATATGAGCTGAGTGATCCTGGTTAACTTTTCTGAACCTCAGTTGCTTCAACTGTAAAATGGGGGCGAGGTGGTCAGACTAGATGACCTCTAAACTCACTTTTCTTCTAAAGCTGAGATCCAATTACTGTTTGAAGTTTGTAAAGTAATTTACATATTTTATTTGTGTATTATATATTATTATATTATTGTTAATATTATTATATTAATATTATTATCTTATTTGAAATAATCCTGTGAGGCACATAGGGAAAGAATGAATGAGGGAAGAAAGAAAAAAATCATACATTAATTGCTTTCTGTGTGCCAAGTACTGTGGAAAGTACTTTACAAATGTCTCATCTGATCCTTACAACAACCCTGTGAAGTAGGTGTTATTATTCCATTTTACAGATGTTGAAACTGGGGCAAACAGAAGTTATGGAACTTGCTTAGTAAGTCAGTTAGTAAATGTCTGGCTGAATTTGACTCCAGCGTTCAGGGCTCTATCCATACATACCATGGTGTCTTGACTATTGCAATAGCCTGCTAATTTGATTTCCCGTTTCTATTTTCTCTCCCTCCAATCCAGTCTTCAAGGGCATCTAGGTGGTAAAATGGATAGAGTACAGAGCCTGGAGTCAGAAAGATTCATCTTCCCAAGTTCACACCTGACCTTAGATACTTCCTAACTGTGTGACCTTGGTCAAGTCACTTAACCCTATTTGCCTCAGTTTCCTCATCTATAGAACAAGTTGGAGAAAGACATGGCCAACCACTCTGGGATCTTTGCCAAGAAAACCCACAATGGCGTCATGAAGAATTGAACACAACTGAAAAATGACTTAACAACAACGACAAATCCAGTCTGCACACTGCATGTTTCAAAGACCTGTGCTTCATCATTATGAATGCTCCTTCCACCAGTGCACACAGCAACCCCTCTGCTGGGCTGTGCTCATGAGTTCTTTATAAATTACTGCAGCTGTTTCTATCATAGCCACCCTTGGGAGCTTCTCTGCATTTAGCTAGGTTAGTTATCAAGAGACAGACATACAATCCAGAACTGACTCACTCTCAATCAATCAATAAACACTTGTGTGCCTTCTATGTTCCAAGCATTGGGCTAAATGTTGGGGATGCAAAAAGAGGGAAATGACTATCCCTGCCCTCCAGGAGCAGGAGAGGCCAGCCTAATGGGGGAGACAATACGTGAAGAAATATATACAAAGCAATCTGTATACAGGATAAATAGGAATAATTGATGTAGGAAGGCACTAGAATTAAGAGCTTTTCTAGCATGGTAGGACTGCCCAGCTACACCCACTGCTCTGCCCAGCCTGGGAAAATCCAGGATCACACTTCCATGACCCCATGAGTCAGCATTATAGGGCGACAGCACAGGTTGGCAGATGAATCTTCCAAAAATATAGCAGTGACTAGGGGTCATCTCCACTAACTACCTACTACCTATCACCTTTCCCTCCCACCTCCTTCAAGTCACCTTAAAAGAACTCTTCCTTTGCTCCCCAGAGGCCACATAGAAATCCCATCTATGAGAAGTAGCTTTCCTACCTTGGCTCACACCTTTCCCCTCAATTACTTAAGTTTTCGCCTTTCTTCAGGCTCTTCCTCCATCTCTGAATTCCTGCTGCTCTTAATTATCAGTATCCCTCATTATTGACTTTTCTATGTATCTATTCTACCTCCCTGGCCCTGAAGGACAGGAAAGGGATAGGTTCTCCAGCACAGAATCACAGAGTCACAGAACCCTAGACCTGAAATTACATAGCACTCAGTCTTTTTAGAGTATAGGTGCCAGGAACTGTACTGTTTACACTTTACAAATGCTATCTCATTGGATCCTCACAGCAATTCTGAGAAGTAGGTGCTATTATTAAGCCCATATTACAGATGAGGAAACTGAGGCAAATAGAATTCAAGTGACTTGCTCAGGGTCACACAGTTAATAAGTATCAGAGGCTAGAGTTGAACTCAGATCTTCCTGACTCCCAACCATCTGGTCTAACCTATGCCCTACCCCCCAAACATCCCTGTTATAACATAACCAACAAGTCTCTGCTTGAAAACCTCCATGGAGTGGGGTAACCTATTGCCTCCTTTGGTAGACTGCTCTTTAGCAGTCAGAAAATTTTTTACTGATATCAACCCTAAATTGGCCCTTTCGTAATTTTTGCCCATTGTTTTTGGTTCTGTCCTTTGGGGCTAACCACAATATGTCTGATCCCTCAGTCACAAGATAGCCCTTTAGATAATTTAAGGCATCCAACCAGCTCTCTGTAACTTTTCTTTATTCCAGCTAAACATTTTCCATTCCTTCAATAGCTCTTTATATGACACAGACTTAAGGTCTTTCATCATTGTTGTAGAGTGGAAAGAGCAACATGTCTGAAGTCAGAGCTCCTAGACTGGAATCTGGCCTCCTCTGTGACCTTGGGGAAGGTCACGTTACCTCCTGGGGCCTCAGTTTCCTCATTTGTGAAATAAGGAGGCTGTTCCAGATGGTCCCAAAGGTCCCTTCTAATTCTAGAGCTATCATCCCATGACCTTCTTCGCAGCTTTCCTCTGGACTTTCACTAGCTTATCCATGGACTTCCTAAATTAGGGTGTCTAGAACTGAACCCCATACCCCAGCTGTGGCCTGTACTGAAATACCTAATACTGAATACAAAGCATGGTCCCTGAAAAGAGTAGCCCCTCAATAGATATCTGAAGGAAATGATGATTTTGGAGATTCCAGGAACACTTCCTCCAAAAATCATATTCCTCAGGAATGGACAGCTTCTGAAAGTTTCACCCTTAGATGTTCATTCCTTTGCATTAAATTCCTCTTTTAAAATTTAGATACCCCCCAGGAGGGTTATAACGTTCATGAAGTCTTCTTAGTTATTCATACTTTGGTGCAATTTACATACCTGGTACATTTTAGACACTTCAATTTGGACACTTTGCAATTTTATTTAAGTACCTTTGGTGCAATTTAAGATCTGGCACAATTTAATTCAGATCCAGTGTGGAGAAATACTTGTAAATTGGTAAAATTTACATATGTAAGATCTACTTCACTTTGAGAAAGTCAGTTTTATTGAGGAGTAAGGTGGGGCCAATAGTGGAGCAAAAGCACTTTGTAGAGGGTACTTCTAGGGGGAATCGGGGCAGGATAGAAACAAAACAAATTTCCTCCATTTTGTTGTTTTTCCCAGGGTGCTGACTGGGTTTCTGCATCTTCTGTACAGCATTCACTCCTCTTGCCAGCTCTTTACATCATGGGAAAGAACACTTCTGACTTGGGAGAGAGGATCTCATTATGCAGGTGATGTGGTCAAAGCCCATTCCTCCTATCCCTTGAGTTCTGTAAAATTTTCCAATCCAAGCTACTGTTTCCGCCCTCTATTCCACCTCACTCGGAGGAAACATAAATAAATCCTCTCCAAGATCCAAACACATGTTTTTAGGAAGCCTGGAAATCCAAAATCAATAGGCGTCTCTGTCACCAGAGTACAGGGTCTGGGACCCTGGGGATGTTTTCCTCAACATTTAAGTAATTTAATTTGGATTATAATCCACAGCTCTCTCATCTCATTCCAAATGTCTTCTATTTTTTTCTCTGCAAGATAATTTACAGAACAGGGTAGTGTGAATGAAGGGGGGAACATGAATACTGTTTTACTGTTGCCCCACCTCTTAAACGGGGGCTGGACAACCCCAGAAGGCGACGTAGGGAGTGATCTCTCTTTGCTGGTATTTTTTTTCAAGGAAGTAGGAGGAAACATGGATTTGAGCCAGAAGGGATCCTGCTGTTTGTCCTTGCTGAGTCATTTTCACTCATGTCCAACTCGTCATGACCCTGTTTTGGGTTTTTTTTGGCCAAAATGCTAGAGCAGTTTGCTATTTCCTTCTCCAGTTCATTTTACAGATAAAGAAACTGAGGCAAACAGGGTGAAGTGACTTGCCCAGGGTCACTCAGCTAGGAAGTATCTGGGGCTACATTTAAACTCAGGAAGATGAATATTCTTGACTCCAGGCCCGCAGTTCTATTCACTTTGCCACCTAAGGGCCCCTAGAAGGCACCTCAGAGGTCATCAATTCAAACCCTTTCATTTTAAAGATGAGGAAATTGAGGATGAGAGAGGCTAAATGAATAGGACAGAAAACAGAACTTTATTTTTCCACTGCTGTGAATTTTCAATGGCTCCCCATCTCCCCTACCCCCATCTGAGGTACAACAACCATTCAGGGCTGAATTTTGCAATTGGACCCTCCCCTGTGGGACAGAGAGAAGCTCTGGGCCCTAAGAGCCAGGTGAGCTCCCCTTTCTATTCCCAAGGAGAGTGGGTACAGGGGAGGGGGTGTCTGTAGTAGCACAAGGATACTTTCTGCTGAGGATGGGGCCAAAGTTGCACCCTGGCTTGTTTTCCAAATACAGGAGAGGAAAGATCCAGACGGGGTGAGCTAGTAGCAGCCTTGAGTTTTGGAGGCCATTGCCTCTGCGCTAGAGTTGCTGCGTGGTCTGCTCTGGGCCTAGGGGTGGGAGGGATGCAGGTGGGATGGGGATTGAGAGTGGGGGAAGGGAGGAGCATTCATTCTATATAGCCAGGAATCCTCACAGAAGACAAGCAAACATTAAATGACTGTTGTTTTAAAAAGTGTCGCCTTAAACATAATCATATTCTTTAGGCATTCTGCCTTCTGTCTATATTTAATCAGCTATCAATCCAGTTTTGCCATTTACTATCTATGAGACCTTTGTCGAATAGTGTTTCCCCTCCCTGGGCCTCCGTTTTCCTCATCTGCAGAGTAAGACTCTTCAGACTGAGGTCCTTTCCAACTCTAAATCCTGTGTAATCCATTTATCAAGTAATGTATTACTGACTGGACTTGGTCTCACCTCTGGAGACCTCCCTTTTTCGTTTGGGGACATTCTGATCGTCTACTTGCCATTTTGACTGGTTCTGTTTATCTCTCCCCACTCCATCCAAGGCTCAGCCCTGGTTTGGCTCTTCTCCCTTTGCCCAGAGCTCACTCCCTCCTGAGAGTCAGAGGTTGCAGAGGGCTGGTCCTTAACCTTTTGTCTCCTCTCTGCTTTGGGGGGGGGGGGCCTCCAGGAGCTCTCTGCACCTCCCTCTCCAGTGTCTCTCTACCACCTTCCAGTTGAGCCTTCGATCTGACCCTCGGCAACTTCAAGTCCCTCTAGTGACCCTCCCCAAGGCAAGCAAGTTTTTATTATTTTAGGAGAGAAAGGGGTATTTTGTGAGCAGCCCCTGAGATGTTCACTGCTTTGGGAAATACAATAACTCATTTATTCTTCTCCAGCTAAGATAGCCGGGTCAGATAGGTAGAGCAGAGCGGGGAGGGAAGGGAAAGAGTCGACTCTCATTTTCTGTGCCAACGGCTGGGGTGGGAGGGAGCAGTGATGCAGATAATCCAAAGCACTGGTAATGTAAAAATCATTTCCCTTTGGCTGTGGGACTCACATTTGAATATGGGTGGGACTCATTTTCTTGGTTCTAAAAACATTTCAAAGCAAATCAGCAAGTCACATTGTAACTATGGAAGAGCCCAGAATCACCTAGTCCCCCATCTTCCCCCTGCTGGTACGGACAGCTTAGAGTCTCATACTGGTGCATGTGACCCCCCCAGAAACAAGTGAACTGAGTTCAATTCGACAAGCATGTACTAAATGCCTACTAGGTGCCTGGCGTGGTGCTGAGCACCGGGGATACAAAACCAAAAAATGAGGCAGTACCTGCTTTCAAGGAAATTACCTCTCAATTCTGGGGGTTGGGAGAAAGAAGGAGAAATCTACCATGAACACAGGTAAGTCCATCTAAATTCCAAGCTGGAGCAAACTGGGCAGGAAAGGTTCTCTGTAGGAGGCAGCTCCTGAATTTGGGCTTTAAAGGAAGTTGATGATTACAGGAGGCCGAGGTAAGGAGGATGTGCATTCCAAACATGTAGTACCACCTATACTAAGACCTCTATCTAAGGAAGCACGAGATGAGATTTGTATGCAAAACAGGCAGGTAGGGGTTAACATGAAACAAGACTAGTAGGAACCATACTGTGGAGCGCTTTAAAAGCCAGAGTAGCAGCATACTTCGAGTCAAGGAGACCAGGGTTCAAATCACATCTCAGACTTATTAGCCATATGACCCCGGAGAAGTCATACTACTCTGGGCTCCATTTTTTCATCTGAAAAGGAAGGGTTGGAATCTAGGGTCCTTTCTAGCTCTATAATCTTATGGTTGGTTATTTTATCCTAAAAGCAATAGGGAGATTCTCCAGTAGGGGAACAAAGTGTGAAGGATGGATTGTTGCAGGGGAAGGCCAGAAGCAAGACTTTGTCCAGGTGAGAGATGATGAGTGATAGAGGCTGTTCGATTGGAAAGGAACAGAGACATGAGGAGAGACATGACTATATGTGAGGCAGGGGGGAGGACGAGGGGTGACCAAGACTGAGGAGTCAGAATATGACTCTAAGCTCGTGAACCGGGGTGCCTGGAAGGGCACAAGTCAAGGTTTTAGAGTGTGAAGATGGTGCCCTCAAGTGAAATAGCCAAATTTGGAAGAGGTATGGGTTTGGGATTGGGGTGGGGGGAGGGAAATACAATGCATTCTGTTTGGACCTTGTTGAATTTAAGGTGTTTATAGGCAGTCCTGGTGAAAATGTCCAGCAGCCAGCTGGGAAACAGAACTGATTTCTCTAACTAGACTAGCTCTATTCTCTTCCAGGAGTCTGGCTCCCACTTTTCCTAGGGTCAGTGAAGGTAATTGTGTTTTGGAAGGTCTTCCTACTGACTGTGGGAGGTTTGACCCTTACTAGACTGCTTTTCTTTTGGGATAGGAGTTAAGGGTGCGGATCCATAAGGAATTGAAAGCAAAAAAGATTTTAAAGACATGGAACATCTCACATATATTTGTCTTCTTGTAACAACAGATTTTTTTTTTCTTTCTTGTGGGGCTGAGAAAACTAACTTCCTTAGTATTGAAACCCTCTATCTTATCTGTCAAGAAGGAGTTGGATCTAAGATGGCCTTTGAAGTTTCTTCTTGTTCTAGAGTCTATAAACTGCATTTATCTTCTGTGAACTCTCCTGGGGAAAAATGTATCAGGGACCTTGAAACCTGGGGGCAGGGAGTAAAGCAGCACGGGATCAGTGGAAAATGTACTAGATTTGGAATTAAAAAAACCCTTGGGTTCAAATTTCCTCTCTGCCAATTATTAGCTGTGTGACCTTGGGCAAATCCTTTAACCTATCAGGGCCTCAGTTTCCTCATCTGTTAAATAAAATGCTTAGACTAGATGGTTGCTAAGATCCCTTCTTTGGATGCTAAAACCAAGAACTTAAGACCTACATTTTCTGCCTTTTCCTTGGGTGGTGGTGGGGGCAGGCAGTTGCCCAAATCCCTGCACCCTCCACTCAATAGCCTAGCATCCATGTGTTTAGCACATCTGGGTCTGGGGATGACCAAGTCTGAGGGAGGCACTGGGTGAGGGAGAAGCACTGGGGCCCTTGGGAGTAAATTCATAAGACAGGCCAAGGAAAGCACCTCTTTGCTCTGCAGCAGGTGTTTTAAGAAGGGATTTAGTTAACATGTCCATTGACTGTTAGAAGAAATAATGAGTTTAGAGGTTCATAAGCAGCCAGCCTTGGAAGGGGAGATGAGGCAGAGTTGATTATTCTGCTAAAGGTGATTGGAAATGCTTTCAGAATTCAACAGAGGCTGAGATGCCAAGACATTAACAGATGCAAACTCTGCCAAATAGCTGGACGTGAGAGTCTTGAGGACTGTGCTTCAGCAGCCCAGGTGTTGCACAAGCAGGACACACTCCTTCTGCCTCAAGCCCACCAAGGTCTAAAGTGTAAAATGAATGACCCTCCAAAGGTCATAGTCCAATCCTGCCTCCTCTTCAGGTTGGGCAGGTGGGAGAGAGGAGTTGAGCCATCTCCCTAGTTTCTGAAACCATCCAGGGAAGGAGGCTCTACAGCCTCCCTCAGTCACCCATTTCCTCCTCTTACACCTTTCTCTGGTGGGAAATCCTTCCTGTTTTCTCTCCTCTCTATGTGCTATATCATTCTGCTTTTCAAAGTATTTTTATTATTCATTTACAAATTATCCACCCTATAGATTTCCCAGAGCAAATGTTTAATTCTAGGCTAATTTCCCCTGCCACCTTGCACACTTTTGGGTCATTTCCTTTCCCCCATTTGGCATGGATTCCTTTCACCCAGGATTCATTTTACTATCAACCTGAACTAATCATTAAACAGGAGAACACAGTGTAATCTCGGGCCCATTCAGTCTCTCTCCACTCTCTCAACTTTCAAAAATGAATGCAAATTATTTGAGGGTTCTATTGTTTGGGTTTAATTGGGCTCTGGTTTGCACAGATAATTGAAAACTGACTATGCATTTAGTCCAAAAGTATCATCTCGCCATTGCTCTCATTGGACATTGCTTCTATTATTTAGTTATGGCTGGAAGACTCCTCCTTCCTCTTCCCCAGCGCCTGCCTAGGCTAAAGTCGCTAGGAATATTTAATGTGTGTGGACACAAATTCAGCAGCTATTCATGTAAATCAAACGACAGCTATTTATAAAGTGCCTACTATGTGCCATTCATTCTTGATAAGTTCTTGTTGACTGACTAATTAGATTTTGAGTCAGAGAACCTGGGTTTAAATCCCACTTTGGTCACTTACAGTCTGCGGGGCAGCGGACAAAGCACTATACTACTCTGGGACTCAGTTTCCTAATCTGTAAAGTAAGGCAGTTGGGCTCTAAATTCCCTTGCTACTTTAAATCTATGACCCTATGATGGTTCTATCTTATATAAAGATAATATGGATAGGAAGCACCGTTTAGGAGAAAGAGCCTTGGATTGGCAGTGATGACCCTGGATTCCAGTCCCAGCTGTGCTCCTGAACTTGTCATACTTTCATTTATGTTTAATCCATCAATTAGTGTGATCTTAGTCATTTAAATTCCCTAGGACTCCCTTTCCTCTCTCTATGCCAAATAAAAGAAACCCTGCTTATAGGATTTAGAGCTAGAAGCACCTTTAAAAAAAAGGCAAGATTGCTTCAGGGTTCATTCACTTCAGTCACACAAACAAGTGGGAGGGGGTGGAGGGGTGCGGAGTTAGGGTTAAAAAGTCATAGCATTTAAAGAAATAAACATTTTCCTTCACCTTCCCTCGTGTGTGTGTGTGTGTGTGTGTGTGTGTGTGTGTGTGTGTGTGTGTGTGTGTCTGGTCATTCCAAAAAACCCTGAGTCTACATGTATGGTGAACTTCGAGGTCAAGAATCAATGGGACAAGTAATGGATAGGGCAATGGATCTTAAAATTGAAAAGACCTGGGTTCCAATCCTTCTGTAACTTGAGCAAGTCACTTTTCTTTTGTATGCTTCAGATTCCTCATTTGTAAAAGGTACTCAGTGACTTCTAAGGTCCATTCTAGCTCTTAGAGCTATGATCCCATTCAAGAGGAGAAGGGCTTGGTAGGGGTCATTGTCTAGGGATAGATCTGTAGGCTGGAAATATTGGGTTTGAGGCAGCAGGAATGAGTGGATTCATCTAATTGAATCCACAAGTTTCCACCTCATCCTCTATCCCTTATCCAGGACTCCACTAAGTCTGTGCTAAGTGAGGAAGTTTCTTCAGGTCCCCTACATCAGCTCTCCCTGCCAAATTCCAATCCATGGGGCAGCCCTACTTTCCCAAGACTGTGCTGATGGTGTCTCTTGCTCCTTCAGAACAGAGTCCTAACTACTGAAATACTCTGTCTCTGTGATCTCTCCTAACAAGTGAAGACTGCCCTTTCCACCCAGCCCTGGGGTCTCCTGGCCAGGGACCTCTGCTCTGACATGACTGAATGCAATTCCTGGGGCAGACCAGCAGAGGTCAGCCCATCTGGCCTACAAGAAAAAGACCTTGCCCCACTGTGTAGGTGGAGATCTCCTTCCTCAACCTGTTCTAAAGATCCCAAGGGAGACCTCACATTCCTTCAACCCCGCCCCCCCATTTCTACTCCTTACTGTATATCTAACTTCAGTTCTTCCTATTCTTCAAAATGTATTGGATTAAAAGTACTTATTAAACGCCTGCTATGTGCCACGCACTATGCTAAGAAATAAAAGACCACAATAAAACAGTCCCTCCCCTGTTAGGGCCTCCCTTTCCTCACCTATAAAATGGTGGCCGAGGAGGGGAAGGTTAAGTTACATGACTACTGTGGTCCCTTTCCAGCTTTTAAATCCCGTGGTCCAGTGCGCAAACATAAGTTCATCATTTCTTGCGGTTTTCATCATTCCTGTGGTCTTTCAGGAGGTAGTTTTTAAAAAGGGATTTTTGTGCTTGTTTTGCCTTCTTCCCTTATTTGGCAGACTTGACAAGGGCCCCAACCTAGTGCTTTGCCAATAGTAGGCTCTCAATTAACATTATTCATGCTTTCCCTTTCAAGAGATTGTCTTCTTGAGTAGGGATTGGGCTAGTGGACCCCAGGAGATTGATGGGCCTTGTGCAGCTGAACTTTAATACAACTGAAAACATGGGCTTATTGGAGATCTCTCTCTCTCTCTCTCTCTCAGGTAGGGATTTTTAACTATTTTTGCCTCATGGATCCTTAATCACAAAATGCAGCTGGCAGATTCTGGACATGAGCCAGCTTGGATAACCAGGCAATGTGTTGTTGCTGTTCGGTCATTTTTTTCAGTTATGTCCAATTTTTTGTGCAACCCCCATTTGGGGTTTCCTTGGCAAAGGTACTGGAGTGGTTTGCCATTTCCTTGTGCACCTTGTTTTGTTCCTTTTTTTTTTTTTTTTTTTTTTTTTTACAGATGAGGAACCTGAGGCAAATGGGCTTAAGTGACTTGCCCAGAGTCATACAGTTATTAAGTGTCTGAAGCCAGATTTGAACTCAGGAAGATGAGTTTTCTTGACTCCAAGCCCAGTGCTCTGTCCACTTCATCACCTAGCTGCCTCTAACCAAGCAACATGGCATAAAAGAAAGAAAAGGGATCATCTATGGGACCTCACACAAGTGTCTTTACTCTTCTAAACTTTCATTTTCTCCAATAACATGCAGCCTTTTCTAGGTCTTAGAGTAAACCTGCAAACCTGAATATTGATACTCAAAACCCTTAATATGGTCCATGAACCAAGACTAATCTGACCTCCTAGCGTGCTCGCCATTTGGAGAGGCCCAGAAGTGGATAGCCTCTCTCCCTGATGTGGAGATGCCCTGAAACCCTCCTCAAGAGACTAGAAAAGAGATGGTTTCATTCTTCTGAAGCCCACGACTTGGTTCCCTTGCTCTGTCTTGTTAGCACATGTTAGAACAGGTCAGTTGGCACACTTGACCAAGGCACCTGTTTTCAGATATCCAAGATCTTGGGGTTATTCTAGTAACATTTGGATCCTGGAGTGCTCTTTACCCTGAGCCCATACATACCATCCTAGGACCTCAGGCTCATGAAATCCCTTCTTGGGGATGAAAGGCCATGTAGATTATAAGGCCATAGAGGCAAACATCTTGCTGTCTGTCCTTGGTTTTTAAAGACCAATGGAGTCACTTTTGAGCAATGACTTCTGTGTGAGTTGGATTTAAGTGAGGCAGAACTGCATAGATGAAGATTTGTTAGGGCCCTTGGAATCCATTTAGCTTGACGCCCTCATTTTACCTCCCAGGAAACTGAAGCCTAGAGAAGTTAGGCTTAACTTCTCTAGTTAAGTTGCCTAAGTTGCCTAAGATCACACAGCTAGTGAGTAGCAGACATGGAACTTGACCTCAGTTCCTGGTACCAAGTTCAGCACATTTTCCACTGGGCCTCACTGCTATATAAATCATCACAACTACAATTGTCCTCGAGATGAAGGCTGGGCATCATCCCACATCCAGCTTTTGTCCATATGAGATTAGGAAGGTTAAGGAATGAGATGTCCATTAGAAATCTTCTTCTATGGTGGTCCAAAGTTGTCCTCCAGGGCTGATAACCAGGAGCTCTGGGACTTCACTGCGATTTCTCATTCTCTTCTAGTGAAATTCAGGGATTAAACAGGGACATGACCAGAAGTACTAGGGCCTAGTAGGGAAGGCACTAGTCAAGTGTGTGGATTTCCCTGCTCTGCCTTAACTCTAACCGTCTCACACTATCTGTGTCACCCAGGAGAATCCACTTTGTGGTTTCCACATCTAGAAGATCGCAGGGTTAAACTATGATTCCTTCTAGCTCTAACATGCCATGACCCTAATCTGAGGAGGAGAGAGTAAGATATCCAGATACTGTCTGTGTAGGATACTCTGGTCTTAGAAATGGGAAAATAATCTTTCATTAATGAAAAGAATGGGATCCCTTTATTAGCAGCTCAAAAAAGAGTCTGAAATGCAGAGATTCTGAGGGAAGAGGATTGGAAGCAACCTTTGCCAAGGCCCCCAAGGATAGGAGTCTGCATATTAAGAATATCAGAGCAGAAAAATGCAATTTCATTTTTTTTCCTCCAGGAAGCTTCAATCAAGTGTCTGCAGGTGTTATCTGCCAGCAGGTGTGGAGGGAGCATTGGATGGGGGTGGGGAGGTGGACTCAGGAAGAGTGGGAGCCAGGCCTGAGAGGAGGGGCCGCATCTGATTGCCTTTCAGCTAGGAAACAAACAGAACAGGGAATGAAAGTGATGGATGCTTGCTGCTGAATTGCAGCATCCCCTGGCTCTGTGTTCTCAGCTTCTTTCCTCATCCACACACCATGCTCTCTGGCTTTATCCTTATTGTGAGGGGGAAGGGAAAGGATGCCCTGAGCCAGGGGAACGCCATGTGCCCGAGGAGGCTGAGGCAATGACAAGATCCATGTCAGAGCTGGGCTGGTCCCTGCCTCGGAGGCCTGCCCTTTTCATTGTGCCCAGAAGAGAGTAGCTACTGCCTACTGGCCACACCCTTCTCCCTGGATTGGCCGGAGGCAGCTGTCCAGCCTATAGAGGCCTCCTGTCTTGGCTCTGCCCAGGAGATCTAGGGACCAGAAAAACAGAGAGAGTGTAGTAGAAAGGGAATGGTTTCAGATTCCCACTCTGTTACTGGTTACCTGTGTGACCTTGGGTAAATTACTTAATCTCTAAACCTCAGTTTTCTTGTCTGCTTAATATAGGCATAGAATCAGATGATTTCTAAGGTTCCTTACAGCTCTAAATCCTACCATCTGATGTCTAATGCCATCAGATTACCCTCAGACCCTCAGTTTCCTCATCTGTAAAATGGGGGTGATAATAAAATGGTAGCTTCTAGGCCCTCTATCCTTCTGGGGAAATTACAGGGTAAACCAGGAAATTGTCTAGTGGTTGCAGACCAAGAATGAGAAAGAGTGGGAGACAGCGTGAAAAGAATATTTATGGTCAGGTTCAATGGAGCAGGACTGTGGAGCCAACGGGTAAGCTGAATCAGGGATCTGGCAGTGATGAGAAGCAGATGCATGATATCAGCCATCTCTTTACATATCTGCTTCCTCGGAGATCTCACTGGTGAGCCCCAAAGGCCATGTTTTTGTTCAGTCATGTTCAGTTACATCCCATTCTTTGAGACCCCATTTGGGGTTTTCTTGGCAAAGATACTAGACTGATTTGCCATTTCCTTCTCCAGCTCATTTTTGCAGATGAGAAAACTGAGGCAAACAGAGTTAAGTGACTTGTCCAGGATCATATAGCTAGTAAGCATCTGAGGCCCGATTTGAACTCACAAGTTCACTGACTCGGGGTCTAGCATTCTCTAGCCACTTCACCATCTAGCTGCCCCAAGTGACACAAGCAATATAAAAAGAAAGTGACCATTCATTTTGAAGATGGACACATAGCTCTAGGGTGGTCTAGGGTATGGTGACCCAGGCCTTTCACATAGTGAGTACTTAGTTGTTGAGTAGATGTAGGAATGAGTGAATGACTTGAAGAAATTTGAAGGTATCTCTAACTTGCTAACCCTCACAGTGGCTGGGGACAGCAACAGCAATCATGCCATTTTAGTTTAGGCTTTGTTGTTTATGGTTGGTTCATGCCGATATAATAAGAATGATTCTCCGATAGTAGCAAGAACCCAGGCTAGAATTCACTCCCACTCTTGTGATCTATGTTCTATTTTTCTATAGAAATTTTAAATATTTTTGCCTTTCACCTTTTTAATCCAATTAAACAATTCAAAAAGCACTCATTACGTACCTGATGTTCATACAGAGTGCGAAATGCATAAACAGATAAACGGTACAGTCCTTACTCCCAATGAGACTGCATTGAGGAAAATGAATATTGTCATCATGCCATTTGTATTAACTGCTGTTTCTGTGTGACCATCAGCAAGTCATTTACCTTTTCTGGGCCTCAGTTTCCTCATCTATAAAATGGGGGAAGGGTGGACTCAATGGCTTCTCCTGTTCTCCAGCTCTAAATCTAGGGTCTCCTGGGCTCCAGAATTGCTTTTCCCTCTCATTCCCCCCCGCCTGTGTCTGTGTTACCCTGGGTGTGTGTCCCTCTGTCTATGCATCTCTGAGTGAGTCTGTGTGCGAGCCCAGCCTCTTGCAGGGGCAGTGAGATCACGGCTCAGGAATGTGCATGCCGTTGGTTGCCTCTGAAAAGAGCTCACTCAGCTGGGGAAGCGAGCAGCTGAACGTTCACACCGAGTCCAATCTTGGCTCCCGAGGGAAGGGAGGGGAGAAGGGGGTGGGCTGAGCTGTTACAAATGCAGCATTCCAAGTGCCCAGCGGGTAGCTGATCCGAGGGGAGAGAAATCAATGGACTACAATAGAATCCCCTTCTAGCAGGGCTTGTCTTTTCACAGATTTGGAGATCTTCAAAGGTCAATTTGGATCCCCCAAAACGTACTCAATTCAGGTTAAATAGGAAAAGGCACGCTGCTGCAATTGGCCTGGGAAACAGGTTGGCCCGGAAGGAAGGTGCTGGCCTTGCTTCTCACCACCAGCACGAGACGGGTGACTCTAATTTTTATAGCATGTCAAGTTCTGGGAAGCAGCTGCTCAGGTGGCAAGAAGGAAGAAATGAGCGCCCAGCATGGGTTGCTCTTTTGACAAAAGGAGGAAGAATCATAGATTTAAAGCTGGAAAGGACCTTAGAGACCACCAAGTCTAATCCCTTCATTTTACAGATGAGGAGACTGAAGCCCAGGGAGTGAGAGTGTGTGTGTGTGTGTGTGTGTGTGTGTGTGTGTGTGTGTGTATGTGTGTGTGTGCGGGTGTGTGGGGGTGTGTGGGTGTGGGTGCGTGTTCTTGTATATATAGGGGGACATGTGAAGTGGCAAAGTGACTCAACTTCCTGAGTTCAAATCTAGCCTCAGACACCTGGGCAAGTCACTAAACGCCGCTTGTCTCAGTTTCCTCATCTGTCAGATGAGTTGGAGAAGGAAAGGGCAAACTACTCCTGTGTCTTGGCTAAGAAAATGGGGGACACATAGAGTCAAACATGACTGAAAAAATGACTAACAACAAAAATTGGAGGCAGGATTTAACCACAGATCTAGGCTTCAAAGCCAGCGCGCTGTCCACTGTACCAAAGTGAAGGTCCCAGTCTTCTGACCTCCAACTTTTCCTCCTCTCCCCCCTGCTCTATCCTTCAACCCCTAATGTATCATTCTGATCACACCATTACATCATTGCACCTCTAAAGAGAAAAGTCCAAACTCCTCAGCCCAACAAATCTGGCCCTCCAAAATCTTTTCTCAGTCTACCTTCACAACTATATGTGCTGGAGCAAGCTCAAACTGAGTGCATTGTTCAATTATCAGTGAGAGCATTTATGCTTCAGAAATAGACAGACACTACAAATCAGAACCTGATTTATTGTTTTCGTGATTGTCTAGGCTTGAGAACGTGATGAAAAAAATGTGGACGGAGTAAAGGAGAGAATGATGCAGATTAAATTTAAAAGTGTATCCAGCATCCTTCCCACCCCTCTCCCCCAGAGTCAGTTGTTAAACACCATTGCCTATAGGCTTTTTTTAAAACCATTTACCTATTCTATACTCTAACCAAATGGTACGACTCGCCGTCTTTCTTGATTCTGTTTCCTAAACACAAGAGAATCTCCATTTCCATCTCTGCATGTTCAAATCTAAGCCATTCTTTTAAGGTCCAATCCCAAGGCCAGCTCTTCCATGAAGCATTCCTTGGGATCACTAGGCCCTGTCTTTAGAGCTGGGCAGGTCATTTAGTCACAGAACCACAGAATTTTAGAGTTCTAAGAAACCTTTCTAACCACACGATCCAATCACATCCAATAACAAGAATACACATTCCAACGTATCCCCAAAATGGTTTGTTCAGCCTCTGCTCAAAGACCTGTGATGACAGGAAACCTGCTACCTCCAGAAGTACCCTGCTCCACTCTGGGTCAGCAAGTTTCTGCTGACATCCAGGCCTGAATTTGTCTTTTTGCAGCTTCAACCTACGGCTCCTAATTTTTCCCTCTGAAGTCAAACAGAACAAATCCAACTCCTGTTCAGGCCTCAGATTTTTGAAGATGGTTACAAGTATAGCTGCACCTAAGTAGGGCGGTGGATAGAGAACACAGTTAAGACCTGAATTCAAATGTGACTTCAGTTACTTGCTGGCTGGGTAGAACACTTAATCTCTGTTTGCCTGTTTCTTCATCTGTAAAATGGGGATAATGGTAACATTTCACCTTCCAGAGTGGTTGTGAAGATCACATGAGGTAATAATAACAAAGGACTTGGCACATAGCATTGTATAAATATTAGTTTTTATATCCCCTCCCAGTCTTGTCTTTTTCAAGCTCAACATCTCCAGTTCCTTCAACCAATCTTATGTAGAAGCATAAGTTTGCTTTTCTCTGGACACCACTCAGCTTGTCAATGTCCTTTCTTAACGGCGGAGCTCCCAAATGGACCAGATGTGGCCCCACCAGGCAGAATACGGAGTATCTATTACTCCCTTATTTCTGGAAGTGATGCCTCTCTCAATGAAATAAAAGAGAGGTTTTGTGGTTGCCATATTACACTGCTGACTTTGTACTGAGTTTGCAGGACACTTAAACCCCCAGACCTTCTTCAAACTATTGTATAACCAAGCTTCTCTCACAGGATGACAGGATCATAGACTTAGAGCAGAGAGAGCCTTAAAAGCCATCTCCTACATGTGAAGTCTATTTTTTTATCTAAGCATAAAACTTCACATTTGTCTCTATTATGTATCTTCTCATTCTAACAATTTAGCCCATCAATATACTGTATTAAAAACTTTTTGGATCCTGATTTTGTCATCCAACGTGTTAGTTATCCCTCCCACCTTTGGGCCATCTGTTGACTAGTATGCCACCTATACTTTATCTAAGTCATTAATTGAATTATTTAATTAATTAAATTAAATCATTAATAAAAAGGAAAAAAGGAACAAACACTAAGCACCAATTTACTATGGGCTGGGAACAACTCTGCCAGGTAGATGCAATTATTATCCCCCTTTTACAAATGAAAAAACTAAGCAAGAGTGCCTTGCCCAGGGTCAAACAGGTAGTAAATATCAGAGGCTGAATTTGAACTCAGTTCTACCCGACTCTTTATCTGCTGCATTACCTGACAGAGAAAACAACACAGGCACCTGTATCCTTGGGATACTCCACTGGAAACCTGAACTAACATCCAACCTCTTACCCTTTGCCTAGGTCTGAGGCCTAGGGAGACCAAATGCTTTATCTACTGTGATAGCTGCACTCTTCATACCACTCAAAGCAATATTTCTGTCCTTGAAATTCTCAAAGCAGTTTGTTTGTTCCTCTTTTCCACATCTATTCTATTTTGTTATCTGTGTATATGTCTTATCTCACTCACCAGACTGTAAGTCAGACTGGATGATCTCTGACTTTCTATGATCTATGTTCCTGGAGAGCAGTTTTGGTGTCTCATATATCTTTTGATCTCTCTCAGACCTAACACAAAGCTTTTCACATAGTATATGCTTAAACGGTTGCCGAATGAATTCTAACAGCCCAGAGAAGAGAAAGCTGACAGAAGGAGCTTGCCCTTGGAGAAGAGGGGAGAAAACATAACCACTTCCCTGTCTATAGTGCAAAGGTGGGAGAATACAGGTGGAGAATATTGTTTATGCCATCAGACACCGTTGTTTAACTTGTTTTTGCCTCTCCTAGAAGATCTTTGTTCACAACCTCAGGAGGAGTGTGCTATTATTATCCCCACTTTACAGATGAAAAAAGTGAATCTCAGAGAAGTTAAATGACTTGCCTTGAGTCACATAGCTAGTAAATGTCAGAGACAGAATTCAAACTCAGATCTTCCTGGCCTTAGGTCCAGGACTCTAACCATTTGCTATACCATCTAGGTGCTTCTGGATCATTTTTGCCTCTTCCCAAATTTACCACTTTGTAGCCAACCCTCGGAAGAGGAGCTTCTTTGAATGAAGTCTGTCCCTGGATCTGTGTATCTACCTCTGACATAGCCTTTGAGATCCCAGGGACATCACCATACCCTAGTGTGAAATCCAATAAAGACTTTCCCTTAATCTCATAGATCATTTTGGGTTCTCAAGCTCTATTATGCAACACAGCATGGTGAAAAAAATCCTGGATTTAGAGTCATAAACCTTGGATTCAAATGCTGACTTAGACTCTAATAGATGGCATTTGCATGGTGCTTTAAGGTTTGCAAAGAGATTTACAAATATTATCCTCATTTATTCTTAAAAACAAATTTTGTTGGTAGGTGCTATACCTACTCCCATTTTATAGATGAGGAAATAGAGGTTAAGTGACTTGCCCAGGCTCACATAACCAGGAAATGACTCAGGTCTGATTTGAACTCAGGTCTTCCTAATTCCAGGCCCAGCATTCAATCCATCGTGCTACCTGGCTACCAATGGGCAAGACACTGAAGTGCTCTATGTTTCCATTTCCTCATCTATAAAATGGGAATGATAATACTTGTAGTGCTGGCCTCCTATCAAAGGGGCTGTAGAGAGACAAGAGCTTGGTAATCTGTAAATACTACATATACATATATACACACATGTATGTGTATGTTTATATGTGTACACACATGTGTATACATATAGAGCATGCATATTATATACAGAGAAAGAGAGAGAGAGAGAGAGAGAAAGAGAGAGAAGAGAGAGAGAGAGAGAGAGAGAGAGAGAGAGAGAGAGAGAGAGAGATAGACAATTTATTGACAAGTAGGGGCCAGAAAGGGCAGCTAGGTGTCACCATAGTGCACAGAGCAGCAGACCTGGAGTCAGGAAGACTCATCTCCCTCAGTTCAAATCTAGCTTCATTACACTTACTAGTTGTGTGACCCTGGGCAAGTCATTTAACCTTATTTCCCTCAGTTTCCTCATCTGTAAAATGAGCTGTAGAAGGAAATGGTAAATCACTCCTCTATCTTTGCCAAGAAAACCCCAAATGGGGGCACAGAGCGTCAGATATAACTGAAAACGACTGAACCAGAAATGAGTACCATATAAGTACCATATTCTAGGTCCAGAAGCCCCCCTATTTCATACCAGGAAAGGAAGACATTTTCTTTTATTTTCAGTATCCTTCCTGATGATGCCATGGGCATATCATTTTGTTTGTTTTTGCCAGGGTTATAGGATCCTAGATCTGGAGTTGGGTAAAGACCACAGAGGTCATCTAGCCCAATGCCTCCTATTTTATAGATAAGAAAACTAAGGTGAAGAGAGGTTAAGGGACTCATACAATCTATTTGATTTCTTCAGGGAAAAATTTCTAATGATTCCCTAGATACAGTCCTTAGGTAGCAAATGATTGTTCAGATCCTATCATCTTGTGGATATGGTCCATTATTCCCATAAATGCTCTACCTCACCTATCCAAAAAGCTCAGCAGACATCTTTTTCCTGCCTGTTTGCCCAGACTTTTTAGATTCAGTCCCAATTTAGCATCCTACATCTTGGTATCTTACTACCCAGAACAGAAATATGAGTCATTGATGAGTTTAGCCACTTTATTGAGCACTTTCTTTTCTCTACCACTTATTGAAAGAAAAATTAATTGACAGGGAAGATTCCTGAATATCAATCCCTGGGCATCCCTGTTATTAATGCTTTTCTCTGTAGAAGAATATTCTTTTATTCCTACCCTGTGTACTTACCCAGTTTTTTAAATGTGACAAATATTCTTTCTAATTCCACGATGATTTTAAATAGTAATAGCTAGCATTTACATAGGCCTTAAGCTTGTGAAGTGCTCCATCTACACTATCTGAGAGAGGCTGACTAGACCAGGGTCACACTGCTGGTGTCTGAGCAGAAATATGAACCAAGACCTGACTCCAAGTCCAGTACACTATCAATTACATGACATAGCTGACCTTGGTGTGGTACCTTCAAGAATATATAAATACAGATGTAGGGGCAGCTAAGCAGCTAAGAGAACAGGGCTCCCATTGAGGCAGGAAGAACTAGGTTCATATCTGTCCTCAGACACTTACTAGCTATATGACTTTGGGTAATTAATTGATTTAACTTTTCTGAGTCTCAGTTTCCTTAACTGCAAAATAGGGCTAATAATAATCTCCTACCTCCCAGGGTGATTGAGATCATATGTTTGTAAAGCATTTAGCTCAGTGACTGGCACATATTAAAAGCTTAATAAATGCTTCCTTCCTTTATTATAAAGGTATAAGGCTCTGGGATGGGTGAGAAATGTAGGTCACTTCCCAAGAGATTTTTAAGAATGTGGTACAATGAAAAAAAAATACTAGGAAGATTTAGAGCCTAGGACCCAAGTTCAAATTCTAACTGCTACTACCAGGGAGCAGTAGTGGATAGAGTGCCAGGTCTGGAGGTAGGGGAACTCCTTTTCTTGAGTTCAGATTTGGCCTCAGACACTTACTAGCTATATCACTCTGGGCAAGTCACTTATCCTTGTTTGCCTCAGTTCCTTATTTGTAAAATGAGCTGGAGAAGGAAATGGCAAAACATTTTAGTATCTCTGCCCCACCCCCCAAAAAACCCATTAAAAAACCCAAAAAGGGTCATGAAGAATCAGAATTGACTAAAGAACACTCACTGCCAGTATGACTCTGGGCAATCTCTCTAAGCCTCAGTTTTCTGACCAGTAACTAGATGATCTTTGATTTCCTTCCAGGTCTAAATCTACTGCAGTAGGCTTTTAGATGGACTTCTACAGGCAGAGAAAAGTGTTTGGAGAATGGTTTCATGGGTTTCTGGAATTTTAGCTTCAAGGAGACAATGCTATCTTCTTTCTGCCCTGCAAGCATCAGAGACTCTTAGGTGGTACTCAAGGGACAGGGCAGGGCATGTCTGAACTGAGCCTACATCAAGAGAACTGGGAGTGAAAAGATCTTGGAAGTTGTGTCAGAGGGCTAGAGACTGGTCATGGAAGGTGGCCTGGCTCCATCAACCATCCCCCCCATCTTCTGGACCTCTGATGAAAGGCTTGCTGGACTGTTTCTTTCTGGGAATTCTGAGCAATATGATGATGTTATTTTACTCCCATTCCCTACTCCCTCTCTGCCCAAGAGGGACAGAAGCTGATTCCAAAGCTTAATCTGTTTTGTAAAATTGCTATTCTAATTTCTGCTTAAATAGTTTGAATTTTTGCAGGCTAGATAAAATTCATACATGCTAATTGCTTTTAAGCTATTTGCTTCCTTATTTGAGAGAAAGACAGAAAGAGAGACAGAGAGACAGAGAGAGAGACAGAGGTACTCTCCCTCCCCCCAAAAAAACTTAAGTCATTTCCTGGTCCCAAAGTGTCAGGTTTTCTCATTGGGGGAGGGGGGACAAATAAGAAAGTCATCATGACTTTGATTGATTAGCACTTTTTGACAAATTTTCCCCAAAGCAGAATTAAACTAGGCCTAGGGTTCTTCCCTTGCCCATGGACTGAATTGATTTCATACAGCCATAACTAGCTGACAAGAGGTTGGGTGCATAAACAGCCAGGCCCCTCAGCAAGTTCATTTGTCCAGGGTCCACTTTGAAAGCTGGTCTGTTCTAGGTGAGGGTGCTATCTAATTAAGTGAAAGCTGGGGAAGGCTAGGGAAGGAGTGGGGAAAGAAGGACTCACATTCTGGAAGGAAAGACTACCTAAGGAGAGAGGGGTTGACCTTGTCATGGTACTCCTTCCAGCACCCCAGTGGTATGTAAATGACCCTAAGAATGAGGTAACTGGCTATTAAGACAAGCTGGTTAGTATAGTGATCTTTCTAGAGGTAAGGGAACAGAACAGATTCAAATCAATTCAATTAAACAATCTTTTATTAAGTACGTACTATATGCAAAACTGTTAGATGCCAGGGATCCAAAGATAAAATGTAAGAACCAATCCTAGGCCTAAAAGTAACTCAACAAACCTTTATTAAGTGCGTACTATGGACCAAAAACTGTGTTAAATGGGAAATACAGAGAAAGGTAAAAGACAACCCCTGTTCTTAAGGAGCTCACAGTCTGATGGAGGAGATAGGATGGAAACAAATATGTAAAACAAATACATTATAGACAGGATAAATTGGAAATAGTCAACAGAGGAAAGGCACTAGAATTAAAGGGAATAGGGAAAGCCTCCCTGTAGATGAGACTTTAGCTGGAACTTTAACAAAGCCAAGGTAAACAGGAGATGGAGATGAGGAAGGAGAAAATTTAGTTTGTAATCTAATGGATCAAAATAAAAGTATGTGTATATGTGGGGGGGGGTGGGGGGGAGGAGGCAGTTAAGAGGTATCCAAAAAAAGAGCAAGGGGGCAGTCAGCTAAGTGGCACAGCAGATAGAGCACCGACCCTAGAGTCAGGAGGACTGACTTCAAATCCAGCGTCAGACTCTTAATAGCTGTGTGACCCTGGGTAAGTCACTTAACCTTGTTTGCCTCAGTTTCCTCATCTGTAAAATGAGCTGGAAAAGGAAATGGCAAACCACTCCAGTATCTTTGCCAAGAAAACCCCAAATGGGATCATGAAGGATCAGACAAGACTGAACCATAACAAAACTATGAGGCAACAAATCAATTGACAGAATTTTTTGCTTACTGCTAAGTACTTCAGAGAATATGAAGGAGAATAAAGCCTGGTCCCTTCCCTTCTAAAGTACAGAGGGGTGATCAGACACAATCTACACGATAACTGCAAAGTGAGGCAGGAGATACAGACACCAGAAGGAGGGGGAAAGAGATGGAATGGGAGGAAGGGATGTTTGAAACCCATCTATACATGGACACACATCTACACATACACGTACTTCTTAGAAATATTTCTACCAGCCAACTCCCCAGCTTTAGCTCTTCTTTTTGTGTCTTACCCCCGACTTATTAATATAATAGGGGATTTTTATAATAAGGGATTCTAATAAGGGATTAGTATAATAAAGGATACACAAAAGGACTTTCTCCTCCCCCATCCCCACTGCCCAAGACTTAGTCCTGAACCCTGTTCTTCTGTCTTGAAGGTAGACAGGCCCCACTATCTGCTATGACATCAATTTTCAAATCCCGTCCCTGACATATAGTACCTCTGGGACCTGGGCAATCCATTTACACTCTCAGTGTCCTAAGCTGGAGGTATAACTGGATTAAAATGTAATTTAATAAGGTAAATAAAAATGTACTAAAACACAGATAATGTTAGGTATTAAAACTAAGTCAATATGCAGCTGTATGAACTAACGCTCAGTAACCATGGTGGAGAAGGGGAAGGCCAGTGATGGAGAATGCCAGGGAAACCTGAAAATAGCAGGGGAGTGCAGAGGACATGTATCCTCATGTATGGATTAGTTCCCCCCTTTTCTATTTGTGTTTGTTATTAGGAGACTGTAATCTATAGCTGAGTTGTTGATCTGCATCAGTGGAGGTAGTGGGTACACTGGGAGTCTCCCATACACCAACCAGACTAACAGAGTCCCTTCCCCACTCCTCACGCCACCTCCATTTAGGTTTGATACCTTGGGAATTCCTGCATTTGCATCTTAGGAAATTTGATTTCTATTTGTTAAATTCAAATCATAGTGATGCACCAGTCACCACATCCTATCTGGGGTTGGAGGAGAGCAAGGATGCTTCTGAGTGTCTTTTCAGGGACCACATGTCTTGCCCAGGAGAATTACAGTGGGATTCCCACCCTATCATCTGACATAGCTTTGTGGAAAGGTTTGTGCTTTAAGCCTCAAATTGCCCATTTTCTGGGGCCATGAATCAAAGATCCCTGATATCTCACATTCTCGCATGGGCAGACCCCATAGCCCCTTGCCTAGCTATATAATCCTCTTTCCATTTTCTGCTTTGGGAATTCTCTGCAGTAGTTAATTCCAAATTGACAAGCTCTGCAGGCCCCTCCAATCTCCCAAGTTTCTGTGCCACTCTCCACCCCCCTCCTCTCCCCTTCTCCACCATAGTCATTGAGTGTGAGTTCAGAGAATATAAACTGTAATAAGCGTGTACCTGAATTAGAAGAGACACAACTTTAAATTCTTTCACCTGGGCCAAATTCCATTGAAGAGGACAGTAGCACAGACCATCTCTGACTATAGGATCAGTTGTGCAGAGTCCAGCCCTCACCTTCTATTCCATTGTGGGGAGAGGAAGCCCCTGTCAGGGAGGCGTGGCCTGGAGGTTGTTACAGGGCATGCAGGTGAGGAGATGCAGGGCTGATAGTTACTGTAAGGAGCCTGCCTTGACCTCCTCCATGCCAGAGGAAGACCCCAGCCCCCTTTACCCTATGTCAACCACTTGGGACAAAACCTCAGTTCCCCCATGCCATCTAGAGCTCCGTCACTGGGAAAAGAAATCTGCTCTTTAAGAATCATATTCAAGCTAGAAATATTTTGGGATTAGCCACTGCTTTGATTTAGCTGTGCCAGTTTTCTTGTATTAGCCCTGAAGTGGACTCTAATTGACAAAAATCATTTGGCAGTCAACTTGTTACTTCATTTTCCAGGGCACTGGCCCTTCTGCTCCTCCCCAGAGTTTCTCCTTCTCTTTATTGTATCCACACCTCACCCTTGCCCACAAGGTCCCCAAGCTCGGAGCCCACCCAAAGTCTGCCTGCAGTAATAACACTTTGAGTCCCTTGGAAACCGTACTGAGGAGAGAGGGGAGAGGAGAGAGGAGAGGGAGGCAATTCAATTCCTTTCATTCTACTGCCCCATTTCCTTTTAGGCATGATGCCTGGTTTCTATCAGGCACTGAGCAAGAGTATGTTTGTGTGGCAGCACCAGTTACCAAGACCTCATTCCCTGTGAAATGTGTGGGCTCTGGTCCCAACTCTGTGCCGGGCTTGGTAGTATTGCTTTCATTCGACAGTTTCTCTGTCTGGCCTGCCAGGAGCAGTTGGTGGTGCCTTCAGGAGGAAGAGAAATCACTGTCTTCAAGAAGAGGGACCTCTGATGTCCCTTGGCCAGACCCCAAGGCTGGCTTGACCTGAGGGCTCTCAAGCTTTCTGTGGGTACTGTACCTCTAGCCCTCGTGAGAGGGCTAGAAAGAGCTATGAGGTAAATAGTGCTAATGTTATCATACCCATTTTACAGATGAGTAAACTGAGTTCATGGTCACACAGTTAGCAAGTAGCTCTTAGATTCCAGTCAAAGTTTACTGACTCCAAGTCTAATATTCTATTCCCTACATTATTCTGTCTCTGGAGTCAGGAAGACCTGAATTCAAATCTCATCTCCTTCCTATGTGTACTACTAGTGGAACTTTGGGCAAGTCACTTAATCTTCCTGGGCCTCAGTTTCTTAAATTGCAAAATCAGGGGGTTAGACAAGGCAGCCCCTGAGATTCCTTCCAGTTCTGATCTATGATCCCATGACTAAAGAGGATCTCACTGGTCATAAGCCACCTGGATGCTCCTCCTCTTATTCCTATAGGCAAGTCATCAGAATTTTGGCACAACCCTTAAAGACTCCTAGAGAAACCATCTTAGATGGAACCTAGTGTCTCTCTTACTCCTTGGAGATCTCTCAAGGAAGAGATTCCCTAATCTCAACTGTATCATTTATTTCTAGTCTTCTAAAATCTTGGTGGGAGCAGCTGTTAGGTGGCACAGTGGATAGAGTGCTGGACCTGGAGCCAGGAAGACTCATCTTCCTGAGTTCAAATCTAGCCTCAGACACTTACTGTGTGACACTGAGCAAGTCATTTAATCCTGTTAGACTCAGTTTCCTCATCAGTTAAAATGAGATAGGAAAAGGAAATGGCAAACCACTCCAGAATCTTTGCCAATAAAACCCCATATGGGGTCACAAGAGCAACAAGAAAAATCTTGGAAAAACTTGCTTTCTAACTTAAATCCCTTCCATTACAACAGAAAAAGGAAGGAAGGAAGGAAGGAAGGAAGGAAGGAAGGAAGGAAGGAAGGAAGGAAGGAAGGAAGGAAGGAAGGAAGGAAGGAAGGAAGGAAGGAAGGAAGGAAGGAAGGAAGGAAAACCCACATTTCTTCTTGTTCTGTTCTTGGTGGCAATGAAGGACGAGGTACAGTACCCACAGAAAGCTTGAGAGACAACCACCATTCGATCCCTCCACTGCACCCCATCTTCTTTGTATCCTGTCTATATCTTCTTTGTACATTGTTCGCATGTTGTCTCCTGCATTTGATTGTGGGTTACTTAAGGACAGGGACTGTCTTCTGCTTTTCTTTCTATCCCTAGCACTTAGCATAGTTGCTGGCACCGTGGAGGCGCTTAATAAATGTTTATGAACTGATGGGCATGGCTTTGGGCTATCTCTTCTCCAGTGTGAATGAAGCACCTCTAGCCTGACTAGTTCTCATTTATCTGTTCCCCATCTCTGTCTCTTTCTCTTCCAGTCCCTCTGGATGTGCCCCATATGGCTCCAAGACAAATTGGGAACAAAGGAGGATGTCACATAGTGGATCAGGTGAAGCCAGGAAGCTAGGGGACTGCCTTGCCATGGGTTCTTGAGAACAGGAGGTAGGGACCAACCCAAGAATGCCCAGAGATAAGTGCCAGTGCTACTTTTGAAGAGATATAAAGGCTTCACAATGCCAAGAGATAATTAAAGGAGGATATGAGACAGAAAAGGCTTGGCTTCTGCAGCAACCCTACAGGAAATCCTTCTTTACATACCATGGAATAAAAACAAAAATGAAGGAACTGGCTAAGAGAGTCTCGTATTTGGAATCAGATGACCTGGGTTCAAATACTCACTTTGTTATTTACTACTTATGTGACCCAGAGCAAAACTCGTAACTTCTCCAGGTCTCAGTTTACTCTTTTGTAAAACGAGAGGATTGGACTAGATAGATGAAGTCTAAAAATTCACAGATCAGGTGTCTTAACAGCACAATCTCCCTTCCCCAGCCACACTCACTTTTCTTGGAAGAAGAGAGGGTAGCAGGTGGTGAAAAACGATGCACTAATTCCTGAATCTTGAAAAAGGGATTGGGGAAGCAGGAGTGTTCCAGGAAGGATTGTGCTGCCTGGAGAAAGGAAGTTAAAGAGTACTTAAGGTCATGGGTAGACACCGTGAGGCCAGGAAAAGTTAAACAGGTGTTGCAGTGGCTAGAATGAAGGACTTGGAGTCAGAAAGACCTGAGTTCAGATTTGGCCCCTGGCTCTTATTAGCTATGCTGCAACCTTGGTCAAATTACTGGGTCTCCGTTGGCCTCAGTTTTCTTACCTGAAAAATGGGGCTAATAATAGTACCTACCTCCCAGAGTTGTTGTGAGGTTAAAATGAACTAATGTTTGTAAAAAACACTTTGAAAACCTTAAAACCCTATATAAACTCTAGCTCTTATAATTACCATTATTAATCCTTCTGCCAAATCTACTTCGAACTCTGACAAATCAGACCCCCATGACCTCAGGAGGAAAATGGAATAACTGAAAGTAGGGGAGTATATGAGAGAAATGTATGATAACTTACATGAACCGATGCTGGGCAAAGAGAGCAGAACCAGGAGAGGAATATACAAGATGGCTACAATGTGATAATGAAAACAACACTAAAATGTCAACCAGCTCTTGAATTGCAAAGATAAATATTGATCCCAGACAAAAGAGTACATTTCCATATTCCTCTCTCCCCCTTAAAGGGGTGAAGGGCTACAAGTGCAGAATGTGGCAAAGCAACAGATGTCGTTGTTTCGTTGGATGGGTTTTGATCAAAGTTTTCTTTGTTACAAGGGAGGATTCAATTGGGGGATGCTGGGAAATGATTCTCACGTTTAAAAAAAGGGCATAGCTAAAGCTATTTATTAGAAATTTTTTTAAAAAAAGAAACAGAAATGAGAGAGAGGGAAAGAATAGAGGGGAGGAGGGGGAGGCTGTTTCAATCCCACCAGAGTTTAGCTTTGAGATGAAAAATTCATCAGTCCTATAATTGGTCCTGGGCAAGAGGAAAGGAGATGAATGAATGAATTGATAAACAAATAAATAGCAACCCTGACAAACAGAGGCATTATTCACAGTCCTTACATTGGCTTACAGCAATTGTTTTCCTAAAGAGGGTTTGTTCATTCATCAGGGCTCCATAACTGAACAAGCTCCCTCTTCACCCCCTGTATCCCCCCACCCACGCCCCCTGCCCCCATTCTCCACTAGAAAGCTTGCTGGCTCATTCCTCCCATACAACAATCCTGGACTGAGGAGGCAGACTGACTCTAAAGCAGGACCCCAACTGCACCAAGGAGTCAGTAAATCCAGAGCCTGGGGGATGGGGACACAGGGGAGGAAAGGTTACACAAGTCTCACTTCCCCATGCAAAGCCAGAGCTCGAATCCTCCTTCTACCCTTTCCTAGTATTTTTTCAGAGGGGTATGAGGGTACATTAGGTTTAATATATAGGAAAATACCACTGCCGGGGGTCTTCAATCAGAGTAAACCTTCCATCTTCAGATGTCCATAAATATAATCAAAATGAAGCATTAGAAGTAGCAGAAGCTGCTGATAATGACAGTTCAGAAAATGAGATAGATTAAACAATATTTCATGTGACCCAAGTTGTACCCAATGAGGTGTGTGTGTGTGTGTGTGTGTGCGCGCGCGCGCGCGCGTGCGCTGGGAAGGGGGGAAGGGGAGATTTCTTTTTTCTTTTCTCCTTTTCTGAAAAGAGCCTCTGAAAGAGGGCTTTCTGCATCTGCCTGACATTGTGGAGGGCACTAAGTTCTAAAAACATAAGAAGTTTCTTTATTTTGCAATGCTGTCTATCTATACTTCTCCACTTTTCAAGTTTTTGCCTGCTTTTCAGGAACTAGTAAAAACTAGAAAAATGCCAGATTCCTTCAAGTTCAGTACCTGAAAGATCTGTTCATAACAAACATGAAAAACAATGGCAAATGAAATCTATCCGGAAACTTGTAATTACTGTTTAAATAAGCTACCTTCTTATCTTCAATGAGCTAAACACGTTTATTTTTAAAAACCAACTCACTACATGTAACATTTTATGTTGTTCTATTAACTCGATTTATAAAAGGACATTAAAGGTAAGGATTTCATACATTTCAACCCTCATTGCTCTACCAAAAAAGCAAAGCCCACAGATTCCTTTTCTCTTACCTCCCAAATTTCTGAAAATTTTATACCTACAGATGAAACATATTAGTTACCCTCCCCCAGCCAGAGCAGAAGAATGAAAATACAGAGATTGAAGGGATGACCCAAGCTAGGTCAGAACATTGTGGGGGGTGTTGGAGGAGAAATTAAGGGGGAACAGAGCAAGGTTTGGCGGCCCTGGTTAAAGACGAAGCAAATAAACGGTAAAGAAAACAGAACAGTGGTTACTTTGGGCTACATTTTTCCCAGTTCTCCCTTCTCCCTCCACCCCAAAGAGATCTCAGCTCATGTCGACCCTGGTAACCCTCGTTCACACAACACACTCAGGCACCCTTGCCAGAAAAAGTTTTCCATTCATTTCCAAGCTCTGCCGCAACTTTCTCTGAGTCTGGTGGATGATGCTGCATAAAACATGAGTTGGGACGGGTGGTGGGAGCTGGGGGGCAGGGAGCCTGGTGATGGGGGAGTTTGGGGGAAGTGGTAACAGAAACCAGTGGGGTGGGGGAAGGGAAAGGAAAGGAGGCTGTTTTCTCAGGCTGCATTTTCCTGCAGGCTCCTTGGAGACCAGAGAAAGCCCAAGTAAAGGTCCCAGCTGGGGCTAGGCCCCTCTCTGCACCAGGCTAAAGCAAGATGCTGAGTCTGAAACCATAAAACTGAGGGCGGCTGGTGTCTGAGTACCTCTGAGAAACCACTGCCAAGCCGTGTTGGTGAGGGAGGCGGAGAAAGAGAGGGTCAGAATGGACAGAATGGAGGAAGGGGAAAGGGAGGAAAAGAGGGGGAGAAGGGTAGAGAGACAGAGATAGAGAGATAGAGGCAGAGATGAGGAAGGAGAGAGAGACAGAAACAATGAGAGAGAAGGAAAGAGAGAAAGAAAAACGGAGGGAAGGAGAGAGAGAGATAGAGTCAGAGGGGGGAGAGAGACAAAGAGAGGGGGAGAGAGAGACAGAGAAACAGAAAAAGAAGGAAAAAAGGAGTACAGCAAAAAGAGATAGAGGAGGGAAGGAGAGAGGGAGGGAGAGAGAAATACAGCATACATTTATCTTATTTCATTAAACATCTAACAAATATTTATTGTGTCCCTGATGTAAAAAGTTCTATGTGCAGGTATCCTGCCTTCATACTTAGACTCTAAGTTTCCAGAGGGTAAGGGCCATGCCTTCTATTTCCTTGTATTCCCCCTAGGGTCTGGTCCTGTGCTGGGCAAATACAGATGCATACAGAATGAACAGAGGATTTTTCAGCCACCCCCTGGTTGCACAGGATTCAGGGGTCTGTGAGAGGTCTATTCTCCAGCAGGCAGGTTCTCCCTGCCAGACTGAACACAGCAATGCGCTAAATGCCAGCAGCAGGAGGGAGATGTTAGGGCATTCTGCTCCTCCTGGGATAGATGAGTTATTAAAATCTGTGGGGCACTGCTCTCACCAGAGCTTGTGAAAGGGCAGGAAATGTTTGTTTTGGTAGGTGGGGGGATAACATGGGGAGGTTCAGAACATACCAGAGAGGACTGGAGCTGAAGCTTCATGGAACTGGAATGCTCTTCCCATATTTTGTTTATCTAATTTATTCACTAATTTATCTAATTACTCCACCCCACACCCCAAACCGTACTATGGGAAATATAGCCATGGCACTAGGATCAATGAAATAACCAACCGTGGTTCCAGACGACCAATGATGAAACCTGCACCGCACCTCCTGAAAGAGAGGTGATAGGCTCAAGATGTGGCATGTGATGGACATTTTCATACATAGCCAATGTGGGAATTTGTTTTACACAACTCTGCATATTTATTAAAAGAGTTTTGTTTTTCTTTTGATTTGGGGAGGGGGCATTGTGTCAGGTTGCCAAAAAGAAAAGAGAGAGAGAAAAGAGGGCCATTGAAGCATTTTAAAACATTCATAGAACAGAACAGAAGGAAAGCCAGAAGGAAACACAAACAAGCAGAAAGAACCTTGAAAGTTACATGTTGAAGTTATTATAGATTTAAATGCAAAAGCTGTATTCAAGAGAGATTTGAAGTTTTGTGTACAATCTTTTTCTGTTCTACCTTGTTTATAGAAATGCTGGAGCTATTTTGAATGGGGGCGGTCTACATTCACTTGTGGCTCTGTTCCCCTCTAGCTGAGTAACCTTGGGATATACCTTCCTCCTCCCTCGAACTTCATTTTCCTCATCTGTAAAATGGAGGTTGTGGAAGAGAGATGATCTTTAAGGTAAACAGGGCAAGGGCCCGGACATCTTCAATGCCAAGAACATCCAGAAAACTATGACCTTCAGGAAGGCAATTTTTTTTTCTGTTTCCCTTTGCTCTCAACTTCTAAGGAAACCAATTATATTAAAATAATTATTAAAAATTAAAGACAAGTTTGTGGATCCAGGTTCAGATTCAATCAATAACGCAATCAATCCATAAACATTTATTAAGCGACCACTATGTGCCAGGCACTGTGTTGGTCTAGAGCAGTGCTCTTGAATTCAAATAGAAACAGATCCTTGCAGGCTGTATATTGACTTAGAAAGCTACAGATTAACATTATCTATGTTGTGTGGTTTTTTAATTTATTTTGTTAAACATTTCACAATTATATTTTAATCTGGTTCCTGCAGTTAGCAGTTATTATTGTTACCTCCAGGCCCCCTGCATCCTGTAGAGTTTGACATCTATGATCTGGAGGTTGGATCTTTCAGTTGCTTACATTCACAATGGCTTGGATTTAAGAATAAACTGCCAAGCTTGGAAGGGAGAGTGCCACTACTGTCTAATTGTAAAATGAGGAAGAGGAGGAAGGGTTAGCTGGGTAGCATAATGGATAAAGCAGTAGGCCTGAAGTCTGGAAGCCTTGAGCTCAAATCTGACCTCAGACACACTTGGTAGCTGGCTAAGTCACTTAACTTTTGTTTGCTCCAATTTTCTAACTGCAAAATGAGGGTAAGAGCACTTCCCTCTCAGGGTTTTTGTGAGAATTAAAAGAAATAAAAGAAAATGTAACAGCACAATGTCTGGAACATAGTAGGTTCTACACAAATATTTATTCCCTTTCCATTTCAGCTGTTAGCTTTCAACAATTTTATGAAACAGGGTAGTGTAGGAGAGCAGAGGACTATATTCAGCTGTTTTTAGGACGACTGCCTGATTTCCTCTAAGTCTACTGCCTAGTTTTCATTAGATTGTGGGATAGTGATAAACCTGAAGAGATGTTGAAAAATTTCAAAGATAATCCAGAGAGGACTGGAGCTGAAGTCAAGGAATCACACTGCTTTGTGGAATTAGAATACACTCTCATATTATGATTATCCAATTACTCCACCCCACAAACTCTGTATCTCTTACAGATATCAGCCCTGTCCGAGGCTACCTGCTTTCCATTATCAAGACTATAAATTCAATCTGTTTGAGACTTCGTTGTGGGAATACATGAGGGGGGTCAGTGAGCCAAGGAGATGCTTATTCTCAGCCCTTTTACAAGAATATAATGATGGCATCTTCGAATTCCATGTCTGTTCATCCATCCATCTCACAAACATATCTTAAGCATACATGATATGCAAGAGACTCTATTAGGTTTTAAGGATACAGAGATGATTAAGATGCAGTTGCCTCTCTCACAGACCTCAAAGTCAGTTAATGGAAATAGTCCCAATCTAAGATTTCACTTATGTAGGGAATTCTCCTAAACAATGCTGATTGCTTATTGAAACTTGTACCTTTTCTGAAGCTTCAAGGGAGTTGCTTGAGGGCACTGAAAATTAAGTGACTGGCCCAGGGTCACACTGGTGGTATATGAGAGGCAGGACCTGAACACAGGTCTTCCTGACTTGTATGTTCACACTGTAATCACTACAAAATACTGCCTCTCAGTAGTAGGGGAAATAAGAAACTATTCCACCTCTACTATTATAATGAGAAAATTATGGGTCAGAAGGGGAAGGATGATTCTCCCCAGTGGAGAAATCAAGGGAAATGGACCATATTGGAAAAAGAACTTGCCCAAGATTATACAATTCCTCAATGAGTGGGGCAGCTAGCTGGCACAGTGGATAGAGTCAGAAGGACCTGAGTTCAAATCTAGCCTCAGACACTTACTAGCTTTGTGACCTGGGGCAAGTCACTTAACCCCAATTGCTTCCAAAACAACAACCACAACATTAAAGCAACCTCACAATTCCTCAATGGAGATAAGTCTCCCCAAGGTGGGCTCAAGAATCAGAAAAGTCAGAGACGGAGGAAAAAGAAGGGAGGGGAGCTTGGAGCAGAAACAGAGAAAGTAGGTAGGTGCCTAGGCATTACATGCAGGGATGGAATTAAGGGAGAGCACACAACAAGGGAAACTTGTGAATATTACATTTTATAAATATATTTATTTGTAATGACAGAAAATTCAGTCTCCATGGCACATAAGTACACTGGAAAAAAAACCAACAACATCTTTCATAGGATCATAGAACCAGACTTGGAAGGATACCCAGAGGCCACTTGGTTCAACCCTTTATTTTGCAGATGAGGAAAATGAGCTTCACCGATGGTAAAATGACTTGCCAGGAAAACTGGAACACTAATGGCATTGTTGGTGGAGTTGTGAACTGATCCAACTATGCTGGAGAGCAAATCAGAACTATGCCCAAAGGTTTATAAAAGTATGCATACCTTTTGATCCAGCAACACCACTACTGGACCTGTGTCCTAAAGAGATCATAAAAAAAGGAAAAGGACTCTTTATAGCACCTCTTTTTGTGGTGGCAAAGAATGGGAAATTGAGGGGATGCCCATCAATTGGCATATGGCTGAACAAGTCATGGTATATGAATGTAATGGAATACTGTTGTGCTATAGGAAACGACAGAGGCTTTCAGAAAAACCTGGAAGGACTTACATGAACTGATGCTGAGTGAAGTGAGCAGAACCAGAACATTGTACACAGTAACAACAACACTGTACAATGATTAACTTTGATAGACTTAGCTCTTCTCAGTAATACAATGATCCAAGACAATTCCAAAAGACTCATGATGGAAAATGCTATCCACATCCAGAGAAAGAACTATGGAGCTTGAATGCTGATCAAAGAATACTATTTTAACTTTTTTTTTGTTTTTTTTTCATGGTTTTTCCCTTCTGATTTTTCTTTCACAACACGACTAATGTGGAAATACATTTAATATGGTTGTACATGTATAACCTATATCAGAGATCTTGCTATCTTGGGAAGGGGAAGAGGGACAAAAATTCAGAAATCAAAATCTTATAAAAATGAATGTTGAAAACTATCTTTACATGTAATTGGAAGAAAAAATAAAATACTATTAAGTGAAAAAAAATAACTTGCCAAGGTCATGCAGATATTAAGATGGTACAGGATTTGAACCTAGACCTTTTTATTCTAAAGTCAGAATGCTTTCCATTTACCACACTGTCTGTACAGTAGAAGTTAAGTTGGACAATAAGACAAAAGAGGGATGATTTTCAAATCTTATCAAGAGCACCCAAATATCCTTCTGGGCCAGCTCTCCCAAATACACTCCCTCCTCACTTCCACTTCTTGGGATCCTTAGGTCCCTTCACGATGGTTCAGGAGCCACCTTTTACAGGAAACCTTGGTTGGTCCTCCAAGATTTTAGAGCTCACTCTTCAAAAAAATCTTGTATACACTTTTCTGTTTACATATTGTTCCCCACCTAGCATTCTTCCCTCCTCCAAAAAAAATATAAGCTCCTTGAGGCCAGGAATTAGTTTTAATTTGTCTCTATCACCTAGCACAATCCCTGATATACAATAAGTGCTTAATAAATGCCTGTTGGATTAGCTCTGGTTATGACTCTAGATGTTCATGTTCCATTAGTTCTGAGCTAGTGACAACATCGTATTCAACTATCTTAAAACCTGATCAATTCCAAAAGATGGAAGCCCAGTGGAGGTGAAGAGAATGGGCTAATGCCTAACTGGTAGACCCCCTCATTCCTAATAATGATTGCTGAATCCTAAGAATACGATAAATTCCACACCAAGTCAGACATAGAGGCCACTCAGCCCAGTAGTCTGTGCATGATCAAGGCAAAGAAAAATGTGTGAGAAAGGATAGCTGTCCTCAACTCTGAAAGATTAGGGTTGTGTTCTAAGGAGCCTAATTCCCCCTTAAATGGGGTGGGGGGGTAGCCATATGAGAGAAAGCTAAAAACATTAGGATGCATACTTCCAAAAACAAAGACTAAGAAAAGCTAGGAGCAGTATGAAAAAAAAAATCACACAATCGGTATGGACAGTGTGAGCATAGACTCATTCACCAAATCTTAGAGTATCAGAAGGGGGGGAAGGGGTTCTCTTTCAACCCTGAGGGAGGTTACTTTAGGACAAATAGAAAGGCAGAAATACTATTCACACAATGAGGAAGAGATGTGATGAACTCATGACTTTAAGAAGTGGTCCAGCAGACTGAAGATATAAATGGATTTGAAAATAGGTTTTGATAGATTTGTGGATGGTACAATAAAAAGCAAGCCTTTAATTATTTTAGCTGCCCCTCTCAGGACCCTCTCCAGCAACTTGTATCTGCCTTAAGGTAAATTGAGCAGAACAGCACACAGGGAGCCAGGAAAAGACACTTGCTCCCCATCACCCCATGATTCTATATAGGGTGAGGTAATGTTTTCTGTTGTTTCCGCTGCCCACTTTCCTAATGATGCCAGTATCTTGTTGGCCTTTTGGGGCAGCAGTTCATTGGACCCACATCTTCAGGGAACGGTCTAGAATGACTTCCAGGTCCTATTCCTGGCTCATCACAACCTTCCTGAATAGCCCTTGGAGGGGCTAAGTCCAGTTGGGAAAGTCAATGAGCCTCATAATTAAAACACACACACACGAAAGTGTTCCACCGTTAAGTGAACTCCCAGCCCCTAGTAGTAGCCACTCATGGCAGAAGTAAGGGGAGAGGGCTGCCCCCAGAACTGGAGAGAGTTGGCTTCAGTAACAGGGTCACAGTGGATCCATTCCTTTCTATGAGGCGCTGTGGCCATCCTAACAAGGGGATGGAAGGACAGTCTTCTCTTTTCAAATCCCCTCGCTATTGCAGGGGAAAAAAGACATCCTTCCGTACTAGTCTGGTCACTCCTTCTCCTCAGTGGGGCCTGCTCAGCTTTGAGTCTAAAGATGCTCCAAATTCCCTCCTTTAGGATGATAGTAAGAATCACACAATCAGGAAAGCACCGAATTTAAGATTTGGAAGGCATCTCAACAGCCCATCGAATCGAACACATATACAAAAGGAATCTCTAACAGACAAATCACCTACTGGGTGAGGAGAGGAAGACCAGTAAGTTCTCACTGGATCTTTTAATCAGCGAGTCCCAGACATGTAATTCCTCCACCCAGAATTTTCTCCCACATGCACACACTTGGAGGAGGGAATTGAGAAAGTACTCACCAATTCACTATACATGGACTCAATACCCGGGCACCTCAAGAACTCAAAGACCAGGAAGGAGAAACAATCTTATCAGAAGCAACCGCAGTCAATCTGTTTAAGGAAACCTGCATATTTCGTTCTCCCACTCCTCAATTCGCTTCGTGGCAACCACGGAGCACCCACAATGAACTGCGAGCAGACCCCACAATCCAGGAGAAGAAGATAGCAAAAGCAGTTCGATAAGATCAAAAAAAAAAAAAAAAAAGGCAGGGGGAGCCGAGGAGGAGACAGGCATCAAGTCCCTGAAGGATGACTTAGTCCGGGGGTCCAGCTCCCTGCTGCTATCAGAGAGCAAACATCTACCTGGAAAAAAATGCCCGGAGCGGCTACGCTTTGGGGAGACTAGCAGGAAGCCATCGGAGCCCGGTGGGGCGGCCAGCGCCTGTGTGGAGGCTCCAGGCAGACCCCCACCCCCGGCAGCGGCACAATGCAGCCCTCCCAAGATCAGCTCCGAACAGCGCTCGGGAGTCTGGCTCCCAGTGTGAGACAAAAGCGTTTGCAAAGGCTAGAGGAGGCGGCGGCGGCCGCGGCGGCGGCAGCAGCGAGCCCGACACACCAATCACGGGCCCCCAAAGCCCGTCCTCCTGCTGCCCTGCCTGGAGCCTCCTTACTGACTGGCCAGCTCCCTTTGGAGTTTTCTTCAAAGACGTTTGCGAATGATTTATCCTTAAAGGGAGACGCTGGATCGTCCCTGAAATACTCTTAACTTTGGCTGCATCGGAGGGTGATGGTGCAATGCTTCCTCCTAGGGCAAGAGAGGACGCGGATGTCAGTGCTGTGTGAAACAGAGTTTGTGCGGGGAAGAGAGGATGTTCAGAATTGTGCAGGAGATGTGTGTGTGTGTGTGTGTGTGTGTGTGCGCGCGCGCGCGGACGTGCGTGAATGGGGCTCTGGGTCCGTCTATTGTCCGTCCGATTGGGGGAGGGGGCGCTCTGGGAGTGTTGGGGGGTCACTATTTCCTTCTCCTGCCGTCGCTGAGTCGCTCCTCCGCCCCCAAAGCCGGACACTGTCAACCTCATTCCTAGTTTGCTTCTCTGTCAGCAGACCCGCTTCCTCAGCTGTTTTCTCTCGCTTTGATAACTTTGGACAGGAACTATTCCATGCAGACTGTATCCCTGGAGTCCCCCTGTCTGCGCCCGACTTCAGTTAGCTATCTTCATCCCTTTCAGGCTCCTCTTAGAAAGTAATCCAGGGGGTCCCTCTTCCCATCTGAGTGATATCTAAGGGGTGTGTGTGTGTGTGTGTGTGTGTGTGTGTGTGTGTGTGTGTGTGTGTGTCGGTGGGGAGGGGGAGTTCATGGAAAGCACCTGCAACCTGGAGGGAGAAGATGGGTTTGAGTAACCAACTCTAACATTTACTCCTTATACTGTTCTTGGCAAGTTAACTTCCATGAACCTCAGTTTTCTTTTCTGTAAAACAGGGGAATGATATGTGCATTACCTGGTGAGATTGTTGGGAAGAAAATGCTTTACAAACCTTAAGAGGTATAGTACAGAAGTGTTAAGTTCTCGTTATAAGGAAGTAATAGTAAGCTCACTAATCTGGATTCGAGTACGAGATCTTAAATTCAAATCTCCACTCTGTCATGTCCCAACTATGTGATCCTGGACGAGTCATTCAACTTCTCTGTGTCTTAACTTTCTCAGCTCTATAATGGGAATAACTAAGTTTGTACTACCTTAGTTGCCAAAGAAGACCATGCCATCAGAGAAATGATGACATGACTTGCACTTGACTTTGTTTTGAGTGAGGGAGAGCTGTGCAGGTCACCAGCCTCACTTCTCCTCCAGAGCCATCTGAATCCAGTGACCAGATATTCATAAGGATTACTGGAGATGACCCAGGATGAGGCAGTTACGGTTAGGTGACTTGCCCAAGGTCACACAGCTAGTGAGTGTCAAGTGTCCGAGGTGATATTTGAACTCAGGTCCTCCTGACTCCTGCACTGGTGCTCTATCCACTGCACCACCTAGCTACCCCAGGACTGTTTCACAGGACTGTTTCAAAGAAAGCTTAAAGAATTATAGAAGTAAAAGTTCTATTCTTTTCTTCTCCCAGTTCCACACTCCCACTTCAGCCAATGGCTCAAGGTGAAGATAACCAAATCCTTTGTTTTCTCATTTCTCTTGTTCCTGTCCTGTGATTATTCTTTTGTATATCTACCCAGAGCAGGAGAGGAAGAAACATTCACATCAGGTAATGAGGTTGCCAATCAGCAGTTCTGGTGTGGGTTGGATGTTCTTGACTAAAAAAGGAGAGTGTCTGGATATTCAGGAGTGAATACTATGTCAAGCTACCTTTCTACTCCCATCTAATTGTCATGAAATAGTTTGACCAAAAAACTAGTAACTGGTGAGACAAAGCCACAAGAGACAAAAGCCACAAATTAAAAATAGAGGATTGATCAGAGATCCCTGGACGAATATCCCAAGGAAGTTAAAGACAGAGGCAAGGAGTAAATAAATTCAGAATATTCATAGTGGCACTCTGCAATAGCAAAAGAATTGAAACAAAGTGGATGCCCATATCCTAGGAAATGGCTGAAAGTTATGCTACGTAACAGGATGGTAATGTTCAATATGAAATGATGGATGTGAAAAATTCAGAGAAACATGAGAAGATTTCTATGATTTTATTTAGAGCAAAATAAGCAGAACCAAGAGAAAAATACACAATGACTACAAAATGAGAAAAAGATCAGCTAAAAGGAAGCTAAACTTTGAGTAATGAGAAGGCCATTGAAGGTACTGGAGGAATGAATAAAAGGAATTGTGAGATAATAAAATATTCCCTCCTCCCTCATAGCAGAGGCAGGAATCTACGTGGACAGAATCTCGAATACATTGTGAGACAAAGGTTTCTGTATCATGTTTTTTCCTTAATTGTTTTTCTTTACAAGGCAGGGTTCAATATGGAGGGGCATGGGGGAAGTGACTGTAATACAGACAAACATTATCAATAAACATATTCATATATAGACATATTATATGTGTATAGAATACATACATGTATGCATTACATATATACATATCTATGTATCTAAACACACACATACATACATATATTTAATAGGAAACTGGGCTAAAGTCATAGAACATCTGACCTGGAGAAAAACTTAGGGGTAATTTTGTCCAACTTTTCCATTTTACAGGTAAAGAAACTGAGCCCCAGGGGAGGGAATTGACTCATCTACAGTCATGCAAGTAGTTAATTAGCAGAGTTCGGATTTGAGCCCAGATCTTTAACTCCAAATCTGGCTTTCTTCCCGTTTGACAATGCCTAAGCATAGTTCAGTGGGGTTTGACCATTTTTCATTGATGAGGTTTTGTTCCAGTATATTAACAACAGTATTGCAACCTTAAGAGACAGACCTATTGCTTCAGAGAATTCTTATAGATAACCTAAGATTGGGAGAGGGGAAGGGAGTGGGGGCTCTCCCTTCCCCAATCTCCCTTGTCACCTCTTTCCTAAGTCACAGAGATCATCAGTTTATTAAAGAGGGAGGAAAGGATGAGGAATCTGCTGTGCGTCTTAGGCTCTGAGCCCTAGACAAAGGGCTGGGCCTCCCAAGATTGGCTTGTAGCTTTGACGTTCTGCTCCTTCCTTGGAAGCAATTGCTAGTCACTCAACCTTGGCCCTTGCTGCTTGTGAGATGGGCAGGGGAAACCTATTTCTCCTTCCCTGTTCCTTTGCTTTGTCCAGTTTAAGCCAACGGATTGGAGGAAGGAGCAAAGAGAGAGGGCAAGGTGCTTGGGGTGAAGGATTTAAGACAGGGATGAGTGCTTTGGTGACAGATTACAGGCCCACAGGATGCCCAGGGCCAGAGGGCGATTGTCTTTAACACGCCAGAGTGGATCTGAACCACTGAATTCCGAAGAAAGGGATACACTGACTCTGGAGAGAAAAAAGGGATGTGTAGGCTGGGTCAGGTGGGCTGATGAACAAAGAGTGAAGGGTGGTCCGATCTATAAAAGACTTAAGGCCTTTTTTTTTTTAAAAGGCCAGAAATCTAGATGAGCTGATTCAATGGGCAAAGCCTGAAGGAAGAGACATTTAGAGAGTTAGAACATAAAGGGGAAAAAAAAGAAAACAGGAAGACCAGAACTGGAGGTGGGGAGATGGAACCCAGTATGGGCTAAAGGAGATGGAGACATCTGCTCTAAATAAGTGTGCTGGATTTGGGTGCCCTAAAACAGGAGAAACAACTGGTCAGCACTTTCCATCCAGCAAAGCCCAAGGGGTCACTGTCTGAGCTGATGAGGCGAATGGCTGCTATGACAATAGCCTCAGCCAGAAATCTGGGACCAATATAAGAAAGAGCCTTCCTTCTTTCTCCAGTGGCCAATAAGGCAAGTTGGGGGTGGGGGGTGAGGAGTAGAGAGAAAAACAAGCATTTATGAAATGCCCGCTATGTGCTAGGCACTTTATGAATGCTATCTCATCAGATCCTCACAACAACCCTGTAAGGTAGGTGCTAGTATAATCTCTATTTTACAGATGAGGAAACTGAGGTAAAGTGATTTAAGTTACACAGTTAGTAAGTGGCTGAGGCACTTCCTAATTTGAGGGTCAGTGCTCTATCTGTCTGCCTCCAGACAGTCAAAAGGAGACTAAAGAGAGGAAGGGGGAGGGGGAATTTAATCCTCTTGTGATCATAGCATTTAGAGCTAGAGAACTTGAAAGATTACCTAACCAATCCCTTCATTTTACAATTGAAGAAACCAAAATAAGTAGATGAGGCAGAATTTAAACCTTGGTCATTTGATTTCCAGTTCAGTTTTTTTTCGCTATATCAAACAACTGTGTCCATTATCAGGGCTGGAGAAATACACAAAGGTACTATTTCTTGCTGTAGCATATTTGTAATTCTTTTTTTTTCCTTTCTCAAAATTTCTGATATTTATTACAAACTTTAAAATCATTAACAAATAGGAACATTTTAGTATACAAAGAACAAAGACAAAAATTACATTGAAAACAAAATTTCTGTTATTAACCTTTTTCAAAATTTATTTAATTTCAACTTTTATTCAATTTAATTGACCAATTACAATATTGCCACGTGTTTTTTCTTTTTTGGGGACATCTTACTTGCTTGCTTCCAGGATAGAATGATGAGCCTGTAGTCAGGAAGACCTGAATCCAAATCCTGGCTCAAAAACTTATTAGCTATGTGATCCTGGGCAAGTCATTTAACCTCTGTCTGCCTCAGTTTCTTTATTTGAAAAATGGAGATAATAGCACCTATCTCCCAAGATTGTTGTGAGAATCAAATGAGATAACAATTGGTGTTTAGCACAGTGCCTGGCACTTAACAAATTCTCATTTCTTTCCTTCTTTTCTTCCTTTCTTCCTTCTCCCTTTGTAATAATGAATGAATTACTTGTTCATCCTAACCCTTCACTACTCAAAAATGCCAGAAAAAGAAACCTAGGAATCAAGAGACCAGGGTTCTAATTCTAACTCTGGGCCTTAGTTGTTCTATGACTTTGGGAAGGTTGTTTACCATTGCTGGGAGTCAGCTTCTACTCTTACATTGTCAATTTCTATGAAATTGATCTAGTATAAGGTGTGAGGCACCTACAAGGTATTTAATATTTGTTTATGATCCAGACAGGATGTGTATGTACCTAAAGGAAATTCCTACAGATTGGCAGTTCCTAGAAATTTCAGTCCTGAAAACCTGGCCCAAGCTGGGTACTTGGAATTCACCTCACTTGTGCATAAACTATATTTCTCTCCCCTCTCCCCCATCCGCACCAATTCCTCTGACTGCAAAGATTAGCTGTGGATTTGAATTTACTATGCTTGTTGCCAGGCAGTGGAGAGGGACAGGGAAGGGTCCTGCCTGAGAAGATAAAGAGGAGAAAGTCCATGAACCATGGGTTTCCAATCTTATAGGATCAATTTTTTTAAACACCCAGGTGACAACATTGAAAAGTAAATAAAGTAATATATAAATATATATAATATATAAACATATATAAATGGGGGTGGGAGGGGCTTGATTGAGGGAGCTTGTGGTTTGAGCTGCCCCAAGAATGTTTCTTTTACCATAGGGAAGCAACTGTCATAAGAAGAACACCAAATTTGGAATCATAGGACCTGGATTCGACTTGACATTTTATTACTAGTGTGACCTTGAGTAAGTCATTTTACTTTTCTGAAGTAAAATGGATGGGAGGGGAGTGGATTTCCATGCCTGGAGTCAGGAAGACCTGAGTTCAAATCCAACTTCAGACACTTACTACCTATGAGCTCCTGAGCAAATCACTTAACCTTAGTTTGCTCATCTATAAAATGGGGATAATAAAGCACCTAACTAGCAGGGTTTGTTGTGAGTATCAAGGAGATAATAATTATAAAGTGCCTGGCACATAGGAATTGCTACATAAATGTTAGCTATTGTTATTATTCGGGCAGCTAGGTGGCACAGTTGGCACCTCCTGGAGTCAAGAGGACCTGAGTTCAACTACAGCCTCATACACTTCCTAGCTTTGCGACCTTGGGCAAGTCACTTATCCCTTTTTTCCTCAGTTTTCTCATCTGTAAAATGAGCTGGAGAAGGAAATGGTAAACCATTGTAGTATCTCTGCAAAGAAAATCCCCATAACAGGGTCACAAAGTGTCAGGCATGACTAGTTGCCCAAACAATAGGGTTATTATTCAGTCAGAAGACTTGGATTCAAACCCTAGCCCTGCCTCTTAGTAACTATCTCCTCAGGTGAGTGGCTTCATCTCTCTGGGCTTCAGTTTCCTTGTCTATAAAATGAGGAGGTTGGACTAAGATGGTCACTGAGGCCCCTTGGAGGTCTTAGTCCAAGGATCCTACCACCCACCACCCCCTTGGACTCCTTGAATCAATCAAAAGAAGTCTTCTTCAGCACTTAATGGAAGCAACTTAACTTCAGATTAGAACTTGTCTTTGGATGGTGGAAAAAAGAGAGAGGTACAGATCCACCAGGACTCTCAAGTCTGATTGTGCCGTAGGGTATCAGCAAGGTCAGTCAGATGGCAGATGCAACTGCATTTGGTACTGAAACTCCTGAGGGAAACATTGAACTTCCTTTCATACACAGGTCTCTCTGTCTCTCTTTCTCCCTTTGTCTCTCTGTCTCTGTCTCTCTGTCTCTGTCTCTCTCTCTCTCTCTTTCTTTCCAGATCCAGTCAAGCCATCAATCTTCTCTGCCCAGGGATGCTGGTTGCCCTGGACCCAGCCACAGAGCCAAGAGAGTGCGAGCAGAGTAAGCTGAGCTGGAGGAGAGGGGTGAAGAGGTGTCTGAGCTAATTCCAGGTCATCCTAAACCCATGACAAGGACACAGGATTTGTGAGAGGGTGTTCAACTTGTACTAATTGCTTACTATGTATAAGGCTCTCTCCAGAAGGGAGAAGCTATTTGAGGATTGCATTCCCTGTTCCTTAACTTCCTTTTTAAAAAAAGTTTTATTGATGTCTGTTTTTTTTACATTCACCTTCACTACCCAGTGTTCTCTCCTCAAGAATACCCTTTCTTATATCAAAACACAATTACACAAAATAAATCAAGACCCTGGTCATATCCAACAATGAACACCTCATTCTACATTCACTGTCTACTACATCTCTACTGAAATTTCTCTGTTTTCCCCTCCCTAATTTTCAGAGAATATTAAGGCTAGAAATGACTTTGGAGGGTATTAATTCCAGCTTCCTCATTTTATAGAGTAAACCCAATCTCACAGAGTGGAAAAGACTTCCCCAAGTTGACGCCGCTAGTAAATGGCAGTTAGGTCTAGAAACCAAGTCTCCTGACTCCTAGTCCTTTCTTCCTATCACGTTATATGACCTTTTCTCCCTGACCATTCTCTGCCTCTTTGTTCCCCAACATTCAGATAATGACTTTACTCCCCTTCTTGAGTCCCTAGAGATCCTTAAGCCCCACTACCAATGGTCCTGCATAATTCCGTTCCTGCCAACTAGAAGCAGGAGAAATTTTATATGCTTTTCTCAGAAATGACCACCAACAAAAAAGCAGGCTAAGCCATGTCTTGGCAGCTAGGTAGTGCAGGGGATAAAGTGCTGGTCTATAGTCAGGAAGACCTGAGTTCAAATCCGACCTCATACGCTAGCTATGTGACCCTGGAGAAGTCACTTACCCTATTTGCCTCAGTTTCCTCATCTGTAAAATGAGCTAGAGAAGGAAATGATACTCCAGTATCTTTTCCAAGAAAACCCTAAATGGGGTCATCAAGGTTTGGACAAAACTGAACAAGAACAAGCATCCTTGGCTTGTCAGAAAATATGGATCTTGAAGGAGTTGCTTGGACAATGCAGAGCTGAGGTAAAGGTAGAATGGTTATTCAGCAGTCCCACTAAGTACCTCATATTTTAATGTTTTAAGAATCAACCTCCTAGGAGAATATAATAGGAATTATGAACTACTGTTTCTTGTTTTAAGTCATTGTTAATGCACACTTACGTTTTAAGGGATTTTGCATGGAAGACATAAATAGCTATTCTACCTAACATTTATTCCACACTGAGGATTTTTCTGCTTCATTTTGGGGAGAACCTTTAAGCTTTAAGTGATTTTCCCTGGGGCTCTATCCTAGGTAGGGATATGAAGTGAAAGAGACAGTGAGAAGGAACTTGACCTTTCTTTTTAGAAGCTAGGCTCCCCCAGGATTCTCAAATCTGGCTCTCAAGTGAGCCTAGAACTCAGGCCCCTTAGTGGAAGAGGGTGCCCAGCTCCCCTCTAGATCAGCAGTGCTGCTTTGTAATGAAAGGAAATATCAGAGGAATTCTCTCCCCTCCTCCCCATACCTCTCCACCCCTACCCCATCCTTTCCCCACTCCTCATCCTCCCTCACCTCTTCATTGCTGGCCCTGAGAGTGGAAGTGACTTTCTCACAGTTACATTAACTAGTTCTCCATCTATCTTCTGGCCTCTCTTTCCTCTCAGACTGGAATGAAAGGGAGGAAAAATGATCAGAAAAGATTTTTAGGTTTGCTGGAAGGTTTGAAAGAGAAGGCAAACGCAACCTCAGGAGGCTTCCCCCAGCATCCCTGGCTGCCAGCGCCTGTCCCTCCAAGATTGTCTTCCATCTACTCTGTATTTATATGTGGTCTCTCCCAATGGCATACGTGCTCCTTGAGGGTAAGCAATGCTTTTCCTCTCCTTGACCCTCCAACAATTATACACAGCGCCTGGGACATAGTAAGAGCTTAATAAATGCTTTTTGATTAATTGAACAACCTGGATTGTTAGCATCTATGATTAAAAGATTCTTCACATCACGCACTACTGGGGCAAGACACAAACTAACTGCCAGTTGCTTTCTCTCCTCTCTTTTCCTTTTCCTCTCTTTCTCTCTCTTCTCCTTTGCTCTCCCTTCCCTCTCTCCCTTTCCCTCTCTCTTCATCTCTCTATCTCCCTGCCTTCCTTCTTCTTCCTCTTCTCCGTCTCTCTCTCCCCCCTTCTCCTCCTCCATGTTTTCTCTCCTTCCCCCCCATCTCCTAGCCTCTCACAACAGCAAAGGTGTTCTTTCCCAAAATGCTTAAGCCTTATTTCATTTGGAAATGAAAGCTCAAGATCCAGGCACATGGTGCAGATAACAAAGACATTAGCAGTCATAGAGTTAGAAGACCTGACTTTGAACTTCCTAACCCATCTCTAGGCCTCTTTATATGATTCTTTCCTCTAGTTCACATCAATGGGAGCCTCTCTGATTAATTATCAGGGAGGGATATTATTCAGACTCTTTGAATGACCCACCTCATAGGCTCCTATGCCTAGCTGCTGAGTAGACCTTCCTTCTGTTCATCGTCAGTCTTTGCTGTGATATGACATTGCTGGATTTTTCTTAGTTTTGGGGGAGATGGATAGGTCAGCCTTAGTCCTCTCTCAGTCTATCTTTCACCAAGTTGAATAATCCATTCTCCTTTCCCTTTCCCTCTGTCTATAGCTCAGTGCTTACCTCCCAACAGTCTCTTTGGGTTAGGCAACCTGATGTTTGTGGGGAAGAAAGCACTGTATTGGGAGTTTGACCTGGCTTTTACTTTCTGTACTAATTCCTTAAGCAAGTATCACTTCATCTTTCTTGGTCTTAATTTTCCCACCTGTAAAATAGTGAGGACTAGACCAGATAATGTTTGAAGTCCTCTTGAGCTCCAAAATGATTATTCAGTGACTATTCAAGGTCGTACTGTGCGTTCGTGTCTCTAGATTCCACGATACAGAGTCCTAGTCAGTTTCCTTTCCATAGACGTCAGAGATTCAAGGACCTTTCTGGTTGGAATTCACAGCTTAGTAACCTTGAATGATTGATTCATTAAAGACCGGTAGTGCAGAAGTGTTAATTGCTTCAAACTGTTTTTACAAATGAACCTTGATTTCTGAATGCCTATAAATCCCTTGACACCCACCGCTGCAGCTTGCTCCTTAATAACTTGGTGGGCTTCCTATCTCGTCTGGAGTAATATTTCATGGGCTTTTTCATTTGTTGTTACTTTTATTTTGAATAGTTTTTGAATAGGTTTCTATTCAATATGGTTGTAATAAAATGGCTATAAAAGCATGCATAAAAACGGTTCGCTTAGAACAAAGGATGGGTCTTAAACAACTAAGATCAGATTGTTAGACAAAGGCCACTAGGTGGTGCAATGGAGAGAGCATTAAATTTAAGAGTCAGCAAAACCTGAGTTCAAATAAGGCCTCAAACTCTTACTACATGTGTGACCCTGGATAAATCATTTCACTTTTCTGTGTGTCAGTTTCCTCATTTGTAAAATGAGGGTAGTACTGGCACCTACCTCCTAGGGCTACTCTGAGGATAAAATGAGATAACATCTGTAAAGTGCTTTGGAAACTTTAAAGTGCTATGTAAATGCTAACTATTATTAACTACTTAGTTATAGTATAATGTGTATCATGAGCTAACTTCCCGTGGAAAAATCTACGAATCCGTAAACAATTTCTCTTCTACTTTTTGGATGATCCATGTCTCACGAAACTTTATATTTTCTTTTCATTCTTTATCTTTGGGCAAAATGAAATTGAAAACAGCAAAAAAGAAATTATGTGCTATATCATAACACATTAATTTACTTTCTGTTCCCAGAGTGTCTGGATTACTTTTATTTTTTTCTTTGTAATATCCACTGAATTTAGTGGGTTGATAACTGGATAAGTCACATACATACAAAATCCAACTCACGTAATTCTAAATCAGGAGGCTAGAGGCTGGGAGGCAGGGAGGGTAGGACCTGATGAATGCAAATAATGAGCCCCCCTGAAGTGGTCATATATATTTGAGTTCACACTATTCTAAGTTATAATTGGTTCCAGCCTAATGGAAATATGCTGTTCAAATTCAAATAATACAACCACTTCAGGGGATCACACTAGTCAAGACCTTGCTGTACTGGTCTTTCGGTGTGGTAGGCAGGCTAGGTGCTTGAGAGCCTGCCCCAGATAGGAGTGAGCTGAGTGAGCACTCCCTTTCAAGAAACCATGGCAGGGCCTTACTTTGATCACAAAACTCAGAGATCTGAATTGGATGAGATAGACAAAATGGCAGTTGAGGGAAGTCAGGGACCTTGAAACTTAAGGAGCTCAGGGGGCTACTCTGTTCATTCCTTTTGAGATAGTGCTGGTCCAAAGCTAGAATAGGGGCTTATGCAGAGGAATGTACAGAGATGCAGGATGGAGAAGACACAAAGAGGAAGGAAAGAAAAAAATACTGATTACACACCTACTATATCCCAGGTCCTCTGTTACATGCGTTACAAATATTATATCATTTGGTCTTCCCAACAACCATGGTAGGTAGGTGATATTATTATGTCATTTTACAACTGAAGAAACTGAGGCAGGCAGCAGTTAAGTGATTTGCCCAGGGACACAGCTGGTAAATGTCTACAACTGGATATGAATTCTGATCTTCCTGTTTCCAGGCACAGTGGTCTATATACTGTGACACCTTGATGCTTCTAGGGAGGAGGGGATCTTCCCCTAGGGAGTGTCAAGGTTGCATAAGAGTGAGACTGGTTAGGTAGCTGACAGCATGATTCCAAGATGGCTCTAGGACCAATGGAACCCACCCATTTGAAGACATCAGCACCTCAGAATTCATGGAGCCTATTTCTTCTATTGTTTGGATGGAAGCAGTTCAACCTCCAAACTAAAAGGAGAAAGACCTTGTTCCAGGAATGGAGAACAGCTAATGCAAAGTCACAAAGACAGGGCTTAGAATGTCATGTTTGAAGAACAGCAAACGGGGTGCTAGATGATAGAGTGCTGGATGCTAGAGATAGGAGTCAAGGGTCAGAAGACTGGAAAGGTAGGAAGGGGCCAGGCTCTAAAGAGTCTTTTATGCCAAAGAGAAGACTTTATATTTGATCCTAGAAGTAACAGGGAGCCAGTGAAGTTTACTGCTGAGAGTCTGTGCTAAAATAGAGAAAAGGGGATGTGTAGGAGAGATGTTGCAGGAGAACCCACAAAATTTGACAATTGGTTGGATAGGTGGAGTGTTAGTGAGGAATCAAGGATGACATCTGGGTTTAGAGCTTAGATTAATGGAAGGATAGTAGTACCCTTAATTCTCTCCAAAGTGACTGTGTTTCTTGATAGGGAAAAGGAAGAGGGAAACTATGAATTCCTAGATTGTGGACTGGTCACAGGGGATGGATGCTCTTCCCAACACCAAGATATTGAGAGTCAAAGCCCTCTGACCTTTGAGCTCTAGTTTATTCCTGAAATCACAATTAGGGAGAAGAAAGAGCTGTCCCACAACCCCCTTACCTATGTCCTACAACCCTAGTTCTCCAACCTTTCTGTTTTCAACCACAGCAAAAAGGACAGCCCTAGCTACAGCATCTCGGAATGGCTGTTAATATTAACAGCATCTTCAATCAACCAAAAGGTTGAATGTGTTCAATATTTTATTTAAACTGGCATGTAAAAACTTTAATAATGCTCTGTCCTTTTCAAAGTCAGAGTAACTTTTAAATGACAGCCTGGTCTTAGCAGGGCTGGGGGCAGAATATTCTCCCAGAGAAAGGCAGATGAGGTAGAAGGGAGAAAGTATTAGCTTGTCCACCCTTTTTTTTTTATGATTTCCACAATGTTATTTCTTAATATCTTTCTCATCCTTCTCTCACTGCTTACTTGATCCCCTTTAGTCTCTAAGAGTTCATGAGAGATTGTATGGATCTTAGATATTCCAAAATGTACAATTCAATTCAACATTTTATTAAGTGCCTACTGTATGCCAGCACTGGACACTGGAGATACAAGGACAAAAATGAAACAGTCCACGCCCTCAAAGAGCTAATATTCTGCCCACTTTACTGGGTGTGGGGGAGGAAAGTGGGATAATCGTTATGCCTATAAGTAAATGCAAAACAGATCCAACATAGAAAAAAGCAGTGTAGTACAGTGGAAGTGGAGTTGGATTTGTAGTCAAATGACTTGGGTTCTAATCCCCACTCTATCATGGATTGTCCTAAAATCAATGATTCCTTCTTTCCTTCCATGTGTTTGACCTTCAATGACATGGCATTCTTACTATTCTTGAAGTTGGCATTTCCCTTCATGTAGACAGATTCATTGTACCCTGCTTGTAGTCATCAGCATTGGGACCTGGAGCTCAGTTTTCTAGGCCATCAAATAAAATCTTGATGAAAGCTTTGTCCTATCATTGTGTTCATCCTACCTTCCTCACCAAGGAGATCCCCTGGAATGGAAATATAGGTGGTGGTCCAGCATCTCATAAGGTCGAACTCCATAAGGTGAAATGTTCAGTTACTGAGCTGTACATACTGGTGGAAGATATGGACATCTTTGGCCATGGACTCCTTTCCACTCTTAGCCAACTCTAGCTCAGGGGCCATGCTCTTGCCTTGCTTCTTACCAGCAGTCTTGTTGTTTATCCCAAACTTGCACTTAGGCTTGCTACTCAAAAAGCTCTTCATTACAATGCAGCCAGAGGGATGGGTGTTTAACATTTGCCCTTGAGGAGACATGAGCATATCTAGAAAGAGATCATTTCAATGATACTCTATGCCCTCATGCCACAGATTAATTTGTTCCAACACCTGCCTGGTGATCTGAGACTGTTTTTCCTTTGTCCACGGCTGGCTCTCGATGTTTTGCTAAGTGATGCTTAGAGCGCCTGTCTCTGGGTTTTGTGGGTAGCCAAAATCCAGGATCCCATCCAGCAGATTGTAAATGAGCACAAACTTGTTCTAATGTTTTTTCTCACTGTTGTTGCCGAAGTAGGCAGCCACAATGTCATATATCTTATTGAGGAACTCCAAGACCATCATGGCTTTGGCATTTTACTTGATGGCAGCTGCCAGCCAGGTGTTGGAACCCTTGACATGGAAGAAGTTGGATGTGGGTGATGTTAATGACAAGGAATGATGGGGTAGATTTTCCAGTGGGTCATGTGGATTTGGAAGGCATCCACAGTATTCTGATATTATCTCTGTAGCCCGGGGAGATAAGCACCCTTCCTCTTATAGTTGTAGATGAATAACCTTCCAATCATGATGATAATTCAGTCTCCTTTGCCCATGACTCTAAGAATAGACCTGGTGCCATGATTCATATGATATGAATTTAAGACCATTCCCCAGTGTTATAAGAGTAGAAAGAGTTTTACTGTGGAGTCAAAGTATCTATGTCCAAATTCAATCTCTGATACTTATCATTTGTGTGTTCTTGGGCAAGAAATTGTTTTATCACCTATAAAATGAAGGTATGACTAGATGACATACTTAGGATCATACAGGTAGGAAGTATCTGAGGCTGGATTTAAACTCACGAAGATGAGTTTTCCTGACTCCAGGATCAGCTCTTTATGCACCATGGAGCCAGCTAACTGCCCCTATTTCTATGATGTTGAGTTGCAAAGAGGCAAATTTAGGCTCTAGGTCAGGCTTGCTATCCTAGTAGTATCCACATGTAACGTGGCTCTATCAGGTCTTTCTTCGTTGAAGGACGTCACTGAAGGCAGACGCTTATCAGGTGTATTGGAGAAGATTCCTCTTTAGGTATGGGCTGGATACTGAATAATAATAACTCACATTTCTATAGCAAGGACAGCTAGGTGGTGCAGTGGATAGAGCACTGGGCTGGGAACCAAGAAGACTCATCTTCCTGAGTTCAAATCTGGCCTCAGACACTAGCTGTGTGACTCTGGGCAAGTCACTTAACCCTATTTGCCCCACTTTTCTCATCTGTAAATCTGAACTGGAGAAGGAAATGGCAAACCTCTCCAGCGTCTTTGCCAAGAAAACCCCAAATGGCGGTCACAAAGAGTCAGACATGGCTGGAAATGACTAACCAACAATATTTACATAGCACTTTAAGTTTTGCTAAGCACATTAAGTACATTATATTGTTTGATATTCACAATCACTCCATGAGTGATTACTAATAATTATCTTCGTTTTACAGATGAAGAAACTGAGACTGAGAGAGGCTAAGTGACTTGCCCAGGTTCACAAAGCTGGTAAGTGTCTGAGGGGGGATTGGAAAGTCAGGTCATCCTGACTTTAAGCCCAGTATACTTTATCCACCAGACCACATTGATTCTCAAGATCACACAGGAACTTTAGGCAGCAAAGGTGAAATTGGAATGTATATCTTTCGATTTCATGTTCAGCTCTCTTGACACTATGCTCCTGTCTTTCAAGCTCAGGGAAGCAAGAATTGCATGAAAGGATTGGTCAGTGGTGTAAAAAATGGGAGACCAGGTAGGATAAAGATTGAGAAAAGCCCACAAGATCTGGTAATTAGATGTCCTGGGTGACCTTTGAAAGAACAGTGCAGAGAAGTAAAGGGGGTGGAAGCCAGATTGCAGGGGATTAAGATCATTGGTGATGAAGTAGAAGCAGTGGGTGGTGGACCACTTGTCCAGGAAACTTGGCAGTGAGGAGGACAAAGAAGATAGAAACCAGAGGGCCAGCAGGCTCAGGTGAAGGGTTTTCCAGGCAGGGGAGCCCAGACTTTCTGCCTGACCATTGTAAGCTCATTGACTCAAATCTAGAGCTTCAAGGGACCTCAGAGGCTGTTTGGTGCAAACTCCTGATATTACAGGTGAGGAAACCAAGGCCCATGGAGAGTAAATGACTTGTCAGTCAGGACTTGGAATTTAAAAGATCTGAGTTCAAATCCTGCCACAGAAGTTTACTAGATGAATGACCCCTGGGCAAGTCACTTAATCCCTTCATGCCTCAGTTTCCTTACCTGTGAAATGGGGATAATAACAGCACCTACTTCCCATGATTGTTGTCAGGATCAAATGAAATAATATCTATAAAGTACTTTGCAAATTTTAACACACTAGGTACATGCTAGTTTTATCATCATCATCATCATCCTTTTTATTTTCATTATCTAAGATCACAAAAGTAGTAAGACTAAGAGTTAAGATTTAAATTCCATCCCCTTGACTCCAGTGCTCTTTCCACTCTGCCCCTATTGCTTTCTCAGCCTCAGTTTCTCATCTATAAAAGAAAAAAAATAATGGACTTAATGATTTCTAGTATCCTTTTCTAACTCTAAGGATCTGTGATCATAGGCAGAGAGGAGAAAAAACCTCGTGATGCTGGAGTGGGAGTAGATAAATGAATCTACAAGAAACAGTTGTTTCCCTCAGCCCTTGAGCTCCATTGGGACTGGGTAGGGAGGGGGTGGTATGTAGGAACCAGGAGATGGGCTCTCCCTCTCCAGCTGCAGGGAGAGTGGCAGCAGCTGCCAAGGGATGGAGGGGTACAAATGAAGGGACAGCTCTGTGCCTAATAGTCTCTGCTTCCCGCTACTGCAGATGGGCCTTTGATGTCAGCTTGGGCTTCCAGGCTGGACACAGAGCACAGTCTGCTCCATCAATGCCACCCGGTTTTCAATGAGGTTGCAATAAGATGCAGCCTGTGTTTGCCCACTGCAGGGCAATTGGTTTTATGGCTGGCAAGAAATCAAGGAGCAATGCCTCAGTCCCCAGGATGAAAGGCAGTTTTACCGAGGCTTCTATTAATACATCTACAGTGCCCTCCTTGAGGACAGACTGCCCAGTGTGGGGTAGACAGAGGCCTTTGACATCATCCTCAACTTGCTCAGGAGCCACTACTCCAGGGCAGGCCAGGGCAGGGAAAGGAAGGAGCACTCTGAAGAGCCTGCATGCCTGGGAGTGAGGCTGAGAAGGGCCAAACTATTGGCAGCTAGAGAGCTGCCTGGGTCATCTCTGAATTTAAACTGCCCAGGCTCTCTCACCAGGAGGAGAGCTCAGGGCTCCCCTGCAGTTATACCACAGACCAAAGCAATAGCTAGGAATGTTTTTTCAACTCAGGCCAACACAATTGGGAAGGTGATGACATATGAGGGAGGTGCGAATGGGAGAGGGGGCGGCCAGTGACAGGCACAGAAGAGAGTCCAAAGTCAGATAGACTAGCTATGTGACTATGGGAAAATCATGGATGCTTCGTGTCAAGGGTAGGGAGAGGATCGTAGGTTGGAAGCAACTGGGAACTTTTCCTTTTGCCTTTTTTTTGTAGTCTCAGTAGGTGCTAAATAAATGCTCATTGACTGACTGGTGGAGGGTGAGTTGCCCCTTACCATGTTGGCACCCTGGAGCAGAGCCCAAGTGACCCCCTGGCCGGCTGCTAGTTAGGGATCTGCCACAGACAATGTGGAGTTAGCTCTCTCCAGGCCCTGCTGCTGTGTAAATAAACAACTTCCCCCACTCCAGTTTTTCTCACCTCCTCTTCGCCAATCTGCACTAACCCTTCTGTTTGTGCTAAATGACTTATTTACTTCATTATCATGCCTATCCAGTGCTTGGTCAGCCATGGAATCCTAGAATGTTAAAAAGCCAGAAAATACCCTAGAGAGGAGATGGTAAGCATTCATTATAACAGCTTACATTTATGGAGTCCTTTAAATTTACTCAGGGAGTTCCTCACCACAACCCTGTGGGCAAGTAGATCAGTGGCTATTATCTCCATTTTATAGATGAGGAAACTGAGGCTCAGAGAATTAAATGATTTTTCTCAAGCTCACGTAGCTAATAAGTATTGGGGCCAGTACTCAAACCCAAGCCGCCTGTCTCCAAAAAGACTGAATGATCCCACCACTACACTCATAAAATTATAGGATTTTTGAGTAACAAGATCATAGAATAAGTGCTGGAAGGGATCTTGGGGGTTATCTAGTCCAATCCTCTCGTTTTACAGATGAGGAAACTGAGGCCCTATCCTGCACAGATAGGAAGTAACAGACAGGCTTCACACCCAGGTCCTCTGGGCTCTAAGATAAGCTCTCCCCAATGTACCATGGTGCCTCTTCATAATGATAATAATAACTCATTTTTACATAGTACTGTAAGGTTTTTCCTTACATAAGTAAATGATATGAATATTATCTTGACTTTATGGGTGAGGGACCAGAGTTTCAGGGAGGCTAAATGATTTTTCCCATAGTCATATAGTAAGTGCTAGAATTTGAGCCCAGGTCCCCTGACCCTAAAGCTAGTCTTCTTTCCACCATGTCACCCTGGGGCATTTGGAGGCAATGTCCCTTTTGGAGACAGCAAGTGACTCCATCTGGAAATTAACTTCTATCTTTTATTTTTATACTTTAACTCTTCAAGGATCAGTGTGACTACTTCCTTCTCTGGTAGAGATCACAACCCCCTCTGTTCCTCAGGAAATGGCCTTCATGAGGAGTTTCTGCTAAGGAAAAAAATCTGTCACCTTCTGTCCGATTTTTTAGAGTTGAGACTCTCCACAATTAGCCAGGTTGGTCTTTAGGTAGCAGGTAAGTTCTATTACCAGACATGACTCAGAGCTTTTATAAACTTGATAAGGCCCTACAGCTAGGTGATACAGTGCTTAAAGGGTCAAGCCTGGAGTCAGACCTAAGTTCAAATCCAACCTCAGAAGCCAGCTGTTTTACCCCAGGCAAGTTACTTAACTCTGACTGCTTCAGTTTCCTCATCTGTAAAATAACCTGGAGAAGGAAATGGAAAACTGCTCCAGTAACTTTGCTAAGAAAATCCCAAATGGGGTCACAAAGAGTCAGACACTACTAAAAATGACTGAACAACAGAGCCCTACTATCAGTGGATTATTCAACAGACATTAATTAGGTTCTTACTATGTTAGCTGGTGACACAATAGACACAGCACTGGGTCTGGAGTCAGGAAAACCTTAGTTTCAAATGCAGCCTCGGAAACTTGCTAGCTATGTGACTGCGGGCATATGTCTGTGTCTGTCTCAGTTTCTTAACTGTAAAATGGGAATGTTAGCACCTACCACAAAGAGTTGTTGCAAGAATCAAATGAGACTATATCTGTAAGAGCACTCAGCATAGAGACTAGCACATTACAGGTATGAGCATATTCCTTTCCCTTCTAAGTACTGGAGATATAAAAGAAGGCAATTCATTCTACATTCTACATTCAAGGAAGTTACATTCCTTTTTTTTTAACCTAGTATTTTTTTCCTTTTTTCTAGAATTGTCTATTTTTATTTTTTTTCAAATTACATATAAGGATAGTTTTCAATATTCACTTTTATAAGATTTTGAGTTTCAAATTTTTCTCCCTCCATCCTTTCCTATGCCCCCTCCTCCCCAAGATGTCAAGCGATCTGATATCCATTATACATGCACAAACCTATGTGCACAAATGTGCACACACTATACATGTCAAACATATTTCCACATTAGTCATATTGTGAAAGAAGAATCAGAACAAAAAGGAAAAACCGCAAAAAACAAAAAAAGTGAAAATATTATGTTTTGAAGACTCCACAATTCTTTCTCTGGATGTGGATAGCATGTTTCATCATGAGCCTTTTGGAATTGTCTGATTATTGTACTGCTGCAAAGAGCTAAGTCTAACAATGTTGGTTATCCCACGATGTTCCCGTTACTGTATGCAATGTTCTCCTGGTTCTGGTCACTTCACTCAGCGTCAGTTCATGTAAGTTTTTCCAGGTTTTTCTGAAATCCGTCTTTCTCACAGCACAATAGAATTCCTTTACATTCATATACTACAACTTGTTCAGCCATTCCCCATTTGATGAAAAACCCCTCAATTCTCCAGTTCTTTGCCATCGTAAAAAGAGCTGCTATAAATATTTTTGTATATGTGAGTCTTTTCCCCTTTTTATGATCTCTTTGGGATACAGACTAGTAGTGGTACTGCTGAGTCAAAGGGTATGCACAGTTTTATTGCATTTTGGGCATAAGAGCTTACGTTCTAATGAAGGAGATAACAAGTAAATAACCAAATATATATAAAATTCATAGAGAGTAGATGGAAGGGAGGAGGGAAAGGAGAAGAGAGTAAGCATTTATTAAACAGATATTTTACAAATATTCTCTCCTTTGATCCTTTCCCCTTCAGAAGGTGGGACTGGAAATGAGTCTGAAAGGAAATCTGGATAACTAAGAAGTAGGAAGTGATGGGGCAAAGCATCCTCAGCATGTAGATGTGCCAATTCAAAGGCATTAAGACAGAAGATGGAAGATATATTGAATTTGAGAAGCCTAGAGAACACTCAGTTTAAGATGTCCAAAAAGCATTTGGGGATATGGGCCTGAAACTTAGGAGAAAGATGAGAGCTGGATGTATAGATTTAAGAATCATCACTGAGGAGATCACTAAGTGAGACAGTATAGCAATAGAGGAGGAAAGGGCTCAAGATGGAGCCATGAAGGACACTCTAGCCAGTGGGTGCGACTCAAATGAAGATCCAGCAAAGGAAGACTGAGAATGAGGGCAGACAGGTAAGAAGAAAATCAAGACAAAATAATGTAGTGAAAACCCAGAGAGGGGATAACAAAGACCATTAATTACTGCAGAAACTATGAAGGATGAGGACTGAAAAAAATAAAATGCCATTGGATTTCAGCAATTAAAGGACCATTGATAACTTTGGAGAGGTCAGTTTTGGTTGAAGGATGAGGTTGGAAGCCACAAAGCAAAGAGTTAGTGAGAGGAAAGGAAGTGAAGACACCTATTGTAGATAGCCTTTTTCAAGGAATTTAGAAGGGAAGGGAAGCAGAGATACTGGACAAGAGCTAGAAGACATAGTGGTATCAGGTGAGTAAACAGTAGAGCACCATGGTAAGTGCTGGAGGAAAGCCACAGTGACCCTCTCTTCCTGGCACCCTCAGTGGAGGCCATGACACACACTGGACAGTGTTTCAGAAAGAATATGGGATTTAAGCCCTGTGCCCCAAGGCCAACTCTGCTACCCATAACCTTTGTGACCTTATGAATATACCTCATTCTTCTGAGCCTTGATCCGGTCATCTACAAAATGAGGGGGTTGCCTCAATCCTGTGATCCTCTCACCATAATACAAAGTAATCCATGATGAGGTAACTAGACAGTGATCTCATGGGGCATCAAGAGGATGGAGTGATGGGGCTGGAGTCAGGAAGACTCATCTTCCTGAGTTCAAATTTGGCCTCAGACACTTATTAGTTCTGTGACCCTGGACAAGTCACTTAACCCTGTTTGCTTCAGTTTCCTTATCTATAAAATGAATTGGAGAAGGAAATGGCAAACTACTCCAGTGCCTCTGCCAAGAAACCCCAAATGGGGTCACAGAGAGTCAGACATCACTGAAAAAAATTTAAACAGCAATAAAAGCTGTGTGAACCTAAACAAGTCATTTAACCTCTGCCTCAGTTTCCCCATCTGTAAAATAAGGATAATAAAGATAATAGCACCTTCCTCACAGGATTATTGCGAGGAGCACATGAGATACCTATGTGCAGTGCTTTATAAACCTTAAAGTACTATATCTATAATTAACAGCTATTTAGCTATATGCTGTCTATCATTATCATCATCATCATCATCATCACATACCTCCTCAATGATTTCTTCTGTAAACTAAGCATTCCAGGTTTGGGTGAGAAGTCATAGGGACAAGTCATATCACTTCTAAAAGCCTCAGTTTTCTCATGTGTAAAACTGGAATGACATTCATATCTTTGTCACAAGGCATTGTAAAAACTGCAAATATTTCACTACTTTCATTTTTCCATATTTTCATAGATGAGGAAGCTGAGGTAAACACAGGTTAAGTGACTTGTCCAAGGTCTCTTAGCTAGTAAGTGTCTGAGCCAGATTCCAGCCCCAACACTCTATCCACAGCACCACCTAGCTGCCCTGTTGAATTCCCACCCATCCTTTAAAACCAAACTCAAACACTTCTTCCATGAAGCCCTCTTTGATCTGCATATAAGGAACTATTCTTTCTTTTAGCCTTCACACAACACTTTCTCTCCCCACTATTCTAATACACTTAGCACATAATGTTTTATATTATAAACATCCGTGTTTCTATCCTCTGTCCATCTGAGATTGTAAGCTCCCACAGGACTAGGCAATATTTTATCTCCTTAGTATAAATCACAATAGATGACTAAAAATGTTTTCTGAATGAATAAACTGGTGAACAAAGGGATGAACAGATGGAGCCCCTAGACCCCTCGTTGAGAGCGTCTTTGGCAGCTCTATCCTCAGCCCAGCTTTATCTACATTCCAGAGCTCCCAGAGGCAGATTCTTTATGTTCCGACTCTAAAAAATATATCCCTTTCCTCCTGAGGAAATCAGCCTCCAATTGTGTCCCTGTGAGCATGACTAAAGTCTCCCCCTACATCCCTAATCCCCCATGAATGATATTGGGTGGCCCTCGCCCAGAGGGCTACATCACAGTCATCCCAGGGCTGTCAAGGCACCGACTTCTCTCATTCCTTCATACGAGGGACTGGGCTGGCCTGTGTGCAGAGGAGTCATCTCCATCCCATCACCCATCAGATTCCACATTAAAACTTCATTCTATGCATTTTCCTAGGGCTGTCTCATGCTGGGACATAAAAAACAGGATAGGGCTGTTCAGGTACTTGGCAAGACAATAGAGCTCTGGAAGTTAATCATTAGGCAGCCCAGAGGAGAAGCAGAAAAAGCTAGAAGGATTCAATGGCTGAGCTTTGGGATGGGCAGGCCAAAATAGAGTACAGAGAAATCAACCAAAGGTCCAGTGTGGAAGAGCTGGACACGTGGCTAAGGTCTTATCAATCAACAAATCAATATGCATTTTTTACATACCTACCCTACCAGGCACTGAATGAGGCACCAGGAGTACAAAGATGTCTTAACCCCTGCTTTCATGGAGATCACCTTCTATTATGGAAATAGCAATACACATACAGTTCTATAATATAAATATAATAATATATACTCATAGAAATACATAATATAAATAAATGTAAAGTAGTTTGGAGGGGGAGGTACTAAAAGTTGCAGGGGTTCAGTTGAGTTTTGAAGGAAATTATGGATTTTAAGAGGTAGAAAGAGTGCATCCCCAGCCTGGGAGCCAACCAGAGTAAAAACATGGGGTTGGGGAGATGGAATTTTGAATGTAAGGAACAACAAGAGGTTGGTTTGCCTCAACAATGAGGAGTGAATAATAAGCCTGGAAAGATCATCTGAAGTCAGGCTGTGCAGAGCCTTAAATGCCCCCATTAGATGGTGACAAAGTGGATACCTTGAGAGTAAGCGTTACCTTTTACCTTTCTTTACTTGCCCCATGCTTAGTACATTTGTTTTTGCTCAGTCCTTTCAGTCATGTCTGACTCTTCATGAGCCCCTTTGAGGTTTTCTTGGCAAAGATACTGGAGTGGTTTGCCATTTCCTTCTATAGCTCATTTTACAGATGAGGAAACCGAGGCAAACAAAGTTGAGTAACTTGCCCAGGATCACACAGCTAGTGTCTGAGGCCAGATTTGAACTCATGGAGATGAATCTTCCTGACATCATGCCCAGCACTTTATCCACTTGGCCAGCCTACCTGCCTGCTTAGCACATAGTAGGCATTTAATACATTTTTATTGACCAAAAAAGCAGTTTGCATTTTATCCTAAAAATAATAGGGATCTACACGAGTCTATCCAGCAGAGGCATGACATAGACCAATGCTTTAGAAAAATCAATTTGGCACCTGTGTGAAGAATGGCTTGGAACGCAGAGAGACTTAGGACAGGAGACCCATTAGGATTACAATTACAACTGTCTAAGGGAGAGATGATGAGGTCCTGAACTTTGGCGATAGTGTGTGTGTCTGTGTGTGTGCGTGTGTGTGTGTGTGTGAAGAGAAAGTATGAATGCCAAGAGACCCTGTGGGGGTGCAACTGTCAAGACAACAACTGGTTAGATATGTGGGCTGAGGGAAAGTGAGTCCAGGCAGGCAGGGTCCAGAATACAGGAGGTCAGAGAGTAAGAAGTAACAGCATTAGCAGGCAGGTGACGCTGAAGATGATCTCTGATCCAAGGGCAAAGGCTGTGTACTCTCTGCCCTGTTTTATGTTTCCTACTGGAAACGGGCAGCCCCGGGCCACAGGTGCTAATGTAATCTATGCCAGAAGGGCAGAGGCCTAAATTTGAGTTCTGACCCTGATTGTGGCGAGGGCAAAGATGCTAGGATTCACGAATTGCCTGTCCACAGGAATTTAATTCTTTTTTAAAGTGAAGCTAAGGGCTGCTTTCTCACCTCATGGTTGATAATATAATGTTTCCTAATTCTGAGATTTCTCACCTGCACTCACCAGTTAAGAGATTATCCCCATGCTAGAGATAGCAAGGCATTGGATGGAGAGCTGGCTCCAGAGCAATGAAGTCCTAGGTTTGAGGCCCAGCTTTGACCAGCTGTATGTCCATGGGGAAGTCAGCTAGCCTCTCTGTAAGTGCCTCTCCATGATCTAGGCCAGTGGTGTCAAATTCAAATAGAAAGGACCACATCTTGACTTGGAAAACCATGTTAACATTTTTGGTTGCTTCGCAATTGTTTGTCATGTCCGACTCTTCATGACCCCATTTGGGGTTTTCTTAGAAAAGATACTGGAGTAGTTTGTCATTTCCTTCTCCAGCTTATTTTACAGATGAGGAAACTGAGGCAAAGAGGACCTAACAGGGTCACTCTATCTGACGCTGGATTTGAACTCAGGGAGATGAGCACTCTATCCTCTGTGCCGCCGAGCTGACCCATACTAATATTATCTATGTTGTATTATATTGTATTTTTCTTTATTTTGTTAAGTATTTTCCAATTACATTTGAATCTGGTGCAGCCATACCCAGGAGTTTTGCTGGCTGCTTGCAGCCCATGGACTGTGAATGTGACAGACACTTCTTTGAATTCCCTCATTCGGGAGTTCAGTATATCAACAAAATCCAACATCTAATCCTTGCCACCACCAAAAAGAAAGAAGAAGAACCTTACTGCATGTTTCTCTCATTCCAAAGATGCCCATCAGCACTGAACCAGCACACCCAAGCCATTGACAAAAACAATTGTCTCTGGCGCTAGCACAGCATACACACTGGGTCAGGAATCTTTCTAGCCTCCAAATGCCAACCCCTCTTACCAGTACTTCTCAGCATCTGTCCAAAGGGCATGATGAGTCTAGAGCCCTGTGCTTTTAATTGTTATTCAAAATTCCACATTCTCCACAGTCCAATTTCTTTTCTGCTTTGCCTGGTTCCTCTGAGGATTTATGTACATCTTCCTGGGCAATGACTCAGTCGGTCATACTCTCAACTTCAGCAAAAACAATCACATTTCCTGCAAAGGACTGCATTGAGTTTCACTGATATCAGGCCAATCCTGTCCCTGTAGTCAACTCTCAGACCAGAAAATGGACTATGGCCTGCTATGTATGGCACAAAGAATACAAAAACCATTTGTTTTCAATATACATTATTTTGTCTTGAAATACATTATTTGTATTGTTTTGAAATACATTGTTTTTCCCCTTCAGTGTTGCACAGTGAGATGCATGCTAAAACTGGTGTCCGCAAGGCCACCTTTGATACAAATCCAAGTCTGTGTGACCATGGAAAAGTCATTCTGAACCTCAATTTCCTCATCTGTTAAATGGGAATAACACCATGCGTAATGCCTACCTGACAGGATTGTCATGTGCCTTAAATGAGAATGTAAATCACTTTGCAAACCTTAAAGAGTTACACAAAGGTCAACTATTTTAACTATTGTTCAAGCCTGTAACTACTTATCCATTTACCTATTTAAACTATCATTTAGATGATTCCTTTTTTCAGTTCAGAGTATGTGTGCATTTAAGAGAAGTGGAAAGGAGCAGAAAATTTGCCAAAAAGGAGGTTGAATTCTCCTTTTCTTCTGGACTTTTAGAGAATGATATGCCATAGTTTCTCTCAATGTCTCAAATTTCTCCCTTTCTGGAAGTTTTCCTAGCACCTAAGTTTAAGCCTTCTTCCTCCACTCAGTACCCAGTATCCCCTTGTCCTATCTTTATGTAGCCAAACATCTTGGAACTGAACTGGTTCTAAGACTCCAACTCAAGTCAGTGACTATGCCCAATGACCTTGGAATAACCTTGATCCCAGGCAAGGAGGCAGAACGGACTCTGATCCAGGATCCTTTGCTCAACTGGGGAATGCTGAGAGGCTAAAGTGAAGAACCCCAACAACGCCTCCCTCCCTGTCTTCGTCAACACCTGATGTTCACCCTGGGCATCGGAATCAAACCAGGGATCCCTTGCTTGTACATCCATGAACAAGTATTCAAAATTATATATCCCAATGGAGGTGCATGGATGATAGAGACACAGAATGTTACAGCAAAAAAGAAACTCAGAGGTCCTAAAGTCTAATCAGAGGTGTGCCAATAAATGTTTAAGGGGGAAAGGAGGAGATAAATATCTACATGACACACTTTAAAGTTTGATCTCCATTATTAACTTTTCTTCACTTTCTTAAGCATAGACAATCAGCAAAAACAATAAATCAAGCTCTGATTTGTGGCGCTTACCAATTTCCATGGCACAAATGCTGACACTGATCATTTAACAACTGACTCTGGTTTGAGCACATACTGGAGTCTAACCTACTCACTGGGCATTAAAAGAAATTGAGCTATGGAACAGTGACTGCTACAAAGCTGACACACTTTTAATTTTAATTTATATTAACTTTTTTCCACCACTTACCAGCAAAACAACAATAAACATGGATTTCCTTTGAAAATTTAACAATCAGCTCCAGGGCTGGTTTGAGTTGGTTCCAGTATACTTCTGAGTTGACCTCACTCACAAATTAAAGGAAACTGAGGCTTAGGGCAATAATTTTTACAAAATTTGCCCAAAAATATAGAGCTAGACAGTGGAAATTCAGGATTAGAATCCCAGTCACATACTCTTGTAGCATTTCTATTTGACTTGGGAACACAGGAAACCAGCACCCTGCCACCTTGTTTAAACCCTTTCGGGATGTCAGTTCTCTGTGAAAGCCAACTCCCCCTCTCCCCTCAACATACCCAATTCCCAAGGTAAAGGATGAAAAGTTGATCGTATTAAGCTCTCCAATTAGCCAGCAGACACTTCACCAAGGATGGAGGGATTCCCTGAAAGGAGACCTGGAGGCATCATTTGCAGAACTAATCAATCACTGGATTTTATCTGTCCACAGAGAGAGACAGACACATGAAATATTCATGAACACACAGAGAGGAGGTTCCCCTGAGCTAGAGTCCATTCCTTCCCCAAGGGAATTTGGGGGCTGCTCAGTTTTTTTACCTTCACAGGTGGCCCAGGGTTGTCTTACACCTACTTTACATACTTACCTTGGGGAAACTATTGAATACCTATAGCAATTATTTTTGAGATTGACCAAGGTAACATGATGGAAACAGTTTGGGATATGGAGTCAGAATACCTAAGTTCAAATCCCAGCTCTAACATGTATTTGCTACCTGAACAGGAACAAATGATGTTACCAAGCTTTAGTTTCTCCATCCATAAAATGAGATGATAACATGTATCACTTAACTCTTCTCTGTTAGCAGAAGAAAGTATTTTATCAACCTTATAACAATTACATAAATGTGAACTATTGCTACTTTGTGTGACCTTGGCAAGTCTCTTCTAATGTCTTTGAGCCTTGGGCAAAAAGACTGTATTTCTCTTCCATATATTTTGAGTCTTATGTGTGTATATTGTCTCTCTTATAACCTCCTTGAGAGAAGATTTTTCCATTTTTGTCATTGTATCCCCAAGACTCAGCACAGTGCCTGGAACATCGCTCTACAAACAATAAATACTTTGTGACAGATAGTGGTTCAGAGGGTTAGACTAGATGATTCCTCTCCAAGGTCCCTTCCAGCCATAAACATCTCAACTGAGGTCAAGCTGATATTCTTAAAGGCTGGCTCTGACCATGCCAATTTCCTGCACAAGAAGATTTCAAGAGGTCCATGATGCCTGTAGTAGAAAATGAAAACTCCTTGGTTTGGCATTCAAAGTCCCCTCAGTCTGCTTCCAGCCTTTCTTTCTAGACTAATTTCAGAACCCTCCTCCTTCCACATGCCTTAGATGCCTTCCACATTCTAGAGAAAGCCACTCATTTTGGCTGTTTTCGCTCCACAACATTCCATCTCCCAGTCTTTGCAAACGGACAGTTTCTCCATGCCGGAACATCATTCCCTCACCTCTTTGCCCCCTTCAAAGCTTAGTGCTGGTGTTACCTCCTACACAAGGCTCTCCTGATCCACCTAATTGCTAATTCTCCCCCCTCTCAAATCTCTTCATATATGGATGGCTATGTGGAATGAGGAAAACCAGAGTTATAATCACTTCCTCCAACATTAAGTTGTGTGGATCTGGAAATGCCACTTAACCTCTCTCAACCTCAGTTTCCTCATCTGTAAAATGGAGATAATAACAGTCACCAACCAATTATATCCATATAACCCTTTGTCAACTTTAAGTGTGATATCTATGCTTGCTAATATTATTATTTTTAATTATTATTTTTAATATATTTAATATATTATATATTTTAATATTTTTAATTATTATTTTTTAAAAGCAGCATGGCATAGCTGATGGAGAATTGGTGGCTCAGTGGTACAGTAGACAGAACAACAGACCTGAAGTCAGGAAAACCTGAGTCAAAATCTGGCCTCAGACACTTACCAGGCGTTACCTAAGGCAAGTCACTTACTCTCCATTTACCTCAGTTTCCTCCACTGTAAAATGGAGAAAGAATAACATCTATCTCACAGGACTCTCGTGAAGATCAACTGAGATAGTATTTGTAAAGCATTTAGCTCAGTGCCTGACACATGGTAGGTGCTATATAAATGCTTATTCCCTTTCTTCCTTAAAGTCAGGAAGTTACCTAAGTTCAAGTCCTTAGGATGGCACTTACTAGCTGTGTGACTCTGGGTAAGCCATAGTACCTGGCACCTAGTAGGCTCAATAAACTAGGTCTGTCCTATCTCCCAGTCTAGCCCTCAGTGTGCTATGTCACCTAGCTGTGAACTGATAGCACCAGTGTTGTTTCCAGTCAATCAACTCATTTGTTCGTGAGGAATAAAGGAAAGCTAATAGAATTTAGTACCACAATTCCCTGGGTTTAGGGGCATTGACAGAGCTTTTAGTTGAAAATAAATCTCAGGCCTCTGTGCTCAGAATTCCTTCTCTTGCTTGTGTTTTTCCATTCGGTCTTCCACAGGAGTTATAGTTTCAGCTTTACAGAATCATGGAAGTTCCCAAACTCTTTAATAGGAAGGTAATGAGTGGGAAAGAAGGAAAGGAGGATGGGGGAATGGGGCATCTGGGCAGTAATTCCCAGAAGAAAGTCAGGGAACTCCAGAGGAAGCAAGACATAAGGCCAGCAGAAAGGGCAGCACTCCCCTTCTGTCCTTGTACAGGCCTCCCACCCACCAAGCCCTGGTTTCCAGCCCTCCAGGAGAGGAGCTTTAGAATTAGAAAATGCTACAAATGGCACGATGGGGCCATTTGGCTCAGTGTGACAATCTCAAAGCAAAGATCTAGCTCAGCATGACTAGATCGGGAAGTGTAATTAAAACCATGGGTTAATGAGGAATGGCAACTATCTTAAAGGAAGGAGCACAGCATCCTCTCAATCCCAATGACAATCTCCCAACCACATTAGAGAAACAACAATGCCCCACCCCCCCTCCCTATTTCTGGCTCCATCCCAAAAGGCTAAAGAGCTTGCCTGTGTTTAAAGTTCTCCAGGAAAAGTGAGCCCCACTGTTTCTCTCAGTCTCCCCTTCTAACACTTCATAGGCATCTCCTAACAGGAACCATTGGGATCTAAAGGACAGGGCATTAGAGTTAGAGCTGGGAGGCCTGAGTTCAGGTTCCAACTCCATCACTTAGCTCTAGGACCTTGCTAAAGTCATTTAAAACCCCCCTTTCCCCTCAGCCTGAGTGAAGGGACCTTTGAGCTCTAAGACTTATCATCTCATTCCCCTCTTTAAAATCGGATAGTAGCCTCTCGTTGCCTACTGGTTTTCCTCCCCTCCCTCTCTCCCTCTCCCCCTATTTCTATGGCCACTCTGCCAGCCTTTCTTCCTCTCTTTATCCTATATTTCATATTCAGCTTCCTTTGTCCCTTCCTTCTTTCTTTTCTCCCTCCCTCTTTTCACATGGGGAATAATGCACTTACATGTAGGTGCTCTGAACTCTGGAACAACCAGGCTTTGGTGAGGCCCATTGGGATTCAAATGGAGCTACTTGAGTATGCCTTAAACCCAAATCACCCAGGCTCTCACTGATTGGCCAATCTTAAGTCCCAGTCCACGTCCCACTTGCTCATTGTTTGGCTTTTGATCGCTCAGAGTGAGTGTAAAGAGGAATGCTTTCTGTTCTGACCAGGAACCTGGAGAGTCTTCTCCTCCCAGATTGATTTTTTTTTTTGAGTAGGTAAAAGAGGCCTTTTTTTTTGTGCCTTATTTCTTACCCAGCCATAATCACTGACTGGATGTTACCTCAGACAAACTGAGTCCTGGGAAAGATCTTAGCTTAAAAGGGCCAAGTTCTCCCACTGCATCCTGGGCCATCTCCAGTCATCCTGATCTGTGTCTTGCCACTGGACCCAGATGGCTCTAAGGGGGAGAGTGAGGCTGATGACCTTGCATGGCCTTCCTCATTTAGATCCAATTCACTGGCAAGACAAGACATCACCCTTCTGATGTCACTGCTCCTCTTCAAGAATGAAGGACAAAAAATGACAATTCCCTATTCAGTTCTGTTGCCCACAGTTCTTCTCTTTCTATGCCTGTAGTGTGTCACTGCCCTTTCTTTCTATGTTGCTAATGAAAAAGTGGAGAGTGAGAAAGGTGCTGCAGTGGGGTAAGGGGACAGGGAGGAAATGACTACGAAAAAACCAGTCTGGTCAGGGCAGAGAGACTATTTTGAGGCATAAAAACAGATATTTAGGTAGGTGCAGTGCCCTTGGACATCCATCATTTGGTCATACCATACCTACCTAACTTCATCTTAGAAGGAAAGGCAGGGCAGTTGAACTACAGGGAAGAAGGACAAGACCTGTAGTCACTAGGTCTGATTACTAAATACAGGAGAGGGAGAGAGAGAAAGGGAAAAGAGGAGACACAGGGAGATGGTCAGAAACAGGAAAATGAACACAGGTACAGAGCAGACCTGCACAACCTGCAGTCGGCCAAAGGATTTCAGGTGACCCGCAAAAAATGTAGAGGATGCTTTTTCCTTTTTTCAGATTGTTCAGTCCAGGTATAGAGTGAGGGAGGAAAAGAGAGAAGAGGAGGGAGAGGAAAAGGAGGAAAAGAAGAAGAAGAGAAGGAAAAGGAGAAGAGAAGGAAAGAAAGAAAACAAGAGTTAAATAAGTTGATGGAGTTAGTCTCTGGGGCAGTGAGAGAGGAGAGAATGATAGCTTTTGTCTGTCCTTTGTTCTCTAAGAGGATCATGACATCAGGGAGGTGATGCCATGACTTGCAAGTAAACTAGATTTGAGTGAGGAAGGGTTAAGCAAAGTCACCAGCCTCACTGTCTCCTCCAGAGCCATCTGGGTCCAGTGGCAAGGCATAGATCAAGATGACTGGAGATGTCCCCTGGAGAGAATGAAAAATATACATGGAAGAGCTAGCTTTGCCAAAGAGGAAGGTGACTTTTTTTCTCAGTAGCAGATGAAGAGCAAAGAGAGGGAGGGTGGAGACACAGAAATGCTGTGAAATGGGGAAGAAAATAGTTAAGGGAGCTTGCATCAGATGGCCTGGATCTTTTTAGTAAAACAGGAAGTGAAGTCATTGGATGAGAGTGGGAAAGCAATAAGGATTCAGTAAGAAATAAAGGATTGCTATTGAATCTAGCTAAGGTTCAATAACATGAATTTGTAATGGATTTCATCAGCACAATTTAGTAAGTTTCTCCAACGATCTAAGTTAATAAACATTCATTAAGTACCTACAATATGCCAGGATTGTGTGAAGCACTGGCGTTATAAAAGAGGTAGAAGACAATCCCTGCCCTCAATCTCAGCAGTATGTGATTCTAAGAATCAAAAGAGAGAAATCAAACCGTGGCAAAGCAGACCAGCTGGCAAGGTAGATATGGCAGGAGGTCAAGTGGCTAAGAGTTTCTAGGGTGATAATGATTTCACTGTTGAAACAAATGACCATGGAGTCCAGGTTGAGTAGGGAAAGAAAGTGACCAGAGAAAATGGACTTAGAGAAAATTAAATGGGCAAAAGATTGGCGATTTTGATAAAAGGAAGAGAAATGTTTAAGTGATTTGCTCAATCTCACACGAGTAATGAGCATGAGAGGTAAGATTTGAATTCAGATCCTATAAATCCAAAGCCAGTGTTCTTTTCACAGCACCATTCTATTTCCTCATAGACAGAAGGGGAAAGATCAACATATTTCAGGATGCTAACTCCGAATGCCTGAGTATCTCCAGTGACAGGAAACTCACAGCCTCAAGGGGAATGGGTTCCATTTTTGGATCACAGGATCGTAAGTTTGGGGAAATCATCTAATTGTAACTTGCCTAAGGTCACATAGGCAAGGGAAAGATTTGAGCCCAGGTTCTCAGACTCCAAATGCAGCATTTATTTCATGACTCCAGTCTAGGATGCCTGTCCCAAAAGAGAGCTTTTTTTTTCTAATGTAAGGCTGAAATCTGCTTTCCTGTAACTTCCACTTATTTGGCCCTGGTTCTGTCCTCTGGAGTGCACAGAATTTTCTTCCTTTTATACATGACAGCTCTTCAAATATTTGAAGACTTCTAGCCTGTTTACTCTTACTCTCCTCCTCTCTGGCAAAACATCTTCAGCTCCTTCAACCACTTCTCTCATAATACAGTTTCCAGACTGCATAGTATCCTGGTCACACTCTACTCTAGATATAGTCTACTTAATCAATGGCATAACTATAGAGTAACACCCTTCTAGATGGGATCTAAGTAGGCAGCCAGGTGGTTCAATTGGATAGAGTACTAGACCTGGGATCAGGATGACCTGTGTTCAACTCTGGCCACAGACACTTGGTGTGTGGCTCTGGACAAGTCATTTAATGGTTATCTGCCTCAGTTTCCCCATATGAAAAATTGAGATGATAATAGCTCCTAACTCCCAGAGGTTTACATGGATCAAAGGAGTTAATCTTGGTAAGGTACTTTGCAAGCCAAATGCTAATTATTATTGCATAGACTGCAATGGGACTATTGCTTCCCATGGTCTGGACAATATGCTTTTAAAAAACAAATGCAGCTTGTTTGTGTCTAGTCCAATTTGTCTGGATCTCATGGGAAGGGTAGAAACAA